>OY747129.1:52965678-53634745 GCA_963556465.1 Berberis vulgaris
TATTCCTGTCCATGAGATCATATTCATTTCACTCTTTGAAAATTCCGTTTTTCATGATGATTATATGTGAGATGTTTGCATTTTCCATAATTTATATCATTTTCTTCGCATATAAACTGAGTGCCCAATCTCTGAGTGTTTTATTTCTGAGTGACATGAGAGATTTGTGGTCGAAGCGTACTTTCTAAAGGTTATCTCGTCACATCTTTACTATGAGATGAAGAGTTATGTTGATAAGGTTTCTCACACACACACTTCGAGTTGAGAATGATTATGAAAATTATTTAACCTTTAGATACTATTAAATTATTGTACTCTATTGATATACTATTGTGACATTTTTAGTTTGTTGTTTTTCTTGAATTTTAAGCAATTAGAAAATTACTCTGAGGAAAATAAAGGATAATGCTCATGTTTTTCCATTATGTTTTTAGAAAATAGATTTTGTTTTATTGAGTCAGTAATGTTTGGGGGTAACATTTCTGGAAACCCTCACGAGACTATAACTCGTCCACTAGAAGTAATATAGAGGTTTAAAGCCTTGTTGCACGTTAATGTAAGTGCAACCGTGATTCCTACGAAAGTGAGTTAGGATTATATTCTTAATTTTGTTTTGCTCGCGGACTAGCAAAATGTAGGTTTGGGGGTATTTGATGTTCACATAATTATTACATAATATACCTCATAATTTATATTTGTTAGTATTTCGAATAGTGTATTTTAGTTTAATTATTTTATTTTTATATTTTTGTAGGATTTGGTGTTTAAATGACAAAAGTGCGTTAGCGTGGCAGAATTGCAAACATATAGACAAATTGACAAAGTAGAGCGGGAAACACTCAAACCAAAGATTAATAAAGAGATATATGCCCAGCTTGGATCGACTTTTAGGCAAGGTGATCACTTGGAAAGCAACTGAACACTAAGCCACAGTTCCACTGCATGTGTGCCATAAGTTATTGAAGTGGTTGGTAGAATGTCCACGTTCATTTACAGTCACAGTTTTGATTGATGGAAATGTGAATGGAGTTAAAGGATGACATTGTCCATATGGTTCCTAACCTCCTACACAATCAACAAAAACCAATCTAATGACGAGGAGACTCGGAGCGATTTCTGAATGCGAAGATATATGTGCGTGTGAAGTGTGAGAAATTCAAGAAATTGATGCTTCTTGGGGCCCTTGCTAAAGACAAAACAAAAAAGAAATAGTAAAGATATAGAGGTTCTTGAGCACACCTTTCAAGGGGTGGACCCCTTTTGTTTGCAATTTTTATTTGGTTCCAATAAGAAGTCTGTTGCTTTTTAGCACTAATATAGCAACAAAACCAATCTATATGGGGCTTCCGAATTGGTTTTGGTGGGGGGAGTTTAGTTTTCTTTTTAAACACAAAAACAACAGAGAGAACGGGAAGGAGGAGACGCAGGACAAAAACAGGGCAGCAGCCAAGACGCAGGGAGAACAGAGGCGACGACGCAAAAGGCAATATAACAGCCGACAGAGCAAGGGGAGAGCTGCCCAGGACAGCAAGGAGTGTGCAGAACGGCAGGCGACATGCAGCAGCAGGTGCGCATCGCAGGACTGGAGCAGGGTGTGCATCGCTGATTCGCCACGCGCTGCCATGCAGATGAAACTCGACACCATTGTTTTTGTTATCACCTTCACTATGCGTCACTAAACTCCATGCAAGGCGAAGACGTGAACTCCCAGATGTAACGCCCTTAATTAGTATTTGATTCATTTATTGCTTTCACGTGGAATAATGATGTTTATGTTTTCACTTTTATTTAATATAGAAATTTATGTTATTTTAGTGACAAAGATTTCATCAATTTCTTCGTAGATTATTATTTCGGTGGTTGTCTTTTTCTTCTTCATATAAGCTTAGTCATGCTTTTCTTATGTGTGGAATGTTTAAGGATCAATTAATTCCGGTAGGTTAGTTATATATGATCGTCATTTATTACATTATTGTCTCCGGATATATCGTAAGTTTAGGATATCACATATGACCAACCTTTGTGCTTTCTAGAAAAAGTGAAATCTAAAATCCATTCACATTAGAATATATTAGTGCATTAAAGACTATTTTTCCGATTACGTTGTTTGGGATGTGAAACAGGTAATCGAGTTATCATAACGAATCAATACTAGTTGGCACGTGAAGTCTAGGAGGGATTCTCGGAACCTTGTGATTTTTCCAAACTTGATTTTTATTAAACTAAATTTAATTTCTTATTTTAAATTTGTTAGAATTTCTTACATTTAGTTTCGCGTAGTGTTTTTTCTTCCTTGACCTTGTTTTGTAGATCGCTTTTCCTCGTGGGATCGACACCCCAATCTTTACTGCAATTGACCACGTGTACTATTTGGGCGTAATCACAGAGCAACCTGAACGTGCAATGCCAGAGGATAGAAAAACGCCATTTTCGAGCTGTACATGAGCAGTTAGCTCTCCCGCTCAGCGAGTCGTAATGCCAATGGCAAGTGGGAACACATCCCCCGACATTAATTCTGTCGGCGCGGAGATCCACCCCTCTGCAAGGTTTACTCTTCGGTGACCTATGTAACATCTGGACAGTCTACTAAACGATCCATGAGAGCAACCCGAATTCACTTCGAAGCCAAGATCAGTTTATCTCCATCAAATGTTAGTTTGCTTTAAGTTGTTTGTTTCCCTTTCCGTAGTCAATATTGAGTTTATAGTTTTTAAGAGACTTATGTGATTCTCAATCATTTAAAAAATAAAACAAGAATTTCATAAACAAACTCTATTCATTATTGGAAAGATGTAACAACGAGCACCTTGAAGCGGATACAAAAGGCTACATACTACGAATGCCCTGAGGCAGATACAAAAGGCTACATAACACGAACGCCGTAAGGTGGATACAAAAGACAACAAATTGCGGACAACCTGCAAGTGATAACAAAGAAAAAAATTGCTCCACCCCTTCCAAAGATAAGGACGAAGTGTAAGAGTGGATTGAAATGATTGACCAGTCAGAATGCTCCGTCGAATCACCCTGGAAAATTCTCATACTACAGCATTGTAGACCTCACAACGAGCTGCTGATTTCCTAAATAGACGTCTGACCCCCCTTCTAACTTCCTCAAATAGGTTAGAAGCAGGCAGATGAAGATGGCCACAAGCAGCGACGCAACTACGGTTTCACAATGCCATCAAGAGAGACCACTTTTCCCATATGCAATGGTAGGTGTGACTGAGAACCACCACACCCGGAGACATCACACCTCGACCAACACTTCGATCAGTCATTGGTCAGCAGCGAAATCCGAGCACACGAAGACACAAGTGGTATGGTGTAACACCAAGGCATCCCCCTTGGTAGAAAATTCGCACTACTTCTCTATGATATGAGAAGAGATTACGAGACCTCAGCGGATTAACACGTGCCCACCTACAACTGGTGACCACACATAACATCAACTATCATCATGCCTGGTCGATGTAAACGTCAGAACTTTCAAAAACTCCAATGATGAATATTTAACTTCAGCCTTTGGAAAAGCCAAAGCATTTTCCTCAGCCTTTGGAAAACCCAAAACATCTTCTCCAAACAAGAACATTACAGGAAATAAACTCGGCAAAAGATGGTGCCAACAACGATTGGAAAACACCATTATGTAGACAAAGTAGTTCACCAAGCGGGCACTCCAGCATTAATTGCCAAACATTTAATGCTGTATGGGAAAATGGAAGATGACGGTTCCCAAGGAAACTACGCAGACCACATCAATCAATTAATGACACTGCACGCAATTCCATCAATTGAAGGGGAGTAACCGATATACTCAAACGTCACGCAGCCTACACCATACACATGTCACCGCGCGATCTACGTCGTACACTCAATGCACCACGCAGGAAACCCTAGCCCTTCATTTGCGGACCCATGGGCTCAACTTTTTATTCAAACATCACCCTGTGCATGCTTGGCATGAGCACTCGAGGATCCTAGTCAACTTTGGCGTATGGACTTTACCACTCGCTGAGTTAAGGTAACTTCGTCCACACCATGAACCACTAGGTTCGCATGCCCCTCAGCAGGTGGAACCTCTTGTCAAGTCGGGCAAGCTTAGTCAACCAACACTAGTGACGATAGCTTAGCACAAGCATCGACGGTTTAGGAAGTGGGAATCTAATCAGCGCTGCTACGCTTGGTGACGATGACTTGCCAGCGATCACTGCCCTATTCGCGGTCAGTCTTCGCCGAACCTAATCAAGTAAGCTTTACTGGTGACGACCAACAACGACAGCTTCGGATCAAACCCTGGACTTGTAGCCCCCACTACGAGGGTGTAGATAGTCTAGAAGGTGAGAGCCTTGTCAGTCCCCGAACTTATTTGACGGCTCACCACGGGACCACTGATTTTCAGCGTGGCCGCCAAATCACCGAACCTGGACTTGTAGCCCGTGCTGTGAGGGTGTAGATAGTCTAGAAGGTGGGAACCCAATCAGCCACGACCTGATTCTGACGGTTTCCCATGGAACCGCTGCTCTTTAGCGTGGCCGCCAAACCCTCCCAATATTGTAGCTTGGTGCACTCAGGTGTAGATAATTTGGATGGTGGGAGCCTAGTCAGTTCTGAACTAATCTCGATGGCTTGCCACGGGGCCACTGCTCTTCAGCGTGGTCGCCAAACCCTTCTCGAATATGTAGCCCCCACCGCGCGGGGAGGGTGTCGACGGTTTGAAAGGTGGGAGCCTAGTCGATCCCGAACTGATTCTGACGGCTTGCCACAGGACCACTGCTCTTCAGCCTAGTCGCCAAACCTTTACTCCTAGAATTTGTCGACCGCTTTGCTCAGTCATAAATAATTCAGAAGGTGAAAGCCTAGTCAGTCCCGAACTGATTCCGATGGGTTGCCACGGGACCACTGCTCTTCAGCCTGGTTGCCAAACCTTTACTCCCCGAATCTATCGATCACTCTACTTAGTCATAAACGATTCGAAAGGTGAGAATCTCAAACAACTCTCCACACGACCTTCACTCTCCCCTAGGATAAATGACGCAAATATGAGCTTAGTTGAGTCAGCACCTTCAAGCTCAAATGAATTGAAATTCTAACATTAGAAAGAGGCCACTCGTGCTGATACAAGGATAGTACAACCGGTGCCCAGATGAAAGCTAATAAGGACACCAACCCGAGCTTACGGCGTCTAACTTGGTGCGAACGCTCTGACACGTACTTTCGGCCACCACAGCTCGCCCGCGGCAACAGCTACATCCGACCAGTCTGACAAACAAGAAAAAGCTCAAGCAACTATGGGCTGGGACACAACTCGGGTGACTCAACCCCTAGTTAAAATGTTCGCAACATGCCCACTATCGGACATAACTACGCAGCAATGACCCCAAGCCATTCACTACAAAGCAGTCAAGCCCTCTGCCGCAGACAGACTAGATAACGTCCTATTAATTCAACCAGCCTATGCCAAAGTAAGACGACAAGGCAAAACGAAAACATGCAATAGAGATGCCAAGTATGAAACGGAGAATACTGTTTTCATTAATGGTCAAGACAAAAAGTGTACAAGCACACAAAGTTTGCTTCTAATCAGGAGAAGGTACAGAAACGAAAGAGCTAAGCCTAGGAGGAACAGGGGCAGACGTTGCATCTATACGCACTTCAACCTTGACGTTAGGGATCGAACTGTCCTCCTCGCCCGTGACTCAGAGGTAACAGACAAGTCCACGTATGAAATCTTCTTGTAATGGCTAAGATCCCACTCCAGATGCTTCACCTTCATCGGCACCAACAGCTCAAACCGGCCATGAACAACCCAGCGAAAATCAAATTTTCCTTGTTCCTGGAGAAGTACTTCCTCTCGCACCTTTGCATCAATAAGGTCATGCTCTGGTAGCTCCAACTTGCCAGTTAGCGCATTAACTTGAGACTGCTCTGTGGCCAGGCTGTTCTTCACAACACTGAGTTCATGCCGTCCTAGTTCGAGTTGGTCCTCGGCCTTCCTCGCCTCTCGAGCGTAGAACTCTACATCAGATTCAACATGTTGCTTCTCAGCAGCCCAGTCAGCTTCCTTCGAAGCACTCTCTTCAGCAAAAGACTGCAGCTCAGAATGCATCTTAGCCGCAACTTCCTGCGCAACCTCGACTTCTAGGCGGAGCCGGCTAAACTCCTACCTAAGTTCGTCCCTCTTGGACACCGCCTTGTATTACGCTCAAGGTCATCCAGACGAGCCTTCTAAGCCTCAGCGCCCATGGTTGATTGATCCAACCGCATTTTTTTAGCCTGTTTCTTAAGCCGCTCAATTTCATAGAATGCATCGAAATACTGCATCTGCACGTGCGAGAAGACACGCTCCAAAGTATATACTCTCTCGCGAGCTACCTCTACTTCCACGTGGCTCATGTGAGACATACCCAGCATAAGATACTTCAAACCCTTGTCCACACGCTCTTCCACCATATCCGCCTCGGGTTTTGGAGCGTGGTCCATCAACCACTTGTGACGCCTGCTTATATGTTTCCTTGAAGCATATTCCACATCCACCTCTTGGTGCCAGACATGTGAGCTCATCTTCACCAAGTCCGGTGCGAACAAACTTATCCGTGCATCAGGACGAAGCTTCCCCTGATCATGAACTATGCTAGCGCCGCCTTTTACGGTCACCACCGTCCTCAGACTCTCTTCCGTGGCTTTTTCCTTGTCAAGAACAACCAACCCTTTATTGCAAGATGGCTCAACAGGATCCGGAAGCAAAGAAGGAACCGAAGTATCCAAAGGACCTTCCAACAGTTCTGGATGTGGCCTAGAACGAGACAGTGAGCAATGCGGACTACAGGAGACACGCCAGTACCACGATTACTTTCAGGCGAGTCAACTGTAACACCCACATTTTTTTAACTATATAAATTTATTTTATTTCCCTAATACTTTGACTAATGTATTATTTTTCAAACTTTAAAGTTTTAATAAAATGGGGGTTCGTTTATAAACTAATGTTATTTTTCTTTTGGGTTTTGGCTTATTTTTTTTATATTTTGGACTTGGACCTTTCTTTCATTAGGTTTCGTATGGACTAGGGTTTTTTTTTTCCTGTTAAAGAAGGAGAGAGAAATAAAATAACAATAAGACATAAATAAGGTATGGCAATTGACAGCCAATAGCTTATTGCATTTGTTACACTTTCTTAAAAACCCTAACTTGTTAGTGGGTCTATTCATTTTGTGTGTGGCGGCTAGAAAAAAAAGGGAGAAAGCGAAAAGGGAGAGAAGAGATTCCTTTTCTCTGATCTTCTCTAATCATTGGAAAAAAAATAAACAAAACAAAACAAAACAAGAAGAGAAGAGAGAAACCATGAGAAAGATGGGGGGCTTTCGACAAACAAATCGAAAGATAGAGGTTTACAGGAAAGTCAGTTCGTTCTTCTCTTGGTCTGCGTCTCGCCAATATTTGCAGCTGAATCCATTCACAAGTGAGTCCTCTCTCTGAACTCTTATGTTTATAAAATTTTGGTTTGTTGATGTGCTGGAGCCAATTTACAACTATATGTTTGGGGCGATTTGTAGAAATCTTGATAGTTTTATTTTCTTGTTAGTGAGAATAAAATGTCTTCTTGTTTGATAAAAAAAAATGTAAACAAGTTCGGAAACATTTTTCAATTATGAGCTTAAACTTATTTGTGTATTCTATCAGTCTTGATTTTGTGCAGTTTTTCTATGCTGGTTTTGATTAAGTTCTTTAGGGTTTACTGTATCATGCTATATATCAAAATTTTCCTGTTGGAGTATAGGTTCTAAAGGATTTTACGGTATCACAATCTGAATTTTGTACGAAAAGATATACTTGTTTTAGTGACAAGAGGTAAATCTGGACGAAAGCTGACAGATGACCTATTTTATTTGTAAAATATGAAATGTTACAGACATAATCAGAGAGTATGCTTTATATGGTTGGAAACCTCTTTGTGTCTACTTTCTATAGCCCTTAACGGTAGTCAATTTGGAGTTATAATGTGAGAATTATGTACATTTGAATGATGACTTGTCAAGCTATTTAGTTAGGACAGCTTGTTCATTTCGGTATTGTTTGGAGGGTTATTTACCCGACTGTTTGGCGACTAAAACTAGGCTAGTTACAGCTGAGTTGGGAACGTTTAAATTGATTAGAAAGTCGGAAGGCTTGGAGAGGGTTTGATTAGGTTCTGGTTGGGTACTGAAACTGTAGTTGAATGCTTCAGAGTGTGTGATTCAAATTGTTGCAGCGATCATCTTCCTGAACGCTTCCTTGGATGTGGAATGGGTAGTAGAGTTAAGGACTTCGATTGTTCTATGAATGAATTGTTTTGTTTGATTTTTTTCCATTGAGTGGTGATGTATGTAGAAAAATGTTGAAGACTTGATGTTTGTTTTCTTCAAGTACAATAAATATGTGAGGATACAATACTTTTGGTATAGGAAATATATAATGATTGTGTGTTGGTTCAGAATTGGTATTGTTGTCTTGTTAGCCCGTGACATCATGTAGAATGAATTGTGCAGTTTGGGTTGAACATGTTATTACTCATGTCCAGATTGTCAACACTCTTTGTATATTGTCCGAATTATTTTTCTTTACATATACACGAATGGAGGCAATGACTACTAAAGATTATGGCACTAGTACTTATTGTGTAGTTTGGATTGTTATGCAAATTGACTTGCTAAGAAGTATCCTCATATTGATTGGGTTTGATCCATGTTGTGTTATGGAAAAATTATTTATGAAAAATGCTAGTTTTCCCAAAAGAATGGGTTAATATTGTGGTTGATTTATTTATGGTTGGCAAAGTGTCACCATAAAAGAGTTTTGAGTTTTAGTTGATTTTTTTATGCTCTTTTCCACAAATTAAAAAAAAAAATGTGAAAAAAAAAGAAGAAATTATTTTAGTATACAAACTTGCTTGTATACGTGTGATATAATTTTGGTATGCAAACTTGCTTGCATATCAGGTACGTCGTTCCATGTGAGTTCGATAGTACGTGTAGTATTTAGAAAATGCTTGTCATGGATCAAACTTCGGGTGAGATGACATGTTCCTCGATGTGGCACCCCACTTGGAACATGTACGCTGCGAGTGGTTTCAAAGGCAAGGGAGACACACTTGGGTGAAGTTTATTCAACACAAAGAGGATAGTGCGATTGTGGAAAAAGAAGCGAGATTTTTGTGTGTGCATGATTGCATTAAGGGAAGAAACTAAATGCTCATTCGACCATTGAATGAGAACTATATGTCTTCCTAATGGTAGAAAATGTGTTATGTTGATATTTTAATAATACTCTATTATGACTATGATTTGTATCGTTGTTTGAAAATAAAATTGCATTTATGAGAATTAATAACTCTTAAAATTTATCCGTTTGTTTCTACCCGTTTCGTGGAGGATGGTAAGTCTACTAACAATTTTTGCAGGTCGGACTTACCATATTCAACCTTCACTTTGTAAGTGTTGGTAAAATAAATGTATATTTTAAGCATGATAAACTTATTAGTATGCAATGTTTGTCTCACCTCGTTAAGGAACTACAAGACTTTGAGTATTATTTTCTTGTTTATGAAATTTTCATGTTAAAGCATGCAAATTATTTTATTCTATAAGGATGGAGATTACTCATACCAGCTACCTCGCTGACCCAAGTGAGCTTTTGCTTCTTGGGTACGTTCTTATTGGAACGTAGCCATTTGGCCTTTATTAGGTTATAGAATTTTGGGGCAACATTTTTGGCGGTTTATTTTTATGAAGCAGTCATCTTCAAAGAGTTACCAGGTTAGAATTTTTGTCTATATTACTTTTATTTAATGTTTCTGTAGTTAAATTTTCATGTCTCGAATTTTGAAGAAGCGGATGATCCTAATCCTACGTGGATAAAAGGATTTTCGTTTCCTCGAAAAATTGGGGCGTGATATCAACGGTGGGGTGATTAGATTCCACCACCTCGTGCGAATCAAATACAAAACCCTCTACCGTAGTGGCCCCACGCGATAGACCTAGCTGACTTGCGCTCTTCTTTCAACGGAGCAAGTCGTGCCGAAGACGGCCCGACCCTAACACGGGGCTTCTTCCTCACACAGAAAACAAATGTCTCAGATGGATCCTTCGCATCAGAATGAACGGGAGTCTTGGCCCTAACAACCTTCCTCTTCCTGGAAGGGGCCCCATCTTTCAGCTTAATGCGCAATTCTCGATACAGAGTGGGGGCGACATGCCAATTGTCCCACAGCCCACTACTGACGAAATTGGAAACTCTTATGATATCAACCGCTTCCCGTTTTGCCATGACGCGGAATGTCTTCATGGTGGTTTGCTCCTCTAAGGTAAGGGGAGCAGTGGGAACCCTTCCTGCAAGAGAACACAAACAATGATCACTCAGCCCGCTATTAAGCACATCAAAGTCACATGAAAGGAGTCGAACTTACGAAGCAGCCTGAACTGTCGCTCAAGCGGACAACCCTTGCATTGAAAATATTTCGAATCAGCAGGGGCTAGAAAGTAGTACTTTTGCCAGAACTTGAAATCATCCGGCAGGTTAACAAAGCAATTCGGCGACTTCATCTTGCAAACAACATTGTTCTGCAGTCGAGGAGCAGTCAGCAACTGAATTACCCGCGGGGTCACACTAATGTCGTCCTCCTTAGCACTGAGCATAATCATGAGAATGATCTTGTATCCATTGGGTCCCAACTGAGCCGAAGGAATCCCCAAGAACTCCCAAATCACGTCCAAAACCGGGAAACACACTCCAATTTGAAGCATTTCTCGAAGTAACCAGATGAAATCGGCCGGAGGCGACATTGGCTTCTTGTCGCTCGTTAGAAGGTACCACGGCAAGTCTTCAGCAACTCCAAACTTTGTACAGATTTCAGCGAGACCGGGCTCGGATAACAGCCTGACTTCAAAAACCTCTAGGCCCTTTGCCAAAACATCATCATCAAAAAGATTTTCTCGAGTCATGAAAAAGACGAATGAACCTTTCAAAACAATATCTTCAAAAGCAAGTAAAGCAGAAAGGGTCAGTCTCAACACTACGGATGGCCTATATAAAGGATAGGTTCCCTCCTTTTTTTCGCCGAACCAACGCACGCACAATTAATGTAGCGTGCGGCTCAAGGAACGATTCAGACTCAATCATCATGAACACCACATCCCTTCAAGGTATGACTTAGCGAACCGATGTGATGACCGACTAACTCGGGGGGAGTAGCTGATGATACATAAAAATTGTCACACTCCTAAGCCAAACACGTGTCATGATGATCTCGAAAAACTACGGGCCCAAGCATCAGCCTAACACAAATCCAGCCCAAGCGAATCTAAGCTCGCTCAACTCTCACAGCATGCTAGGCTCACACATCTCACAGCCATCCTCAATACCCATAAGCCCTATTTAGGCAAGTATCTCGAGGATCAGCTTCGAACGGGCAACTACAACTGCTTTCTGCTTCCAACTAGAAAGCAAAAACACCAGAGTATCTTCCACATAGGAAAACTCTCTTATACGGATTGCTCTTGGATTGGGAACTATCTCCCACGTATCTAGGAGTGCAGAGCTAACAAGGAACTTCCCTCCTACAACACGACTCTTAATTAGAGAGGAATCTCCACGAAGATCTCCTCCCTAAACTACGCCTACGATGGTCTGGTTGAACCAGGACTCCTTGCACTATAAATAAGACATGAGCTTGGTATGCTAAGGTACGCTACAAATTCCCTGTTACAACATTTCACCTTCCTTAGATCCATGTCTTACTTTAGCCTCGGAGTGCCATCGGTCACCTCACTGTGGTCTGTGGCTCACATGTGTTACTTGTGCAGGTCAGCAGGAACATGGTCAAAGCAGGGAGCGAAAATCGACTGCATCACTACCCATGCCATTAAGCACGACCACACACTTTTTATTTGTAGTGTGAACTCGTGTGCACTCTTATCATTGGTTCATCCCTTCGACATTGTTGAACATTAGGTTAAAAATAAAAAATTGATAGAATTTACCGTGTTACTTGTTATTTATTTATTTATTTATTTATTTATTCGTTGATGATTATATAACATCATTTTGTTTGAATTTTTTTTTATCGAAAAATGACTTTTAAGGCCTACTTCATTACAAAATAGACTATTTATATATCATAATTGATGTAATGGCTAATTTGTGCTTACTTTTATACTTTTATGACCAATAAGGACTATTTTATTAATCCAAGTTAACTCATAAAGTTATATTACATCTTGACCCTTCTTAAACAAATAGAAAACCTAATTTTATACTTTTATGACCAACAAAGACTATTTTATTAATGATTATAATTTATTTATTTATTTTACCCTTAACCCCTCCCACCACATGCCACTCGTAGATATTGATATTAATATTTCTAATTATGACCAATCAATTATAAATTTTTAAAAGTTTTCATTGACCGACAAGTTAATCAAATTATTATGCTAAGGTTTGGTAAACTTTCCATAATGTAGTTAATGATGATGTTTTAATTAGTTAATAAAATTAATTTGATTAACTTGTTCTAAATTAGATTTGAAAAGTTTACAGGTACCCGTGCATTACCTTTCTTGATGATGATTAGAAATTTGGTTGTATTTATCATTACTTCTTATTCCATAATGTAGTTAATAAATCAATTTTCCCACTATTGAAATTTGATTTCCTCTTCTTCAATGCATGAGTACATGTAAAGTAATAAGATTTATTCTCTGTCACTATTTGGTCACAAGCTATCTACTATAAAGCATGATCATAGCCTGATAGGTAAAATGGGAACCAATATTGAATAAGATAAGTTCATGTAAACTAAATAGTGACAGAGAGTTGAAGCAACCATTAATTGAAACAAAAAAATTGTTCTTCAAACTCAAATATACTTTCACGACTAGTCAAATACAAACACATTCACAGTGAAAAAACATTCATGAATAAGAAAAATGCTAACATGAAATTATCAATGCAGTCATTTGTAGCTAACAAATGAAATAAAATAATTGTTCAAACTGCAGTTAAAGAAATTATTTGTACAAATAATGGAAGGGGTTAATGGTAAAATAACAAAAAAATAAAAATAGAATCATTAATAAAAGAGCCCTTGTTGGTCATAAAAGTATAAAATTGGGTTTTTTTTATTTGTTTAGGAAAGGTAAATATGTCCTATAATTTTATGAGTTAACTTGGGTTAATGAAATAGTCATATTTGGTCATAAAAGTATATAATTAGGCACAAATTAGTCATTCCATCAACTACAGTATCTAAATTGTCTATTTTGTGAAAAGGTAGGCCTTAAAAGTCATTTTCGTTTTTTTATTATATCCGATTACCACCTTTAACTAGATAAAAAAATTACAACCTAAAAAATTTAACTCATATCCCAATTGAAATATAATAATAGTAGTAGTAACAACAACAACAACAACAACAACAACAACAACAACAACAACAACAACAACAACAACAACAACAACAACAACAACAACAACAATAATAATAATAATAATTGATGCAGTCGATTTTCGCTCCCTGCTTTGAACTCGTTCCTGCTGACTTGCACAAGTAACACACGTGAGCCACAGACCACCGTGGGGTGGTCGATGGCACTCCGATGCTAAAGTCCGACAGGGATGTAATGTTGTAACATGGATTTGTAGCGTACCTTAGCTTACCAACCTCATGTCTTATTTATAGTGCATGGAGTTCTGGTTCAACCAGGCCATCGTAACGTAGTTTAGGGAGAAGATCTTCGTGGAGATCACTCTCTAATTAAGAATCGTGTTGTAGGAGGGAAGTTCCCTGATAGCTCTGCACTCCTAGATACGTGGGAGATAGTTCCAAATCAAAGAGCAATCTGTAAAAGGGAGTTTCTCTGTGTGGAAGATACTCTGGTATTTGCTTCCTAGTTAGAAGCAAATAGCAGTTGTAGTTGCCCATCCGAAGCTGATCCTCGAGATACTTGCTTGAAGAGGATTTATGGGTATCGTTGATAGTTGTGAGACGTGTGGGCCTAGCATGTTGTGAGAGTTTGGATCCGCTCGGCGAACTGAAGTTGAGCGGGCTTAAATCCGCTTGAGCTGGATCTGTTGGGTTGATGCTTGAGCCCGTTATTCCTCGAGATCATCATGACACGCGTTCGGCTCAGGAGTGTGACTGTTTTTATGTATCATCAATAATAATAATAATAGTAATAATAATAATAGTAATAGTAATAATAATAATATGAATCCACGTGTTAGCAAATGAATGGATCGAAAAAGAAACTTCCAAACCCAAATCACATCCACTTATTTTTACATTAAATCGAGTCAACTCGCCGAGTTGACTCAGTGATAAACTCATCGTCTTCCTGAGTATATTGAGACATTCAATGTTTGAAAAATGGTGACTCAATTCATGCTTATAAGCCTTTTAGACATCAATCTTGCACAAAAATGATTCCAAATTAAATTTGCGTGGAATTACCCAGCGATCCACAAAAAAAATTGTAGCTCATTCTACATCCATATAAAACAGACTTGATGGTGACTCCTAATTGACCTCATAACACCGAATGAAAAACCAAAGAGTATCTAATCTTAAATAGAACATGAAGGATGTTATACTACCACTAAAAAGGAAATAGAAAGCATTTAATCTAGTATTGTTACCTCGCAATTGAAGAATCATGAAAGTCGGTGAATCGCAATCAAAATCAAGAACGTGGAAGAGGAAGAAAACCCTATGTTTCTTTTTGGTATTCCTTTGACGATTAGGAATTTGCACTCAGTGGTTGGTCTGTTGGTGACCAAGAGTACTTGCTTTCTTCATTCTCTTGTGTGTTTTGGTAATCTGAACAATGATATCAGGGGTTGGTCGCGATACTGGTTTTATTCCTCTGTCTGTTCTGGCTACTTCGACTTGCGAGGTCAACAAATAGTAAGGTTCTTCCGGGTTCCTAACAAGCAGAGGGATCTGAAATTGACTAAGAAAGAACAGATGATCAGCGAGCCTTTTTTGTAGCTTTCTGAGGTTCCTTCGGAAACCTTTCTTTTCGATGTCATGGTAGAGCGCAGCGGCTTGTACAGCATGAATGAGGCAGAGTGGGCTTTGCTGATCGAAAGGCAAGCTGAAGAGATTGTTGCCCACGATGCTTCAGTTGGCGTTGGTAATGCTGTCATTGATGGGAAAGTGAGCTCGGATGTTACGGATATCGATGCTCTTGTTAGCGTTGGCGTTGCTGTCCCGACTTCTAGGAAGAGCAAAGTCTTGATGCATGTTAGTCCATCGAAGCAATTTTGTATAAGTTCTTACCATGTTTCAAAGAGGAAACGACTCCTCAACTCTATTCGTCGCGTTGTTCCTTATTCGAATTCTGTTGATAGGGAGCCTGCAAGGGAGGATCAGTTATCTCTCGAGGAGGCTGAAGAGATCAGGTTGGCGTTGGAGAGGACTGAAAAAGAGACTATTCACTCGTTGGATAATAATGAAAAAGAGTTCTTTTCTCCATATGGTGGGTTTGATGCTACCAAATGTTCTAATGATGATCCTAGAGCCATTGAGGATAAGATGTTCCAACTGGTAGTTGTCCAATCTAAGGAGATTGATGATCGCCATCGAGTTCTTGAGGTGTGGTCTCCCCGATATCGTTCTGCTCCTGTTGACAGTGCGGCGTAGGTCTTACCTTCTCCTGTTTGCTTAGGTTCTTTTGCGCATGTTTGTACGTTTGTACTACTACTTGTTCTGCTTCTGTTGCGACTACTACACAGTGAAAGGGTAAGGATGGTTTTCATGTCATTCCGCCTTCTCTCCCGGCCATTGGAAGTGGTTCCTCTGTGCTTTCGGATCCCCGCATCCTTCATTCACGGATTAGTTGTAAGGAACCTATCCCTAAAGAGATTCGCGTTAAGTTGGATGGGAAGTTTTGCTGGTTTACCCAGTTCGACGTGTAGGATGGTGCATGTAGGTTGATCAACGAATGGCACAGGCGGTCGGTGGAGAGGCCTTCAATGATTTAGTTGGATCTAGGCCTCCATCTTAATGATGGCCTTAGACAGATAATGGATGGGATGCGGGGTGATGGGCTTGGATTACCAAACTAGTTTTAATCAGGTGGCTTCTTTAGAGAGGAAGTTCACGGTGCTGTTGTTGGTGTTTTTCCACGTCCTTTGTCAATTTGACGTATTGAGAGCGCGATGTGCAAATTAGGAGAAAACGGTCGAGGCTGCTCGGGCCTCATTTATTGAGGCGGAGGGTGCACATGATCAGTCTGCAGCTAAGCTCGAGTTTTTTAGACCAATTTGGATGGTGTTTGTGTGTGCTTACACGATGTGGAGAGGGAGTTTTCTGGCCGAGAAGGCAATTCATGATGAGGTTGCACGTGTCGTTGTTGAGTAGTCTATCAATCATGACGTCGCTGATAAAACTGTGGGCAATTAATGGTTGCGCTTAACGAGGTCAAGGCGGATACCTCTGTAATGCATACCACCGTTGAAGGACGACTTATTGCGGCTAGGAACAAACTTGCTTCTGTCAAAGACATGCTTCACATTATGGAGGTGGCAGATTGGCAGCAAATCGTTGATGGATGGACTGAGCTTCTTGACTATATCGAGGGGCTTGGTGTTGATTTGTCCTCGAACCATCACTTAGTCGATCAGACCTTTGAAAATGAAGATGGTGACGAAGACATTCCAGATTCTTCGGGTGATCCAAAGGTTGAAGAACCAATGCTTCCATCTCCTTTTGAAGAGAGAGTTATTGCCAGTGATCTGGCTGCCTCTAGTCCATCAGATGGCGTCACCAATGATGTTATGATTGCCTCCGTTTTATCTCCTACTCCTTTACCTTCTTCGAATGTAATAGAATAATTTTATTAAGAAAAAGAACTTCTCTCCTTGATATTCTTATTTTTCTTCGTAGTGGTAATTTGTCTTTTTGACTCGTTGCATGTTGCTTATACCTTTTTTAGACCAATCGTAGTTGTTGAAATAAGTTGCACTGTGTATCTCCAGTTTGATTTCTTCGATTGGCCAGGGATCCTTTACAGTTACATTCTTGATCATGTCTGAATTCTTTTATATGGCTACTAATTTTATGCTTTGACGCGTTGGTTGCCTCGAAGTGGGTTGACTTTATCCTTTCTTCCTGATGTGTTGGAGCTTGTTCGAGCAAGTTGATTTTTCCGTCTCGACTTTGTATTGGTTGTCTCAAAACTTTTATGAGAACGTTGGTTTGTTCGTCCAACTTTTACTTCATTAGTTCAATGTACTAGTCGACTCGAGGTTATTTATTTGAATAAGTTGACTCGATCATCCAACTTTCACTTCGTTGGTTTGACGTACTAGTCAACCAGAAGTTGCTTTTTAATTAAGTTGACTTGTTAGCCCAACTTTTACTTCGTTTAATCGACCTGAAGCTCTTTGAGTTAAGTTGACTCATTCATCCAACTTTCACTTCGTTGGTTTGACGTACTAGTGAACCCGAAGTTGTTTTTTAATTAAGTTGACATGTTTGTCCAACTTTCACTTCGTTGGTTCGACGTACTAGTCAACCTGGAGCTCTTTGAATTAAGTTGACTCATTCGTCCTCGTTGGTTTGACTTACTATACAGCCCGAAGTGGATTTTTAATTAAGTTGACTTGTTTGTCCAACTTTCACTTCGTCGATTTGACGTATTAGTCGACCCGAAGCTCTTTGAATTAAGTTGACTCGTTCGTCCAACTTTTACTTCGTTTGTTTGACTAACTCGTCAGCCAGAAGTTGCTTTTTAATTAAGTTGACTTGTTTGCCCAACTTTCACTTCGTTGATTCGACGTACTAGTCGACTCGAAACCCTTTGAATTAAGTTGACTCAATCGTCCAACTTTTACTTTGTGGTTGATTAGACCAAAAGTTTATTATATATATTCGACTCGTGTCCTGATGTATTGTCGAGTTTTGATGCCTTTATTCTGTTGTCCATGCGTAAGACGGGGATTGTGAACTTGTAATTTTATTGATATTCCTTTCTCAATATTCTGACCAACCCTACAAGTTGTTTTTCTTGAAAATTTACGCTAGATTGTAGAGTGGTTTGCTTCGTCCTCTTGACTTTTGCTTGGTTGAAGTCGATCCTCGTGTTGTTAGAGATTTACATCTATGTTGCTTTGTCTCGCATCACCTATATCCTCAAGTCATCGGATTTGTTATTGGTTAAGTTTCATCATCTATTGGATATGTTGTTGTAGCTAACAGACTCAGGGTGCTTTTTGACTCGGTTACTCAACAGTGTTGAATTGTCTGATCATGCTCACATCAGCGCCAAACAGTCCAATCATGCTCACATCATCGCCAAATTGTCCAATCATACTCACATCAGCACCAACTGTTTGTCGCCATTTTCATCGTTGATATTTCGGGTTGGGCTTGCATTCGTCAGTAGGGTCATTGAATTGTGTTAGTTGATTGGTGCAAGCCTTTCCTTGTTCTTTTACTGTGAATCGGAAAACTAGTTTGTCTGGTTTCGTTTGGCGTTAATACTCGTACTTCCATATAGATCAGCTCGAGTGGGAGGTATTTTTGGTTGCTTTTTCAGTTGGGTTGATTGTTTTGCTCCCTCTGGCCATGCGTCGTAGGGTGTATATCAGTTCCCTGGGCTGTTCTTTTGATCCCATAGTGAAATCTGCTTTTTCTTTTCCTTTTAGCAACTTGTCTTGAATTCTGATGAATTCGCTGAGTCGTCCTCTCTGAACCCACTGCTCAATTTCATCTTTTAGTTTGTAACAATCTTCAGTATCGTGCCTGTGATCCTCATGGAAGAAACAATACTTGCTTTTGTCAATTCCTTATGGGTCTCCTCTCATTCTGAGTAGCCAGTTGACATCTTCCCATTTCGCCATGTATTTCAGCATATTGGCCCAGCTCGTTTTCAAGGCCCTTTATGGTTTGTATGTCTTTTTCATCACACTTGTTACCCGCTCGTGTCTGGACCTTGCTGGCTACAACTTCCTAGACTCTTGTTGGTTGAATTCGCTTCATCCATTATTTTGATGCCTCTTTGAGTGAAAGCTATCCTCCCGGGATCCGTCGTATCTTCTTCTTTCCTCCCTCATTTCCCATTTCTTTGAGTGGTTTTCTCTTTCTTGGTCATTTTCTTCCTAGCAACTTTCATCTCCTCGAGAAAAATGTGTTTTTGGGCTATTTTCAACATTATCGCCATGCTTTTTGGAGGGTTCCAGGTTAAGAGCATAAAAAAGTCATCTTTTCAGCCCCACGGTGAAAGTAGCAGTGGTAGTGTCATCGCTTCATCAGTCGATCATCGTCAACTCGTTAGTGAAATGAGTGATGTATTCCTTTATCGTTTTCTCATGCTTCTATATGATGTGAAGGAGGTAGTGTGGTCCATTTCTCATTCGTTGACTTCCAATGAATCTTGTGATAAATGAGGTAGCTAGTGTATAGGAGTTTATTGACTTCGGTGGCAAGCTGTTGAACGAGTTCATCCCTATAGAGGTAAGACTAGTCAGAAATGTTCTACATAAGATTGACTCCGTAGTATCCTTTAACGCCATCATGTGGTTAAAATGTCGCAAATTATCTGTTGGGTCAGTGGTGCCATCATATGCCTCGAACTTTGGTGGAATGAACCTATTTGGCATGGGTGTTATCATGAGAGCGTCAGAAAATGACAGCTTAGTTAGCTCGTATAATACATTGGGATCAGTGATTCCCCGATCCCGAACGAGATTTCAGCAGACGTTTCGTCACTTTGTGGAGCCTTACCTTTGGGAAGTTCATTGCTTTTGTGATTTCACTGCTAAGGATCCTTGTTGCTTTCTCAAGTTCGATTGGTAGAGATTTGTTGGGGCGACACTTGGATAGGGTCGGCTAACTGAATGCGCTATTGAGTGAGTTTTCCAGCATCTTTGTCATGTGGTTCATCTGGGTCATAAGCAAATCTACTCGAGCGTCGGCTGCAGCGTTGTCGGATGTCTGGGTCACCTGCGTTATTGCTTGTTGTGGATCTTGATTGTCGGGTGCAATTGGCCCGATGGTCACTGCTGGATCTTGATTGCGAACTGCTGGCGTTATAGTGTTGCCAGTAGGAGGGTTACTATGATTGTCGCTGGGTTGAGGATCTGTAGAGTGTTCCATCTATTCTGACAACATGTCGATCGTTGATCAGATTTTGGTGATCTTTGTCACTGTGGATCTTCTTTTCAAAAAGAAAACTTGTCGTTCCCCACGGACGGCACCAAAGCGATGCATCCAAATCTCGTCCTCCTGTAGATTTGACCTACAAAACATATGTTAGACTGCCAAATACCACATTTTTAGTGCTTGAAGACACTACGATGCTTAAGTCAGCAAATGTGTTTGAAGAAGTAAATAATATCGACAAGACTTAGTTAAAGTTGCATACCTTGGTCGATTGTTCCCTTTACCTTATGTAATGGTCGCGGTTAATTCTCTGCATGACTTAAGCATGTAGGGGCGTAACGGAAGGAGACATTTTTCGTAACAGTCTCCTCCTTTACGAAGATGTGTCCGTGGAGGCGTAACTCCCTCCACGACTTTTTTCTTACGCAACGTTTCTCTTCTTTGTGAGAGAACTCGTGCGGGCCCGGATTTGGGCTTTAATGGCTTCTTTTGATGGACCTTTATGATTGGTTTTGCCTTTTTAGGTTTCACGAGCTGGCCTAATAGATGGGACACCTGATCATCGTGATGGATGATTTCTGCCACGTATGTGACTGCAATGACATGGTCTGTTTTGATGTATCATTATATTTAATTGTAACACAAACATTTTTGTAAAAATTATCTAGTGAAATAAAATAATAAACATAGCCGTTAGGATTTAAATCATCTCAAACACTCGCTGATGTTGAAGCTTTATATATTAAATTTTAGTTCAATATTAATGATTAGTTGCTTTGGGATAAATACATACAAGTAAGAACAATTATATTTTATTTGTAAAAGAGAACGTCCAAGCTTGTTATACGAAAAGTTTTCAACAAGGAAGATGTATTATGTCAAAAGCAAGGATTGAGATTTTGCTTTTCGAGTTAATTTCAATTCGCTGATTTTAATTAAGAAATATTTCGGCATGTAAAGAAAAAAAAAGTAAGAATTTCAAGGATACATGAAATATATATTGATGCGTCCAAAAATTGTCCTCCTATAGTTTGACCTGCAAAACCATTGTTAGACTGCCAAACACCACCTTTTTGGTGGGAAGGCACTCCGATGCTTAAGTCAGTAACTCTATTGGAAGAAGGAAGTAAATCTAGACAAAACTCAATTAAAGTTGCATACCTTTGTCAAATGTTCCCTTTACCTTTTATAATGGTTGTAGTTAACTCTCTGCGTGACTTAAGCATGTGAGGCGCAACGGAAGCAGATATTTTTGTAACAGTCTCCTCCTTAATGGAGATGCGTTAATGGAGGCGTAGGTCCCTCCACGGCTCTTTCTTGGTGCAATGTTATTCTTCTTAATGAGATAACGTGTGACAAGCTTGGATTTGGACTTTGATTCGTTTGGGCCTAGACTCGTATTGCGACTACGCTCCCTTAGAGGTGGGCCTATTCCGCGCCTCTATAATTATCCTCAACCCTTTTGGGTTTTATGAGCAGGCCCAATGGATTAGGCATTGTATTCTCGTGATGGGGCTTTATGCCACGTGTACGGTTGTGATAATCGGTCCATTTTGATATATCATCAGCTACTCCCCATTTAGTTAGTGGGTATGGTGACATGTCCACTAATGACATGTCCACTAATTGTGTGACGGTTGGTATGTCGATTGTGCTTTTACGCTGACCTTGATAACTTTTAGTTGCTTGATCGTCTATTCGTTTTCATGCATATTTTAATGCGCCATTATGTCCCGTATGTCGCTTCGTGAGCGGTCTCTTCGTTTCTCAGTCCCTTAAAAGGTGTTGTGGCTACTATTTTTCTTTCTTTACGCCATCTGTAGTGTTATTTTTTTCTTCTTCGACCTCTTTTTCCTCGTTCGTTCTCCCCTGCTTACGATGCATGCTGGTGATATTTTAGTCGATGACCAACTTTCCGCTTGTGAAGTTTACTTTTCTCCGAACAAAGCCTCTCAGGCTACTTTGGATAGTGTTCGTTCCAACTATTCTTTGCCTGAGGACCTTGAAATTGTTCATCATCGCAAAAATGATAGTCCTTGTTGCTCGAGGAAATGATATATTGCATTGTATCCTCGCATGTTCTACGCCGGTCTCCGGTTCTGAAGTTGTTCTAGTCATATCTGGACTTCTTGGGTATTCCTCCTACTCAAATGGGGTCGAACGACTGGAGGGTCATGGTTGCCACGTATGCTAGGACCATTCTTTCTGGTATTTCTTTAACACCTTGAATCTTGCATTCCTTGGTGGGGTTCAACGTGACGTCCAACCATACCTGTTTTATGTATTCTCCTGCATGTTTTGGTAACCTTAATGATGACATTAGAGGCTGGTCGCGAGATTGGTTCTGGCCACTTCAATAAGGTCTTTCCGAGTTCCTCTCAAACATCGAAATATGAAATTGACTACTGAGGGGCAGATTATCAATGAGCGTTTTTGGGGGTTTTGGTGGTCCCGTTGGGTTCCTATCTTACTGATGATATGGTGAGGCACAGTGGCCTATACGTCATGAATGAGACTGACAGGGCTTTGTTGACTGCAAGGTGGGTTGCGAAGATTGTTGCCCGTGCTGTCGGCGATGAAGTGGTCGTTGATCGGAAGTTGAGGTTGGCTCTGGAAAGGAGCGAGAAGGATATTGTCCGTCCCTTGGATAATGGTGAAAATAGGCTTATCTATACGTATGGTGGCCTTGACATTGTCAAGTGTTCTGAAGAGGATCCACGGTCTTTGGATGACAGATGCTCCTGTTGGCTGTTGTTCAATTTGAAGAACTTGACAGTCAAGGTCTGGCCTCTGAGTTGCAGTCTCGCCCTCTTCTTTCCACTCTTGCTGACGGAGGGATGGATGTTCTTCCATCTACAGCCTACTTGAATCCTTCGACTGTTATTCGTTTCTCTCTACCGAGCGATGAGATGGTGATGGAGGTTCTCATGTTGTTTCCTCATTTTCTCTGACAATGGTAGGGATGGCAACGGGGCGAATTTGGGCAAATCCATCCCCGCCTCGTTGGAGATCGCGGATCCCCAAATCCACCCCGAATAACCGATAATTTATTTTTGTAAAAACCATCCCCGATCCGCACGGATTGGAGGATATCCGCCCCGATAATTCGTTAAAAAACCCTTTGGTTTTGAAAAAATCAAGAGCTGCTAAAGTTAGGAAAAAAAAATGAAATGAAGAAGAAGATGCAACAGAGCCTCACATTACACATTTAACATTTACACTCAAGATCGATTTGGATCATCCTCTTCAAGATCAATTTTGGATGGGGATCTTCCTCTTCAAGATCGATTTTGGATCTGTGGATTTTCGTCTTCCCCTTCAAGATGGGGATCTTCCTGACTTCCTCTGATTCAAGATCTGTGGATCTTCATCTTCAAGCTCGATTTGGATCCTGTGGATCTTCATCACCCACCGATTGCCATTCTTAACGTTTCTGACTTCCTCTGATTCAAGATTTGTGGATCTTCATCTTCAAGCTTGATTTGGATCCTGTGGATCTTCATCGCCCACCGATTGTCATTCTTAACGTGCACTGCCATGAAGTTGAAGAGAAGATTTTCGAAGAAGAAGATCTTCTGTGAGAAGAGTAAAAGATTTTCAGTTGAAAAGATGGAGAATACTTATTTGAAGAGAAGGTTTTCGAATAAGAAGATCTTCAGTGAGAAGTGAAGAAGATCTTCAGTTGAAGAGGTGGAGGAGACTTCTTTGAGATGGAGATGGAGAAGATCTTCAACTGAAGATCTCTACTTTTTTAAAGTGAGGCAGAGTGAGAAGTGAGCCTAGGGTTAGGGTTTTTCCTTTATAAAAGCCAAGGGTATTTCAGTAATTCTAATGATTAAATGGATATCCGCGGGGCGGATTTGTCCAAATCCGTATCCACCTTGATTATTTGATGGATGTTGTTTGTATATCCGTATCCGCCCCGAAATCCGTTTAAGCATACCCAAAACCGCCCCAAACGGATTGGGTGGGGCAGATATCCGTGAAAATCTACCCCACTGCCATCCCTAGACAATGGGTGGTGGTGGTTCTTCCATACTACCTGATCCTCGTGTTAATCATTCGCGGATTAGTTGGAAGGAGCTTACTTCTGAGGAGATCCGAGTTAAATCGGATGGGAAGTTCTGTTGGTTTTCTCGTCTTGGTGTGCAGGATGGTGCATGCAAGCTAATAAATGAATGGCATAGGAGGTGGTAAAGAGGCCCCCGATGTCCGTGCTGAATCCGGACCTTCACCTTGAGGATGGTGTTAGACTCGTAATAAAGGGATGACTCATCTCGCCTATGCAATGGTGACGGGCAATCACAATCTTATGGTTTCTTTGGAGAGGAAGTTTTCCATTCTTCTCTTGGTGTTCTCCCATGTTCTTCACCAGTATGATGCGTTAAAAGCGTGATGTTTTGAACGAACCAAGGTAGTTGAAGTTGCTCGGGCGTTGTTGGCCGAGGTGGAAGGTGCACAAGATCAGTCTGTGGCAGTGCTCGAATCTCTGAGAGTTGACCTGAAAGGCGTCCGCATACGTTTGCTCGATGTGGAGAAAAAGCTTTCTATTGAGAATGCGCTCCATGATGAGAATTTTGAAAATCGTGATATTGCTGATAAAAGGGTGGAGTAATTGTTGTCTTCGCTTGACGAGGTCAAGGTTGACTCTTCTACGATGCTATCTACTGTCGAGGGCCAACTTATCGCTGTAAGAAGTGAGCTTGTTTCTGTTAAGGATAGACTCCGTGTTATGGAGATGGCAGACTAGCAACGCACTGTTGATGGTCGAACTGAGCTTTTGGATTATATCAAGGGTCTTTGTGTCAATTTGACCCAGTATCGTCCTCTGGTGCATCGGTCTTTTGAGGACGTGGAAGATGTTGTTGGAGATCCTCCGAGTGTCCCACTGGCTGAAAGACTGCTTCCTCCTCTTGAAGAAGGAGTCCTTGTTAATTTTGCTCTTGCGGGTGATGTTGTCGAGGATGTTATAAATGTTTCCCCTTAATCTTCAATTGTTGCTTTTGTAACTGAGCGGATTTTGAATGAATGGAATTTGTTCCTTTATCATTCTTGTTCACTTGTCGTTGTTTTGAACTTTGCATTTGATGTTTCACGGATGTTTGTAGTAACCTTTCGGTGGGTTGATTTTTTCCATGTCTTAGTGCGCATGCCTCGATCTTGTACTTGTTGTTTTTGAATTGTTGTGGAAGGTTGCTTTCTTGCGTATTTTCTCTTTTGAATTATTCACCTAATATCTTGTTTTGCTAGCTTGTCGTGATACGGAGTTCCTTCATTCAATTGGCTTGTTTGTTCAAGGTGCGACACTCTAGTTGATTCAAAGTCGTTTCATCTGCTGGAAACTTTTACCAAGGATTGTGATTTTGTTTTTCGAGTTAATTTCGGCTTTCTGATTTTAAGAAATATTTCGGTGTGTAATGAAAAACGTAAAATTTTTGAGGATATATGAAATATATAATAAATTTCGAGGGTATATTAAATATGTGAAAAAATAAAAATGCAAGTAAATAATTGTATTAAATACATTAAATGAAACCAAAATACTTATAATTAGAAATTAAGGGGTAGTTTAAAAGATCAATATAAAAGTAGAAGAAGTGATAATTAGGAAATTAGGGGGTGGTTTCAAAAATCAATAAAAAATTAGAAGAAAAAAACTCGAAATTTACGAAAAAATCCCAAAATTTTTTGAAAAAATGTAAATTTTAGTAGCTGGTTTTTGTATTTTTACGAAAAATGAAATTTATGGAAAACCCCAAAATTTACGAAAAACCCCAAAATTTACGAAAAAACCTTGAAATTTTTAGAAAAACCCTCGAAAAATCTATTTTTTTCTTTCGCCATTTTTATTTTCGTAATTTTAAAAAAATGAAAATTTCGGCAAAATTTCATATAATTTCACGAAATCACAATCCTTGACTTTTACTTCATTAACTCGATTCTTCGATCGATTTGAAGTTTTTGTTTTATCTCTGACTCGAGTGTCTAGCTTTTGCTTCTTTTTGTGCGACACTCTGGTCGATTCGAAATCATTTCCTTTTAGTTGACTTGTTCGTCCAACTTTTACTTTGTTAACTCGACACCTCGATCGATTTGAAGTTGTTGTTCAGTTTGACTCGGGTGTCCAACTTCGGCTTCAGTTTGTGCGACACTACGGTCGACTCGAAGTCATTTTTAGTTGACTCGTTCGTCCAACTTTTACTTCGTTAACTCGACATCTTGGTCGATTCGAAGTTGTTGTTCAGTTTGACTCGAGTGTCCAACTTTTGCTTTGTTTTGTGCCACACTCTGGCCAACTCGAAGTCATTTTTATTTAACTCGTTCGTCCAACTTTTTTTTCGTTAACTCGACATCTCGGTTGATTCGAAGTTGTTGTTCAGTTTGACTCGAGTGTCCAACTTTTGTTTCGTTTTGTATGACACTCTAGTCGACTCGAAGTCATTTCCTTTTAGTTGACTCGTTCGTCCAACTTTTACTTCGTTAACTCGATACCTCGATCGATTTGAAATTGTTCAATTTGATTCAGGTGTCCAACTCTTATTTCTTTTATTGATCAAACCAGAAGCTTATCATGAATACTTGACTTGCGTCTTGATTCTTTGTGGGCTTTTTCGCCCATTATTTTTTGTAGCTTTGTTATGAAGTTGTTTTGCTTTTGTGAGACGTTGATTCCGAAAATGAAACTTTATTGAATTTTCTGACTATTATAGTAGTCGTTCTCCTAGAGTGGCTCTGCTACATCGTGGAGCGTTTTTTTCTTTTATTCTTGCGTTGCTTATTGTATACCCTTGCATTGGCGCTCATGCCTTTGCTATTCCTTCTCATTTATGACATTATTTGCCTGTTGTAGCCTGATGTAGTTTGTTAGTTCCTTTGCGATTGATTTTGGCCGAATTTGTCTCTGATGTTGAGGTCTTTTGAGTGTTGGCCTTTTGATATATGTCTGTTCGGGTGGGAGGTGCTTCTTCTCCAGGGCGACTGCTGTGTAGGGCATATATTAATTCCCTTGATCGTTCTTTTGATCCTGTGTCGATAGTGTCGGCTTTTTCCTTGCCCTTGAACTGCTTATCTAATGTGCCGACAAACTCGTCCAGTTGTCCTCTTTGGATCCAATGTTCGATCTCTTCTTTTAATTTGTAGCAGTCATCGGTATCCAGTGTTCTAAAAATTGGCCTAGGCAGCGCCTAGGCGTTAGAGAAATGCCCAGATTAATGGCTGGGTGGGTTCTGGGCGGTCTAGGCGGGTTTACGCGAGTCTGGGCAGGTGTGGGCAGGGTCTAGGCGGGGTCTGGGTGAGTTTTTTTTTTATAAGGCTGATTGTGTTCTTATTTTATTTTTCTTTCCTCTTTTTTGGAAATAAACAATTTAATTATTTTTTATTCAGTATATGTCTGAATGTAGCAAATGATGATTACTTAATGGAATTCTCAAAGGATCTGCCGATACCAATTTTAGTAATGTAGATTTTATCAAACATGACTGAGGTCATTTATGCAATTTGAAGAAAAATAAAAGAATAGGTTTGGATATTTGTCCACAAATTCAACTTTGTATAAAATACCAATCATGACCAACTTCAGTCATTTGAGTTGTACTAAATTTTGTTCATGATTGTGAATTTTTCATGTTTTTAAATTTTGCATATGTATCTTGGCATTAAATTGGATGTAATTGATAATGTATTATGCTTAACTTTTTTAAATTATTAAAGTTATAATACAAAACATAAGACCGCCTAGGCACCTGCTCGCCGCCCACCCACCGCCTAGCGCTTTTAGATACCTGTCGGTATCATGCCCGTGATCCTTGTGGAAAGAACAATATATGCTCTTATCCTATCCTTCCGGGTCTCATTTCATTCTTGTTGGCCAATTGACATTCTTCCAGTTTGATATGTGTTTTAAGATGTCGGTTCGGTTTGCTTTTAGGTTGTGTATGGTTTATAATCCTTCCTCATTACGCTGGTTATTTACTCATGATTGGGTCGTGCCGATTGCAATTTCATGGATTCCTGTTGGTTGGAACCTGTGCGCTCGTCGCCTCGATGTTTCTTTAAATGACTGTTGTCATCCCACGATCCATTATTTCGTCTTCTTTCATCTTTTCTTTCTCGCTTTCTCGAATGGTTATCCCTTTCCTGGTAGTTCTTTCTTTTCGCAGCTTTCGTTTCCTCGAGGGAAATATGTTTTCGTGTTATTTTCAATAGGACCACCATGCCTTTTGGAGGTTCCAAGTTAAGGGCATCAAAAAAGGTACCTCTCTTCAATACTGCGACGAAAGTTGCAGTGGTTGTGTCGCTGCTGCATCCATAAATTATTGTTAGTTTGTTGGTGAAACGAAACATATTCCCATATTGTTTCGTCCGGCTTTTGTCAGATATGCAGAAGGTAATGGACTCATTTCTTCTTCCGTTGGCTCCCAATGAATCTGGTAATGAAAGTAGTGGCTAAGGCCTGGAAAGAATCTATTGACCTTGGCGGTAAGCTCTTGAACCAGTTCATTGTTGTGGAAGTGAGGCTGGTTGGGAACGTAATGCATAGGATCGACTCTGTGGTTTCCTTTAGAGCCATCATATGGTGAAAATGTCTTAGGTGATCAGTCGGGTCAGTGGTGCCACCGTACACTTCGAACTTTTGTGGAATGAACTTCTTTGGCATTGCATTCTTCATGAGTTCGTCAGAGAATTATGGTTTGGCCAATTCGTATAGTATGTTGGGAACGTGCCTCCAATCCTGAACGATATCTCAGCAATTGTTCCACCGCACTACGAAGATTTGTCTCGGTTGAGTTCGTTGTTGTCAACGTTTCCCTGTTGGGGTTCCGCTAAAACTGTCTCTCCTTTGAGTTTGGATCCCGCCTACGCTCCCTTCACTACAACAAACATATGTTTCTATGACTTGCAGAGTGTGCACGTCAAGGTATCTTAATTTAAGGATATGCATAAGAGGCAAGTCATAAAACAAGTCATTGTAAACATATTTTCCAAAATAAGGACTTGCATTTCTTGCACGTCTTCTTAATATGACGTGAAACTATCATAAAAAGTGAAATTAGGAAAACAAAGCCTGCGAACAAATCCCTCCAAATGAAAAAGGGTTTAGTTTCCACTTTCCACTATCTCATTGAGGGCTTCTACGAACGATCTGAAGGAGTTTTTACTAACTGTTCCATTGCAAGCTGATTGTGGCTATTCAAATATTTAATTAGAGATAATCAACGTTGTTACAGTAAAACAAGTAGTGGTCAATGGGTACCTCGTGTTGTTTCTCCAACCATTCTTGTTTTTTCTTCTTTACTGTAAAACCAACAACACATACTCAAAAACTTGTCTCTCTCTCTATTCCGGACCGACTCAACTCATGGATCTGCACCGCCAGTGAAGGATCTGGGCAGCCATTTGGCCGGAATCTGGCCAAGATCCGAATGTCACCATGTCTTCCAGCAGGTTCATGGCTTGAGTCCTTGATGGACTTCAATTTATTATATGATTTTGACTGAAAGTAATCAATTGGTTCAGTGGAGTCAGACGATTTTTGTTTGACGGTGGATCGGTTATTGGATAATTTCAAACATGGCCATTATTCTTTAGCAAGAGAAACACAATGGTTTTCTGATCTTCAAACAACTTGCTAAATTGTCGAAACCATGGTTTTGGACAAGTATGTATAGTGTTTTCCTATCCGTTACCCCTTTTCAATATTTTTCAACACAAAATTGTTTCATTTAAAAATCACTTAGTTAATGATACTTTCTAAGCTATTGCTAATATACTCTTAAGAATTTCAATTGTTCTGAACAATTATATTCACCCATGTGGAAAAATCTATCACCCTTGTGGCTCACCAATGTTGCCCAGACAAATAAGTTGTTTATTTGCTTTTGTTATGAGAATTTCTCAGCGTGGTTTTTCTTACTCTAGTCATTTTGGCTTTAATGTAGTTATCATTCAAATTAAAAAAGGAAATATGTTCCCGAACGCAGTTCAACTAGTTGATACTATTTGTTTGCATTGTAAGGGAAAATATGATCTCTAACAAATTAACAATTGAGCTTTTATCAAGTAGCAACTTGTGTTGTTGGTTTATGGTCACAATCTCTCATCAAAGCTTGTGTTCGATAAAGTGGTTGATGGAACTTGAAGATGATGGTTCAACACTTTCCAACTTGGCTTTCAAAGCTTCATCGCTATTGGCAAACTTATGATGCAAACCTTCATTGACCTGTTCATTCTTTTAGATTTCTTCTTGAATGTGGGTGTCTTCCACAGATAATACCACAGCTTGCATACCATGTGGACCAGGTACAATTGCCTCCTGGGCTTTGAAGTGTTCATTGAGGTTTATGATTTAGTTTCTTGAACCGTGCTTTTCTTGGTCTTCTTCTTAATGAAACACATGAAACCAATTGCAAGGAATGCTAGGAAGAATAGACTACCCAACGAGATGAATGCAATTATTACAATGGTATTACCTTCTGAAGATGCTGGTGTTGGAGATGGTATTCGCTCTGCCACCAATGCCCTCGTCATCGAGCAAGACAAGTAATGATCTTCTTTTTCTTTTTCTTTTGTTTTTGTGTGTTCAATTCACTTGAGGATCCATCGATTCAATGGTTTAGAACAACTTGTTAGTTTATCCATGTGTTTTTGTTGACTAGGTTCTTGAAAGTTGGATGATTTGATTATGTTTGCATGTTCAATTCGATCGAACTTGATCTTGAATTAGATTGCAATTGCGTTGTGTTTGCAAGCATTTTGAGCCCTTGTATATACACATCCTTATCTCATGAATCTCTTAATCCAAATTGGTCCATATTCTGAATGCCACTAGTTACAATTCAGTGTACCTAAGGGACCTCCCTGATCACAGTATATGTTGGGCAGTTTCCTGAACTTTTTGATCAAAATGGTGAGTAGAAGAGCTAGCTACAAATTAATAGGGGTATCATTACATTTACATGGTTATCTACTACTGCAGTGTTTGGGGCAACTCCTGGTGCCACACGATAACAACATACATCCATGGGTTCTTGTGGCGCAACCCACCTACTGTATATGTACACAAGTTTCTTCATTTATCCTATTTGGACAAAATGAGGTTTTTTTGTTAATAAACTTCAAAAACTTCTAATCTTTCAAAACTACAAACAAACAAGTTTGAAATGATTTTGATTGACAAAAAAAAAAAAAAACAGTATATGTATAGTAGGGAGAAATGTAGAATAAGAATAGCAAGTAAAATTTGCACTCTGTAAGGTGGGAATTTTTTTTGCAACTTACTGAAATAAGAAGAGTTTCATTTGCATACTTTATAAAACTTGGAATTAGTTATTGAAAGAAATACAGTGTAAAACTACAAGAGTTTCATACTGGATTTTGATTCCAAATTCTATTTATGCACAAAGTTTGAAACATGATTTGAATTTGTTTGTAATTCATGATTTCTTTTCTTAAAAGCTTGATTATATCCTTTAATTTTGTAAGATTTCATGGGAATTTTGTTTGTGTTATAATTGCCTGCAATTCAAAATTCCATTAACTTCAACAAAGTTGAAAGCTTACGGCTTTTTATACTCTCTTTTTTCTTAGGAGTTCTTACTTTTCTTATCTTAGGTGAACCACTTCGTGACTTGTGAAACTTCTATTAAACCTCAGGCATATCAATGGAAGGTGATGATGAGCTTTTAGCGGATTTGGCAGAAACAAAATAGCCATCTAGGATAAAAGAGTGGATGACAACACTTCCTCTGGAAAGAAGAGTAAGTCTTATATTTCATTCACCTCATGGTGTCAAAAACCTTCTATTGTTTTGATAACCTCTCTTATACTTGTTATTTTAGCAAGTATTAACTCAATGTAATAAGTTCTATACTTATATGTCTATTCTCAGCCAGATGTTGTAAGTATGCATTCTGGTACGTATTCTTGTTTATATTTTCCCCTCTGGAACAACTTATTTTTAACAGCTGATGATGGTAATACCCCGATGACTACATAAATGATGGACATGGAAAGACAAATAAAAATCATGTGTTGGTCCCTAGTGTGCAAAACTACTTTCATTATTTGTTTTGTAACTGAGCAATTAGTTCCCTTTTGACCTCCATAATAATTATCAGATAACTTGTAAGTCCATATATGATACATCTGAAAACATGTCAATAGTAAGTATTAATATACAAAGTTTAAGGTGGTTTAAGGGAATTTATTCATAAATAAATGCATGAGTCGTGTTATGTGATCAAAAGAAAAATATAACATAGTACTACTAGTTTACCACATAAAAACGATCCTGTGATGATTTTATGTAATTGTTCTATCATTAACTTGAAGCCATAACATAGTCAATGTTCTTGTGATGGCCTCTTTAGCCGCCTTGTCATGGTATGAAGAAGCAACTGAGTTTCCTAAAATGAAATTAGCAAGTTGACTGTAATTCCTGTTACAAGAAGCTTTCCTGGTCCACTCGTGTCATTCTTGTATCTGCTGGTTTGAGTAGTATTAGAAAGATAATACTTATTTCACATGCTAATTGGTTGTAGATCAAGTACAATAGGGTTGGCTTTCAGTGTGATTAGAGCAAATTGTTGGTTTGTTAAATCGTATGTGCAACCCAAGATTTGACCTGATCAAATGAACTATCATATAGACTCATTAATGATCCCATTGTAAAGATTTCCTTTCTTCAAATGTCATATTACTCTAGTGATCAATTATTTTAGCGCACAATATGATAATCGTTTTTATGTATGCCGATCTTGGAAAGGTTAGAAATTCATGTTCAAAATGGCAGGCACATAGTGCTTTGACTTTATTGTATGGTTTTGGTCAGTGAAACTCCCCCTCACTAACCCATGTAGTTTTGTGTTGTTTGATTTTTAATGATATTCTGTTTTGCCTTATCCAAAAAAAAAAAAAAAATTCTACTTATGTTCTAAAAATCAGCCGTTGCCAAACTTGAACGCCATTACAAGCTTTTGGTAACCATCTGTAACTTTGTGTGTATGGCAGGTACTAAGAGTTTCTTACTCGTGTAACACTCCATCTTTTATCAGATGTTAGTTATCTATCATTTTTACTTATGTGAGTGTACTCTCTGCAATGACATATCGTCTTCATTGAACGGTTAATGTATTGTATGTTGTGCCTTGCTTATTTTTAGTCTAAGGTATATATCTTCTTATCTTGACTTGTTTTTTTGTTGTTGTTGATTGTTTATCATTATAAAGTCGTGTGTTTCTCTGCCTAAAATACCAAACAGTTACCTGTCCCATTCAGGGAAGAGGAAAACCCTTCCAAATATCTTACTTATTTTGCTAAATAGACTAAGATAGATAACCCAGCATAGATAGAGTATAGCTTCAACTACACAACTGAGGCAACTAGGACAAAATGACACTTAATTTTCTTATGTTAATCACTCACATTTTCTTGCAAAGTTGTTATCACTTACATTTTCTATATGGAGGCTAGAGTCGTTATCTTTATCAATTGTTTATTTATTTATTTATAAGTTCTTTTACAATTTTTTATGACAGGTTTTGGGGAGGAGTGGAGACGCTTTAGTTGACAAGGTTCGGAAAGCATATCCCAAGCTTTATCCAACTAAGATGCATGAGATGGGTCCATCATGGAATGGGTAAAAGTTGGTTGACATTTTTTCAGGGAATGTGAATGCTCACGTAGCTTATACACATGCACACAAAGTGCATGTAGACAGGAAATAAACAAGAAATGTTTTTTTTTCTTCTTTGCTTGTGCTATTCTGAGGGCTATAAAAGAAGGCTGAATTTGGTTTGGTTTAGCTTGAACTATTAGCAGCTTAAATGTTATGGCATATACGCACCTTTAGCTTAATGGGTCCACTACAGTCCTAAAAAGTTGTTAGCAAAAAAAAAAATTTGTAGAGTAGCAAAGCAACTCCAAACTTTAGCTTAACCCTAAAACAACCTAAATATTATAGCTTGAATTACTTCTCTCTTCCCATTCTTTATGTAGTTTATGTTTATCTGAGTTTATGATTTGTCGGTTGAAGGTTCATGAAGCCATTGCACGTGAAGAGTCTCAAGAGGTCAAGGAAGGGATTATAATTCAAGAAGTTTTCTTCTTCATGGAAAACTTCTAAGACCGGCTATATTTAAAGTTTTTGCGGGTCCAGGTCATAAGAAAGTTGCTGCCACAACCCAAGGAATTGGATGAGCAGCCAACAACAACAGTGGAGTAGACAGGACCCAATCACCAGACTCGGAGGAAAATGTATGTTAACAGGTAATGAAGAACGAATTGTAGTCTCTTATCAGGTCAGTACAAAATGACAGCGGAAAATTATTTTTGTTTATAGATAAGCACAACCCAGTTTGAAAATATGCAACCAATTGGCATGGACCTTCTATCCAAGTATGTAACCATTATGGACAAGGTACAACATTGCAATCTTAGATTATGATCCATGTTTAATCATGATTCATTAGGCCGAAAGCTTTGCTTTTACTTGATAAAAGTAAGACTGCATATCTGAGGAAACCGCAATGAATAGTGTGGTTTTAATTGTTTGGAAATGGTGAAGTGGAGTATCAATGGTGAACAAATAATCTGTTTTTTGATAAAAAAAAAAAAAATAGAGTTTTATTAGGCTCTATTTTCAGTCTGAAACAGAGCAGATTGAGGTCGTGCTTTAGCTGAGAATGTCTGCTTTTATTTCACCAAACAGAGTGTTATTAGGTTTTATTTTTTGGCCTGAAACAAAACTGATTGGGACATGTTTCAGCTGCAGGGATCATGGGATGAGGAGGCTTTCTTCAGCTGGAGAAATTGGATATTTGTTGACAACAATTGGTGCTTGGAAGAGGTTTGCAAGTTTTGGGCAGATTATGCAAGGCTTTGTTTCAGTTTTTGGCTCAGTTTCTTTAGGTCAGTGATTGGTTTTGTTTTATTTGTTGAGTAACTTATAATCTATCTAAGTAGTTTGTTTTAGGCCTAATGTCTTGGTGAATTAGGCCTAAGGTCTTTGGTGAATTAGGTCTAGACCTTGGTCTTTTCCCTAAGTTTCTTGGAGAATTATTTTTTCTTTGTTAGTTTCTTGGTGAATTAGGCCTAGACTCTAGGTTTTTGTTTATTTCTCGGATAAAGTCGTAATGTACCCCGACTCGTGTAAAATCTTTTGATAAACTAATAAAGGTCTAGCATCCCATACTTGCCCCTCCCTCCTGAATGTTATATATATATATATATATAATTTTAGCAAACTATTTGATGGTGTGCATTTTACGTCGTTGTTTACAATAAAACGTCATGCATTGCACGTCCTCAATAATTAGTTAAGTCTTGACCAACACGTCGTTATTCATCAATTACGACTTACACAACGACATTCAAGACAAGTCGTTGAAGAAACTTACGATGTACAATTTAAGTCATTGTACATATCAGTGACTTATATAAAACCTGTAAGGACATGATTCGACGATGTAAATGCACGTCGTAGAATACACCACACCTATTACGATCCTTGATTCCTTAACGTGCAGATGTATGTCGTCATAAGCATTAGATGACGTGTAATGTTGTAGTGTTTAAGGGTGGGCCTATTCTGGGCCTCTATAATTGTCCTTAACCCTCTCGTGTTTTATGAGTTGACCCAATGGATTGAGCGCTGTATTATTGTGATGGGCTTTATGCCACGTGTACGATCATTATAATCGGTCAATTATGATGTATCATCATATATAAAGAATTTCGAGGATATATAAAATATGTGAAAAAATAAGATGAAAATAAATAAATCTATTAAACACATTAAATTAAGTCTAAATACCAAAAAAATGAAACAAGTATAAAATTAATATATAATTAAAAAAATAAGGGGTTGATTTAAAAAATCAATAAATAAGTAGGAAACATGATAATTAGAAAAATAGGAGTTTGGTTTCAAAAATTAATACACAATTAAAAGAAATGATAATTAGAGAAAAAACCCCAAATTTTACAAAAAAATTCAGAATATTTTCGAAAAAAAACTTGATAAAAATTTAGTTTTTGGTAGCTGATTTTTGTAATTTTACAAAAATGAAATTTATAAAAAAAAAGCTCGAAATTTTTAAAAAAATAACCTTCAAAATTTTCAAAAAAACCCTGAAAGAAAGGTCAATTAAAGTGGGGTCAACTCGCGATGGAGGCGCATCAAAATGTCTGATAAGGCTGACGGCTCGCAATAGCTATAGAGTCCTTACAGACACCAAGAATGTAGCTCATTTGCGGTGAGGTTTGGTGTGCGCTATGCATATATTTATGTAAGAAAGTGCACAAGCTGCTGTCACTTCACTTTGCTTTGCTTGCTAATTGGGTTTTCTCCCTTCTCTCGCTCTGCTCTGTTCTGTTCGTTTTCGTATCGCAAAAGACGAAGAGGAAGAGATGAAGATAAACGTCAAGACTCTGAAGGGAACTCGCTTCGAGATCGAAGTCAAACCAGAAGACACGGTATTGCCCATTGGCTCTTTTTTCTTCTACTCTGTGATTGATTGAATCAAAATTCTCAGTCGATTACTACTTCTTTTGATAATTAGGGTTTTGTGTCCATCGAGGTTGTGGAGAATTAGGGTTTTATTTGTGTTGTTGTGGCTACTACTGATTTTGTTCTACTGCGTGGTGACTTTAGGTTTTGAGATTTGTAATGTAAGTGATTTAATTCTTCGTGTTGTGATTATAGAAGATAGTTGTGGTGATCCAATCGTGTGTGAAGTCTTGATGAATTTTGCATGTTTCAGTTCTTGATAATTGTTGATTTTGAAGAACAATGTGCAGTTGATTGATGGAGACCGAGAAAACTAGATATCTCTACATGTTGAATAGATTCAACACAATATAGGATCGTGAAACTCTGTGTGAGTCAGAGATATTAAATTGACACAAGTTTTGCAACCTGGGAGTGGAGAAGACAGAGAATTGACTTTCTAGTGTTATGAGTAGTGTATTTAGTCGTCTGCCGGACAAAAGGATTGTGAAGGAGGCCTCTGGATTTGAAATCATCAGTGAACTCTGTGTGAGAGATTGAAATTGACAATCTCTACTTGCAAATTGAGAGATGTACAAAACTCAATTTCTAGTGCTTACAAGTAGTATCTGGGTTTTTATTGTTATTTTAATTTCTTTGGTGTTTTATCTTTTCTTCTTTACTTTATTTCTTGCTTAAGAGTACTTATCCTTGTTTGGTTAGAAGCTTTTTTTTATTTTATTTTTCAATTTTTCTGCGGATTCTTGATTTCTGCCTTTTCAGCTGGATATGTTTTAGCGCTTTCAGTTTTTCTTTCCTGTGTTCTACTCTTTGTGATGCACCTCATGAATGGGATCAACTTGGTCTTTTGATTAGTATTGAGCCAATCACGTCAACTAGGTTCTATATTTGGTTATATAGGGCGATCTTGGCTACTAAGAATGGTATACCTATGTCAGATACGTGTCCTCGTCCTACACGACATACTTGTGTGACACACTGTCGTTTGTAATTTGAGAAACAATAAAATTCCAAATTATAGTACTTAATTGTATTTTTCATTGTTTCCAACTGAGAATCATTCTTTGTATCGTAAGTTTTATATTTATTATGTATATAAAGTATATAATTAATTAACCCAACTCCGTGTCTCCGAATCTTCTCTTTTTATATTCTTCTTGTCTGACACCACACATTCATATCTGTGTTCAACACGTATCCCCGTCTAATTGGTTAACCCGGTGATTAATCACTTCTAGGAAGTAGAGTGTCGCGATTTTGGAATTAATTGCTTGAGCCATCTCACCAATTAATTGGCTTCAACCAACTTCACTATGTATGTCTGTGTTTCCGATGGTGGACCCTATCTAAAAGTTTTACTACTACCTACAATGACTTATCTTATTCACTCTGTGCTATTTTATTGAGGAGGTGAGAAGTGTTAAGTACTAAGTACTAGCTGATGGTTTATGGTTTCTTGGGGCATCCAACAAATGCTCGACCAACATTTTGGCTTTGTTTTAGTAATAAAGCTTGTGTTATGGCCTTATGGGGCACTTCTCGGTTATGTAGATTTTCCGTTCTAAGTTCCCATATTCCATACTGAATGAACTAAGTAAGATCTTGTAGTTTATGGGAAATTCTGTAAGTATTATGCAGCTTTTCCATTCTGAGATCCAAATCCCATACTTCAAGTAAAATCTTGTAAACTGGGGGTGAAAGATTGGTGGAACGTTGCAAGGGAGTCAGCTTAGAGTTGGTCTTCTTGTCCTTTCTTTATCTTTTACCTGTCTGTTGCTTACTTCGTACATCTCTGGGAGATTCCTTGCACCTTATGCTGTCACTGTTATTATTTACATAAATTACATGTATTTATTACTGTCAGCAGTGAAAAACATTCCAAGAATCTTTTCCACGATCGATATGATTAGGTAATCAACTGCCTTTCATGATATTATAGTGTTAATCTATACTTGCATTTGTAAATTTGCATGTGTGCCTCTAATTTGATGTGCATGTTAATATTGTGGTGCAAATGAAAATTACTTTTATTGCTGCTATTTTCTTTAGCGATGCACGTGCATTAATTGGCATTAATTGGTGGGTATTAATTTTGAGGCTGTATCATTATTAGTTTCTTTACTTGATTGCTTGTACATGCCATCTCTTCTCTATTGGTTTTATTTTATGATATTTCTATTCAGGTTGCTGATGTGAAGAAGACTATCGAGACTGATCAAGGTTCAGATGTTTACCCAGCCGCCCAACAAATGCTTATCCATCAGGGAAAAGTTCTTAAAGACACTACAAGCATGGATGAAAACAAAGTTTGTGAAAATAGTTTTCTGGTCATAATGCTGTCAAAGGTACAATTGAGTCTGGAATTTGACTACCCTTTCATTCTTAATGTCCTACTTACTGTTTGAACTGTGTATTTTACATTGTAATGAAACTATTATCTTTATATGTAAATTTATAGTGTGACTTATGGTTAATAATAGTTGGTTGTCGATTCTACTGAGGAATTATTTAGATTTCATATTTGTTTGAGTTAGATTAATTGATATTTTGTGAACTGATATAGATGGGGATGTTCAACTGTTTTTTAAGCATTTCTTTATTTCTGTGGTGCCATGCTGCCATTCCATTGAAAATTTTATTTAGGTTTCATATTTTTCCCAATGTTGCGGCTTAACTTTTCCTTGTGCTATTTGATTTTTTTTATACTATGTTGCAATCATATTTGGTAGTCATGCTAATTAGTTTACTTTATAATGTTGTAGACCAAAGCCACATCCAGTGGAGCTTCAACAGCAACGACGACCCCCACTAGTACGGTAAGAATACATATTTATTTCCAAAAATAATTTTAATGGATGATCATCTACAATTGTGGTTCTCATTAAATCCATCAAATATTCATGCATTTTGAACTGTTGAAAGAAGCTACCAATCTCCTGAAAGCCATCTACTGCATATGCATTGCATTTGCATCAGAGTTTGGTTACCTATTTTCATATGGTATTATAAACAGATGAATGTTTCAATCAAGGTTCATGATATCATATTTCTGGAATAGAAGGAAACTCTGATTAGTTGTCTTTTCTATGCATTGTTGGATAGCTTTTTAGGCTTTCCTTTTTCTTGATGCATCAAACCAATGATAAATTAGATATTTTCTTTTACCCCCCTTTCGTAGCCTTGTGTTATTATATCTTATGCTTAATTTATATACAAATCTTTATTTTACACATTTTGGGCTTTAGGGTAGTACAACTTACAGTAATGCTATGGCACACGTGTTGTAGATTTAGTCTATTTTCATTTAAGTTGTGGGAAATGTATCCCATGTTGATTCTTGGATACTGATGGAGGTGGTCTGAGATTCCTTGAGATTTTTTTTCTTCCACGCTAACCTAAAAAGGTTGTGTAAGAATCAAATTGTATCTTGAATTCTTGATCATTAATTTGATGATTTGTGGCGCTATGGGAATGTAGAAGGTGAAGAAGGTGCCCTGCATTTTAAAAATGAAGCCGCCTCATAGGGGAATGTGTGTGAGATGCCCCAAAAGACGTTGATCAAAGCCTGATGAGACGAGTATGGGTCGTTGACCTGTATGCATTTGACAATAAAGCTTTTAATTCTGGGTTTAAATTCTTCAAACATGCGGGTTTATAACCGGGACTTTTCAGTTTTTTTTTTCTAGATTTATTTTTTGATTGAAATTGTTTGTATTTTGGATTAGATCCTTCTTTTCTGTGTTTTTCGATTCAATTTCATTTTGTCAAGTTAACTTTAATCACCCTTTAGTATGTATAATTATATAAAAACTCTAGTGTGGGACAAGTTGATTCTAGGAGATTTACGAATTTTTGCAGCTGTTATGTATACTTTTAATAATTTGTTTATCTTCTTTTGAGCTTCTCGCTCAGTTTGTACTCTCTTTGATTTTCTTCTTAATGCAAGTGTTTTATCCATCTCCATCAATAAATTAATAAATAAATAAATAAAATGTACGACTCAGTTTTTGAAGGTTTACACCTCACTTCACATACTCCAACCCCCTATGTCACACCTCCGCATTTAAAAGCTTTAGATTATGTTACAGTGGTTTGATCATATTAGCAAGCTATTTTGAAATGTCATGGTTGTGTTACTGTTTCGGAATCGATCTAACAGATCTCCCGATGTTCTTAGGCCGCACTTGCAAGTTTGTCACCTGCATCAACAACACCACTAGCACCTACACCAACCTCAGCTGCGTGAGTTTTGAGTTCCTTATCATTACATTGAAATTTGTAAAATTTGTTTTGGAATAGATTCAATTAATTCAGTATATTTTCTCATTATGCAGGTTACCTTCTGTTGCAGAATCTGCTCCTGCTCCTACCCCAACCCTTGCAAGCCCTGCTCCCGCTGTTGTTGCTTCGTAAGTTTTGAGTAGTTTATTTTGCAGTGCAACTTGGGTAACTAAAAAGTGTATTTATCTTCTATTGGTTTCTTAACTTTCTATGGTGTGGTTCTTTAAATGTTTTGTCGAAACAGCACAGAAGCAGATGTCTATGGCCAAGCAGCATCAGCCCTTGTTGCAGGAAATAACTTTGAGGAAACTATTCAACAAATTCTTGATATGGGAGGTGGCACCTGGGACAGGGAAATCGTAGTCCGTGCTCTACGTGCCGCTTTCAACAATCCTGAGAGGGCGGTTGAATACTTATACTCTGTAAGTTTTCCTTTTGCATAAGGTTTCTTCCTCTTTCTTCCTCTTATTAAGTTCATTGCTCATCCTAGGAATGATTTCGGCTAGTACCACTGATATTAGTTGTATATCTTAATGGATGAGAAGTCTGTGGATTTCACCCTATTGTTACTGGGAAAAAACATGAAGGATATGGTTATCAGTGTGATGTGATCCAAAGTTGTGAGAAAGAATATCAGGTAACTCTTGTTTGCCATACTATGTATTAAATCCTAGCGCAGCCGACATTCCAAAATAATGAAACAAGAAAATAATAATGGAGGTAAGAAGCACAATTTTGTTACTCATTTTTTCATTGGCTTGATGGGGCAATCATTTACAAAGTCCCTATTGTGTGCATATGAGGTTGTTTGTTTGTTTTGGTTGTGCAAGTTATGTGCTGAGAAAGGCACTTGAATGATACAATTGTTTACACCATAAACTAAGAAAGGCACTTGAATGATACAATTGTCAGATATCATCCGCTTGCTTAATATTATGGATGGAAACAATATTTTTTTGAATTGTGATATTATCAATAAAGAAGTTTGTTCTCAACAATAAATGTTTGATAGCAAGTTTAAGTGATTTAACATTTAGATTGTAATGACCTGGTTATGGCTCCAAGCACACTATTTGAAATTTGTTTTGTTTTGTGTTTTCTGCTATTGTGCAAAACTCCAACAGTGTCACTTTCCATGCCTATTGTCATATCTCACATTTGGATTCAGAACAATACACAATATCCCAACTAGGATGCAAATTTGGCCTTATCATTTTTGTTTAATTTATTAATGTGTCCTCTCTTTTGTTTTTCAAATATTTCAGGGCATTCCTGAACAAGCAGAAGTTCAACCTGCAAACAGACCTCCTACCAGTGGACAAGCTGTGGCCCCTCCTGCCCAGGCTCCACAAGCTGCACAGGCAGCAGCAGTTCCTTCCGGTGGACCTAATGCAAATCCTTTAGATCTCTTTCCACAGGTATGCATATTAATTATTTTTTATTCATTTATTATTTTTGTCAACTGTATAATCTTCATGACATACTGAACTTCATGTGTTCCCAAACAGGGTCTTCCCAGTGTGGGTTCTAATACCAGTGCAGGCACCTTGGATTTCCTTCGCAACAGTCAGCAGGTAGTTTACGTGCCATATTTGGGGTTCTGATTTTTTTTGTTCTTTTTGTTGATCGACGGAAATTGACATTTTATATCTGTAGTTTCAAGCTTTGCGAGCTATGGTACAGGGAAATCCCCACATCTTGCAGGTACTATTTTATTCTGTTCTGTTGTGTTTTATTTACGCATGTCTTTCGTTTTGCTTTTCCTGTTTTCTTCTCTCGAACAAATTGCTGGAGAGCTTACACGATCTTTCTATTGCAGCCTATGCTTCAAGAGCTAGGAAAACAAAATCCACATCTAATGAGGATGATTCAGGATCACCAGGCTGATTTCCTTCGCCTAATCAATGAACCTGTTGAAGGAGCGGAAGGGTGATATGCTTTTGAATTTCAGAAGTCTCTTTTTTTTTTTTTTTTTTTCCAGTTTTATGTGATACTGACTGCATTTGTATATGTCAGGAATGTGCTAGGGCAGCTTGCTTCAGCAATGCCACAGGCTGTGACAGTCACCCCAGAGGAGCGGGAAGCTATTGAGCGCGTAAGAAAACTTTGCACTTTGCTTGACTGGCTTATGTTTTTGTGGCATATGCACAAGAAATGTCACGGAACAGGAAGTGTTTACAAAATCAATCTTGTATTTTCCACAAATAAAAGTTTAAAATGGCCAATTTTGATTAGTTATATTACACTGGAATGTGCCTAAATGCATTTGGGTTGGGATAGGAATGAATGGAGTGGTAATTTCTGTTTCTACGTGTTGGGATTGTTTGGATCACGACATACGGCAGTCAGGGTGCTTTGCATTCCCCTGCTGCTCTTTGAGAGGTTGAAGCTTGGGATCTCGGGACTTTTTTCTTATGGGGGGTTTTTTGTGCTCATTCCATTCTTTCAGAGGAATTTTAACCTCGATGCTTGTTGGGTTATGTTACTGACGAGTTTGTTGCCATAGTAAATATTTGTTGTGCTGATATTTGAAATTTACTTTGGGCAGTTAGAGGCTATGGGATTTGATCGAGCAATTGTGCTGGAGGTGTTCTTTGCGTGCAACAAAAATGAGGAGCTGGCTGCAAACTATCTTCTAGATCACATGAACGAGTTTGAGGATTGATGTTGTTATGGAAGCTGGATTGTCCTCTTTATCCCCCCTTCATTTTTTCCCCTCGTTCTCTTCCAGTTAGTGGGAACAAGTGATAGTGTGAAGTGTCTTAAGTCACTTAGAGAGTCCAGATGTTTTTTCTTCCAAACCTCCTGTCTTTTTCTTGTTTTTTTCTGTCAGGATTTACAATGGTATTATATAGTCCCGTTTGGGATCAACTGTGTATATTGTCCTGCACCAGACCTTTTGGCTGGTGATACAAGACTTTGGACCATTTTAGTTTTTCTGCTGCTGGCATCTGTTTTCAATCCTCTAGATGGTATCAAATATTAGAATTCGGTGGCGGCATATATTCTATATCCATTGGCCCCAGCTTTGCTAAACAGTAATCTGCTGTTGTTCTGTTAAACTTTCATTTGTGGAAGCATATCCTGTTGCCATTTCTTTGCCATTGCTATTTTCAAACTCATTCGTGTGACAAACATGTGACAAACCTACCTTCATCAAATCTTCAGTGAAACGCAGTCTCAAGTAATTGAATGCACTACATGTGAATGTACATGAAACTAGAAGCACTCCGAAAAAAGGGGATAAGAGTCTGACATGGAATGAGATTGTTGCTGCTAAAATCTCCACACTTGTAAATAGGTTTAGTGACGAAGCTTGGAGAAGATGTGCATGACATTCGATGCTGGAAGTCATTCATTGTGAATCTGACAGATACTATTGCTCTGAGGTCTGGTGATTTCCAACTTGTTGGCTCATCTCATTGTTCATCTGGAAGCAAATGAAGACGATGTAAGAGGAGGGGAGAAAAAAACATGATATCAAGAAGAATTATTGGCTTTTGGATGATGGTAAGGGAGAAATAAATGAGAAAAAAAAAAGTTTGAAGTGGATGAACGGGAGGGGGAAAAGGCCTAAAATCAGGAAAAGCTTATGGAAAATGATGAGAAAGAAATTAATAAGAGACAGGAGTGAGTAAAGTTCCTTTTTTTTATTTCAAGATGAGTAGACCTTTTTAACGTGTACACTAAATACAATACCTGATACAGTATATATTTTTTTACTTGTACGAGCTAAATACAATAGCCCAATACACAATGCTAAAAATGCAGGTTTCACTTGCTTGTTGAAGAGAAAAAGACGTGGACCACATTATGCTCAGTTGCAATCCCACTGCTAAAGCCATTGTGGCTGAACTCAGCGGGGCATCATCCAGAGACACCCTGCTAAATCTCACCCTCACCCCATTATGTAGGTTTGAATGGGATAAGATCCATCATGAACTGTGTGAGTAATGTGTAAGGAAAGGAATAATATAATTTTAGAAATGTCAAATGCTGGATGTAGCTAGGATTCCACCAATAGGAAATAGTTCTTGTTTAATTGATAAACAAAATGTGTAAATAAAGTATTTGCTGGACCACACGCGAGGCTTTTTCTTCCCATACCACATCCCTACCTTAAGATTGTCAATAATAAACAAAGCATAAGGAGAATTCATTACATTGCATTAGTGACATAAAAATAGATTGTTAACTCTTGCAAAAGTTGGAAGAAGATTGAAGAAACAGCCTGTATCTCTCTACAAGCTCTTACAGGTGGCAGTTACATCCCACATGTATATATATTTTGCGACATACCATCTAATTGGGACATTTTGTTTAGTTATGTAAAATATCAAACGTGAGATCCGAATCCTGTCCAGAATTAAATGTGACCCACAAACCACAAAAATTAAATGGTGCAGTCGGACACTAGCCAAGAGTGTGAAAACAGAAATTTATACATCAGCCGGCAGTCGTCATTGTCATCCATCCTCACACAACTTGTTCACCAGTCAGTTTGTGTCAGTCCGACATTTGACAATAATCGTTGCATGTTTAATATTGTATTTAGTAGTTAACGCATGTAAAAGGAGAAATCCAACGAAGAAATACGTTCCTACTTGAGAGAGGTATCCAGATGGGACGTCATTTTACCAGCGTAGCTGAAAAAGTGGTCTTCTTAATCACTAGAACATTTCCTGGCTTAATACTGATTAAGCTTCCACCAAGTTATTATATATATGTTGTATAGACTGAAACTAAATCATATGTTTTAAGGGTTGAAACCGTTTTCAAACATTGGTTGGAAAGACTAGTGAGAGTTTCAGAGAGATGGGTGAGGTAAATATGGAGGAAGATTATGAGAAGAAGTTTCAAATGGAGGAAAAACATGAGAAAACGTTTGAAATGATGGATACAAGTGAGGAAAAAGTTCAGCGAGAAAAGGGAGGCGGAAGAACAATGCCTTTTATCTTCGGTGAGTCTAATTGTTTTGAGTTGATGATTGTGTTATATATCCGGGGTTGTTGCTATTAATGTAGTGCCAATAATTTGTTTGATTGTTGTACATACGCAGCAAATGAAATATGTGAGAGGCTAGCAGCAGCTGGGTTTTTTGCCAACATGATGAGCTACTTAACACAAGAACTACACATGCCATTAGTGCAAGCAGCAAACACTATGACCAACTTCAGTGGAAGTGGTACTTTGACAACCTTTGTTGGGGCCTTCATTGCTGATTCATATGCAGGACGATTCTGGACCATCACTGTAGCTTCATTCATATACTTAGCAGTTAAGATCAACCTCAAACTAAATTACATCTTTTTTTTAATAAATAAATTAAATTCATCATATATTGGGTTATTTGTTGTTAACGAGTGCATACTGTTAAGGTATAATTCGATTTCCAACTCCTTGATACATAGCTCAGACTTTGAGCATGTATGTTTGTTTCTTGATTAAGACCTTTGGTATCAAGGTTTAGTCCAATGATGTTAATAGAGCCAAGATTGTTGGAATGGCCTGCTCTTTGTGATCGACAGTTTTTTGGCCATTTAGATCACTGACACCAGAATTGAGCCAAAAAGCAATGCTTTTAGCCTCATAGCAAAGTTTAGGAATAATTACAAGACCTCCATGGGATCAAAATTGAATAAATATCTTTGATAAAAACAATGTAAAAGAAAAAAGAGTCAGACTAAACATCTTTTTACACTAAACACACCGCTCCTTCTAAAGCTGAAATCTAAACCTAATTTTTAGGAAACTAAAAGTTCTAAAACCAGTTATAAGAAAGGGATATTAATAAACTTGGCAAGAAATTGTGTTTCTAAGTGTAACCCTCTCCTTTGAACTTAGTCACATGGTAGTAAAGTGTCGCAGACTTTTGTTTTGCACTAAAATAGTCTTAAATGGTTAGGGTGGTTTATATACCATCATATGCATTGTCTTCATGAGAGATCAGATAATTCAGAGATTTATGTACGTGCCAAATTTCAGACCCCATGTTTCCTATAAAACACAAAGACTACATCAGCTATATTGAACTGATACACTATTGTTCATTTGACCAGGCAATGACATTATTGACATTATCAGCAGCCCTTCCACACCTGAGACCACCTCTTTGTAAAGGAAATGAGATATGCAAGGAGGCCACAGGGGGACAGTTATCACTCCTCTATGTGTCCCTTGTACTAATGTCCATTGGTTCTGGTGGTCTACGGCCTTGCGTGGTCGCTTTTGGTGCAGACCAGTATGACGAAAACAATCCTAAGCAGAAGACCAAGTCATGGAACTTCTTCAATTGGTACTTCTTTTGCATGGGAGTGTCATTCCTCATTGCAGTGACAGTGATTGTTTATATTCAAGACAACGTAGGTTGGGGGTGGGGACTTGGCATCCCGACAGTTGTGTGGTTCTTCTCTATAGTAGCCTTTGTCGCTGGTTACCCACTCTACAAAATGTATGGACCCTCAAATAGCCCTTTCACTCGGTTGTTACAGGCGATTGTCGCAGCTGTTAAGAAAAGAAAGTTGGCTAAAGTTTCAGATCCAGCATTGCTATACCAGAATGATGAACTTGATGCCGCCATCATTGCTCAAGCAAAGCTTCTTCATACTAATCAATTGCAGTAAGTTCACTTTTCAGCTTAGTTTTGTTTTTGATGTTTAGTGAATGTAGGCTTGTTTAACCAAAGTAAGTATAAAAACAGGTTTCTTGACAAGGCAGCAATAGTAACTGAAGAAGACTTCATATCAGGAAAACCCAACCAGTGGAGACTATGCACAGTCCACAGAGTTGAAGAGTTGAAATCAATTCTTAGAATGGCACCTATATGGGCCTCTGCTATCTTACTAATAACGGCCTCAGCAAACCAGGGCACTTTCACCCTTCAACAAGCGAGAAGTATGGACCGTCACTTCATTGGTTCCGTTAAAATCCCTCCTGCCTCCATGTCTGTCTTCACAATCGTCTCCATGCTCATCACTGTCAGCTTCTATGATCGCGTTTTCATCCCGGTTGCCCGTCACTTCACTGGTATCAACCGTGGCATCTCTTACTTACACCGAATGTCAATTGGTTTTGCCATTGCCACCCTAGCCACTTTCATATCTGGCTTTGTTGAAGTGAAGCGCAAAAATGTTGCAGCAGCACATGGTCTAACAGACAATGTGACGGCCACCATACCCATTTCGGTGTACTGGCTTGTTCCGCAGTATGCCCTGTACGGTGTGGCTGAGGCTTTCATGTCAGTTGGACATATGGAGTATTTCTTCGACCAGTCACCAGAGAGCATGAGGAGCTCTGCTACTGCATTTTTCTATACAGCAGTAGCAGTTGGGAATTACGGTAGTACGCTTATGGTGTCCCTCGTGCATAAATATACTGCTGGTCCAAATGGAACAAATTGGCTTCCAGACTATAATTTAAACAAGGGGAAGTTGGAGAACTTTTACTGGTTTATCACAGGTTTGCAAGTCATAAATCTTGTGTACTACATGATCTGTGTGAAGTACTATACTTTTAAGGCAATTCAGATTCAGTCAAAGGTGGGAGACTCAAACGATGAAATGGAGGCAACTCAGCTACCAAAATCCAAAGGTGAAGTGGATCTTGCCTCTACTCAGGTGTAAGTGTGTAACCGCATTCTTTGTGGAATTAGGTCGAGTATTTGGAGCTGAAATGTTAGTAGAAATATATAAGAGAGCAGGCATGTGAGGGCAACAAGGTCAATATTAGTAAATTCAAGTGTTGAACCTAGGAACAACTGTAACATACTTGTATTGGGATTCTTGAGCAGTCCAACTCGGTGAACTGCAAAAACCAGAGTAGGGTTTTATATTAACAGTCTAAATTCTATTTCAATCTTATTATTTGCATCTACACTAACCTGATTTTTTACATTGTTTTATCTTAGATACCCAGACAATTAGAATGGAACAGCTATTTACCTTCTGTCATGCCCTTCATTTACCGCTGCTATACATGCAAGCATTGAGCACAGAAGGAAGATGTAAAGATTATAATAAGTGAGACTTGATAATTAGGACTCGACTGTCAGAGCCACCAATTTTTTTTTTCAGTTATCTAAGATAACAAAGTAGCAAGCTAGAAGTTAAGATTAAAATGGTTTGTTAGCAATCTCCTAACCCTATGGCCCTGTACCAAATTCTCTGACGCACCATATCATCGGAAACACGTTAGTAAAGCACAAATAACCTTCCTATCACGAACTTGAAAGGTATTATTCTATTTCAAAATTCAAATTCATCAATATGTGAAAGACAAGGTCTACTGACTAACCTACGAGAAAGCAATCACAAAAAAGATCACAAAACATCAAGCTATTGAAGACACTACAATGCTGCATTCCTAGATCCTCGGCCATGGACCATCAGTATAAGGCAAAGAGACTATATCATGGCTTCTTATCCAACAAGAAAACCGAATGTGGAGCTCAACATGGATTAGACATCTACAAAGTTAGGCTCTCAGGGTTCTGAAAGATCTTTGCAAATGTCTGAAGGAAGGATGCCAACTCAGCACCATAGATTATCCGGTGGTCAGCTGTAACATTCACCTGAAAAACGAGTGAAGTACCATCTCAGTCACAGATATAAAGTATGGCATAAGTATTGATTACATTCTATTAGCTAGGCTAACGCCAAAAATATAAGGGTTCTCAACTTTACATCATTTTCCTGATATTATTTTGGTTACATAAAGTTGATTCTGTTTTAGATTCTCTGTTAATTTTACCTCTAATAAACGCCGGGAAGAAGATACACTTTCATCATTCCTTCTCAATGTGGTAAATACAATTTAGTAAAATCAACTTCAAATGCCAGAATAATGTCCTAAAGAGATGATAGCTACTAGACCGGTGGTTTCTGACTTGGGATTGCAAAGAACATAAGGATAAGAAGTAACATGTTTGCATTCAGGACTCAGAAAACTGGATTCTGGTCAATAACCTTCTTTTAGGGAAGTGGTGGATGTGTAGGAGAAAACCTCTCTTCAGGTAGGAAATTGCTTGGTTTGTGTCATGTCTGCAAGAGGAAGTAAACAGAACAGAGGCGCGGAAAAAGGGTGCCAAAGGTTGGGGGCAAATTCAATTAAAGGGGCAAAGTGGTAATAGCTTGAGTTTTGTATTTGAGTCAGCCAGATTGAGGCACATGTCATCCATCGGTCAGTCCATCTAGAAGTTCTATTGTAGTTAAATAGAGAAGAAAAGGGATGTAGGGCATCAAATATATGAAGAGAAAATGAGGTTTTCTGGTTCATTAGTAACCCTAGAGAAGTTCGAAGAAGAAGAGAGGCTCAGTTCTTAGCAGAACTTGAGAGATTTGTATCCTATTTTCATTTCAATCTATTAATTTGTTTTTCTTATCTTGATCTCAATTAGTCACAATCGTAACAATTGGTATTAGAGCCGTCACGATCCACAAACTGGAGCAACAATGGAAATCATACCTGAGGAGATGGAAGCCTTCATGGAGGAGACTAGGAAGAACCAGATCGAGATATCGGGACAGATCGAACTCCTGAAAATTGAGTTGATAGAGCTGGCTCAATCTCAAGAGGCTCAAGAGAAGCAGGTACATGCACGATTTGATCAGTTGGAACAACTACTGCAAAGGTACCTTGGTATTGATGGATCTGTGGATTCAAAAATCAAGAGTAGCAGATCAGATCAAATCGAGATGTTGTGTGATTTAGATGATGCAAAAAACCTCAAGAAGGATGAAGAGTTATCGGGAAGTGAGAGTGAGTTATGTCTCAATATGGATGAAAGTTTAGATCCACACGGGGATAATCGAACAAGTGTTGATGCTGAACTTTGGAAAACTGAATTTAAGAATGAAGAAAATGTGATGATTCATCATGATCGAAACACTAAAACTAGTGTCATTGTTGTTGCTAAAAAGCCTCATGAAGATGATGTTGCTGCTGCCTGTGCTCAAGTGCAAGGAAACATTTCATCTACTGTTGTTACTGGAAAAACAACTAAGGACAATAGATGTTCATCGGTGGTTGAACATGGTTTTTCAACAGGAATTGAATGGTGCACCCCGAAGCCAGAAATGCCTGCTAAGAGATGTGAATATGTTGTTCTTGAATCGTATGAAGATCGTTTGAAGAAATTCTACAAAGACGACTCAAATTTGTTCATCAAAGAGTACGGTCTGAGGCTGCCAAATGTGACTTACTCTTTTTATATAAAAGTTAAGATGAAAATTCAAGTTGTCAAGAATATGGCAAGAATTCATCTACATGTTAGAGCCCCTTTTATTCAAATAGCTGATGGTTCTGGTAAATTAGTAGTTGTTGTTGGTGGCGATGTTAGTGGGTTTACCGTTGCATACAAGCTGAATGCACACGGTTTGAATATCACTTTATTTGAAGCAGATGGAAGAATGGGAGGTAAACTAAAAAGTGGTTCACAAGATGGGTTGCTATGGGATGAGGGGGCAAATTCAATGACAAAAGCTGAGGTAGACTTCAGAAATTTGCTCGACAATTTGAGACTCAGGGAGAAACAACAACTTCCAATTCCACAGAATAAGAGGTACATAGCTAGAATTGCTAAACCAGAACTGATTCCTACCAATCAGGTTGCATTGATAAAGAGCAACTTCCTTTCTACAAAGTCCAAGTTTCAGATGTTTTTGGCGCCGTTGTTATGGAGATTGTCTACAAAGAAAAGCATTTCATTAGGGATGTCCGATGACCACTTGTCGAACAGTGTTGAAGATTTTTTTTAGCACCATGTTAGAAAAGAGGTTGTTGATTATCTCTTTGACTCTTTTGTGGCGGGAACAAGTGGGGGCGATCCTAATTCTTTATGTATACCATATGCATTTCCAGAGTTATGGAGTCTCGAAAAAGTGTTTTGTTCAATATTTGTTAGAGCAATTAGTCTTACATTTAAAAAAGCGAAAAATGGGGAAAACAAAATATCTTCTGAAGAAATAAAGCGTCTACGTGAATCATTTTTGGGTCGAGGGCTGCAGACACTCTGTAAAAGGATATGCAAAAAACCTGGTGATAATGTAAAACTGAGTTAAAAAACTGAGCGTCCTAGTTATGAAATCTCTGCTGAGGGATCCCAAGTGTCACGCCCCGATTTTCGAAGAAAACGAAAATCCTAAAATCCACGTAGGATTATCCGTTTCCCCCAAAACTCGGGACGTGAAAATTCAATAACAGCATAAACAAATAGCAACAACAACTAAACATGATTTAATTACTGAAACAAATAAAAATCTAACCCGGAGAGACTCTGACGTTGCTAGCTCCACTAACGGAACTCCAGTAACGCTGCTCAAAAGTCTCTAAACCTGAAAGGCTAATTGGCTACATTCCAAAAGGAATGTACCCAAGAAGCAAAAGCTCACTTGGGTCAACAATAAAGCTGGTGTGAGAAATCTTCATCCCAAAATCAATAAATCCGCACATGACAACATCAAAATAAACAATAACCAACCACACCAACAGGTAGTTCCTCAATGAGGCAAAGGTGTCATCATCCTCATTTACTGTCATACCATATTCATATTCAAGAATCAAGGGACAGTGAAGGAGTGGGAACCAAATGCAACAGGAAAGTTTCATTGCATCATATAATGAACCAATAACTGAAGCAAGGATTTCATTACACACAAGCAAAGATTCCACTTCCTAAATATATTCCAATACTCAACATGAACTACTGTTATTAGAATCCGGTATGATAGGTATCATCAGTACCAACACTAGCAAACAAAATAACAGAGATATTAACAGTAACAACACCAAGCAAATTGGGGAAGGAAAACCCATTGAAAATTTTAACATAAAACTAGCAAAAACACCTAAATCAGTAAACTTATTGAACGAAATTTGGGGAAGAAGATTGATTAAATATCAAAACCTAACCTTGATTCCAAGAACAATTTCATACAAAACTATGTTATAGTTTGAAGAAAACTTACCAAAATCGCAAAGGATTGTGCAGCCATCGCAAGCATCCCAAATCGTCTTGCCTGCGACTCGCCATCTCGATTTCCATCTTTCCCTTTTGAACTCCTCTTCCTGCTAGCAACTGTCGAATGACAACCCACCCTGCAACAGGCCGACCGCCACTCTTCTTCCATTGTCAATCATCAACACCCCCAACACCTCAATCGACAGCCCCAGTCGAGCCAACAACTCGATTGACAATCTGAACCCCTACAACCAACGTCGATCACGTCTTTCCAGCCATTGTCAAATCCAGCCGTAGAAACCCATCGACAACTTCAACCAGTCGATCGCCCCTTCCACAACCCCCAAGCTACCGATCGCAGCTTCCAACATTGACTGATTGTTCGACCTCCTGATCCACAACCTGATCGACCACTTTCCCCACCGGCCTCCATCTTCTTCCCATCTTCATCACCTCGCCACTGTCAGCCGCCATTAAGAAGAAGGAAACGAGAAAAAGGAGAAAAGAAAAGCTTAAGGAAAAAAAAAGGTTTTTTTTTGTTTTTTTTTTATATATGGTGGGTGGCTATTCGCCCCCACTAAAATTCTAAAGGCAGTCCGCCCTTTAATCTTCACAAAATAAAACCCTAATCATTAGTTTATGAAAGCCCAAAACCAAGCCCAAATACAATTTAGTAGCAACCCATCAACATTAGGGTTTACAAAATTTTGGCTAAATACACACACCTTATTCAATTTAGCCATGGCAAACAAAACAAATCTTTTTCCCAATAAATGAGATTACCATATATGTCCCAATTAATAAATAAGAAATTTTTATATTTATTTAATTAGGCGGGTATTACACCAAGGCACCAAGAATTATGAACAATACGGTTTGTGCCGAATGTGTTGTTTTAACTAAGACGCTCTTGGTGTTTTTCAATTTAATGACAAGGTGTCCAAGTATGTAAAATCGTCTATGATCGATTCATGCCAGCATAAAGAGGAACTTAGGCCTTGTAAAACAATGGTATGGAGAAAATATTATGCCAGGATAAGTTTTTCATTATACAAGCAAGGGTATTTATACAAGAAGTATCCTAGTAGCTTTAGGTAACTTCTTATAAGAATACAATTCAATTTCCACAACTACAATATTCCTAAGATTTCCACAACTACAATATCCTAATCATATCCCTATATTATAGGAAAATCATTGATTCTCAACACTCCCCCTCAAGTTGGAGAGTGGATGTCAAGAACTCCTAACCTGTGCAACATGCCATTGGAAGCGTCTTTTCCTAACGGCTTTGTGAGCACGTCTGCTACGTGCTAAGATGAAGTTACATACTTGGTTTCACTGAATCATTTTGAATTTTTTCTCTAATGAAGTGGCAATCTATTTCAATATTCCTTGTTCTCTAATGGAAGACCAGGTTAGCCGCAATGTGCAAAGCAACATGATTATCATAGAGAAGCATCGCTGTCTCCATATGTGACACCTGTAGATCTCGCAATAAGTTGCGCAACCAGATTATTTCACAACAAGCACTCGTCATGGCTCGATACTCGGCTTCTGCTGAAGAGAGGGAGATAGTTTTCTGTCTATTTGGCCTCCAAGATACCAGTGAATTTCCCAAAAAGACACAATAACTTGTTTTTGACCTTCTAGTAGTGGGACAACCAGCCCAATCCAAATCACAATAAGCTGTTAAACGCAAAAAATTATGAGCTGGGAAAAAAGACTTATTCCTGGAGAACTTGTAAGATACTTCAAAATACGGAACACTGCATCCCAATGTGGTTTCCTTGGTTCATGCATGAACCTGCTGAGGACATGAACTGCATAAGTAATATCGGGCCTAGTGATGGTAAAATAGATAAGGCGGTCTACCAACCTTCTATATTTTTGTGGATCTGCAAGCAATTCACCCGTGTCTGACAATTTGAGATTTTGTTCCATAGGAAAGCAAACTAGTCGTGTTCCTAATAAACCTCCATCTTTAATAATATCAAGAACATACTTTCTCTCAGAAATTGCAATACCTTTCTTGGAGCGAGATACCTCAATACCCAAAAAGAATTTTAAATCCCCAAGATCTTTGAAACAGAAACGATTATGAAGAAATTGTTTGAGGGTAATGATGGCACCCAAATCATTTCCTGTAATTAATATGTCATCAACATAAATCAAAAGGGCAGTGAATGATTTCCCTCTATTACTTGTGAAGAGAGAGTAATCAGTTTTAGATTGAACGAAACCAGTAGCTTGTATGGCATCAGAGAACTTAGCAAACCATTGACGAGAAGCTTGTTTTAGGCCATATAGGGACTTGTTGAGGCGACATACCAAATTCTCCCCTTGGCGCCGTAGACCGGGAGGTGGGAGCATATAAACTTCTTCATGAAGATCACCATAAAGAAAGGCATTATGAACGTCGAGCTGATGAAGAGACCAAGATTGAGCTGCAGCAATGGCAAGGAGACAGGTGTCATGGTAATCAATGCCCTCAGTTTGAGTGTACCCTTTAGCAACCAAGCGAGCCTTATACCGCTCGATTGAACCATCAAAGCGAATTAATCTTGTAAACCCATCGACAACCAATTGGTTCCTTACCGAGAGGAAGAGAATTAAGAGTCCAAGAGTAATTTAGTTCCAACGCTTGAAGTTCGAAGAGCATAGCCTGTTGCCAATTTGGATCTGAGGCAGCATCCTCATAAGTTCGAGGCTCCACATGACGACTGATGTTATAAATGAAAACTAGATGGGATGGTGAGTATCGATGGTAAGAAATAAAATTGGACAAGGGATAGCGAGTACTTGATGAGGGAACTAGAGACGAAGACTCTGATTGGATGGATGGTGGCAACGTAATTACATAATCCTGGAGGTCGCTAGGCAAATTTCTGGTACAGTCTGACCAGCGAGGAGGTGGTATGGTTGGTGGAGAGATATGAACGGGAGAAGTAGGAAGCACTAGTGGGGAACTTTCAGATGAAGGGTTACCTGGTGAGGGAAGGGTGTGGTCAGTAAGAGAGGGGAGTTATGTGTTAGTGGGTAGAATGGCAGAGGAGTAGATGGAGTAGGGGAAGGGGACAACCGTGGTGAGTCATTGGGCAGGCTAGTAGGTAAGGCATCATGGTGGGCTGGTGGTGGTAAGGGGCCCGAGAAAGGGAAATGATTGAATTGGGTATGCTCAGCCTTGAAAGGAAAAATATTTTCATGAAAAACGTCATGACTAGTAAATATTTTTCGAGTGGACAAATCATAAAATTTGTAGGCCTTTTGCCCATGCGGATAGCCAAGGAAAACAAATTGCTTAGCACGTGGATCAAATTTGTGAGAAGTGTAGATATGTTTGGCATATGCAAGACACCCAACAACCTTTAAATGTGTATAGGATGGTGTTGCATTATACAATTTCTCAAATGGAGTTTTGTGGGAAAGAAGTAGGGTGGGTAACCTGTTGATCAAATGAAATGTTGTGAATATGCATTCTCCCCAGAGATGAAGAGGGAGGTTAGCTTGAAAGCATAAAGCCCGTGCATTTTCAAGGATATGATGATGCTTACATTTGGCAACACCATTTTGTTGTGGTGTGGCGACGCAAGTATTTTGATATAAAGTTCCATGATATTTGAAAAGTCCCTTAATGAAAAAAATTCTCCTCCATTATCCACACGAATAGCTTGTATGGTGGTAATGAATTGGGTTTTAACCATGGAATAAAAAAGATTTGAGTAGTCCTTGTGTTTCATTTTTGTGGTGCACAAGAAATACCCAAGTTAATCGAGAGAAATCATCCACAATTGTTAAGAAAAACCGAGCCTCAGAGATCGAAGGAGTTCTGTGAGGCCCCCAAATATCACAATGAATAAGGGAAAAAGGTTTCATAGAGGAAATTGAACTTTTGCTAAACGGAAGGCGAGTCTGTTTTGCCAAATGACAAGCGTCGCAAACATTATTCAAACTAGAGGAACAATTTAACAAAGTTTTGCCTAAAACATATAAACGTGAAGAAGAAGGGTGACCTAAATGGCAATGCCATAAGTCTGCGAAAGCGGAAGCAAGGTGGCAGGATGGTTTGTTGGTAAAAGGTGCTTGGTCAGAAGCCAACGCCACTAAGTGATAAAGCCCGTCACGTTGTTTACCCAAACCAATCGTCATCCTTGTTGCCAGGTCTTGCAAGATAAACCAAGAAGGAAAAAAAGTAACTGAATATTGTAATCCCTTTGTGATGCGACTGGCAGACATAAGATTGACTTTACAGGTAGGAACACATAAAACATTTTTCAAAGAAATATGAGAATTAAGAGATAAAGTTCCAGTGGAACTAATGGGTGTTGTATCTCCGCTTGGCAACATTATTGGCTGCATAGAGAGATTTTTAACTTTGACTATAAGCAGGTGAGAAGATGAAGTGATATGGTCTGTAGCGCCACTATCAATAATCCAATTGAGATCATGAAAATGTTTGGTATTACCTGAGGATTGGTGGGAGTCTTTTTCGCTCATCATATTTTGAATCTGTTGATATTGGATTTCAAATAAGTTAGGCATGACAACTGGGATTTCTTCTAATGTTGGGTTCGAATTCACATGGTTCACAGTCCTGGTGCTTGCTCCCCCGTTGTTGCGACTTCCCTTAGGCTTATTAGAACCATGCAAACGGTGCCCGGGTGGAAATCCGTGCAACTTGTAACAAGTATCAATAGTATGGTGGTCTCGGTTGCAGTATGTGCAATGCAAAGGCGTCTTACTGGCATTAGTAGGTGCTTGGCCTTGACGAACTGCCATGGCTGCAAACTCAATGGAAGGACGGGTACCTTGACGAACTTCCATGACTGCAGATTCAATGGAAGGACGGGATGTGTTTTTACCTTCTATTATACTTTTGTTAATCCTTGTTTTATCTTATTTTAGATTAATTATTAAATTTTTGCGTTTTTGTAGAATTTGGAGCAATAATGAAGAAATCGAAGAAAAATGAAATGAACAAATCACAGATGGTGACTTCAGAGAAAGTGGAGGTGAAAATAACCTGAGCCCTTGGCTTAAACCCAAAATCAAATCCATCAACCCAAACCCATTGCCAAGCCCACTCCAACCCAAAGAATATTCTCCCAATTATCCCATATCCAGTTTTGATTTTACCTTGATTCACTCCATGAATCATCCATTTATCTCATCTCTATTCATTTTGTTCATTATCTATAAATACAATAGAAAATGAATGTGAAAGGGGAGGAGAAGAAGGGAATCAAGCCTCAATAGCCAAAAACAAATCCTCCTTCCTTCACAAAGTGATTTTCATCACACCCATCTCATCACCATCCATCTCTCACTCCCTCTCTGTTCCATCACGCCACACAGCCACCACCACCACCGAGCATCACCATCACCACCTCGCGCACAAAACAGTGGAGAAACAGGGAGCACGTCCCTGTTTTCCTCTCTCGCAGCCGACTAACAACCCACACACACCACCATCATCACCGGAGCTCTCTCTCTCACGTTACTCCTCCATCTCTCCCTAATCCCTCTCCTCTAATCAACCTCGGACCAGTTCGCACACCACCACTGAGACAGGAGCAGCAAATAGGGAGCACCGCCCCTGTTCTCTCTCCCGTTCTCGTTCTCTCTCTCATCTCTCTCTCTGTCTGTTATTCTTCTTCAGCAACGCAACCACCTCACAACAGAGCATACCACTAGCCGAGCAGCAATCGTGAACTAGAACAGAGAAGTAGCAAGGAATAGCAAAGCTCGCAAGAGTACCAGAGCCGATCGGAGGACGAAGAAGCTCGCGAGGAGCGAAGAGGAATCAGTAGCCGGAGCCGTTCGGAGAGAGAAAGAGCTCGCGAGGAGCGAAGACGAAGCTTGCGAGGAGGGCGGATCGCTGGAGACGAAGGCGCAGACGATGCGCGATTTCTGGCGGGAACCAACTGTTTTTCAAACAGTTGGTTATTGGCACCCCGAGATTCTATAAGAGCAGCCACAGAGCGTTTGTAACCTTTTCTCGGGATTCGTGTTCGTGCAGAGATGAATGCCACCCCGATCTTGCTGTGTACCGCATGGATTCACTGCTGAGTACCACCGCATCGAGGCGGCGACAAACCAAAAGGGTCGTATAATTTATTTTACTGACTTAAATGCTTAATTGTTAATTACAATTTTATTTCCGAAATTTGATAAATTGCTTTCACCTTTCATGTTCGATTAAAACTTGATATGTTTGGTAGTTAGATTCACATTTTATTAATAATCAAAGCATGTGCTAACAAATATTGAGCTTGAGCTTTGAATAAGTGTGCCCTAAAAAGACACTTAGTGCTTGGTAAGAGTTTATTTGCTGGAGATAAATTGTTCATGTTTGACAGAAACTTGATATGATTGGAATTGGATTTTAATGATCACATCTTCGGTGTAAGCAATGGATCCTCATCCCTAAAGCTTCTCGTTTATAAGTTCAGTAATTTAGATTTTAATATATTTGCTAACTCATCGGTGAGTCCAAACCCCACAACAAAATCCATCTCATCCATCTTTTCTTTCTTTTTATTTTATTTTTCTTATTTTTAATTTATTTTTAGTTTAGTTTTAAAAACACTGTAACCCCATTTTTCTGTAAATTAGTTTAGATAAATTCTAAAATTCAATTGCATCCACTTTCCTCGTGGGATCGACCCGTATTTGCCGTTGTCTACCAGTTAGACACCGTGCAATTGCGGTTATTACAAGTGGGTCAAATTAGCCTGTTTATTTAGGTCGGTTAAACCCGCAACATGTGCCCAACTCTCTTTGTTTTTCTTCCTATGTAATAAGGGAATAAGCCTTGCGCAAAGTAGGCAAGGGTTGCATGAGCAAGATCTGTCCACGAACTGCACTATAAGACTCATTAAGCCCCATAAGAAATTGCATCAAAACATTGCGCTTATCACGCTCCATGTGTTTTTTTATAGCACCACAAGAACACAGGGGCAAATCATTATATGAGGCCAATTCATCACATAGTTTTTTTAGTTTGGTGAAATAACTTGCTACGGACATTTGTTCTTGGGAAAGAGAGGAAAGATCTCACTGCAACTAAAATTTCTTTGAGAATTGCTTTGGGAAAATCTTTCTTTGAGATCCTCCTAAACCTCATGCGCTGTAGATGAATAAATCACACTGTCTGTGATGCCAGGTTCAATGGAATTAAGGATCCATGAAAGCACCATGTCATTGCAACGTTGCCAAAAAAGAAACTTGTTCAAGTTTGTCTCCTCTGAGGGTACCTCCAACGTTCCATCAATATACCCGAACTTATTTTTCATGCTTAAGGAGATGCACAAAGAACGACACCATGTTGCGTAGTTGTCTCCATTAAGAAGCTTGAAGACGAGCACCATTCCATGGTGATAAGAGTGATGGATAAAAAAGGGCTAGAAGTTTCATGGTTCCTCCCAGCCAAAGAAATATTCGTATTATCGCCCATGGTAAAGGGATGACGAAAAAAAGATGGCTATAGTGATAGCTGGCGGCTGAAACAAGAGTTAGGATTAACCTAGCTCTGATACCATGTAAAACAATGGTATGGAGAAAATAATATGCTAGGATAAGTTTTTCATTATACAAGCAAGGGTATTTATACAAGAAGTATCCTAGTAGCTTTAGGTAACTTCTGCTAAGAATACAATTCAGTTTCCACAACTACAATATTCCTAAGATTTCCACAACTACAATTTGATTCTCAACATGCCCCATGATTTTCTAGATGTTGATTAGAGTTATCTTACAGAAAGCCAGTTACAAGAACCTTGCTTGTACATTTTAGATATGATCTTCAAGAGTACAATTAAGAAGTTGGCTGTTTATGACTATGCTGAGGTTATTGCGATGAAGGCTGTTTTGAGCGTTTTCCTTTGCTATGGAGGTAAGGACATTGTGTCCAACACGGTTGATAATACAACAACTTTTGTGCAACGTGACCGAGAGATTGATGCGGTGAAAGATCACTTATTTGAGAATAAAAATCTTTTGGTGCAGATTGATTTGTCGGAGTACATGGAGAAACACTATGTTTTACGATTTGAAGGTGGACAACTAACAGAAGATGTTAGAAGGAGGCCTTACAGTGTTGTATTGTTTGATGAAGTGGAGATTGCCCATGTAGCAGTTTTCCACACACACCTACAAGTTCCTAATGTTCTTACTAGTAGAATAGATAATGACATTGGTTCAGGAACTCTTATTGAGAAGAACTTAATGGGGCCGTGTGTATATACAATCCATATTTGGCAGACTGCTCTACATTATGCAATGAGCAAACTGGGAGATACTTGCATCCATCCTATGATTACGGATTTGCTACCAACGCCACCTGCAAGTGGACACTTACAACTTTGAACAAAGCCATAGCCAAAATTGTGTCGCCACTTGATACTTACAAGTTCTTAGAGGCTGCCAGTGCACTATATTCGTGGTTGCAGTCCCAACTAAATGGTGTATGCAGTGAAGTAATCAGGCCTTGACTTCTTGGAGAGACTCCACAGTTTGACTCTGCAAAAAGAGCCACAAATGACACTCTGTGGGTTCGTCTTGGTCATGGGTTGTTGTTGCTTCATCCGTTTATGCCATTTGTTCCTAACGAATTAGGGAAACACCTTCCTCAACTTGACGAGAGCTGCAACAAGGAACACATAATGACATCAATATACCAGTTACTTAGTGGGTCTGACACTTGGAAAGAAGCTACCTGGGAAGGGTTGTCACACACCAACTCAAGGTTCCTTTATACAATCCTTAAGGACAAGGATTTGGAAAAGGGGTGGGGAATGTCATGTCTGCAAGAGGAAGTAAATAAAATAGAAGTTAGGCAAGAAAAAAGGTGCCAAAGGTTGGGGGCAAATTCAATTAAAGAGGCAAAGTAGTAATAGCTTGAGTTTTGTATTTGAGTTAGCCAGATTGAGGCACGTGTCATCCATCGGTCAGTCCATCTAGAAGTTCTATTGTAGTTAAATAGATAAGAAAATGGATAAGTAGGGTATCAAATATATGAAGAGAAAATGAGGCTATCTGGGATTGACCTTTCTAACGCATATTTTGTTGTACCGGCATGGCCCCACAGATTTGTTTTCAATCGGAGCATCTAGCGGCGCAACCAGATTCTACTTGACTAAGCCCCGTGCTCGTCCAATGAAGGAGTTTGTTTTTCCCAACTCCCCTTATTTATAACAAGGCAGAAACCCCAGACCCGACATTCATTAGTTTCGAATGAAAAATGAAGAGTTCCCTGCCTAGCAAGATACGACTCAGCCAAAAAGCCTCCTCACGCAGGATCCCTGACTGTTTCGAGTTTTGTTCCGCTTTAAGTCACATGTAGTGTAGTCAAGCAAGAAAACGTAGAATAGACTGTTGAACCTAGTGATGACTACTTTATGCAATTACTCGCTATAAAGCCTTAAAGCTAGCTCTCACTAACAAAACCAGTTCAATCTCTATTAGCCCATAGGGTATACTCTCAACCATTACTTGCCCTTGACTAGGTTGTCTTAAACTTGTCTTATTGTTGCTTTGTCTTAGTGATTTACTTGCCTTCTTAATTGTCTCTTAATAACAAAAAAAAGGAAAGAAGAAGCCCCAAAATTCTTCAATGTTTGTCTTAGTTAGAATGCCAGTATTTGGCCATATCCGCCCCACGGATATCCGTTTATCCCATTTTATTACTAAAATACCCTTCAGTAGAATCGGTACTTAAGAGATTAAAGACCTAATTTCTTTTGGAGACAACCCATCGGGCCATCATCTCCTTCTCTTTTACAGTTTTACTAATCTCATCTCTGTCTCCTCTCCACCTCTCTGCTTCGAAAGAACCACACCCATCCCGACCTCCTCCCTCTCCCCTCCCCTCCCTTGGGCCTTCCCATTAAGCTAGCTGCAAGAAAGAAAGGCGTGAAGATTTCAACGAAGAATGATCAGTGCACCATCTAGCCCTGCTGCGTACCTCCAGCAAGTCCAACACACTTCATCCTCTGCTCCGCCGCGTGTCGTTCCTTCTTCCGCCTCTACTTCTTCATCAAATATCAACATCTCATATCTTTGGATTTGAGATATGAGATATGAGATGTTTAGATTTGAGATTTTTAGATCAAAATTTTTTTTTTGTATGGTTTTCTTACTCGTGTCAAACCTGTTATTGATGTTGAGTTTTTGTTATAATTTTTGTATGGATTCTTACTGGTGTTACTGATCTAATGCCACGGCCATTATGTCATAATCAATGAAGTATCTTTGACAGTAGTAAGATGGATAATCTAATTGGATTTATCTAGGAAGAGAGTCATCCTAGTGAAATTTAACCTGCTTTTTGTTAATTTGATGTTAATTAATTAAGCTTATCTCAGGCAAAACGATGTGGTTATCACTTATCTGGAGTTGAGGATGAAGGGCTCTTAGGATTGAACTGAGAGATATCTCACAACTGATGTTGAGAAGAAGATTTTTTTAACGGATATTTGGGCGAGGCGGATATCCGCCAATCCGTACGGGGTGGGGTGGTTTTTAAATAAATTTATAAACGGATTGGCGGGGCGGATTTGGGGATCCGCTATTCCTGGCGGGATGGGGATGGACTTGCTCAAATCCGCCCCATTGCCATCCCTACATATCTTATTTAAAAAGGCTAGTTTTCAAGCTCTTAGATTTCTTATTTATTTCGGCAATGAAGTAAGTAAGCAAATGATAGAGCTTAGCCTGGCTAGTCTTTCTTATCCTTATCATAGGAGTCATTTCATACCTGGCTTGCTCTATCAAAAAAAGAAAAAAAGTCCCTGCCTCTTAGCCAAGAAGGTTCGCAGGCAAACATAATGCCCTCTTTCCAATTATTCCTATCTTTGTGAAGCCAAAACTTGATATGTCAATGCCTGTGATTCATTGTGTAAAATACCACACACACGTTGTGAGACCACCCCTCCGAGGAGACTCCTGTAGGTGGAATTTTCAAGTGATGTCTTTGCCTGAAAGCATGACATCATATGTCACATGATATCATGGGTGGCTATCCCTATAAGGAGCCCCAAGTGGAGAAATGGAAAGTCGAGAAGGTTTGTCAACATCGGATCCACGCCACCTAAATAGACTAGTAAAACTTACTCAAAACGTGTCGACGCATACACAAAAGTGGAGCTAGCCAGGCCTGGGAATATAGTTCCAAGGCCAACCTTTGAAGCATAGGTCAGAGCGGCATCTTCGGCTGAAGTCGAAACTGCTTAGTATGAGGCAGCTATTTCGACTGACTCTCGTAGTTTAAGGGAATTTTCCTCTCGGTAGTTAACAATAACAATGCTAGCCAAGGGAAGAATTCTCGAAATAGTCTCTATGGTCGATGTATGAATAGAAAAGTCCCCTTCACTGGAGGTATATGGCGCCTCTTCTGCAGTAAATGTAATTTGTCTTGGTCCAATCTGGACTGGGGAGAGACAATTCAATGGAAGGTGTCCAGTTTGAAAGGGAAGTCCCTTTTGAGCCTTATTGTTAACTTAATGTTAGCGGCTGCGGTGATTTATCTTTGGAAGGAGCGAACCGAGAAAGAAGATTATACCGGGCGTTGACGATACGAGTCAGGTTATTGGTGGCCTTTAGCTTTTGCAAGGCGTATATCCGAGGCCAGAGAAGATTTGTAGCCGACTGCCATTATAAGTATAATAATCTATGTCATCTACTCATAGTCGGCTTCCTTGATGAGGGCGGGGCGCTCAGGAAGTTCTTTATGAGATCAAGGTCTAAGTAAGTAAGGTTGGTTTATCAGGCTTATGATTTTCGCCGAACTTTTTACGAATGTCCGTTGACTTTCGCTTTTTCGCTGCGTAGATGACTAGGAGGAGGCTCTCTTCTTGACTTTCGCTGCATTTCTGTCAAAACTGACATCGCTGGTTAAAAAATAAGCTCATGACTAGGAGGAGGCTCTCTTCTTGACTTCATCTATGGAGGACAAGTAGCAGCAGCAAGATCCGGTATCTCAAGATAGAAAACCATTGGGATACTCAGTGTTTCCACCCTTCACTAATCTCGATATGGAGGAGTCACGATAGCTCATTGGAGAAAGACTCTACCGCGGCAAGGCAGTCCAGCTGCTATCATTATCTCGCTTGTCTTTAGTCCATCTAGTGCCTTTTGGTTGTTGGGGTTCACCCCAGGGGGTTAGACCACTTGGGTTATATTTGAGAGCATCAAAGGCAGTCAACGTGTCAGCAATTATTTTCCCATTAGATTTGTCAATCTAAATCCTTTATTTGCTCTTTTTCCTTTTCTCTTGCAGCGAAAAAATGGAAGCGCGCGCTAACGTGCTCCGACTTTCAAGCCGAGCCGGAGTTCTTTAGAACTCCCTCTACTTTTATTTGATTTGATAAAACTCCCTCTACTTCTTTTATTTGATTTGATAGAACTCCCTCTACTTTTATTTGATTTGATAGGAGGGAAATACCACTCTAAAATAATAAGAAAAAAGTAGCAATTCAATTTGTTATGGTTTGAGCTTGGAAGCAACATGTTATCTCGATAGACGAAAAGAGACTGCTATTGGCTGCTTTGCCAATCTATTTTTGGTATGGCCGACTTGGAGACATCAGAGGAAGACCATCATATCTATCCGGATACGATCATAGCTTCATGCATTCGTTGAACCTTTTGGATAACCATTAGCATTGAGATCAATCACCACACCACCTCTATCATACATACGACATTACACGACGTGAGAGTGCATGGTCAACACACCCAAAGCGCCTACGTCCGCTTGCAGCCAATACAACAACAACCTAACTTGCACAAGATTTTACTAGCGCTAGCAAGTACAGTATACTAGTACAACATATGAGTCAGACCTATGCAGTTGCCAGTACACCGCTAGCATACAGAACTCAACGAACTACTCCTTCGAGACCTTGACCCTACTTCGAATGGTGACATAGAGACCTTAGTTTCGAAACCTTTTTCTGTCAAGTGAACGACAATTTCGAAAAGTAAACTACCTTTTCGGGAATTGAATAGATATGCATTCCAGCTCTTGGCGGCTAAAAGATGAGTTAAACCTCTATAAATAAACTCCTACTAAGTTAAAAAGAGAGGAAAAGGCCTTTTCACTCTCTATCTAGATGGAAGGAAGGACGGAGGTATCATAGGAGTGAAACTTATGCCTCTAAGAGCTATACCCCTCATAAAGGATGGAATTCTTAAACAACACTAGGAAAAGGATGAGTGACCTATAGTCCTAGTCAAGGAAGAGAAAACCCTACTTACTCTCTTATGCAATTAGTATTAGTAAGGCACAGAAGAGGAAACTACTCTTGCCTTTAGGATCGACCACTACCAACCTATTATCCCATTATGGGAAACAATTAGCTAGTCAAGTCAAGCAAGCGCATGGGAAGGCAAGCAATAAAGCGAGAAGGAAGCAATCACGCACAAAGCACACAACAAGGGTGTTGTAGGGAAGAGAAGAGATAGAGCACAACGCTCAGAAAGAGGCTAAGCGGGTTGCTACTAGTTTTGAGGCTTGACAATAAAATAAAAATAACGCAAAATTTAGACATAACATATGAGGTGTAACACAATGCCTTAAGTGTGCGAGGGAAGCACTCTCTTTTGTCTTTTTTCCCAATATCTCCTTTGGGAAGCAACAAAAGCTTGACTAACCTTTCCCTACCCGATCAAAGCACCCTTGAAAGAACATAAAAGTTTGCATTGGAAGCCCCTATCATTTTTTTAAAGAAAGGTAGTTGGTTGTAACGAGGTCTCTCGAAACAATCTCAAGAGGCACGTACCCAGCTGGGGATTCAAACCCGACTCTTCCATGGCTTCTTCATGTTATAAGATGCTGAAAACTATTGTCGACCGAGATGGAGCTGGGAGCCAACCTAGACTTTCCTTGGGCTTCTTTTGATCTGGACTCGTCGCGGCATCCTCGCACTCCCATGAGTACAACAACTAAGTTGGGAAAAGATACACAAGGCAAAGGGAGGGGAGGAGAAAAATAACAAATGCATGGAGATTCTTTCTGTCGAAGGTTCGAGAATCTATGAATGGACATCTAAGGCTAAGGAATTTAAAAAGGAAGTCCATTACTGAGAGAAGTGATCTCGTCTTGCTTGCTAGGAGAGAGGTTCGGACCACCTTTTCCAACTAGACAGCAAGCGATCACTCAGCAATGATACCGTTGGCCGGGAATGAGTACCTATCCCTTACGGGAATCGAACCCGTGTCTTCGACATGAAAAGATGATGTCCTAACCACTGAATGAATCGGATACTCAAGTTATTAACTGGCGATAACCTATGGCTCAATCCAAATAGTCAAGGCTCTAAGACTAATGTATGGAATTAGCATAGAAGAGGTAGAGGTAATTTGGCAATCAAACCCCTAGCCAGCTTTCTGTGCCCCATCTGTACTCGTAGCTTTATCAGGATGAGATGTACCGAGAGAGATAGTGTACTATGTATAGGATCGAAGGTTTGAGTTTGAGAAAAAGATGGGTAGTTTGATTCAGTACTTTGAGATTACGAGAATAATATAATCTATCAAATGAATAAAAAACCTTTTTAAATTTAGAACATTTAATCTTTATTTAATAAAAAAAATTAAAAATATGAAAGAATTCAACTCAAAATGAATAAAAAAATATTTTCTTTATTTTGAGTTGAAATTTTTCTTTTTCTTTATTTGGATGAATGTCTTTAGAGATAACCCGAGGCAAAGTGAAAGGAATAAAGTCTTATTTGTATAAGAACATGATATGTCTATATCATATCGAAATCAGAACCTTGTGAATTGATAGAATGGCATGCATATATGAGGAGAATGGCACGGCCAAACATCATCCCATAAGCAAATCAGCTTACCATTGCCTAACAAAAGTCTAGCCCAAGTTCTGCCCGAAAGTATCTCTGTACCAAATAATACCTTTCTAGATGCAGGATATTTAAGAGGTGTGGGATGGTCAATCCATTTTTTCCATTGGAGAGGTACTTAGTAGCCAAATATGAGCACCATGGCCTTTTATTTTCCTTTGGAAATATCCATAGCCACTTCATAAGAAGGGCTAGCTTGGTTGAAGTCCACCTCCTTCGTTAAGGTGATTGAACCCCAAACTAATATGTTACCACTAAAATAGGGAGTTCCCCAAGCCAATACTAATGAGATGTTCTCCATTCTCTATTCCCTTCTCTGATGCCGTTCCAAATTAGATTTTGTTCCTAATACCAACTGAATGTTGATACTAGTGTGACCAATCTAATGCTAAACCTAAGAGGCCTTCTCTCTTCTATTCCATTTCTTCCTCAGAAGAGCGTCACGAGTTAAGAAGGAGCAAAGCCTTAGTCTATGGTCCTATTAGCACATATAGCAAAAAAAATGGCTCAAGAAAACATCTCCTATAACTACCAAACATTTTGAATATCCCAATTCAAACTGATTCGAAGAAATTAAGTCTCTGACATCTAGCGCTCTTGAGACTAGGGTTCATTTATATAAATAAGGTTTGGTAGGTCATACTCTATTCGTCAGACATATTTGGGGTCACACTGGCTGGCGAAAAACACTTAAGGAATAAGGCGTTTTTTGTCGGATTAATTAACAGAAGAATCACTAGGTCCGGATTTTATATAAACATTCCTTGCCTAATTGACATACATTAACACCCTTTTTTTATCCCCACCCAACCCCGGTTGGTGGATTGGCCAGGGTCTTCTTTGGCGAATGAGACCTCGATCCCGAAGCCTTCGAAGTATCTTTTGATAGGCGCCTCTATCTGTATGGGGAATTCGCTGCCGATAGATCCCACACTGTTTCCCCCTCGTTCTCCAGCCGCCTTCCGACCCGCGGGAGTATACGATGACAACTTCCAGACACTCATGCCCGATCGTGAGCCTCGTTAGCTTGAAAGCCTTCGTCTAAATGAACTGGGCATATCTTAATGAATTCCCAAGCAATTTTCAACCAACATATGTGATTCGTTCCCGTAAAGATTATAAAACACAGAAGACTCCTTACCGTAGGAGTGGGATGAGCAATACATCCGGCGAGCGGTGGTGAAGAACGCAGGCAAAGCTAGAGCTCGGGCATTATTATATTCCATCAAGAAAAAGTAGACAAACCACATAGGGGGAGTAAACCAAAAAACTCAGTTTTGTGGAGCGGGCCAATTTTTCGTACCGCGCGGACTGCGTTGGCAAAGCGAACCTCTTCCTCCCAACATCAAGGGCCCAATGGTTCGGGGACCAAGGCACCTGACCAAAATAAAGAGGTTGGGGTCTGCCCCAATGCCTTTCAAGCACAAAATGGCACTGGTCTGATCCGTAAGTCCACATGTCAATCGCAGAGCCAACATTTTGCTATCCGCTCGTTCCTACGGAAAGGGTGAAGAGTTAAGCCACAAATGTCGTGGCGAAGGTTATACCTCATAAAATCGGCGAAGCTAAGGTTTTGTATGTGTTATATCCTTTCGATCGAGCGACAACCTTCTAAGGTGCATTTCACTATACTCATCTTCTTTCTCTACACGCGCGTCTATCCCATCTTGCATTATTGCCATATCAGAAAATTTCAAAAAAAAAAGTAGATTCCGGCAAAGAGGTTTGTAAAATATACCATCATATACGAATCTTGTAGTACTGATTAAACGAAATAATTCTAGTATTGGTAGATGTACAAAATCCGTATCTTCTGGCTCATCAAGCCCTTCCAAAATCATATCCGTTTAGTATGCATGTTTACTGGACCCCGACTTTTATGCTTCCGATGGCAATCATTGATCACATACAATCTAGTATCGTAGATTTGTTTGGTTTTGTATCAAAATGAATCAAAAGGAGAGAGTTTAGGCCCTTTTTTAGAGAGGAGAATCAGGTTCAAGCAAGAGACTTAGGTTTTTTCCTAAGGCGAGTAGCAGACTTTGGTTTCAGTGTACGTGTGGAAGGCAACTATGTTTAGCCGGCAAGCATAGGAAAGTAATCCCACTGGGACAATTAGACATCCAACCGATAATCGCAACGACCCAATTGCAAGAGCGGAACTCTACCAACTGAGCTATATCCCCCCTGAGCCAAGTGGGGCATGCATGAAGGAGTCAGATGCTTCTTCTATTCTTTACCCATGATCAGGAATTTGTGGAGATTGTCCAAAATGCATGGAACAGCTCTATTATGGGTAATCCTATATTATATTCCGGTTGTTAAAAAACTAAATTTTTTGAAAACTAACCTGATTTTATGGAGCAGTAAAGAATTATATGAATACAAGGATGCAGAAGAAGCAAGCAAAGCAAACTATGACAGCTCTGCAGGTTCAACTCCAGTGTAATCCAATTGATCAGTAGCTTGTGCATAACGAAAGGAGAGCAGTCATGCACTATACTCAGCTTGCTTCCGTGTAAACTCACGGAATAGTCTTCTATCTTCTCTTTATGGATTTGTATACTTCACTTCATTTAGATGATGGTGAGTGAGTTGTATTCCAAGTGATAAGATTTCCTCCTAGTGAAAGAGAACCCGCATGAAAGACAAGTCTTGTTCGTCCAACAGTTTTACCAGCCACCTAGCCATGAAGGATTGCAGGCAGGCTGAGAAGCAAGTGTAGCTAGTTTTGATTGAGGTCCTGACCTTTGACTAACTTGATTCTGAAAGAATACTTTCACTACACCAAAAATGCCCATCCACAACGGTTTGGGACCATGGGGGTAAGCTATTGCCACGGCTTAGAGGCCTGGCCATTTGAGGCGTCGCCAAATCACCATTGACGGCTAAAAACCGTGGCAACACATATTAGCAGCGATTTTTCGCTTGATGATTTTCTTCATTTAGCCACGGTTTTAAGCCGTTGCTAACATGATGGCCACGGTTTGCAGCCGTGGCAAGTGATTGCCACGGTTTTAAGCCGTGGCAAGTGATGGCCACGGTGTTAAGCCGTGGCAAGTGATGGCCACGGTGTTAAGCCGTGGCAAGCATGAAGTACCACGATTTTAAGCCGTGGCCAATCAAAACAAAATTAAAAAAAAAAAAGAAATCTGGTTTGTTGCGATGGTTTGAAACCGTTGCAAATTAATATAATCGAAAAAAAATTAAAATTTTTTTTGCTGCTGCAACAAAATCACAGTCCCACACCTGCAAAATCAGTCCTTACTAAGATGAATATTTTCTTCAAGTTATAGAGTATATCATAACAAAGCATCCATATAAAATCAAATCCTTAAAACAATCAACTCAGACTACTACAAGGCAGCAACCACAACAATCTTTGCAAATGAATACTTTATTCCTAGATTGTAAACATCTTAAGTCATGTACTAGTACACTCAATATTAGAACAGGAAAAAATGAGGAAATGAAGAAAATATAAGACATGGTATTGTATGAACCTAAAGAATCAAACAAAAACGATAAAGTGCCTTTGCAGACTCTGTTATGTGCTCGAAGCTTTGCCTTTGTTGTGCCTTGTGCTCGAAGCTTTGCCTTTGCAGACTCTGTTGCTGCCATATAGCTTGGAAACTTTGGACTGTTATGTGACCCATTTTCCAGATATTCCTGCTTTGCTGGAAATGAAGCTCTCCTCTTGCTGGCCTTCTCATTGCTAGTTTTAACTTCCTTTGAGAACAACTCCTCATTTGTCACATGTCCATTTTCTTCCTTCCCAGTGCTCTCCACTGTTGGTGAATCAACAACAGGATGAGCATCATGCAACTCATCAACTATATCATTTGCTACCAATGACTTCAAAGGACTTCCTCCATGAAGATCTTTAGACATTTGTGCATCCACTTCTTTCTTCGTTTTCTCAGAAAGCTCAACCATGCCCATATCTGGAACATGAGGCGCTGGAGAGCCTGATGCCTTGCTGGTGGTGTGTCTCGGCTTCTCAACCTCAGTCCCAACCATGCCCATAACTGGAGAACCTGATGCCTTTGTAGTAATATGATTCAGTTTCTCATTCTGAACCTCTATCGTACCAGCAATATCAGTTTTGGAGTTTGAGACCTTTGCAGTAATAGATCCTGATCGAATATCAAAAAAGTATTAAAACATAACAAATTATTTTAGATATTAGTATTGAAAATACAAATATGTCTTCCTTTTTCACTACACCAAAAATACCCATCCGCAACGGTTTGGGACCATGGGGGTAAGCTATTTCCACGGCTTAGAGGCCTGGCCATTTGAGGCGTCGCCAAATCACCATTGACAGCTAAAAACCGTGGCAACACATATTAGCAACGGTTTTTTGCTTGATGATTTTCTGCATTTAGCCACGGTTTTAAGCCGTTGCTAACATGATGGCCACGGTTTGCAGCCGTGGCAAGTGATGGCCTCGGTTTTAAGACGTGGCAAGTGATGGCCATGGTGTTAAGCCATTTCAAGCATGATGTACCACGGTTTTAAGTCGTGGCCAGTCAAAACAAAATTCAAAAAAAAAAAATTTGGTTTGTTGCGATGGTTTGAAACCGTTGCAAATTAATATAATCGAAAAAAAATTAATTTTTTTTTGCTGCTGCAGCAAAATCACAGCCCCACACCTGCAAAATCAGTCCTTACTAAGATGAATATTTTGTTCAAGTTATAGAGTATATCATAACAAAGCATCCATATAAAATCAAATCCTTAAAACAGTCAACTCAGACTACAACAAGGCAGCAACCACAACAATCTTTGCAAATGAATACTTTTTTCCTAGATTCTAAACATCTTAAGTCATGAACTAGTACACTCAATATTAGAACAGGCAAAAATGAGGAAATGAAGAAAATATAAGACATGGTATTGTATGAACCTGAAGAATCAAACAACAACGATAAAGTGCCTTTGCAGACTCTATTATGTGCACGAAGCTTTGCCTTTGCAGTGCCTTGTGCTCGAAGCTTTGCTTTTGCAGACTCTGTTGCTGCCATATAGCTTGGCAACTTTGGACTGTTATGTGACCCATTTTTTGGATATTCCTGCTATGTTGGAAATTAAGCTCTCCTCTTGCTGGCCTTCTCATTGCTAGTTTTAACTTCCTTTGAGAACAACTCCTCATTTGTCACATGGCCATTTTCTTCCTTCCGAGTGCTCTCCACAGTTGGTGAATCAACAACAGGATGAGCATCATGCAACTCATCAACTATATCATCTGCTACCATTGACTTCAGAGGACTTCCTCCATGAAGATCTTTAGACATTTGTGCATCCACTTCTTTCTTCGTCTTCTCAGAAAGCTCAACCATGCCCATATCTGGAACATGAGGCGCTGGAGAGCCAAATGCCTTGCTGGTGGTGTGTCTCGGCTTCTTAAGCTCAGTCCCAACCATGCCCATATCTGGAGAACATGATACCTTTGTAGTGATATGATTCAGTTTCTCATTCTGAACCTCTATCGTATCAGCAATCTCAGTTGTGGAGTTTGAGACCTTTGTAGTAATAGATCCCGATCGAATATAAAAAAAGTATTAAAACAAAACAAATTATTTTAGATATCAGTATTGAAAATTCAAATATGTCTTCATTTTTCACTACAACAAAAATACCCATCCGCAACGGTTTGGGGCCATGGGGGTAAGCTATTGCCACGACTTAGACGCCTGGCCATTTGAGGCGTCGCCAAATCACCATTCATGGCTAAAAACCGTGGCAACACATATTAGCAACGCTTTTTCGCTTGATTATTTTCTGCATTTAGCCACAATTTTAAGCCGTTGCTAACATGATGGCCACGGTTTGCAGCCGTGGCAAGTGATGGCCACGGTTTAAGCCGTTGCAAACATGATGGCAACAGTTTTAAGCCGTGGCAAGTAATGGCCAAGGTTTTAAGCCATGGCAAGTGATGGCCACGGTTTTAAGCCGTGGCAAGCATGAAGTACCACGGTTTTAAGCCGTGGCCAATCAAAACAAAATTCAAAAAAAAAAAATCTGGTTTGTTGGGATGGTTTGAAACCGTTGCAAATTAATATAATCGAAAAAAAAATATTCTTTTTTTTGCAGCTGCAGCAAAATCACAGCCCCACACCTGCAAAATCAATCCTTACTAAGATGAATATTTTCTTCAAGTTATAGAGTATATCATAACAAAGCATCCATATAAAATCAAATCCTTAAAACAGTCAACTCAGACTACTACAAGGCAACAACCACAACAATCTTTGCAAATGAATACTTTATTCCTAGATTCTAAACATCTTAAGTCATGAACTAGTACACTCAATATTAGAACAAGCAAAAATGAGGAAATGAAGAAAATATAAGACATGGTATTGTATGAACCTGAAGAATCAAACAACAACGATAAAGTGCCTTTGCAGACTCTGTTATGTGCACGAAGCTTTGCCTTTGCAGACTCTGTTGCTGCCATAAAGATTGGCAACTTTGGACTGTTATGTGACCCATTTTCCAGATATTCCTGCTTTGCTGGAAATGAAACTCTCCTCTTGCTGGCCTTCTCATTGCTAGTGTTGACTTCCCTTAAAAACAACTTCTCATTTGTCACATGACCATTTTCTTCCTTCCCAGTGCTCTCCACAGTTGGTGAATCAACAACAGGATGAGAATCATGCAACTCATCAACTATATCATCTGCTACCAATGACTTCAGAGGACTTCCTCGATGAAGATCTTTAGACATTTGTGCATCCAGTTCTTTCTTCGTCTTCTCTAAAAGCTCAACCATGCCCATATCTGGAACATGAGGCGCTGGAGAGCCTGATGCCTTGCTGGTGGTGTGTCTCGGCTTCTCAACCTCAGTCCCAACCATGCCCATATCTGGAGAACTTGATGCCTTTGTAGTAATATGATTCAGTTTCTCATTCTGAACCTCTATCGTATCAGCAATCTCAGTTGTGGAGTTTGAGACCTTTGTAGTAATAGATCCTGATCGAATATCAAAAAAGTATTAAAACATAACAAATTATTTTAGATATCAGTATTGAAAATAAAAATATGTCTTCCTTTTTCACTACACCAAAAATACCTATCCGCAATGGTTTGGGACCATGGGGGTAAGCTATTGCCACGGCTTAGAGGCCTGGCCATTTGAGGTGTCGCCAAATCACCTTTGACAGCTAAGAGTTAAACTCCAAACAAATAGAAATTCAAGAAAAACACTTACAAATGTAACACAAGTACTCCAAAAAACCATTTAACACAAAGAAATGAAGAAAATGAGATAATAGTCCAAAAACTGCAAGTTCAATCCATTTAACACCGACATGGTTAATAAGATAAAAGCATTATGATATGTGGAAACTTACAAATAATTAAGGTTTTTAAGGTCTCCCACAGATTCTGGTATCCCACCACTGAACATGTAGTTTGAGAGATCTAGCGTCTGCAGCATACCCAGCTTTCCGATACTCGCAGGAATAGGACCCAAAATGGCATTATTCTACAGTAATCTACACGAGTGTAATAAAAGATTGAAAAGAAAAGAAAAAAGTTAGATAGAGAGAGAAAGTGACAAATCAGAGGAAGGCTTGACAACAATCATATAATGATGCTGAAACATACACAGATCCAAACTCAGTCACGGTGTTTACATTTAAATAATGTGGTGGTAGCTGTGAGCTTCATGCTCTTTTTTTAATAGTCTTCTCTTAGCTTTTATATAATTGGTTAATAACAATGTGGTGGTTGATGATGCATTCACATATAGTTATCTCTAACTTAGTAGGTTAAAGTCATTACAGGACATTCTAAGTCTCGACTGTCAACAGATCTCCTTCCTACTGAAGGAAAATTGGAAGACGTTAATTCAACTGACATTCCATTTCTGATCCTAAGAGCTAATAAACTCATAAGAACTATGCAGACTGTAATCTTAGCTAATAAACTCACCTGAGTAAAAAAGAAGTGGAGAATTTCAATCATCTGACAACACTAAGAAGAGAGAGTAGTTTTCGTTAAATTGCGTTATGTGAATACTCAATAACGACATGCAGAGGTTGAATGCTGCTATACTAGTGCTATTTTGTTCTCTGGTAAAATTCTCAAGGTACAACTCCTTTTGGCAGTTTAGAGGAAATATTCAATGAAAGGAAAATGTGGTACTTTGGAAAGAGAATGGAAGAGTTATAGAACACAATCATCAAAAGAAATTGTTTCTGTTATGTCACTTGACCTTCAAATAAGCAAAATATGAAGATTTTGTGTTTGGTGGGTTGATTTAGTGAGAAATGTAGTCTCTTAGCATCTTTCTACCGTGTTCTACATTTCTCTCATAAATCAAATTGACTAAAGTGACAACAGAGATAGTGGTTTTGACACACAAGCAACAAGCATAATCAAGCACTAAAAATAAATAAGACTAGTCTCCACTTACACAGATTGCAGATTACTGAGATTTCCCATCCATGGTGAGAGGGTCCCAGATAAGCTTTGACTAGGCAGCCCTCTGATAATACAAAACCGAAACAACAAAAATAAAAAAAATTTACTTTCCAAAGAGAATGACTTCTTAAAGAAAATGATTTTGAAAGGATGTTTCGGGCTTTAGGCCACCTTAGAGCTCGAGTTTATTCTGTCTTCAAGACTCATTTATTTGGTTATATATAGAGATCCTTAAAAAACAATCAGAATAAAGAAGCTACAAAAAAAACTAAATGGCTTTTAATTTTTCCTCCTAGTATGACGACCAACTTAGCAATTGGACCTCCACTTTGTCCAGCTGTTTTCTTAGACCCCAGTTTCAATTAGGATGAAGTGAAAAGACCACCCTAGTTCCCGCCCTCTATTTCTAGTGCATTTCAAATTGCCCCTCGCAACAATAGTAATATACCCTTCTCAAGCTGGCTTGCGATATCATTACAACGTCTTAATACACATCTCGAGGACTGATAAATGGCCAAGATTCATCTTTTTCAAAAATACACTTAATATAATAAAAAGGTTTATTTTTATTAAAAAATAGAAACTAAATTTATAATTCTAAAAGGAATTGGTACTAAAAAATTGTTCATCCTCAATTGTGGTCTTAAAAAAGGCTAAAACAGAGTTGGGTTCTAATTACTAAGTTGATGCTCAGGGCAAAGTTAAATAACCCTGAAAGGAATTGGTATTTACAAAGTACACTTGTTTAATTGTGTTCTTAGAATGCACAGTTCTGTTTTTATAGCACTATTCAGCCTTGAACAATTCAAAAGAGCAAAATTTGGTGAAATTTTTTTGATAATGTTAGATTTCTTCTATGTAACAAGTAGTTTCTGCTAACTTCAGACACCATGCTTATATCATCAACTTTCTCTTTGAGATTCATTTTATTTGTCTCTTTATTCAGGATCCCTGATACTATAATCCTCCTCTCTCTGCTCGCACTTCCCCATCACAGTACGGAGATCGAGGAAGGAAATAAATTCTTAAAAGTCAGGACAGGAATGTTAAGACCCAAATTTTATTGAAATCAATAATCGTCCAATGTACATTGTCCAATATTGGGCACAGCCCTTAATGGTAGGAAGAGTTCATGCCATTTCGATTTTAGCTACCTCTTTAAGCTCTGCACTGATGTTATTCCCCTTCTTCAAATTGTAATAAATTTAGCTCCTTTCATTAGATTTGGCCACCATAACCCTTTGATTCTAACATCTCAATATCTCATTGCACATGTCATCATCTAACTCACATCTCCTTAACTCATTTTAGCAGTCAAAAGAGCAAAGTCTTTGCTCCTAATATGGTTGATCATTCAACAAGGTTACAAATGCCACTCCTACCGATGATTTACTGTTTGATAATTCTAAAAGCTTGCACCCATTTCTCTCCAAATCATCAATTTATGCCTTACAATATTTGGTCAAAACTTTTGGAAGATTATGATAATGGATAGTAATGGAGGGCATTCCAATCCCCAAGAAGAATCCAGGGATGGTTGGTAAGCTTTGACCTTCTTGTGACATTTTCCTAAAGATTTTGTCCGTCTATTCTGTCATTGAAAGAATATACAATAGAAGAAGAAAAATGCATTTCCTAGTTGCAATAATAGTGACTTCTAAAGTGATCACCTGACTTCTAAAGTGATCACAAATAACTTAAAACTTCATTTTTTGGGTCACCAAACAATACAGGCAAGTGTCAACCAATTTGAACCAAAGTCGAAAAATCTTAGCCCATAGATTAATGTAATAGTCGAAAAACTATTGAATATCATTTTTGTAAACTATAGTCAAAGGGATCTTCTTAAAACCAATCTAAAATCAAGAAAAACCAGATTAAGAGAAAAGAAATCAAAACCTCAAACCTGAAATACGCCTTCCGAGCCCGAAATGACTTCAAAGGGATAAATTTTGTGGAGGCTCTCAAGTTTCTAGCCCTAAAAGCCCGAAATGCTTTCTTTCACTTCTTCTTCTTTCTCTTCACACTCTCCTCTGCTCCTCTCTCTCACTCTGATATGAAACTATTGTAATACCCGTGCCGTTGGCACTACTACAGAGTACATTGTACCTTCACGAAATTGTCGAAATTTGAAACACCCATTAAATTTTTCCAAGATACCCTTTTCTCAGTAAATTCACGCCTTTTACTGGGTATCCATGATCATCACTACTTCCAGTCCAATTTCTCATCTAACTCATCCCAAAAACCTAATTTTTACACATTCAACAAAGTACATCTAAAACCACTACCCCAAACAGACACTGAAATCAGTTCACAAATCCACCATTCCACATTGCAATCATCACAATCAAACTAAAGACGATCTGGGTAAGTATAAAGTTTGAATCTTTGATTGCTTATAAAGTAAGAAAATTTAAAAGGAAACCCCCTTGTTTGACAGATAAGCAAAGACACAGTAATTGGAGATTATGAACTTAAAGAGAGAGATAGAGATGGGTGCCTGATGAAGATTTGAAGAAATGGGGATCCCACGATTTGATCTTTGTTGTGTTTTGCTGAAATGGGTTGGAGAGGAAAGATCTGCTTTGCTGAAAGAAAAAAAAATTAAATCTGAAACAGATATGAAGAAGAAGAAGAGATCTAAAGAAGAAGAAGGATCTTACCTGGAAGGAGATCTGAACTGAAGGAGGGACGGAAAGATCAGTGTGTTCTTCTTCTTCTTCTTCTTCTCACCAAACTTAGCATTGGAGGCACCGACGAACTCTCCTTCAAGAACCGGAGGAGGGACGAAAAGATATTCTTCTCCGTCGCGATCGCGCTTCCTGATTCGGAACAGATGGTGGTTGTGCTTTCGAGAGATCTGTGATGTTAGGGTTTGAAACAAAGGGTTGAGAAGTTGAGAGTTGGGGGGAGATGGAGCGGGAACGCCAAATTTTTTCGCAACTGCGAAATTTTTTTCGCCCGCGAGAAATCAACTCGAGTTCTCCACACATGCACGCGCAACACACGTGCATTTTCGTTTTATAGCCACGGTTTTAAGCCCTTGGCCATTATAGCCACGATTTTTTGCCGTGGCAAATAAACCAACGGTTTCGAGCCGTGGCCATCTCCATGTAGCTAATCAAGCCTTTTGGTGTAGTGTTTTTTGTGTCATATGTTTGCCTCGTGCATACGGCTTTTTCACAGTGTCTACTTATCTACTCCTTGACGTGAGAACTCCGTGTCGATCTTAGTTTGAACTCCTTCGAGACAAGAACGCGGTTTGCGATAACTTGTTACGTTTGAGGGGGACTTTTTAGGAAGTTATGTAACAACTCTAAATTTTTTTACTAACCCCCTTCTGGTAATGCTTGTACATATCCTTAGTATCACGAGTTCATGTACTTATCCTTATCAGGATCCTACCAAAGATTCATCGTAGGTTACTCGAAGAGGGCTGCTCATGGCACTGGTCGAAAGAGTGTCACATAATTTTTTAGGACCTAAATCAGGTAGTGATTGATAACCCCGTATTGTAGTTGCCAGATCACACTAAGCCATTTTAAGTACACACGAATGCGTCAAACTATGCCATTGGCGGTGTGCTAGTACAAGAAGGTCACCCTATCGCATATGAGAGCCAAAAGCTCAATGAGATCGAGAGGCGCGGTCCAAGAGAAGGGGATGACAACAATAGTGCACTGTTTGAGAACGTGGAGGTGGTCATGATTCGTAGTCAAGATGAAGAATGTGGCGACAAGTGACTTCCTGACCCATAATAAACTCACGCCAAAATAGGCACGATGGCAAGCAAGAAAAACTTGCCAAGTTTGATTGGTATGGTGCTAGAGTATAAGCTTGGACAGACCAACCCGGTCGCGGATGCCTTAAGTAGGAAGACAGAGCTGGCGGCATTTAAGTGTGAGGCAATGGCAGTCACCAGCAAACGTTATTAAACCCAACCGCATCGTATTCTAGATGGACTTGAAAAATGACTCTGCTCGATCACGATCACAAAAACCCTCGTTTCTGGATAGAAAAAGGGGCATGTTCTTGCTGAAAAGAGAAACCAAATTCCTCTATTTGATATCAATTCATCCACACTTCCAATCCTTGTAGAGGAAGGCTAACTGTTTGCTGGTTGGGAGCTGTATGAGCAGTAACATCCACGTACGGCTCCGTGAGAAGGGATATGGACAGAAATGGCCTTGTTGTACCTCACTCATGTCTTCAATGGGGCCTGCTCTTTCTCTTTTGGGAGAGTATGCCAATATGATCTTAATGAGGTGCGGGGCTTTGCATCTGACATTCGTAGGGCTTCCCTTTTCGGGAGCCTGCGTCCCGGCGTTTTTGTGCAATAAACCCCTCCGGCCAAAGACTAGTGGTAGGTGGTCCTGCGGAGCTTTCGGAGAAGGGTAGCCTAGTGTGTAAGCACAACCATGAACCGTGGCGAGCCTTCAGATGACCTATCTAAGATTATGGGGGGAGATCCTTAGTAGTAGTGACCACAATGAAGGAAGAAACGTATATTTTTATTCTTTTAAGACATTTTAAGACAGACACGAATAAATACGACAACCGCTCTCGCTGAAGTAATTGTAGCTGCTCGGTCAACTTAAACAAATGCTATTGTGCTTTAGGTAGAAAAACTCGATCACATGCAATTAGAGGATCTGTTGTTTACGAACATGCTGCCCTTGTCCTTGCCTTCGCTTTTGGCTTTTATGTTGCCTCTATCAACGTTCGATGTGATTTCTTTTTTTCCATCGGACCACACTCTTGACCTCTGATCGAGCTATGAGCACAAGTAGGTACGCGTAGACGACAGTGAAGGGTGATTGGTGATTTTTGGGTCAGGGGAGGTGTGTGTGTGCTTTTTATCACTCTAAAGAGGGCAGGCTTCCTTTTCAATCAATCTCCGGCCGCTCAGTGCCGCTTTTGGTGCGATAAGTAAGGAGTCTTGGTATCGAGTCGAGTTGGGGCGTAATTTCATTCTCGTAACGGGAGTGAGTGCATCACAAGACCAAACAAGTTGCTCCCTCGCAGCGGCGACATCTGTCTTTTAAGTTAAGTCATTTCCTAACCTAAGACGGCTCATCTTATTCTACGATAATCCAAGCTACAGTTCCAAGAGTCTGCTCGGAACCAGTCGATTCCTGAGCCATTCGTTCCCCCCTCTCAGTTGGAAAAAAAGTTCATGAACTTAAAGAACCAAAGATTTTTACTAGATTGTACACCTTTGTATCTGGCTATGTATATGGATGTGCATTGCATAAAATATAGAAGGAGCATCTCTCTCTCGACGGAGAAGAAGCTGCAGCGGCACCTCACCACACCATAGGCATTTTCTAATGTTTGGATGCACGTGTTTTGTTCATATTTCTGCGCAGTTCAGAGATAAATTGTCCCCCAAGGCAAGGCAACCACTTGTGTCTTTCTGCGCAGTGACAAAGGTAGATAGATGCTTTAAAAGATATATTGGAGGAGTTCTTTGGGAAAGATCCACTGAAATCAAAAGACTTGTCCCGTGTTGTGAACTCCAATCACTTTGCGCGCTTGACAAAGCTATTGGACGAGGACAAGGTTTCTGGTAAAATTGTTATCGGAGGAGAACGAGATGAGAGCCTCCTGTGAGTGCCATCAGTCCAAGCTCTTCGTAATTTCTCTCTCGAATTGAGCTGTGGGCTGAACCAGTTAAACTGACAATGCTAATCTGTGTTTCATGCAGTACCATTGCTCCCACCATCTTGTTGGATGTTCCTGAAGACTCACAGATGATGAACGAAGAAATTTTTGGCCCTATACTTCCCATTGTCATTGTAAGAGATCCTCCGCCCATCTAAATACCTAAGAGAACATTTTAATCTTTTTTGTTTAGAAATGTCTTTCCGTTTTTATATTCTAAACTTGAAGGATTGATATTCACTTTATCTTCGGTTTGTGAATAGGTTGACATGGTGGAAGACAGCTTTGACCTAATACAATTGAAATCAAAGCCTCTCACAGCGTATCTTTTCACCAACAACAAAAAGCTGCAGAAGGAGTTTGTTAGCACCATTTCTGCAGGAGGGATGCTTATCAATGATACTGTTCTCCATGTGAGTATCTTCTTTATTATCATGCAAACGTTCTTATACATCTGCATGCCAAGTCGGCCATGTGTTGTGTTGTGTTGAGAAAGATATTGTCAAATTTAGAGCACCTAAACATAGCCCTTTTGATACTTGTCTCAAGACTGAAATGCTTCCTATTTTATTTTGTATGCGCATTCTTTGAATTTGTATTCTCATTATTTACATCTAAACAATTGCATTACAAAAACTATTATATTCAATACAACCCACACCCACATTGTGTGGTGAAAACTATTGCAAAACTTTGTGGAATACATTCTCAGGTTCATATACATGCCACCTTACTGTTTATATTTCAAAATCTACACTTTGTATAAATAAGCAACCTCTAACTTGTGCTAATCTTTTTTATGGAGCTCGCTACTCACACTTTACCATTTGTGCTTATCTACACTTTGTTTTCCCTGTAATTGGTTTTGTGTGTCCACACAGCCTTGATGCTTACTTACTGAAATAAATGAAATGAGAGAATCAGATTACAAATATTTCAATGTATCTAGTGATACAGACACTTAGCGACCAGAAAGTTGAGTAAACCTCAGTACTTAATTAAAAAACCAAGAGCTTATTTTAGCAGTCTAAAATCAATATCGTGAAGTAAGCTCTTCTTTTTTCCCTAAATGGTGTTGATTGCTACAATATCAATACGAGGACCAAGCACTACTGCCATGATCTGCTGTATTTTTGGTTTGATTATATCAGTTCTAGTTTAGGGCATTTGAAAACTAGGCTCCGACATGGTGAAATATTCTCTGCAAAGTTTATTTCATGATTTTGAAAGCATGACCATCTTCAACCTCAAAATCCGTTTTTCTCTATTTAAATTCTCTCATCTCCCTCATTTGTTGTTTTCATGAAGTGTTTTTTTCATTGCATCCAGAGTACTTCCGTAGTTGTTCAGAGTCCTCTTGATCTTCACCGTGATTGCCTAAACATTTCGACCACTCGGTTATGTCTTGAATGGATGACAGGATGATCAAGTAAACGTACATCACATTGATGACTAAATAAGGTATTCAGATTGGAAGACAACAACTAACATAATTACAAGATTTTGTGAGTATTTCAGAGCATAAAATACCCCTAAAACAACTAAGTTGTTGATTAAGAGGACTCCTGAAGAACATCTAGAATTTCATAGCGTTGTTCATCGCTCAATCTAGCTGGAAAAATGATTCTGAATTTCGACCACTTTGGCGACAGATGTTGTTTTTGATGCATTCAAAGGGGACTCCAAGGTATTTGTGCATATATTGTAGATATCACTATTAAGTGGCTAAAGCTCCAACCTGTTGCTTACCCAAAGCCACTTAATTGGCAAAAACAACCAAAATTGCAGTTGCCTCTCCTAGGACTAACTGTATGTATTCATAACATGCTTGCTCTAATCTGTTGCTTTTCATATTTTGTTCTTTTTGGTATTATGTTTTTTCACCTTTTCTTTACCTTTTGATAATTAACAAAAGTTTTATAATAATTTCAGGACAAGCCCACCCCACCACCAGAAGGCCGCCTTCCTAATGCTACTCTGGGTATGTATTTTACATTTTACTTTTAAAATACTGTTTCAGCTGGAGAACATCTGTTATTCTTTGTCATACTAAAATATTTGGGTATTCGCTCACTCCAGTAGTCTGTGAATAGCACATAAGTTTGCATACCATCTTTTATGCCTAGTTTCTTTCTATCATCATCTTTCATCCACCCCCTCCCTCTTGTCATCATCATAATCCTTATCATTTTATTTCAGCTGTTGAATGATTCCAACTTTTCTTACTAATCACCTTCAGTGATGCTGCTGCAGAGACTGGGCATTCATTTGCACTATCAGATATATTGAAGACGCAACTGGAAAGTTTTCGAGGATAATTGGTTCTGGGGGCTTTGGAGTAGTGTAATATGGAAAGATGAAAGATGGAAAAGAAATCGCATTCAAAGTTCTAACCAGTAATTCCTTCCAGGGAAAGAGGGAATTTTCAAACGAGGTAATATAGTGTGAAATTTTTCATTAAAAACTTATTAGGAAGCCTAGATAAACAGAACATGCACCCAAGTGACAAATGATGATTGCAGAAGACAATTATTATAGACTATTGAAGATTTGAAGTTGGGTCAGTCCCTTTCTGTGCATCTTGTTAAATAGCTGAATTTAGAATCTCTGAAAGGCACCCCTAGCTGGGTATAGAGCCAGCGGCGTTGTTATTATTGTATCACATATTTTTGTTTCATTCATGATTTCATTTTTGCCAAGTTTTTTTTTTGTTTGTAAGTTGTAATTAAAACCCATGCATTTTGCAGAAAAGATGCTGAAGCACTATGAGAAATTACCGGGGTATGGAAATGATAATAAGAGATTGCGCACTATGTTAGTGGTTGCAAAAAAAAAATATCAATTTGATCCACACACGTGTGTGGACTCATTTGTAAATTTCTTTTCACTCTTTTAGTAGTTTTATAGGATTTCTCTTTTCTAGTTTGCCTCACTTTTCGTCTTAGGCACTCTGGAGGGGTCTTTGCCTTGACTTATCTTCAATGATTTGATAAGTACAATATGTGATTTGCTGTACTTCTAGCAATTTTTCATATTTTTAGGATTTGGGGAATAAAAGTGAAATTTGTTCTAATATAGTAATATGTTAAGTTGTTCTAATACATCTGAGCTGATCATGGATAAAATATCTAGGTGTCTCTGCTCTCAAGAATACATCACATAAATCTGGTACAATTTCTTGGTTGCTGCCAAGAAGAAGGACAGAGTATTCTTATTTACGAGTTCATGCATAATGGAACCCTCAAGGAACATCTTTATGGTGAGTATACTTATTCGTGGCATTTCTTTTTGGACTTAAGTCTCATGATTATAAACTGGTTTCAGGAATTGAATACCTTCATATAGGCTGTGTTCCAACTATCATCCATCGGGATCTGAAAAGCAGCAATATCCTTCTTGACAACCACATGAGAGCAAAGGTCTCTGATTTTGGTCTTTCAAAACTTGCAGTAGATGGAGCCACACATGTATCAAGCATAGTGCGAGGGACAGTTGGGGTATCTAGACCCTGAGTAAGTCACTTTTTTCTTTCACCCTGTTTTGTTTCAGCTACCCCCTCCCTATGTCAACATTAAAATCCTACTAGATAGAGAGAATAGCCATACTCAAAGTGCATTCTATTCTTCGTAAGGAGCCTATTGTCTTTGAGAGACGGTACTCGTCACACATTCAATTGTCTTTTTTTGAGAGAGATGCTTTATTTTCCATTTGGTGTTTTTGGTGCCCATTTTTAATTACATTTTTAACATTTAAAATTGAATATTATTGTAACATATTTAACTTGTATACACAAGATTTTCCAACTTTTGCCTTTTCCTTGTATGTTTCAGTAATTGAATATCTCTGGAATTTTTCCCTTCTCGTTTCAAGAGTGAAATTTTCTTCACTCACTTTGATTGCCTCTATCATGTACCCTAATATTCATTGCAGAGTAGGGCTCTACGTTATATGTGATTCATGTCATCTAATTTAGGTGTAGATGGACGTGGTTATCCAATCAGTGCAAAGCCGAATGTGTGCCCAATTTGTAGAGGTGCTGGAAAAGTAAGTGCCTTCATCCTTTATGGAAATGGTTTGTAAATATGTTTGTTCTCCTATTCTGTTTGTGCAAGTAATTTTTTTTTCTCACTGATTGAGAAGATTGTTTCTTTTCAACTTGAGTTTCTCTAAATGTGTTCCAAATCTTCGTTTAGGTCACAGTTCTTCCATTCACATCGACATGCAGCACCTGTAAAGGCTTCGGTCGTATTATTAAGGTCTGCTTTAGAAGTAGTAATATCTGAGCCATTTGATTTTGTGATTTTGTGATTTTGTGATTCTGTGTCTTAGCAATTTACCTATATGCAGGATAATTGTAAAGCATGCAGAGGTTCTGGAGTGGTTCAAGGTGTCAAGGAGGTTAAAGTTACAATACCCGCGGGTTAGTTTGTTGACTCATTATGAAATACCTCCATAATGAAATGGGATAGAGTTGTGATTTACAGTTTATCATGGTTTAAATACGACCTTAATACATGCCTTAAGGTGTCTACTCTTGATTAATGGTATGAGACAAATGAAGAAATAGGATGAGCATCCCCTCAATTTCTCATTTGGTCCTCAGGAATGTTCGGTGAATGGATGAATAAAATTTTTGTTGCCTGGTCTTAATGTTAAGTGTGAATAGTTATAAAAGGTTCTTGTACTGTCATACATACTTCAAAATGAAAAATGTTTTGAGGGTTATTGTCATCACCTTGATTTTATGCATTATCACCAATGGATAACGATAAATGTTTTGTATCTTAATACATTTTGTTTCCTCAAAGCAGGAGTAACTTCATCCATTTGTATCTTTTTAGTTTGCTAATGTCAATTCATATGATATGATAGCAAATGATTTCAATCCAGTACTGTTGTTGTTCATATAATTGTAGAACCATTCTAAACCGTCCATATTTTACACCAATCTGTTGATTTATGCTTCTGAAGTCCACTCTACTAAATTGTTCTTTTGGCAGATGGCATGAATGGTTCCAGGCACTGTTGCTGGCGGATCTGCTGCGAGGCAAGATGCAGCCAGACGTGTACATGATGCCTGGGTACTGCAGGGTGTGGTGTGCTGCTTGGTGTGGGAATGCAAGTGCTGGTTGGTGCTGCAGGAGCGAGGCTGCGGATTGAGCAGGGAGGTGCACTAACTCCACAACAGAGTTGCTAACTCGATCTGTTTTTATTTTTGGTACTTCTTTATGCTTATGTGCTTGTTTTAAGTGATTGTTAGTGGGCTTTTAGTCTTCAAGTCTTGTTAGCCATCTTGTGGCTGGGGTTGCGGTAATTTAGATTGGGCAAGGTTTTTTGTCCATTTTTGTTTGGTTTTTATACGGGTAAAGTCGTAATGTACCCCCGTTTTGATTATAAATCATTTTTTTTATAAGTAATAAAGGTCTGGCATCCCATAGCTTCCCCTCCCCATTGGAGGTTTAACTATAAAAAATAAAAAAAAGTGTGTGGCTGTGATTTTACTGCAGCAGCAAAAAAAAATGTATTATATTATTTTGCAACGAACTCAAACCCTCGCAACAAAGCAAATTTCTTTTTTTTTTAATTTTGTTTTGACTGGTCACGGCTTAAAACTGTGGTAATTCATGCTTGCCACGGCTTAAAACCGCGGTAATTTAATATTGCCACGGCTTAAAACCGTGGCCATCATTTGCCACGGCTTAAAATCGTGGCCATAACTTGCCACGGCTTAAAACTGTGGCTAAAATTATTGCAACGGCTTAGAACCGTGGTCAGTACTTGCCACGGCTTAAAACCGTGGCTAAAACTATTGCAACGGCTTAGAACCGTGGCCATAACTTGCCACGGTTTTTAAGCCGTGGCTAGTCCTGGCCACGGCTTAAAACCGTGGCTAACATTTTTGCAACGGTTTAGAACCGTGGCTAAATCATCAACCGTCCTCGAGCATAAAACCGTTGCTAATATGTTTTGCCACGGTTTGTAGTCGTTAATGGTGATTTAGCGACACCTCTACTGCCCACGGCTCTAAGCCGTGACAATTGGTTACCCCCACGGTTCCAAACCGTTGCTGATGGGTATTTTTGGTGTAGTGTGTTAACTGCTTACTAGGTTTTAGGTATACTCTTCTCTTATTTTTTACCAAACTAAAAATCTTTTATGCCCGACCATACCAACATGGGAAACATAGCTTATCTCCCTTTCAAGTGCATTTCTCAGCTCCCCTAGTCACTAGAAAGAGGGTGAAAGGCCCCAAAAAACAGCCAGCTGACTGCCCCCTTCCACCTGGCCTTTATTCGTTGTGTTAACAAAGTCTTGGGCATTCTGGGTAGGTCACAAGAAGTCGTTGGTCAAAGGTTTGGACCAATTGCAATTCATCACCATCTTGCTTGCTTCCAATTGATGACTAACTATTATATAAGTGTTGACCTAAGCCCCTGTGCTGAGGCTCGGCTCCCAAACCATACATGAGCTGCCTCGTGCGGCTTTTCCTAAGAACTTGAAGCCCCCTATCTCTAAAACTAAAAAATATTTACAAGTACAAGCAAGACAAAAACTACTCCGTTCATTCGCCTCCTATTCAATGGGGTTATTAGAGAAGCAGCTTCGTTCCTTGCTCATTAGCTTTCGCTTCCTTGTTCCTTAGTGTAGTCTCGGTCCATAGTTTTAGACTCCGTTCCTTAGCCTAGCCTATATCCACTGCTGACCTGACTCTGTATCGACACCTTTCCCTTTGTAGACGGCTAAGTGACTCTGTAACCTTAACATACTTTTTTCGTGTTTTCTCTGGTCTAACCTTCGCCGATCTTTCGTCCCTTTGCCTAAAGGCGGTGGCTTGGCTTCGCTATCGCTCATGACTTGGTATAGAGATCTCTCCGCGTGTAGTCGTCGGCCTTACCACCAGAATGCCTCATTCCTTACTTTTCTTAAAATCCCTTTATGACTAGACTATATAAGATAAGGACGGGGTTCCAAACCTTTGGAAACTTAGCTACTTAAGTACTATTCAATACTCAAGTAAAGGCGAACGACATTTTGTTGTACAACTACTTTATTACTTAATTTAAAAGTACAACTGTTGTACTACTAAAATACCAAGGAAACTTAGTTTACGAGGTTTGAATAAATGTCGCCTATTAGTTAGTTTACATTACAAAGTCAACCAACCAAAAAAATGTATGCGCGTTACCGCAACAGCTTTTGCGGTAGTACGCTCCCTTTACAAACTGAGTCAGCCTTAGGTGTCATCCCTGAAAACTTATATAGGAGAGCCCATATAGAAAGTAGACAGCAAAAACAGAAGCTTCCAACAGTAGATCTGCAATAGAGGAATATGCAAAAATTGTAGCTCAAAAGAGCTTATCTCCCCACTTCCTTCCATTCCCCTGGCACACACATGCCCCCATAAGACGAGTGATGGGGTTTAGGCCGGGAGCTTCCGTCCTTAAACTGACCCTTTTTTTATTTTGTACACGAGATCCATAAATAGGCACATTGATTTGATGTGCACTTCGGCCAAGCCTCCCTTTTTGGGAGCTTTTGCCACCCTCTCTTTGGCCACCCCTGACATCCATTGATCCACTCACGAAAAGGAATAATCACTAATCTCACAAAACATCTTTCTGTTTCCCGAACCCTGTTAGTTCTTGACAAACCATGCAACCAGACGAAGTTTCTAAAACAAATAGAGAAGATAAAATGGGCAAGAGGCTCCGCGTGTGCTCGAAAAGATCTTCACATTGGCTGCAAAAACAAGGATTGCATGGATAAAACCCGTGATGGTGAATGCTCTTACAAGAAGAAGCGGCATGGCAGGAAATTCCAAAAATATCCAAGAAGGATAAACCGTCATTTTCCTAAGAAGCCCTTGAATAAATACGGATTTTTTAGAAAAATAAAGACCGCATGAAAAATACTTACAGGTGTTATATCTACAGGAAGAAATGACACTTTGCAAATAGCCAAGTAACCTCTCTAAAGAGGAAGAGAGTGTAATGCCATACAGTTGTAGCCTTTTTCTTCTTATATCCTTTAGGATTAGGATTCCTCGAAAGAAGCGCGAGCGCTGGGCTTTTCGTGATATAAAAACTCTCCAGTCTGTTCCCTCTCCGGAGGTTTGGGGTGTTTTCGTTAAAGCAGTTGGTAGTACTTATAGTCAATGTCGCTAATTTGGATGAGTGAAACAAATGGAAGGATCAATCCTTGCTTTAAAGAGAATATGGGGGAAACGACGCTTTCGAGTTTGTTTTTTACTAACAAGGAAAGGGGGAAAGATTAAGATCTTGTTGTGGCATTCTAACGATCATAATCCTTTTCTCATAGTGCTATTAAGGAACCCTAAAGAAGTTTGAAGAAAAAGATAGGCTCATTTCTTAGCAGAACTTTCAAGATTTGTATCCTTTTTTTCCTATTTTCATTTCAATCTATCAATTTGTTTTTCTTATCTTGATCTCAATTGGTCACGATCGTGAGGGAGCCGACTTAGAGAAAGATACATGAGCAGTTTTCTTCTGCATTTTTTGGTATTTGGGGAACTCATCATATACAATTGCAACCCCTAACCACACCCCCCCCCCCCCACCACCACCACCACCACCACAACCATATACACAAAAAACCCTAAAACTTTTGCTTTTAGGAGAAAAGGTCGACGATGGAAAGTTGAGTAGTTCCTTTATTGGTTTCATTGCTTCCATCCATCTCCAAGTTGTGTTATATTGACACTTCCAATCTTTTTTAAATAAAAAGGGAAAGGAGTTTGACAAGAGTTCTTTCTGTTCTATGTTGTTGGTATAAAAGGCAGCGACTACTTGGCACCACAACTTACACTCACTCCACCACCCATCCAATTTTTTCTTTCCCACACTGTGCACTTTCTGTCCTATACCATTGTTATCTTCCATACCACCTATAAAAAGAAAAACCTAAATCTTTCTCGCCTCCGAAATTCAAAATGATAGAAGCTTCTTCCCACTTCCTCTCTTCTCACCACCACCCTTCTTCTTCCAACATCTTCTTCTTATCTTCTCTCCCTTCCCCATCTAGGGGCACCCCAAAGCACCCCTCGTATATCCTCTCCATTCTTTCAAATCGAAATTAAAGACAAAGTCGAAGAAGAACAAGATCTAGAGCATTTACAAGATCTCCACCTCGATTCCATCGTCACTCCTCTCACTCTTCTTCTTCACCTTCCCCTCGCACTTTTTTTTCGCCCTCGCGGCGGCCTGTGGAGGATGGGTTCCTTACTCGCACGGGCCGTTGTGACGACAAAAAAATTTGACCCTCGCAAAAGTACATGCAAGTGGAGGACTGGAAGTCGCGGCAAAAAAAATTGTTCATCCTCCACGACTTCCAGTCTTCACTCGCAGGTATCTCTGCGAGGGACAATTTTTTTTTTGTCCTTGCAGCGCCCCATGTGAGTGGGGAACCCATCCTAGCACGGGTCGCGAGGGGAAGGAAAAGAATGAGAGGGGCAGGGGCGACGATCTGTGCGAGAAGAAGAGAGAGTGCGAGATAAAGAGAGGGGAACTGAGAGAGAGTGGGAGAAGAAGAGATAGTGTTGGGAAAGGGGAAGGAGGAGAAGAAGATGGAAAGGGGAAGAAGAAGAAGATGGAGAAGGGGCAACAGTGGTTGTCGCTCCATCTCCTCTATCTCTCGCCGTCACCGGTCGTCTTTCACCGTCCCTCGCAATCGGTCGCCCCCTTCCTCGTTACCCCCTTCTAGGTTGTTGTTCTTGTTCTTGAGAAGAGGGGATGAGAGAAACAGAAGATGAATAGTGGTTTTTATGAGTGGTGTGGGAGGGAAAGTTAAGAAGAAAAAAAATAGGGTGGTTTCGGTGAGAGTAGCTTGTGGCGCCAAATAGTCGATGCCGGTATAAAAAGGTCGGTGTGGATGTTTAAGTGTGAGTGGGGAGTAGTGGAAAGAAAAAAAACCACAAAAATAGGGAGATTGGAAAGAAAAGTTAAGTCAGAGAGATATAAAGAGGTTTTGGTAGAGGTGATGGAAGGTTCAGGGAGTGTTGAACTGGAACATGGCTTTGTCTTTCATGATCAACTTTCTTGTTTAAAGTTTGGTTGAAATATGAAGTAAAGGATCCAACAAAAAAAAAATATATGTAAATAACTAAAGAGAAAAGGTAACTTTGAAGGTCAAAGTTATCATAAGAAGAGGCCTTTCTTTAATCATTTAAATTAACCATACAATTTGACCACTTTTCAAGGTATGCACAAGTCATAAGCTATGTGGTTACCTGCTCAAATGAGTTCTTACTTATGATTCCCCACATCAACCACGAATATGTCAATTCAAGTGAAGATTACTCCGGTAACATATGCATATACCAATACTTTTGTAATTAATCTCATAAAGGGAAACCAGATTGCATATTTAAGGTCATGCATAAGATTTACAGTATTGTTCAGATACTCTCCAGGCTAAACAAGGCTTCGTGCCAAAATTTTAGTTTAAGTTATCAACTTAATCAGTGAAAATTTACAGGGTCTAAACTTATTGGCACCTCTAACTGTTATAGCATTCTTAGGAAGATCTAGAATGAAAGATATGAGAGAAGCTGTCAAAGGAGGACTGAAGACAGTACTGAATACAACAGATAGCATCCGCACCCTCAACGTATTTGTATTCAAGCAAAGCATTTCAGAGGATAAATGGCTCTACCTTCTTTAGTAGTCAAGCATTCATTTTTTATAAGTAGTCAAGTGCCCTGGTCAAATTCATTGGTACTCTTTAATTAGGATCTGCTTTAAGTTGATAAGCATGGCCATTTGCATCCTTGCATCAATCATTCATGCATATACTGTGTACAGTATATGTGGTTTTATGCATTCCCAACCATATACCAAACAGATTTGGATTTCATTTCTCATGATTGCATCATGATAATGATTAGTCAATGAAGTAAGACAGAAGGTAAACTTACCAGCATTTTACTCCACACTGAAGTATCCATCCACATCAGTAACAACTGTGAGCTTTGATGCTCCCACAGCCATTATGGCTCCTGCACATTATGCAAAGTGAGCCATGAAAATTTCATATAGCATGAGATAATATCATTAACTAATCAAGGCAAAAAATATGAAAGCATGTCATTACTTGGCCTGGTGGAAGAATTGCATCAAATCTATCCACTCCAAACATCCCCCAAATTTGACAAAGTGAATGTTCCTACATGCACAATTACATTAATTCTAGATCTTAAGAAACAGACCTGGACTATATTCCTAGGGCTGAAGTTGCTTTGCTCAAGCTTTCTTCACTGGCTCTTTCCATGTTTGGGATAACAAATAAAGATCCAACTAGCCAACACGGCATAAGTACCACATTATCATTACTATATGACGACTTGCATCATATGAAAGCCACACAAAACTGATTTTTCCAACAAGAATATAGAACAACGCCAATGATGTAACAGAATGAATGTTTGTTTTATACCTTATCTGCATTCTGTAGAACAGGGATTATAAGACCGCCATTGATTACCACAGCTACGCAATATTAATATTTTCATTGTATGTAAAACTCTTCCCATCCTTTACAACCTGCATTTTCAAATGAATGTTATGCAAGTGACATTGCTGCAGCCTTGGCCAACAAGGCAGTCGTGGTTACTCCCTTCCCCTTCACCCGAGGACATCATCGAACACATCCAAGCACAATCGATATTGTAAATAAACGAGTATAATTAACTAGACAAATAAAACATGGATTGAGATCAATAGACTCACATCTATTTTTTTACATAAAATCATGACATAACCATAGGAATTTCAAAAGACATTGATATTTTGTACTGCAATCTTATAATAGACAATTCAATTCCACAACCTTCCTGGAACCTAACAATTTAAAGTGCTTATTCAAGTTAATGACAATCAACAATTCTTTAACTAATAAAGCCTTCTTAAATATGCTAAAAAGCAACCAAATATGTGGAATTTTCATCTAACTTAAGCCAAAAGTTTCAATTGCATTGGTCATAACCCAAAAACCATATATTTTCATAGAAAGCATCAAGGGCATCTATCATCACAGGGTACCCAACACGAAAAGTTGGCACTGTAAGACTCTCGAGCATGTTCTTCAAACTGCAGCTTGCATGGTAGTGAAGGGAACAATGCTAGCACCAGGAATGTCAGGAAGAGGAGCAAAGGATTTGGGAGCGGGAGCAGCAGCAGCAGTAGCAGTAGCTGAAGAAGCTACATTGCTAACAATAGTCTTCTTAGGCTAAATCCCAGCAGCAGCTTCGATATCAGCCGGCGTAATTCAACCAAATGGCCCTGACCCAGAAACCGATCCAATATCAACCTTATGCTGCTTTGCAAGCTTGTTGGCAAATGGGGTTGCCACAATCTTCCTGGGTCTGTCAGAAACGGGCGCAGGAGGGGGTGAGGAGCTGCAGCAGTTGAAGCTTGCCCTGTTGCTTGAGCAACCTTAGCTTTAGCTTCGGCAATTCATCTTGTGTCTCTGCTAGAAACCCAATTGGGGTACCAACTGGGGCAACTTAGCCTTCCCCAACAAGATTTGCAGCAAGGATTCCATGGTTAAAGGTCTCGACTTCCATATCGGTTTTATCGGATTCGAATACCACGACACTGTCGCCATTGGAGAGGACGTCCCCTTGGGATTTGATCCAAGATACGACCTTTCCTTAGGTCATGATGGAACTGAGTGCAGGGATGAAGATCTATCTCCCTGATTTTGGCTTCAATCGGTCGGATCTTGCGGAGGAGTCCGTTGGGGGCGTTGGAGATCGTGGAAGAAAAGGAAAATGTGAGGGTATTCAAGAAAGACTTTGGTTGTTGCTGTATAGTTTTAGCTATGATTGTAAAATGACCATAACTTACACATTTCAAAATATTTTCAAGTGATTTAAATTGTGTTCATTAGATTATTCAGATTACTACATGTTGTGTGAGGGTGAGATTAAGAATTGGTCACAGTTGGTCAAAATTCAGAGACAATACCATATTTTCTTTACCGGACAGATTTTAGTGACTTTAGTAAAATTGTCATAACTTGCTTTTTTCAAAATATTTTCAAGTGATTTAAATTGTATTCATTATTAGATAACTCATAGTACTACATTTTGTATACTTGAGGGACTTTAGTAAAATGATCATAACTTGCTCATTTCAAAACATTTTCAAGTGATTTAAATTGTATTTATTAGATAACTCAAAGTACTACATTTTGTGTATTTGAGTGACTTTAGTAAAATGACCATAACTTGCTCATTTCAAAATATTTTCAGGTGATTCAAATTGTTTTCATTAGATAACTTGGAGTAATATATTTTTGTGTTTTGATGAGCTTGAGAATCGATCTCAATCGAGCGTCAAAGTTTGTCGAAAGTTAGGGATAATACCCTAATGTTTACTGGACAGATTTAAGTGACTCCACAACTGCGAGTCTTCCACTTGTAGGTACCTCTGCAAATGTCAATTTTTTTTGTCGTCGCAGGGGCCTGTGCGAGTAGGGAACCCATCCTTGCACGGTCTGCCACAAGGGTGAGAAAAAAAATAGAAAATGAAAGGGGAAGGAGAAGAAGGAGAGGGAGAGGGGCGACGACATGTGACAGAATAACAGAGAGTGAGAGAATTAGATAGAGAATTGAGAGAAAGTTGGAGAAGAAGAGATAGTGGGAGATATGGGAGAGGGAAGGAGAATAAGAAGATGGAGAAGGGGCGACGGTGGTTGTGGCTCAATTTCCTCTATCTCTCGTTGTCGTCGGCCGTGTCTTACCGTCCCTCACAATCGATCACCCCCTTCCTCGTTACCCCATTCCATGTTGTTCTTGTTCTTGAGAAAAGAGGGTGAAAGAAGAAGATGATGAATAGTGGTTGAAAATGGGTGGTGTGTGAGAACGGGTAAAAAAAATCAAAAAATGGATGGGTGGTGTGGGGTGAGTATAAGTTGTGGTGCCAACGCTGCCTTATTAAAGGGACGGAGAAGACGAGGCCAAGTGTTGTAAGGGTGTGTGTATGTTAGTTATTTCAGTGTTAGCATCGCACAGTTCAGTTGTGGCCAGTTAAGAAAAGGGTTGCTTGCTTCTTTTAGTTCATCTCTTTCATAACGAATATTGGGCGTAGCTACAGTCAAGCAGCTACCTTAATCCGTCATGTTACAATTTTTTTTCCCAAATTGCCCTCGCCTAATTGAAAAAGTCTCACTACCACTCTCTTTGTCACGAAAAATATGAAGAGATGTGAAAAAAATGACATAAAACCTTATCAAAACCACACAAAGCAACAACGTGTAATCCCTTGAACTTCACAAAGCAACAACGACTGCAAACCCTGTACATCTCTCACCACCAATTGAAATCTCTCTATGGTCCTATCTTTTTCTTATTCCCTTCCTATGCAAATCAACTTGATTTCTGCGTTCGCCTGGTAAGATTCTCTTTATCCACTTTTGATTTCTCTCAATGCATATTATTTCAACCTTCAATTAGGGAAGTTTTGTGTTTCATCTCCTTTTTACAAATTTTAATTTCACAAAAAGGGAAGGGAGATATGAATGTGCCATGAATGTTTTGATGCATCAAGAAATTGATCTCAAATTATTTGATGAGTGCGAGTTAGGTGGGGTTTTGATTGTTCATGAAACACAAAGTGTTTTGATTGTAGGAGATGACCTCATTTCATCTAGAGTTCTTGTTCATCCCCTCATATATTTCCTCTTCCCTTTCTCTTCTTTGGCAGTAGAGGGAATCAATGAGGATCCAATTAATTTGTCTGATTGTTGATGTTATTGTTGTTGGTAGTGGTGATAAAGAGTCATCTTCTTTAAATTGAAGAGGTTGACAGATAGGTTCATTATGCAGATTAGGGTGTTATATCAATTTCATATGGTTGGGGTTGGGGTTTCAGTTGTAGACATGCAAGGGTGGGTTGCTTGAGAAGATGAGTTTCTTAACAACAGATTGCCTTGAGTTAGGAGTTGATGTCTCGAGGTGTGTTTCATGTTAAGCCAAAACTACAGTGTTAGGGCATCTCCAAGTGAGCCCCTAAATTAGCCAAAAAGGCTAATTTGAGGTCTCATCATGTTCCAATGGAACCCCCTATACATACCCCTATTTTAACTTGACTTCTTACTTCCCCTATATTCGGGGACAAAATATTAAAAAACTCTCAACTTTTTTAATTTGTCAAATTGAAATTAATAACGAGTATAATGAAAAAAGTATCTAAATAATAGTATAATTAAAATTAATAATATTATATATTTAATAATAGTATAATAGAAATTAATAGTAATATAATTATTTGAAATTAATAATAATATAATAGTATAACTGAAATTGAGTTGATATAAAAAACGTGAAAGATATATTTAAATAATGATGAAAAAGTTAAAATAGGGAATTTGGTTGGAGTGATAAAAAAATATAGGGGATCCTTAAAATTAACTTTTGGTTAAAATGAGGTATGATTGATACCCCAATTTAACTTTTACCCTAGAAGATGTTCTTAGAAATTGTTGCACTAAATTATTTTGATATGAAAATTTGAAACTATGGTTATAACCCATTATTCTAATAATAATAAAGCATAAAAGTAAAGTAGTTGGATAGATGACACTTGTGTAAGGCGACTTGGAAGACTTTTTCAACCAATAACCTTCAGCCACTGCACTGTAGAAGAGTTGAACAAGAAACACAAATTACAATTATAGTTTTGGTGCAAGCTCATGTTCCAAGGTCCGACCCAACACATCAATCCATTGGCATAGAGTTCCACCCCAAGCATCCACATACTTCAACTATTCATAGGCTTGGTGGACCCCATTGAACATCAACAACAATCAAGGTATGTGATTTATCAAAATATGTCAAAATTTCAAGAAATATTTTTTATTTTGAGATTACCGAAATCTCTTTCAAAATTCCAAATATGTCAAAATTTTCTTAAGAAAAGAAATGAATATTTTAATCTTCGTGTATTTTAATATAGTATAATATTGTTTTAGTATCAAAAGTTTGTTATGTGAGTGATTCTAATGTAATATGTTGTATGTATGACACTACGAGTCATGTAAGACTTTTTATGTAGTATTTAAGAATTTAAAATGCATAACTTATATTGTTAAATTCGAAACCACAAATAAATATTTTTACGTATTTTCTACACAAAACGAAATATTTCACAAAATGTTTCTTACAATTAGGGGATCGAAATTAACTCAAAAAATGAAATCACAATCCTTTACAACAATTAAATTCAGTGACTCAGTGAGGCCCTATAAAAATAATTAAAATAGCAGTGTTCTAAAAAGCGTTAGGCAGTGGACGGGTGGCGAGCAGGTGCCTAGCTCCCAGGGGCCTAGGCGATTTTAGGTTTTTGTATTATAACTTTAATAATTTATTAAGCAGAATACTTTATCAATTACATCCAATTTAATACCAAGATACATATGCAAAATTTATAAACATGAAAAATTAATAATCATGAACAAAATTTATTAAAATTCAAATGACTGAAATTGATCATGATGGGTACTTTATACAAAGTTGAATTTGTGGACAAATATTCACAAATTGCATGAATGATCTACTCTTTTATTTTTCTTCAAATTGCATTAATGACCTCAGCCATGTTTGATAAAATCTACATTACTAAAATTGGTACCAGCAGATCCTTTGAGAATTCCATTCAGTAATCATCATTTGCTACATTCAGACATATACTGAATTAAAATTAATTAAATTAACTCTTTCCAAAAAAAAAGGGGAAAGAAAAATAAAATAAGAACACAATCATCCTTAATAAAAAAAACCACCCAGACCCGCCTAGGCGCCTACCTGATTTTTTAACCCGCCCAGCCATTAATCTGGGCATTTCTCTAACGCCTAGGCGCCGCCTAGGCCATTTTTAAAAACACTGTAAAGTAGTTTTAACTAATTATTTATATTGGTATGCCCAAAACTAATTTTGAAAAAGTAAAATAAAATTGAGAATGATTGTAACCTCATGAATATGGATCATGCACCTCACCACATATGTTTTTGTAGGCAGTGCTTATTTGGCATCACAACTTATACCCACCATACCGTCCATCTAATTTTTAATTTCCCACACCATGCACTTTCTATCCCACACCATTGTTCTCTTCTATACCACCTATAAAAAAAAAACTTAAATCTTTATCCGCTCCCAAATCAAAACGATGGAGAGTTCCCTCTCCCCTCCCAACTTTCTCTATTATCAACACCACCCTTCTTCTTCTCTGATCTTCTTCTTTTTCTCATTCTTCTCTCCCATCTTCTTATCTTATTTTCTTCCTTCCCATCTAGGGGCACCCCTCGAAGTCGAAGAAGCACTCGATTCTATCGTCACCCTCTCCTTCTTATTTTTTTCCTTCCCCGTCGAACTCTATTTTTTCGGCCTCGCGGCAGTCCATGAAAGGATGGTTTCCCCAATCGCACGAATAGTTGCGAGGGAAAAAAAGTTTGACCCTCGTAGAGGTACCTGTGAGTGGATGACTGGAAGTCGCGAAGGATAAACAGAGTTTGACGATGAAGGAGAAGATAAAGATGGAGAAGGGTGACAGTCTGTGCGAGAAAAAGATAAGGGAGCTGAGAGATTGGGAGAAGAAGAGATAGTGAGAGATCTGGTAGAATGGAAGGAGGAGAAGAAGAAGATGGAGAGGGGAAGGAGAAAAAGAAGATGGAAAAGGGGCGATAGTGGTTGTCGCTCCATCTTCTCTATCTCTCGCCATCGCCGATCATCTTTCACCGTCCCTTGCAATCGATTGCCTCCTTCCTTGTTGTACCACTTCCATTTGTTTTTATTGTTCTTGTTAGAATGAGATAAAAAGAAGATGAATAGTGGTTTTTAAGGGTGCTGTAGGAGAGAAGGTAAATTTTAAAAAAAAAAAAAAAAAAAACGGGTGGTGTGGATGAATGTAACCTGTGGTGCCAAATAGGCGCTACCTTTTTTGTATCCAATTATATTTATATAATTTGCCACAAAAATTGTGAAAACAACAAGTAATCTCATTACAAATTTCATTTTTGTAAAGAATTGCACCCGTGAACAGTACCTGGGTGCTTATATCTATCAACATTCAAGAATTATGCAAATGCCCTTCGCATTTCCTTTAATTACATGTTGCCTATAAATCCCTAATTTCACGAACAAAGAAGCCTTTGACACCACTACCTATTTATCACCCAATTATACCTCCAACTCCTCATCTCCGCCCAAGTCATCTCTTCCCACGGTGACCTCTACACCCCCTCTTAGCTGGGAAATCTCGACAGGTTTGAATTTCATTGTTAAACAACCCATTTGACGAAGTTCCATCTAACATTAAGATTGTATCTCAAACGCAATGCTCGACATGGTTTACAAATACATGTTTTGGTGCTACCTTTAATGTTGCCAAACCTAAGAAGGGGTTTTTAGTAGCTATATTTGGACTAGGAGTAGTTGGCCTAGCTGTAAGCTTTCCATCTCCTTCGTCTAGAGATTTTACACCCTGTTCTTTCTTTCAAATAAGTTTCTTTTAATGTCTTTTTTGCCTACTTTTTAGGATGTCGAAAGGGGCAAGAATTATCAGGGCCTTGAGGATTATTGGTGTTGATTTGAACTCGTAAAGATTTGAAGAAGGTGATGTTACATGTTCCTATCTTCTTTTGGCTATAAGATTGCATATTACGACTCAAGTTCCTTGCATTAAACAAAATTTTATTTATTGGTGTATTTACGTACTAATGATTCCTATACCTTCTTATAACGAAGAAATTTGGCGTGATTAGATTTATGAAGCCCAAGGACCATAACAAGCCTGTTCAAGAGGTATTTAATCAATGATCAGTATATCACGGTATCGATTATTTTCATATCAGATTCATAGAAAATTAATTCACATCATAGCAATGTTTATACTTTGGGTCCTTACACTTAGTTGTCTTTAATGAGGTTGAAAACAAACATTCGGCACTCCCCAAGGACTAGGGTGTCATGTCAAAGGTATGATACGGTACCCGTGCCAACGAGTTGAACTTATTGAAAAACTCATAAAAAGTGAACTTACAAATGGTAAAGTGTTGAAGCAAGAGAAGAGTTTCAAACAAGTTGACGATACTCGATGAAGTTCACACTATACTTCAATAATAAGGTTTATTCTAATATTTTCTTCAATGATATATGTCCTTGAGATTGTCGTTAAAGATGGCTTCAACCCAGAGCAAATGGATAAAGTATGTATTCCTACAACAAAATAATAATAATAATAATAATAATGTAAATAATAATAATAGTAGTAGTAATAGTAATAGTAATAATTTTACAATAGATTGTGTACAAGCACATATTTATTCTACTATTTAGTGGCGGAGCCCCCCCTAAAATTTTTGAAATTCAGATTTAGTATAGTGAATTGTGGGTAATTGTGATATATTTAACTAATTTAGTATAGTGAATTGTGGGTAATTGTGATATATTTAACTAATTGCCCTCACCCCTGTTAACATCCTGACTCCGCCACTGCTACTATTTAGTACATTTTAAATAAATTTTATATCTTGATTAGGCCAGAATATTGAAACAAATGGATCAAGAAGATCAACCAACATCCCAAAACTGTTTAAGTAATGACTTTCTATAAGGGTGAGTATTATTGGACATACCGAGCAACCAAGCAGTTGCCGAACTAAAAATCCAGATCTAGACAAAAATTCCACCTTTGGGTAGAGATATGTAAGGACGTTGAAAGTTGTTTTAGGCTTGCCTTGGCCCAATATCGTCCATCATTCTCGAGATACACATTTATAGGAGGATGGGCGGTATTAGGCCTGGCCTGGCTCTCAAGAATTTTCAGTTGTTTTAGATAACAACACCACATATTTTAGACCTAGTGCCAGAAGGAGGACAAATCATAGTTGTCAAATAAGCTGAGGACTATCCTCCTTTGCCTGTTCCCGCACCCACTCACGAAGAACAACACAATGGGGCATGATGACATTGAAACATATGAATTAAGTATTCTACTCGATGATACCTTAGATTTGACAAATTTAGGAATCTCGGTCCTTAAGTTGTATAAGAAGATCGTTGAGTAGCATTAAACTTGGAACAACCAAACATTTGTCGAGCTGAAAGTTTCGATTCAGACAAAAATTGTAGCCACTTTTAGATAACCACAATGCATACTTAAGTGACTATCTTTTATACCTTGTGTTAGAAAGAGGACAAATCTCAGTTGAGCATTCATCACGCACCATCAAACTTTGAAGAATTGTATTTTTCTGTGTTAACCTATAAGCGCAATTATAAGTCAACAAAATGACGACGACGTAACGGACTTCAAATAGGAAAATAAAATTATTGTGTAGAGTATGGAGTGCGTGATCTTTACGTTATTAAGTTATACTGGATGATTGTAGATGTATGTGTAGCTATATCTTATATGATATATTGCATTTCAACTATAATATTCCTGATATTATTAAGCTTCTTTCACTATTCTAATTGATCTCTTTGGCGCTTGGATGTTCTTCATTCCTTATATAAGCTAGATATTTGTTCACCTAAATATCTTACACAAATATCTTCTATTTACATTAATGTCCTAAGTTAAGATATTTACATGCAAGTATATATCTCTTCTATGGACTTCTATATTAAGCTTCATTCTTCTTAAGGCCCAACTACTAATGAACGTCTATTCTTGGGCCTTCGAGACTTGATTCCATGGTGCTGCGCTTGTACACACTCATACCCTTTTATAGCTTGGTGATACGCAGAGGTTACCATATTTTGTACCCATAATAGCCCCCTTTTGGTAGTATGAGAGACTTACTAAAGGTTATCAGATGCCAAAAACTACTATGTTTATTCTGTCAAGACCATGTAAATCTATCAAAGTCCAACAGTGTTGAGAACTGAAATATTGTCCAAGGCCGACTGCCAAAAACTAATGCTTTGTCGAAAGTAGGTGAATCAAAGACCAAGTGTTGAGCACTAAATGTCGTTAACAAGAGGATAGCGGAGACTATTGAGCATTGAATGCTAAAAACAAGTATACCAAAGACTAAGTGTAGAGTACAGTGTTTTAAATATCGCTAGGCGATAGGCGGACAGCGAGTATGGAACTGCGCCCAGAGGCCTAGACAGAGCGTAGGCGGGGCCTAGGTAGATTTTTTGTATTATAATTTATAATCTTATAAAAGTTAAGCATAATAACATACAAACTATTTTCAATTCAATGTCAAGATAGATATGCAAAATGTATTAAAAAAAACTAAAGCCTTAATTTTTTTATTTTTTTAGAATTGAAAATAAATAAATAAATAAATAAATCGAAAACCCGCCCAGGCGGCTCCAAACTGCCTAGGCCGATTTTTGGAACACTGGTCGAGTACTAAATGCCTCAGAACAAGTCTGGTTCTTGTGCTACTAATATTCACACTACACCAAATTTGCATTTTTGTAACAACTCCCAAAACAGTAACACTTTTGAGCTATAACAATCCACAAAGCAATTTTACACATTTTCACAAATAAAGTGATAAAATAATTGTATCACCATGAATAGTATCATAGTATGGTCCTACAAGTGATATTATTCATGGTGATCCAATTTATTGTATCACTTTTTTTTTTTGTAACTATTTTTCATTTTTTTGACTAAATTTAGTTTTGACTTAAAATTATTTGGTAGATTGTAACAGCTCAAAAGTGTTACTGTTTTGGGAGTTGTTACAAATATGCCAATTTAGTATAGTGTCACATCAAACTTTGGAAAATTCATACTTGATAAGTACTTAACAGCTTAAAAATATACATAAACACGAGTCCAGACAAATATGAAAAATCTCATTAAACCTATCCGAACATCAATTTAAATATGTCAAGTTCACTGCTTCTTGCTGACAAAAAGCAAGTTGAGCTCATTATCTTGTTGACTTGGAAAAACATCAACTGGAATAAGTAGGTTGATGTTATACTATGCCCCATCCTGGCTAGTCAATTTGTTAACGTAAGGTGGCCAAGAAATATCACGTCAATTTATGATGAATGATAAATAATTAGCATGCCATAAAGAAATTATGATAGTTTCAATTCCCTCCGAGCCGAGGTAGACTGAAAGGGTACTTGACCCTTTGTAAGGAAGATGATTTCGATTCCCCACAAAATTTTCTCTGTGTACCCCAGCCGAGTAGAGGTAGACTATTAAGGCATTCGACATTATATAGGAAATATGATTTCAATTCTCCACAAAATCTTTCAAAGTTTATCTCAGCCGACTCAGAAGATAAATTCAATGCTCTACAAAACTTTCCAAGTATATCCCAACCAAGTTAAGATATGCTGATACATGCATTCAGCCAAGTTAAGGAAGATCACTTATTTGAGTGAGATTCCATGCAATCAACAACTGTTTTTCTTTAAACAAAATACGATGTGACGAAGCTGAGCTCTCATTTCCAAATAGGGCTAAGCCTTTTTTTTTAAGCCGAGGAGAGGGTTATGCCCATGCCACCTACAACGCCAATAGCCCCTAGGTGTAGAAAAGTCGTCACACTAACTTATTTATATAGGGTGCAAACAACCCCTAAGTATGATAATACCATGATATTACCTCAAGTACTTGGTTGAGTACTACCTCCTACGACAGAGAGGGAGTCGAGCTCAGTACCCTCATTGTCAAATCTACTAATGACAATTTAAAAATAAGTTTGAAAATATGATAGTTAAAAACATGACTCATAAAACACATACGAATGCTAAAATACTCAAGTTCTAGAACTTTATGAGGAGTTTTGCATTTTAAAATTAAGAACGAACCACATAACACTTTAAAATTAAATCTTGAATAAAGTAATCATTCCTTCTCGGCATTGTCTCCCATTAATCTAAGTAAAAAAGCTCAATCTACGCCTCCTATGTTGTTAGGAAAAGATATTGGACATAACCTCATGCATTAAATCCATACCCCCTGTAAGGAAGTACTGGGCAACAACAGGGTAAACGATTTCAATTCCCCACACTTTAAAGTATATCACAGCCGAGCTGGGACACTGAGATGAGTACGTAGTTCGGTGGTAGGAAGTGTGATTTTAATTCCCCATTGTCTTTGATTGGATAGGGAAAAGTTGAGATCTCATCTTAGGTAGAGGGTTGATCCCACTGTCCTCGAGTTGATGAGACGAAGCTCAGCTCACATCTTGAGATGAGGGTTGAGCTCATTGTCCCCAAGATAATGAGATGGAGCTGAGCTCACGTCCTGAAGGGGAGGGTTGAGCCCACTGTTCCCAGTCCCACCATTCATGAGTTATAATGCCGAGCTGAGCTCTCAGAAACATCATGTATTGAGAGGTGTGTGATACTAGTCACCCTCCCAATTTCTCAACTATGATAACGACTTTAAAAAAAAAAAAAGTAAAACTTATGCTATATAAATTGTATGACTTGAAAATGAGGTACTGATTTTGAGAAATTAAAAGAAACCAATCTATTACACATGCGATTTTTTAACAACAATTACCTTCTAGATATAAAAGATAAAAATGAACAAACATAACCTGAGGTATGACAACCCAGTTTATAACACTTGAAAATTCATGATCATTCCATTTAAGATATCCAAAATTAGATTTGTTGCTACCATCGATTACTATAGATTGTTATCCCAAGACAGTATAAAAATCAATGTTCACCTCAGAACAGACAAAGTGGTTTGCTATTTAATTCGATTCACTGGATTAATACTACTACCAGTCAACCTATTTATTCATAAAGCATTTCCTAAGCATGAGACATTGAATCAAACTTATTTTGGACTACGATTAAAAGGTGTCATCAAAATTATAAAAGCCAATTAAAATTGACTAATGATGATCAAAACTGAAATTAATTACGGTAAAAAGTAATTTTGACGAACTTGCATGCACTTGAAACTTATGAACAGAAAATGGCCATTCATTCGTTTTGATGTCCATATCCTTGAATTTTCCAATCAATATGCATTGCATCTTAGAACTTTGCATTCTAATTTGTCCTCACTTTTTGTCCATGACTTATTTAGCTTATAATCATGTTTCGAGTTTACTTTCTGAAACGATTTGTGTGATGCGCAAACTCCACCAATCTTTTGAACATCCTGAACTTCTCTGCTTCTCTGATTTCTATTGCTTTGTGATGAAACCTCTGAAAGGCAAAGAGAATAGAAGATAAGTTATTGAGATTCTCTCGTTACTGCATCAATTGTGTTGTATATTCGAGACTTGCAATTATTATTTCCCAATCTTTTAAATAATTTCACTTTTCTTACTTGGAGTAAGCCTAGGCAGTCGTTTGGTACGTTTTGGTTATTTTGTTTTTATACTTTTTACCCCCAACAAATCTAGAGAATCAGGCCCTAGCACTTAAAAAAAAAAGCGTCAAAACATGCTCTCTAACACATGTCTAAGAGAGAGATGGAACGAAGTAGTAGCACTGAAAGAGCTTTATATCTTTCACTTTCTTGTTCTCTTTTCTAGAAAACTAAAAGGGACAGGTAGTCACTCTCTCTCTCTTGAGCAACAAAGAAGAAATTACTCTTAAGTTGTCCCCTGACGAAAAAGAAAGTGGTAGTGGTGCTGCGAGTTCACCTACTGCTACCTGTATTACTACTGCGACTAATACACTTGAGGAATCCCAACAACCCCATCATCACCCACCAAGTAAAGAAGAAGACCATATTGAGGAGACCCCCAAAGAAGAAAAACAAGTGAAAATTGAATCTTCGACTATTGTCTCAATTGAGCAACAAGAGGAAGATATTAGGCAATCTAGTAACGAGGGTCTTAAGGTTCCCGATGTTTTGAGTGGCGAACAAGTGATGACCAAGGATAGGATGATGGAAGGAGAATCTGAGACCATACTTATTGAGTATGGCTCTGGTTCTGGTACAGAGTCTCAGAGGGCATTTGTTTTTTCAAAGTGCTTAGAAGCTAACTTCTAACTGGAGTTAGAAGTTCTGAACGAGCTTCTGAATGTACTATTTTTTTTTGCTTCTGAATGAGTTGCTGATTAGAAGCTGTAAAATTAAAAGGTGTTTGTTTTTAGGTGTTGAATGGAAGTTGTTTTATAACATAAATATTGTGCTTAAAATCATGCTCAATAATTATTCAAATCCTAGAGAATGTTACAATACTTTTCATTATAAGAATATCAAAATATGACCAAAAATGAAGGAGAATGAAAAATATACATGAGAGGGAGAGTTGGAGAGATTAAGAAAAACTTGAAAATATAGAGAAAAAAAATAAAAATGAATTAGAGAAATGAGATAAGTTTCTTACCAAGTCCTTGTGAAGGTAGGTAAAACCACAATGCTTGGTGAAGAGAATGAAGGTGTACCGTCAAAATTTAGCCCTACTTACTTTTAGGAAGATGGGGTAATAATTATCATTACAAATTATGTTAAGGTTATTATCGAAATAATTTTTTACTCAACACTCAGGGCTAAGTGATCAGTACCTCCATGTTGCTTACTCCAATCAGAAGTAAAACTTCTGATCAGAACTAAAAACAAACACTCTAAACAAGGTGGTCCACTTCTTATTAAGACTTCTAACTCCATTTAGAAGCAAAAACAAACACTCTCTCAAAGAGGTGAAGAGCAAATTTCAAAGTTGGATGAATCAAAAGTTGAGGAGGTTGCAACTTCGCATACCCCCGTGCAAGTGGTACCCAATAGTGAACCCTTGCAGATTATTCAATCATCTGAAGTTTCTAATGAAGTGGAGCAAGTTTTTTGGGCGCCTGAAGATGCCTCTCAGGTGACGGAGGAATCTCAGGCTGAGATAGTTGAGAATTTGAATAGAACTGATTTGCCATCAACAAATAGTAATGGGAAAGTATTGTCGCCTTTGAATGATTTAGGTGTTGAAACAAGTAATGGAATTGAACAACTTAGAGAGGTATTCTTGCTGAGTCTCGTCATCAACTTAGGGTGTGCATGGTTGCATTGAATCTTATGCCATGGGAATTCATGAGAGGGTCCCTACATTTTAGGCTAAATTGATATATCACTCCACATCTACCATTTGACTACTATTTAATTTTATGATCAATTATGGGAATGGAAGTCCCATGAACATGCGAATCTCACTTCTTGGTCCCCCAAGGCATGTGATTCTCATGTTCATAGGACTTTCATTTCCACCATTGATCACAAAATCAAATGGTGGATGTGGAGCGATACATCAATTTAGCCTAAATGTAGGGGTCCCCTCATGGATTCCCATGGCATAGGATTCCATGCAACCAAACACACCCTTAGAGACTCCCGTGACCACTGTCCCTTTTAGTTTTATTGAAAAGAGATAAAAAAAAAAGAGAGAGAAAGATATAAAGTTCTCTTGTGCATTTGGTTTCTGTGCTACTCGGTTCCCTCTCTCTCTCTTAAACATGTACTAGAGAGTTAGTCCTCGCGCTAGGGCCAGGCTCTTTAGACTTGTTGTTTTACCTCTTTTATAAAAAGTACAACATATTGAGCCAGTCATATTTGTTAGTCTTTTTTTTTGTCTAGGGTTTTTTTTACACTTCCACCATTTCTATATATATAGTGTTTGTCATTGTGTTTTAAAGAAAATAGGCAAAAAGTGTAAAAACACCAAAAAAAACTAGCAAACATGGTTGGCTAGACTTACTCATAAATGGGGTTTGTGGTTATATTGAGTTTGTCTAGGTAGCCAGACTTTAAAGTCATTTTTTGGCCAAACTTGAGCATTTTTACACTTTTACCCCTTGTCTTTAAAACACAACCACAAACATTATCAATAAAAGGGGTAGAAGTGTAAAAAGCCCAAAACCTGATAAAAATGTAGCTATAAAGCTTGGCTGCCTAGAATTGAGGGTTGTATTTGAAGGAGCTTTTCTAAAAAGCAAGGCTAGGCCCAATACCATCCATCATCCTAGAGATGCTCATAATGGTCCAATCGAACACAATCACACGGACAGAGAACCCCCTGTCGATGTCCTGACTCTCTAGATTTTTCATATTTAAAGAGAAGAGGTAAAAAGTGCAAAAAATAAAAACAAAAAACAAAACTCGCCCTAAACTTGGCTATCTAGACTCTAGCCGTTGAATGTTTTTCATTCCTTATAGAGTAAGTCTAGCGAGCCATGTTTGGTAGCCACTTTTGGGCCAAGTTTTGATTTTTTTATACTTTTTACCTCTTATCTTTAAAACACAGCCACAAACACCATCTATAGAAGAGGTAGAAGTGTAAAAAAAAATCAAAACATGGTCCAAAAGTGGCCACCAAACCTGGCTGGCTAGAATTGTTGTTCCTTATATAAGTTAGATATTTATTCACCTAAATATCTTACACAAATATCTTTTCTAACTAATTTACATTAGTGTCCTAAGTTAAGGGATAAGTCTAGGCAGTCAGGGCTATCAACTATTTTTTGCCAGAGTTTGGCTCTTTTACACTTTTACCCATTCCTTTTAAAACATAATCACAAACATCATTTATAAAATGGGTACAAGTGTAAAGATCCCAAACCCTAAAAAAAATGACTGATAGCCTTGACTCTCTACAATTTTTGTAAGTTAAGATATTTACATACAAGTCAATATTCTTATGTGGGCTTCTATATTAAACTTAATTCTTCTTAAGGCCCATACCGATGAACTTTTATTTTTGGGCCTTCAAGATTTGCTTCCTTGGTACAGCCCTTGTACATAGTTCAACCCTTTCGTAGCATGGTGGTACTCAGAGGTTGTAACATTTGGTACCCACGTTGTTAATAGTAATTAGAATTTGCGAAAACAAGTTTGAACTTTCGTTTCATCCTCATTCTTTAGTTGAAAATTATTGAGAGCCAGGTCAGGCAAGCAAGGCCCGCGCCGGGCCTGAACCAATACCATCCATCATCCTCGAAGATGATGGACGATATTAGGGCGGGCCTGGCTTTGCTTTGTAAAAAAGTTCTTATATAATTCACATATGACATCAAATTTTCTGAAACGTTTTGTACTTTTTCAAACTTTTTTGAATAAATGAGCTATTTAAAAAAATTTGTTATGACTTTGGACAATGTTTGGACTAATAAATTTTTCTGTTGGTTTTACTTAACTTGAATAATATTTTTTTTGGGGTTTTTTTTTTTAATCAGTTGTTGTGCTCATAAACCTAATTGTTCAAGATGGATTGTATGCTATTGATGAATGTGTGTTTAATATCAAGGAAAGTGGAAAATGTTCGGTACTTAGAAAACCTTTTAAAGATTCATCCACAAGCTTCTGTGGTAGGGTTACAAGTCACCAAGGTGGGAAGTCATCCACGACACGTGCTTCTCATGTGAGGTTTAAGAAAAAAAAAAGACATAAATAATGAAAGAGTTTTTTCTACAGAGCCAGTCCAGGCTAGCCAGGCCCAACACCATCCATCATCCTCGAGATGTGCATATCTAGGTAGATGGTTGGTGTTGGGCTTGGCCTGGCGCGGGCCTAGCTGGTCCGGCCTGGATCTTTAGAAAAGTTGATAATGAAATCTATCGTTGTATTTTTTTTTTTTACCAAAACACGACACACAGAGGAAGAGAATGGAAAAGCTTTTTCTCCACTCCCTTTCGATTTGGGCATGGAGAAATAATTTCTTTGTTTTCTTCATCTTCATGTTGTATTTTGGTCAAAGAAAAGCCCTAGCAACTTATCCCACTATTTGTGTCTTTTTATTTTTTACACCTCACTAGTGTATCAGCCGTGCCTACGGTACGACCGCACACTTTTCATGTAGTGTGTACCCGTGCCTTTGGAACAGGTACCGTGTCCCTGGTCCTTGGGTCGTGCCTTCTTCACTTCCCAAATAAATCACTAAATTACCAAATACAAAAATAAATTATGGATTACCATTTTGTCCATGAACTTTTAAATTTGGCCCTTACCCAATGTACTTCAAGTAATTGTATGTTAATGTGGAATGTATTTTCGACATTCCGAAATATTGACGCACACATAGGAATTCAACGTTCAAGCTCGTAATAATTTAGGGGATTTAAAATTATTACTTAAGTGGTCCTACCAAACAGGAGACCCAAATATTTCTTAAAATCAGGAGACCGAAATTAACTCGAAAAATGAAATCAAAGTTCTCGTTAGAAAATAGATTTTTATTTTTTAATAACTATGTATCAAAAGAAAGTAGTAGTATCTAACTCACCATGCAACACTAACACCCACCCTTCTCTGACAAAGAAATAGGTTAAAGTGATAAACATGTGACACCAAAACATGACACCCACCCACCCAGCTGTCCCCACACCTATCAGTCACTCACTTTCTTTGTATGTAGCACCTAAGGAATATTACCACAAAATCTATTCCCTCATATTTATTCTCTTTTTGTTTCTTCTAGTTTCGTCGGTTTTTGGAAATTAAGCGAGGGCAATTTGGGAAATGAAATTTTGACCTTATGCACTTAGGCAGGTCCGAGCAATTTTTGTTAAAGAGTAGATGTGATAAGCACATGATGCTAATGGCTTTCCACCTCGTTGACGTGTGACCCTGCCACATAAGCTTGTGGACAAACCTATGAAAGTTTCTTGTGTATCTAGCATAACTCAGGAAAGTATTAAGTATGTTAAATGTTCACAACTAATAAAAAGTTCTTAAATTGTGTTTGGACTAGTTGGAATTTTACATTTCTCATGCTCGAGAATGTTTTTTATCGTCGTTATGATTTTATTCATTTAGGATTGAATCAAGGTTGGATAGAAAAATGAACTTAATGTTTATCACTTTTTGAGTGACAATAAATCATATTGATACTGATGTGTCAATTTCCATTATCCTTGACATTAACCTGCACAAGGAACACACGTGAACCAAAGACCACCATTGTGGCGGCCGATGGCACTCCGATGCTTAAGTTAGACAAAGCTTGAGAAAGATGTAATGCTTGAAATTGGGTTCTGTAGCGTACCTTAATTCCCCAACCTTGTGCCATATTTATCATATGCGAGATTGGTTGTTCGGCTATGCCTTTGGTGGTGTAGTTTAAGGAAAATTACATGTTTAGAGATCATTTCTTTGTTGAGAGTCGTCCATACATGTGGGTTTCCATACATGACTTGTACTCTGATATATATTAGGGATTCTTCCCTTGTGGAGTATTGTCCATGCAACAGAGTTTCCATGCACGATTTATACTCTGGTATTTGTTTCCTAGTACGAGTCGATGTGTTGTTGGCCTACCTGTCTTAAGTCAAACTCCTAGATACTTGCCTTATTAGGTATTATGGGTACTGGGCTTGACCACATAACTTATGGGCTTAATAAGGCACCGTTGATTGGGTCCAACCTCCTGGAACCTGCCTCAGTGAGCTTGGAGTTATCTGGGTTCTGCCAAATTGGGCACTCATCAAGGCTCGCTTTACTATGTTGACGAGTTCATCATGACACGTGTACGGTGCAAATTACTGGACGATTCGATGTATCATCAGCTACTCCCCTCCGAGTTACTAAGCCAGCTTGCCGGTCTGCTAAGTCACTTTATGAGGGAACTCCATAGTCATGATGATTGAGTCTGAAACGTTTTCTCGAGCGGCACACGTCATTAATTGAGTACATGACTACTCGAAAAATGCTCAAATCCTTGCTTCTATTTAAGCCCCCTTCTTTGCAGATTTGAGTTTATTTACTTTTGCAACTCTTCTGAAACTTCTTGCTTATGTTTTCGCAAGTGTAGTCGAAAGTTTGTACATTTTTTAATGGCGGATAGGAGTGAACTTAATCCCGACCAGAAGTTGTCCATCTCCTGCAATGATTTTTTCCAGGACAAGTTGGTCCATTGGGTTTAGATCAAACCCCACTGTGGCTTCCGAAGGGATTCATCACCTTGCATAGGGCATTTTCAATCGGGACTCCGCTTTCCAGTCTCAGATGGTGCCGAACGGGTTCAGAACCTTTATAGGTGTTCTTATCAGAGCAAAAGATACTGACCTTCGAGTGACTCCAAAGGTGGTCCATCTGCTGACTTCCCCTTGTTTGAACACTAACGGGGCTTGCCAGCTTAGCACGCTAGTTTGTCTGGGTTCACTGTCAGACGATTTCAAGTTCTGGCAAAAATATTGTTTTCTGGCTTCTTCGGACTCTTCGCATTTTTAGTTGGAGGGTCGTCCGCTTGTTAGAGGCTTTAGATTTGGACAAGAGTAAGCGTAATGTTTTTTTTGTCCGATCACTGTGGATGTTGCACATAATTGTTGCTTATCTTTTTGTAGAGAAATTTTCGGCTCCGATCCTCGCTAAGGAGGAGTTAATGCTAAAAAAGTTCAATGATCTGGTTTTTATGCCCATCAAAGAAGTTATGCGGCTGAGCAACATCGTTCAGAGTGGGCTATTTGAGAATTTTTCATGAGGCTCCAACTCTGTTTAGAACGTCGACCAAGGAGGCTGGTGGTCATCCTTCAAGGAAGAGAAAGTTCACGATGCCCAGTCCAACAAGGCAGGCTGAGCTGGAGGCAGCTCTATCACATATTACACAACCCAAAAAGAAGCGGGCGGGGGGGGGGACCAGGTTGCTATGTCCAAATGTCTTGCCCCCGACATTGGCTTAGAGGGGATCATTCTAATCTGGTAGGAACTGGTGGTGTCAATCTGAGCGCTGGAGATGTTTAAGTTCCTCAATCTGTTCGATCACTAGGTACTAATCCCGCCACCGAAGTTGTTGAAGCTTCTCATCCATGTTCTATTGAAGTTGTCGTTCCTGGGAGTGGTCCTTCTCCCTCTCTCCCGCCCACAGACCTTGATGCAAGGCATCGGGCTGAGCCCCAAGCTAAAAATGCTTTGGTTGGGAAACAAAAATCCTCGAAGGGGGCCCTTGGCACTGTGCTATCGTCCAAGGGGAGCAAGTGTATTTTTGGATCAGGGAGTTGCATCCTGCTGCCCGAATTGACCTCCTTTGCCTAGAGTCAAGTGCACAAGGCTAGCACCTAAAAGTAGACACACCAGCTGTTTTAGAGCGGAAGATCCGCAATTGGTTTGAATGGATGAACTCTCATGAGCCAGTGTTTGATAAGGCGACGATGGGGAAGCGCACCGATAAGGGGCTAGAAGCATTTCATGTTGGGGATGGCTTTGCTGAATCAAGCTGCCATGGATGGGATCGAAGTGGAATCGGCGCACAATGGAGTGTACGCCATGAAGAAGACTTTTGCTAACTTGTAGAAGTCGTACTCCAACACACTTTATCATATCGAGTCCTTGAATGAACAGCTGAAGAAGTCTGGTGCTGGCATGATTCCAGAGTCTCGATTGCAGGCTGCGCGGGTAGACTTTGAAGCAAGTTGGAAGCTGCAAAAGCTGAGCTGGACTCTTCCAGGGCTCGCTTGGTGTCCGTTGAAGCGGACCTCCTCAAAGCTCAAAAGGAGTTGAGGCGTGTGCAAGAGGAGCTGAGGTGCGCTCAAGAAGTGACACTTAAGGCACAAGCTAATCTGCGAGCTCAAACTGTTGAAACAGAGCAAGTTGACTCTGAATAGAGCACCTTACGACAAAACTTGAATCCGAAGTTGCTGATGTCCTTCGCCGTGTCCGCGAAGCGAAGGATCGAGCTTCTTCCGTGCTAAATGAGCTCAGTCAGTTGAAAGAGAAACTGTCAGAGGAGCAATCTAAGGCAATTGCACTTGCGAACAGGCTGGAAAAGAGTCTGGCGAAGCCTGAAGCCTGAGAGCAGAAGTTGCGTTAAAGACAGGCGATTTTGGATTTCTCTTAGGTCGTCAAGGGTAGGCTGGAGCTACTAGCGCCGATTGAAGATGAACACCCTCATCTTGACTTCGCTGACTACAATAAAACTACTTATGCGAAAATTGACGAGGAAGAAGCTTTCGATCAAGTTCCCTCAACTGGCGATTCGGGACAAACTCCTAACACTACCAACCCATCCTTTGTAATCTCTTATGATGTAAATGGTCTTTCGTTCACTGGAACCAATCCTCCCCAATAGTTGTAATCTTTAAGTTATTAATGAGAGAAAGTTTGTTAAGAAGTATTTCGTACTTGTACTTTCTAGAATTTAGTTGTTGAGTCTTCTCTATGTTGCCATGCCATTGCGTTGGTATTTAGACATGTGATTTACATGGGAAACCCAAAAGTTATTACACATTTAATTTATTAGGCCATCTTAATCTGCTTTTGAAGGACTAGGCTGTAGGTCCGACCAGAAATTGTCTTCATCAGTCTTCACGAGCTGAGTACACTTTGGTCAAGTTCGACCACCATTGTCTATGGTCGGACAATAATCATTGACAAGTCATCTTAATCAGGCTCTATGAGCTCTAACTAGACTCTCACTTTCAAAGCCATCTTTATCCGATCTTGGAAGATGTTGAGAATAGTTTCATTCTATATCTTGGACATTCATGAGTAGGTTAGAGGATGGGAGGAATCCTTCATATCTTTGCCATGATTTTAATGCTTTTTGATAGTGGCATGATTATCTGCTTTTCCATTTCTTGATTAATTAAGGCTTCTTTTATTGTAAGATACGTTGGCACATATAAGTTGTAGGTGTTGTTGATAAACTAGATGATGTATTAACTAATGTGGTACAGTGACATTGTTTTGGCTCAAATGATTCTGAGTGACTATTGTCACTTTCATTTGGAAAGAGAATTATGTGTAATTCCTTCCTCGCTTATTTGAGATATTATTAGACTGATTTACGAAAGAAGGGTGCTATTAAGTGCATTTTGCAAATTTTATCTGTATAAAGAGATGTGTGCCTTGGAAGTTTGACTTTTCTTATTTTGATGAGGTTTAGTATGCGTGATATATGACTGTGTTTTATGAGAATGTTTAACGATTCCTTGTTCCTATTTTTTTCATTGTTCATTTCTTTCTTATATCCTGTTAGTATGAGCAAATTATGTGCTAGTTCTTTCGATTGTAAAACAAGAAGTGTCTGATTTCCTACTGTTGTTTTATGTTAAAATTCAAAATAGTAATGAAGTTTCAAAATAGTATCCTTTTTTTATTGTGCCACTTTTAAGTGTTAAGTGCTTATATATTTTCACGTGTAATGGGACTCAAATAGGGTAATGTGTTCTGCTCGTTTATGTTGTTTACATTTTTTTTCTCACTTGCACTAATACTTTGTCAGTTTAATGACTTTAATCCTGTCATAGGCTCTGTGATCTGTTTTTTAGGCTTGTTTTTCTTTCTTTTGACAGAAAAGTGGAGAAGTTGGGTTTTTGGAAGCTGAATGTTATAAAATTGATCCAAAAAGCAAGAAAGTGTACTGTCGTTTTACGCAACAAGCAAGTTTAGGAGGGAAAGAAGAGTTCATTGTTGACTATGACTATTTGGTGATAGCCATGGGAGCTCGTTCGAATACATTCAACACTCCTGGTGTTAGGAGAATTGCCATTTCGTGAAGGTAAGCTACCCTTGCTTGCAACTCTGCATATTCTCTAAAAGAGTTGAAGCTGAGCAATTGAAATAACTCCATCAGAGAGCATGCAATATACTGGAGTAATGTGCTTGATCATATTTTTAACTTGTTTACTATTGAGAATAATTTGTAAGTTATCCATATGATTGATGTTCTGACCGATTAATGCAGCTTTAGCAGTTTTCACCAATATCAAAGTTTTCTTTTCTTCTGCCTGCAAGAACATAGCAGCCATCAGGAGTATTTGAAACTCAAAGCTCGAGTGGAAGCCTTACAACGATCCCAGAGGTAATCTCACCTTAAAGATATCTGCATTTTTTATACAGCATGAGTTTATAAGAAGTGGAAAAGCAAATAATCTATACCATGATGCCATTGGTTTGTTGTTACCCTAGGAACCTTTTGGGTGAGGATTTGGGACCACTATCTGGAAAGGAGCTTGAGTCACTAGAGAGGCAGCTGGACTCGTCATTGAAGCAGATCAGATCTACTCGAGTACATATTTTAAATGAAACATCTCTTATAGGATGATTAAGCTACAATAATGTGTGTTTTTTAAATGAAGCATGTTGTTAAGGATCTGTTATTTACGTTCATGTTTGATGTCCCAACTTAGTTCATAATTGACATCTGTGATCACAAATATGCAACTGAGTTGTTTTAGACACCCTTGTAACATGAACATGTATGATTTTTCTGAAATGTAGATGAAAGAAAACTATCATGTGCAATGACTATGACTATACTATGATTATATGTGCCTAAATAGTTACATATCTTCTACTTATTTTGGTTAAATAAAATAGAAATTGAAAAGTGGGTAGGAGAAAGAACAATTACACAGACACCCTAGAGATCACTCCCATCTATCCTAAGAAGTGTAATTTTCAGTTAATTAGTAGAGGCCTTGGACCCTGGTTCTTCATAGTCACAACTTTTAACATAACTTAAAAAGTCTTGATGTTTGTTGTTTCAATCTATGAACTTAGACAGTGCATATTTCAACAATTAAAACACGAAAATAATACTATGGAAGTTCATGCTCTGTGTCAGTTTGTATTTCACTTGAGTAGTTGAGTAGAACACTATGATGAGTGATGACACAATAAGATAGACCCAGGGTCAAAGTGAAAAATGAGAAAACCTAATGCAAATTAAGTTGAGTATGCAAAAGTGTAAAGATGTGGATTCTCTTTTTCATATATAAATTAGATCGCAGCACCTGAATTTGGTTTAACTTTGAAGAGTTATATGTTTCGGTTATTCTAAACCACGTAGGTTCAGTAAGGAAAATAGTTATCTATATCTACCCATAAACCATGAACAGTTTCCTAAATTCAGATATAAGCTTATGAGCTGCTCACATCTTGTTTTTGGTTCGGTGTTCTCAGACCCAATGCATGCTAGATCAGCTGACCGATCTCCAAAGAAGGGTATTTGTCAGAAACTATGCTTAAGCAATAACATCCCTTTGCCTTTTTTTCTCATTTCTTCTATACTAAATATATATGTCCTTATTCTTTGTTTGTAGGAACAAATGCTTAGTGAAGCTAACAAGTCCTTGAGAAGAAGGGTAAGTAGTACTCTTCGCAGAGATGTTCCTCTTAGACTTTTTTTTTCACTTTGTTTTATTTCATTTTCCTTTTTCCTTTTTTTGCCTGTTCAGATAACTCTATGTTATAAGAAACTCTTGTTTTTATATTAGAACCTCCAAAATTATAAGCAATTATATAGTATCAGGGCTCACGGTGTTGAATGTATGCTAAATTCTTACTTCTTCTCCTTGTGTCACTGTAACATAGAATAATGTTACATGGTATTTTGTTGCAACTCAAGGGTCTAGTATTGTAATTATGATTTGCAATCTACAGACAATTCTAACACACACTTTAGTTGTAAAGTTGGATAATGCCATGTTTCATTATATCATTCCATAAAGTTGGATAGCGCCATTGTAATTATGATTTGTATTAGATGCTTAGACATATTAACTAGTAGTGTGACCCAACTCCAACTGGTAAACTCAATGGGTGAAGAATGTCAAATTGACCCAGATCTTCTGCCCTGTTGAGGCTGTGTCAGTTTTCTGAACAGCAGAAAAATTTTCCACAAGGGATCTTAGCCCCATGTTAAGGGATATGTAGTTCTTAACTTAATTTGTTCCATTCAAGGCCTGGGATAAATATGATAAATTATTAGGGTGTTATTTTTTTTTGTATGAAATTGCTTGTTTCTAAAAGCTTAGACACATCTGGTTCTCTTTTATTCTTGGTTAAGCATAAATTAACATATTTGATTTCACTTGACAGAAATACAACATTGTGTGGAAACAATCTGCGATTTTTTACCATGAATATTTTAGTTGTTTACTTGTCACTTCTTTCTTTTCTTGTTTACTGAAACAGGACAGAAGGGGATTACAAAGGGAGGCCAACCATATGGCTACCTGAGAAGATATGGAAGAGCAACAACAAAAACAGGAACAGGAACAGCCAGTAGTGAAGTCAAGAGTGGAGAAGGTGGATTCAAAGGAGTCTTGGGACTTGTTTCTCAATCAAGCTCAAAGTCAAGGATGCCCTGTCAGTCTCCCTAACCTCATTTTCTCTCAATTAGTCTCTCATTTGTTATTGTGTTTGAGCCATATATATATGTATTGTCTTTAAGAACAAAATCTAATTGAACCATATATGTTTGTCATTGAGTTTCAAAGTTTGCGGGTATGCTATAATGATCAGATTACTCGTGTGCTATCTTAGGATTTGATACAGTTGACAGTGTGGCTGTTGACCATAAGGTGAGTGAATTGTTCATTACAGTTCATATTGGCTTACAACATTTATTTATTTGTTTCTTTCGGTATTTATGTTTCTTCTAATTCATCTGTTTGCATCACGGGACGCTTCAAACTGGAGTGCGTTTTCCAGTTCTTGACGTGATTTGGGAGTTCCTAGATCTTTTAGGGATTCCTCCGGCCCAGTTAGAGCCTAATGGATATAAGATCATCCTCATGATTCTAATTAGTGCTAAGGAGGCCGGTGTCACCATGACTCCACGAGTAATTTAGTTGCTGACTTCTCCCCAGCTGAAGGGTAACACTGTCTGTAAGATGACGTCGCCGGCTTGTTTCGTTAATATGCCTGATGACTTCAAGTTCTGGTAGAAGTACTGTTTTTTTTTGCCCATTCGGATTCGAAGTACTTTCGATGTAAGGGTCGTCCACTCGAGCGATAGTTCAGGCCGCTTCGTAAGTTTAACCATTTCCTCATGACTTTGATATGTTCGATAACGGGCTAACTGATCATTGCTTGTGTTTTTCACAGGAAGGTTTCCTACACTCCTCTTACCTTAGCAGAGCAAAACACCATGGAGATGTTCCGCCTCTTGCCAAAAAGGAATGCGGTCGATGTTATAAGAGTTTTCAACTTCATCTGTAGTAGGTTGTGAGACCCGAAAATCGCGAATTAAGTTGGAAGATGGGGCCCCTTCAATGAAAAGGAAGCCTACTGGGGCCAAAGTTCTCGTTCTATCTGATGCGAAGAAGTCGTCTTAAACGTTTACCTCCTTTGTGAAGAAGAGGTCCCGTGTTAGAGCTGGGTTGTCCTCGTCACGACCAGCTCAAGTGAGAGAAGAGCGTGAGTCTGCTAAGAATGTTAGGGCAGAGACTTTTGTTTTCGGCTTGGAGAAAGATTACATGCGGTTTGCAAGAGTTGTAGACAGGTCGAATCTTAGTGACACGCATGTCGAAACTCTGAACAATCGTCTGGTGCGGGTTGCAATGGTAGCTTCCGCTGGTGCTGATTCACATGGGACCGTTTCGGTAGAAGGCTCCCGTGAAGATTTGCTTGAGATTGTAGAATCTGATCACCCCATTGTTGCTTCGCCTGAGAGTGGTCGCGGCACTGGCCATGTCTCCTGTGTCCGAATTGCTCACCGTCTCACTCTAGGCCACAGCTAGAAGTGTTGGAGGGTCTTTTGAATAATTGACTCCCTCCTTTCCTTCCGGATCCCGTTGAGTCGTCTCGCACCAAAGGGTCAGCTGTTCATGATAAAGGAAAGGCCATGGTGGAGAGACTGAGGACAGCGGCAACCATGAGGGTCGTGTTGGCGTAATTCCTGATTCAAAAAAGCTTCAACCGGATGCGCGGATAAGCATGTTTGCACCAGATGAGTTCACAGGTCTAGTACCAAGAGGTGGAAGTAGAGTATGCTTCGAAGAAGCATTTAAGCAGGCGTCACAGCTGGCTGATGGATTGCGCTCCAAAACCCGAGGAGGATACGCTAGAAGGGTGTATGGACAAGGGCTTGAAGTACCTTATGCTGGGTATGTCTCACTTGAGACACGTGGCCATTGCTAAGACGAAAGTTGAGGCTGCTCGTGAGAGGGTAAACACCTTGGAGCGTGTCTTCTCGCACATGCAGGCGTTGTATTCTTATGCGCTTCATGAAATTGATCGGATACAGAAGCATCTATAGAAACGGGCCGAGGAGAAGAGACTTGATCAGTCAACCGTGGCCGCTGAGACTCAAGGGGCTCGTCTGAAGGTCCTTGAGCGTGATCTGTCTAAGGAGGTGTCCGAGAGAGATAGACTCAAACAGGAGTTGGACCAGACCTGCCGAGATGTAGAAGTTGCGGCTAAGGCGTGTTCTGAATTGTGGTCTCTTGTTGAAGAAAATGCTTTGAATGAGGCCTCCTAGGCTGCTCAGAAGCAACAGTTAGAATCTGATGCGGAGTTCTATGCTCGAGAGGCGAGTGTCAGGACTAGTACCATTGGTTAGGGAAATCAAGGTTCAGAGGCCTTTCAAGACTTTCCTAATGGTCTCAAAACTCAATGTTCCCTTTTGAAAAGTGCCCAAATGCTTAGCATCTATATTATAGGGGGAAGGTTTGAGCTCTTGACTGTGAGGACGTGTTGCCTCCATTGCATAGTCGGGCCAGACTGTACCGCTAGCATTTTTATTGTTTTCTTTGCATTGCTTTTCAACTTCAAACTTGTATTTCCATCGATCGATAGCATCGAACTAGTCTTGAGCAACGTCCTTCCGAACGCTCCTCCCCATTGTAATCTATTGAATGTGAATGAGAGCTTTTACTGACTATTGTGCATTGTTATATTGTCTACAGATTGATATTGTGCATTCTCAAGTTAATATTTGTGCCCGTCAAAGTAACTACTCATAGGCTTACTAGTGAATTGGATAGCTAGTGCCGCACGGATTACTAGTCCGTGACAGTTGGTATCAGAGCCAGAGCTTGTTGAATGCAAACCAGGATGCAGGAAGTAAATGAGCGCCTTAGCGCTATGGAGGAACGACAGGCCAGTCGAATGCATAGACTGGAAAGCAGAATGGACCAGTTGAACACTTTGGGAGAACAGATTAGTCGGTTGGATGGACTCTTTTCACTGGCAGACAGAGTGGATTCGCTGGCCGAGCACGTTGATAACTTAGAGGGACGAACAGTCGCAATGGAAGAGTCGCTTCACCCCACAGCTCAGGTGATGAGTGACTTCCAATTACAGTTGGAGGACTTATTTGCAAGGGTTGGCTTGCTTACTAAGGCCACAGGGACGACTGATCACCCAAGGATGAAAGTACCCGAGCCAAAATCATATGCTGGGGCACGAGATGGGAAGGAGTTAGAGAACTTCTTGTTTGATCTGGAGCAGTATTTTCGCGCGGTGAACCCCGAATCAGAAGAAGCCAAGGTTACCATGGCAACCATGTACTTAGCAGGTGATGCGAAACTATGGTGGAGAACCAAATATGCAGATATGGAAGAAGGTCGCATCCTTATCAGAACTTGGGCAGACCTCAAGAAGGAACTCAGAAATCAATTCTTGCCTGAGAACACTGATTTCTTAGCAAGGAGGAAGCTCCACACCATCAAACAAACAGGCAATATTCGAGACTATGTCCGACAATTCTCAACTTGCTTGCTAGATATTCGAGACATGTCTGAGAAGGACAAAGTTTTCTGTTTCATGGAACAAGCTCAGCCGCTTCTACAAGCAGAATTGCAAAGGCAGAAGGTGACAGATATTACAAGTGCTATTGCGGCAGCAGAAAGATTTAGCGATTATATGCCCATGACTGGATCCACTTCGCTCAATCACTCCACAGCTAGAACTGGCAGTACCAATTCAAGCTCAGGGTCGAATGCTCGCTCACCTCACCAAAACTGGGGAAACTCAAGTCAGAATCGAGGAAACTATAATTCCCGACCGTCCAACCAGAATTGGAGTTCCAACAAAAATTGGAATGCCAGCTCTAGCAACTCAAATTACAACAACAAAGGAGGACAAAACTACTCTGGGCAGTGGAGACCATCTGCCCCTGCCCCATGCATTCTTTGCAATAGCAGGGATCACCCAACAGGCAAATGTCCATCCAAACCAACTCTACACTCATTAATGTCCTTGCTTCAAGCAGAACCTTCTAACCCGACCGCATCGAGCTCGAACCCCACCAACAGTGAGACCTCCCAAATGGGAGCTCTACGCAAGCTCAATGCTGTCAAAGGAGAAATGTATGAACACCCACACAAGAAGGCTTTACAATACATCGACATCACTATCAATGGGTTCCCTTCCCAAGCATTGTTGGATTCCGGAGCGACAGACAATTTTATTGCCCCAGATGAAGCTAGACGTGTGGGCCTGAACTTAGAAGGAGATGTGGGTAAGTTGAAAGCTGTCAACTCTGAGGCAATCTCTATCAATGGTATGGCTAGAGCTGTGCCACTACAGGTTGGTCCATGGGAAGGAAGATCAAACTTCTTGGCCGTTCCACTTGATGATTTTAAGGTGATTCTTGGCCAAGAATTCTTTCGAGGAGCTGCAGCAGGACCATTACCTTTCATGGACTCCTTGGGGTTTTTCGGACCCAGACTACGCATTGTACCAACCTCAATTCGACCAACAACTCATGATAGAATATTGTCGGCGCTCCAAGTCAAGAGGGGCTTGGCCAAAGGAGAAGATACATACTTAGCTGTGGCAAAGCTAGAGATGGAAGATGATACTAGCAAAATCCCTGAGGAAGTTGCCCAAGTTATTGCTGACTTCAGCGAAGTGATGCTGAATGAATTGCCAAAGAATCTACCTCCCAGAAGGCTCATTGATCACAAAATTGAGTTAGTCCCTGGTGCCAAGCCACCCGCACGTAGTCCATATCGCATGAGCCCTCCAGAGCTGACCGAATTGAGAACACAACTAGATGGCTTGTTGGAGTCAGGATTCATTCGGCCCTCTAAAGCACCTTATGGGGCACCTGTTCTTTTTCAGCGGAAACATGATGGCAGTCTTCGCCTTTGTGTTGATTATAGAGCCTTGAACAAAGTCACTATAAAGAACAAATACCCGTTGCCGCTCATTGCAGACTTATTCGACCAACTTGGATCCGCCAGATACTTCACAAAACTCTACTTGAGATCAGGTTACCATCAGGTTCGCATTGCTGCTGGTGACGAACCCAAAACTGCTTGTTCTACTAGATATGGGTCATATGAGTTCCTAGTAATGCCCTTCGGCTTGACCAATGCTCCAGCTACATTTTGCACCCTTATGAATGGCCTGTTCCGTCACCTTCTGGACAAGTCTGTGGTTGTCTATCTTGACGACATTGTGGTTTATAGTGGGACTATAGAAGAACACCTACATCATTTGCGAGAAGTGTTCCAAATCCTTAAGGATAATCATCTCTTTGTCAAGAAGGAAAAGTGCTCATTCGGCCAGACCCAGATCAATTTCTTGGGTCATGTTATTGGCAATGGCACGATTCGGATGGACATGGAGAAAGTCAAGGCAATCCATGATTGGAACTCTCCTAAGAACGTGTCTCAACTACGTTCTTTCCTTGGACTCGCAAACTATTATCGTCGCTTCATAAGGGACTACTCTAAGAGAGTTGTTGCCCTGACAAATTTGTTGAAACAAGATCGAACATGGGAATGGGATAGGCAGTGTGAAGCTTCATTCCAAGACTTGAAATTGGCCGTGATGAAAGATCCAGTATTGGCCTTGCCAGACATCACCAAGCCCTTTGAAGTACAAACAGATGCATCTGATTATGCCTTAGGGGGAGTTTTACTTCAAGATGGTCACCCGGTAGCATATGAGAGTCGAAAGTTGAATGATACAGAGTCTCGTTACTCAGCTCAGGAAAAGGAATTGCTAGCTATTGTACATTGTTTACGAGTGTGGAGACACTACCTCTTGGGATCTCAAGTTCTTGTTAAAACGGATAATGCTGCAGCAAGCCATTTCCTTACTCAGAAGATGCTAACCTCCAAGCAATCTCGATGGCAGGAAAAATTAGCAGAATTTGACTTAGTAGTGGAATACAAGCCAGGGCGCACTAACAATGTAGCTGATGCACTCAGTAGAAGGGCAGACCTTGCAGTGCTAACCCATACTTGTCCGAGTCACACCATCTTGGAGAAGATCAAAGTAGGCCTACAGACGGATCCACAAGCGTCGTCGAGTTGTGCTAACCGTCGAGTTTTGCCCTGCTTGTCAAAGCCTGGCAGAAAAACATTGAAGTTGCTCGCGCCTATCTTGAGAAAGTCTCCCGTCACATGAAGAAATGGGCCGACAAGAAACGACGAATCGATCCTTTTGAAGTCGGGGACTTGGTATTGGTGAAGCTAGATATGTTCAACAAGTATAAACGGACAGCTAGAGCACACAACAATCTGTTTCGCAAGTATGAGGGACCGGTACAGATTATTGAGAAAGTAGGCAAAGTCTCCTATCGCGTCAAGTTACCACATTGGCTCCGTTTCACCCATCCTGTCTTCCATGCAAGTAACTTGAAGTCTTACCATGCCGATGCCGCTGATCCCACAAGAAATGTATTTACCCGAGCATTGCCTAAGCATCATACTAAGCCAGATCGAGAAGTGGAAGAAATCTTAGCTGACCGCCTCATCAACAACACAGGCCCGGATAGAGAATATTTGGTCAAGTGGCAGGATGAACCTCCTTCAGAGATCAGTTGGGAGCCAGTCGAACATCTGCTGCCATACCTCTCAAAACTGGAAGAGTACTTGGAAAAGTTCGCTGCGAGGGCGTCAACGAATTGAGTGTGGGAGAGTGTCAGGACTAGTACCATTGGTTAGGGAAATCAAGGTTCAGAGGCCTTTCAAGACTTTCCTAATGGTCTCAAAACTCAATGTTCCCTTTTGAAAAGTGCCCAAATGCTTAGCATCTATATTATAGGGGGAAGGTTTGAGCTCTTGACTGTGAGGACGTGTTGCCTCCATTGCATAGTCGGGCCAGACTGTACCGCTAGCATTTTTATTGTTTTCTTTGCATTGCTTTTCAACTTCAAACTTGTATTTCCATCGATCGATAGCATCGAACTAGTCTTGAGCAACGTCCTTCCGAACGTTCCTCCCCATTGTAATCTATTGAATGTGAATGAGAGCTTTTACTGACTATTGTGCATTGTTATATTGTCTACAGATTGATATTGTGCATTCTCAAGTTAATATTTGTGCCCGTCAAAGTAACTACTCATAGGCTTACTAGTGAATTGGATAGCTAGTGCCGCACGGATTACTAGTCCGTGACAGCGAGGAAGGTCGAGGACCAGCTCGAATTGGAGTGGCATGAGCTTAGTGTTGTGAAGAGCAGTCTGGCCACAGAGCATTCTCATGTCAACGCGCTGACTGACAAGTTGGAGCTATTGGAGCTTGAACTTGTTGACGCGAAGGTGCGCGAGGAGGAGCTTCTTCAGGAACAAGGCAAAAGTGAGCTTCTTCAGAGTTGAATCTCGGTCGTTATAAGAAGTCGTATGTAGACTTATCTGTTACCTCTGTGTCCTCGGACAAGGAAGACAATTTGGGCCCTGATGTCCAGGCTGTGGCGCATGTAGACGCAACTCCTACTCCTTTTTCCACTAGGCTTAGCTCTTCTGTTTCTGTACCTTCTCTTGATAAAGAGTAAATTTTGTGTGTTTGTACCCCTTTCCATTTTGACCTTTAATGAAAAAAGTTTTATCCGTTTCGTGTTTGTTGTCTTTATTGCATGTTTTTCGTTTCGCATTGTCGTCTTACTTTGGCATAGACTGGTTGAATCAATAGGACGTTGACTGGTCTGTCTGCAATAGAGAGCTTGACCATTTTGCATTACGAATGACTCAGGGTCATCGTTGTGTAGTCATGTCCAATAGTGGGCATGTTACAGACAGTTTAGTTGAGGGTTGAGTAAACTGAGCTGTGTCTTGTCCCTAAGGTAAGCTGTTTGAGGTTTACCTCACTTGTCTAATCGGTCGGCTGCAGCGGCTGCTATGGGCGAGTTGCGATGGCCGAACGTATGTGTCAGAGCGTTCGTGCTGAGTCAAACGCCGTAAGCTCGAGTTGGCGTTTTAAGTAGCTTTTATCTGGGCATTGGCGGTACGATCTTTGTATCGGCGTGAGTGGCCTTTTCTAATATAGAACGTCAATCCGTTTGAGCGTAAAGACGTTGACTCAGCTAGATTCATGTTTGCGACCGTTGTTTCGAAGGAAAGTGGAGGTCACATGGCAAGTTGCTTGAGATTCCCACCTTTCGAATCATTTATGGCCGAGCAAAGTGGACTACAGATTTGGGGTGTAAAAGTTTGGCGACCAGGCTGAGAACAGTGGTCTCGTGGCAAGCCGTCTGAATCATTTCAAGAATGACTAGGCTTCCACCTTTCGAACCATCTACACCCTCCCGGCGTGGTGGGGGCTACGAATTCGAGAGAAGGGTCCGGCGACCAGGCTAAAAAGCAGTGGTCCCATGGCAAGCCCTTGGAATCAGTTCAAGACTGACTAGGCTCTCACCTTCCAAATTATCTACACCTATGCACATCAAGCTACAAATTCGGAAATTTTCAGCGGCCACGCTAAAAAGCAGTGGTCCCGTGGTGAGCCGTCGAAATCAGTTCGGGACTGACTAGGCTCCCACCTTCTAGACTATCTACACCCGCATCATGGGGGCTACAAGTCCAGGGTTGGTAATTTGGCGGCCACGTTGAAAAGCAATGGTCCCGTGGTGAGTCGTCGAAATTAATTTGGGACTGACTAGGCATCCACCTTCCAAAGCATCTACACCCGCGCAGTGGCGTACAGGTCTAGGGTTGATAATTCGATGGCCACACTGAAAAGAAGTGATCCCGTGGCTAGCCGACAGAATCAGTTCGGGACTGACTAGACTCCCACCTTCCAAACCATCTACACCCGCACAGTGGGGCCTACAGGTCTAGACTTTGATCAAAAGATTTCGTTGCTAGTCGTGACCAGCTAGGCTTACCTGATTAGGTTCGACGATCATTGACCGCGAAGGGGGCAACGATCCCTGGCAAGTCATCATCACCATGCATGATAGCGCTGATTAGACTCCTACTTCCTAAACCAACGAGATCCGCGCTAAGCAGACTAGGTATCGGGTGATACCCAGAAGTTGTCGTCGTCAATTCAGGATGACTAAACTTGCCCCGGTTGGAGAAGGGTTCTGCCCGTTTGAGTGCGTGTGAACCCATGTTCGCTAGTATCACACACTGTGCGAAAAACCTTACCTTAAAACAAACAACGATCCGTAGGTACAGTCCGTGCGTCAAGGGTGCTTTGGATTTGCGCTTGTGCTCGTGCTCGTGCCAAACATGTGATAGAATATTGTTTGAATAATAGGTTGAGCCCATGGGCCTGCAAATGAAGGGCTAGGGTTTTTTGCACTGTGCACTGTGTGCGGCATAGGCTATGTGACAGTTGAGTATCGACTACTCCCCTCCCAATTGATGGGGTTGCGTGCAACGTCTTCAATTTAGTTGACATGGTGTGCACAGTTTCTTGGGGAAACGTTGCCTCATCGTTTTCCATACGGTACCTAATCTTGGCAGTTAATGCTGGAATGTTGGAGTGTCCACTTGGTAAACCATCATATCTATATAATGGCATTTTCCAATCATTGTAGGCACTATATTTTGCAGAACTTATCTCCTGTAATGTTCTTGCTTGAAGAGAACGTTTTGGGTTTTCCAATGGCTGAAGAAAATGCTTTGGATTTTCCAAAGGTTGGTGGTGGATCTTCGTCTTTAGAGTCTCTGAATGAAAATGCTTTGGATTTTCCAAAGGCTGAAGGTGGATCTTTGTCTCTGGAGTCTCTGAATGTTCTGACATTTGCATTGATCAGGCATAGTGATAGTTGATGTTATGCGTGGTCACCTGTTATGGGTGGGCATGTAGTTCATCTGCTGAGGTCTTGTAATTTCTTCTCACATCGCGGAGAAGTACTACGGATTTTCTGCCAAGGGAGATGCCTTGGTGTTACACCGTACCACTTGTGCCTTCGTGTGCTCAGCTTCCGTTGTTGACCAATGGTTGATCGAAGTGTTGGTCGATGTGCAATGCTTCCAGGAGTGGTATCTCTCAGTCACTCTTGGTGTCACATATGGGAAAAGTGGTATCTCTTGATAGCACTGTGAGACCGTGATTGCAGCGCTACTTGTGGCCATCCTTATCTGCCTTCTTCCAAGCTATTTAAGGAAGTTGGAAAGGGGATGGGATGTCTTTTGAGAAAATCAGCAGCCCGTTGTGAGGTCTAAAATGTTGTAGTATGAGCACTTTCCTGGACTGATTTGACGGAGCAATCTGACTGCTCTGTCCTTTCAATCCCCTCTTACACCTCGTATTTATCTTGGGAAGAGGTAAGGCGAATCCCGTTCTTTGTTGTCATTCGCAGATTGCTCGCTTCGGAGGGTCTGCAAGTTTCCTTCGTATGTTTCTTGTACTAGAGTTGTCTAAACAAGTCTTTTACTTTATGTCGCATTGTATTTAGATATTTGTAGTATGTAGTCTTTTGTATCTGCATTAATGTGCTTTTTGTTACATCTTTCCAATAATCAATAGAGTTTGTTTTTGTAATTCTTCCTTTATTTCTTAAATGATTGCAAATCACATAAGTCTTTTAAGAACTAAAACTCAATATTGACTATGGAAAGGGAAGTAAATGACTTAAAGCAACCTAACTGTCGACATAGAGAAATTGATCTGGACCTTGAAGTGAATTCGGGCTGCTCTCGCGGATCACTTAGCGGACTGTTGAGGCGTTACATAGGTTACTAAAGAGTAAACCTTGTAGTGGGGCGGATCTCCATGCCGACAGAATGTCGGGGGGATGTGTTCCCGCTTGCCATGGCATTTTCATCTCGTGGGGTGAAAGAGCATATTGCTCCTGTACCGCTCGAAAGTGATGTCTCTACCACCGTTTGGCCCGACACTGGGTCAAGCCGTTCTATCGGCTGCAGCTTAATAAGTGAGCAGTCTATCTGTTTTATGTGGCGTAATGGTAGCCTCATGCCGTAAGTTGGTCTCCACGTATTGTTCCTTCGGAGTGGTTATACTTAACACACTGGTGAAGGGTGAAGACTACTACTTTCATCTGGTGGAGCCATGGTCTTCACAGGATGAGATTGTAAGATGATGGTGCATCTATCACCATAAAGTCCAGAAATAGGGACTTCCTCAGCTGCGGTTCTCCTGCCCTCGTAGCTAACCTTAACAGGTGTTCTGAAGGCGTCAGGTTTTCTTCCTTGAGGTCCATGTTGTGAAACGCGTTGTAGAACAAAACGTTGAGCGAACTTTCTGTGTCCACTAGAGCTCTCTTTACCTCCCACCTTGCTATGGAAACCGATATGACTAGGGCGTCGTTATGTGATGCTCGGACTCCTTCAAGGTCTTTGTCCTTAAAGGTCAAGGTGGGAATGGGGCTCTGAATTCTTGAGTGACAGATGTGTATGTCCTCATCCACGTGTTGTATCCGCATATCCAGTAGAGTCCGCTTGCGGGACCTATACGACTAGTCTTCATTTGGTCCGACTCCATGAAGGACGTATATTATCCCTGGAGTCCCCTTCGCTATTTCTTCAATTGACTCTGCTTGTCCCTAGTTTGCTCTGGTCGCTTCACAGAGTTCAGGAATTTTTTCAGTTTGCCTGTGCAGATCCAGTACTTGACCTCATACCTCAGACTCTTGCAGTCATTGGTGTCGTGGCCGCCCTCCTTGTGGTACGCGCAATACTTGTCATTGTCACGCTTGGAGGGGTCTCTGCATGTCTTCGGGGGCCACTTCAGTTCCTCTCAGTTTTTCATGGAGTTTAGTATGTTTGACAGGCTAGCATTTAGGGGTGTTACAGTTCAGGATTCAACGTAGTTGGATGATTTCTCTGGCCTGAACTGACCATGGTCCAGCTTGTTGTCATTGCGCTTCCTTTTGCTTCGTTCCTCATCCTCGCGTCTTTTTCCTTCCTTCTTGTCCCTAGAAGCGAAAGACTTCTTCTCACATTAGGTTTCCATTTTAACGGTCTTCGACTCCTCCAGGGTGATGTCTCCGGACGCTCTTGAGGAGCTCCATCATGTCCAGAGGGGACTCCAGAGTGAGCTCCTCGTAGATCTTTACCTCTTTGAGGCCCGCATTGAAGGTCGTCATGGCTGTATCGTCGTTGCACTCATCGACGAGGGTCAGCTCGTTGTTGAAGCACGTGACATACTCTCGGAGTGTCTCGCCAAACCTCTGTTTTAGGGATAGTATGTAATGCGGGCATTTTCGAAAACGCTGGCTCCCAAGGAAACATGTTAGGAATTCTTTTGCCAGCATTTTGAAGGACTCGATCGACTTCGGCAGAAGGTTGTGGAACCACGTCAGTGTTGACCACAGTGGTGGTGTTGCACTAACCACAACGTTTGATGTGTCCCCTTGTTCTTCGTTGTTGTGTGACCTAGTGGTCACCATCTCTCTGGACTTTGAAATCACACGACACTTAGTGTAAAGTTAAGAACTTTGTCGTCCCCACGGACGGCGCCAAACTGATGCAGTCATTTTTCGTTCCCTGCTTTGACCTAGTTCCTGTTGACTTGCACAAGTAACGCACGTGAGCCATGGACCACCGTTGTGGTGGCCGATGGCACTCTGACGCTAAAGTCATACAAGAATTTGAGGAAGGTGTAATGCTACACACGGAATTTGTAGCGTACCTTAGCTTACCAACCTCATGTCTTATTTATAGTGTAAGGAGTCCTAATTCTACCAGGCCATCGTAGGCGTAGTTTATGAAGGAGATCTTCGTGAAGATCATTATCTAATTAGGAGTCGTGCTATAGGAGAGAAGTTTCATGTTAGCCTTGTGCTCCTAGATATGCGAGAAAGAGTTTCCAATGCGAGAACAATCCATAGAAGGAAGATTCCCCGTGTGGAATGTACTCTAGCATTTTCTTCCTAGTTGGAAGCAAAGAGCAGATGTAGTTGCTCGTCCGACTCTGATCCTCGAGATACTTGCCTTAGTAGGACTTATGGGTATTGAGGATAGCTGTGAGACGTGTGGGCCTAACATGTTGTGAGAGTTCGGGTCCGCCTGACAGACTGAATTGAGCTGGCTTAGAACCGCTTGGGCTGGATCATTGTTGGGCTGACGCTGGGGCTTGTAACTCCTCGAGATCATCATGATACGTATATGGCTCAGGGATGTGACCATTTTTATGTTTCATCAGTTATTATAATATATATCAGCCTGTTGGCCTTGTGGGTGAGTAGACATGACTCAAAATCAAAAGTTCAAAATCAATCAATGAGGAGATGTAGAGGCCGATTTTTATATATTATAACAAACATGATTCAAAATGCATTATTGCCTATCAAAAGTTGAGAAATTCAATGAATAAAAACCATTTTTTGAACATATAAGGGGGACAATCTAATTGGAGGGGGCAAATTACAAATTTAAAAGGGGCAAGATGAAAAATATGACTACCTTAGTAGTGGTTTTTTTTTTGTAAATATAAGGGGCAATTGACCCCCTTAGCCAAAGGATAGATTCGCCCCATGAGTAATAGGAAAATAGTCTTATGAAGAATTAGGGGTTGGCAAGAATTCCCGACCTAAATGGTCCCAACCCGGACTGGTTTAGTACCAACCTGTTTAAATCAGGAGCAACTGGTTTTTGTCTTTTTTATCCCAATCCCGAACCGGTTAGAAACGAGACGAAACTGGGTTCCACAATATTAGTTCCATCCTGACCTGTTCTTTCCCAGTTAATATATTATACCTAATTCAAACCCAAGTCAAATCAAATTGGGCCTCAATTGTCCTTTTCCTAACACATTCACCAAGGACCACAAGTCCCACCAATGACCACATCACCCACCAAGGACCACATCCCATCACTTTAATCATGATTTCCCTTTGGACCCAACCACACTCCACACTCACTCACAAAGCCACAACCATCTTCTTCCCTTTCCCAACCCACCACCACCACCACCACCACCACCAACTCTCTTTTCATCTTTCACAAACTCCAAATTCCTTGATACCTTAACTCTCACCACTCCATTCTACATCAAACATGATTTATGAAGACCCCGTAAGAACATTCATATCTCGCTGAGGTTCAATTTAGACTTCTTTTTTCTAATTTCGTTCAATTTCTTGAAATTGGGGTTTTGATGTGTGATCTGGAAGAGGATTGGGAGCAAGACGTCTGTAGGCAAGGGGAATTCGTAAGGGAAGCCAAGGAAGAGGCTAGTGAAGAAGAATTTCAAGACTTATGAACATAGTAATTAGTAGTTTGTGTTTTCATTAATTTAGTAGTCTGTAAATGTATTATATTGGCTTATTTTTCCTTTAATAGCAATTTTTATGGTTTAGAGCTTCGAATTGTGAGAACCCAGAAACCAAAATTTCATTTTTTATGAATCTTTTATAGTGATCAAGACCCCTGAAGTCTGAAATGAACAGAGTAATTAAGTAGCTCCAGTTCCTTTACTTCTTTGTGAATTCGAAACTAGAGAATGAGTTTTGTTCCTTTACTCTTTGTGAATCTGAAGCGTAAAATGTCACTGAAACACTTTTAGATCTTCAATTTTACTTGGTTTACTAAACTGGGGAGTTTTTAAACAGATTGGGTCTTCATGATGAAGTTGGTTATGATTTAATCAGACATTAACAAAAGAAAATGAGGAAAAAATAATAATAATAATAATAAATAACCGAGATATCATGGTCCCGACTCTGTTCAAAAGGTACGGGGTAAATCGGGTGAGCCTAAAAAAAAATTGCTTTTTCAACACATACCATTCCCGTTTCATTATATCGGGATCGAAATTGGGATTAGCCCACACTCGATTCGGCCCGTACTCACACCCGAACCGATACAAATCGTGCTAATCCTTATGAAGAATCGATTTTTTATCAATAAATAGACAATTAAACAACGAAAATCTACATATTATAAAAAAAATAAATTTTGTTTCCCATAAAAACTAGCGAACCAAACATACCTAAAATAATTTCACTTTCCATGTCTATTTTCCATCTTCCATCCAAAGGAGAAGTAAAAAGTAAAATTTCAAAGGAAGTAAAAATCCGTACTATTTGTTGGCCGGGTTCTTTCGAGTCAGAAAAGCGGGATTTGTTTCCCGTTTCAACTTTTCAAACCATATCTTGATTATCAATCTTCTGACTCTCTGATTTCCGGAGAAGCAGTAGAGAAGGTCGTGTGTCCAATCAATCCCACACACACAGAGTCACACATACTTCAACTCTACCCACACTGCCACTGCACTTCGTCATCTTCTCAAATGGCTCTCTCGATTGGAGGCCACAGTCTGCATAGGCAACCCACCACTTCTCACAACGCCAACCCCTTCACCAATCCTCCTGCATTTCCTCTTCCATCCCTCTCAAAAGAACTTGTCACATCACTGGTGCCAAGAAGTTCACCTCTCGAACTAGCAAGTTCGACCGTAGAAACAGGAGGAGTGGTGGGGGTGCACTAACCACAACCATCAAAAAAGAAGGAGATGTAGACGAGGAGGAGTGGGGTAATGAGGCAGATACTAAATGGGTTATTAATGGAAAAGTGGTCGATGATTTTGTGTTGCCAAACCTTCAAGGTGAGAAATTGATTTCTGGGAGGGGCCTCAGTATGATGGTCTTGGTTTGTTCCTTCAGTACCAGTGGGCTTTTGGTATCCTCTTTGCGGTAATTCTTCTTATTTTAATCTTCTTTTATTTCCATTTATGATCATGTTTGTTCATTTCTTTTTGAAGATTTAATTTGGAGTTTTAACAAGTTATTTGTGCAATTACTTGTGTTTTGAAACAATATGTTTGGAATATGGAAATGGTAAAAGGAAGATTACCCATCACATCTAGTTTAGTTTCAGCAGGACGAGCACCTAACTTCTCTTTCTCTTACCATTTTTCTGTGTCTTGATGAACAATCAGAACAATGTATAAATTTGTTTGATATAAGTAATGTAATAATACAAATATTATAAATTGATTACAACAAAATCAAATTAAATAAATAAATCTACTAACTTGTATTGCAAATAGAGGCTTGCGAAATCACTATCTTGAATTGGTGGAGTTGGTACGTCTTGATTTGTAAATAGAGACTTGCAAAATCACTATCTTGAATTGGCGAAGTTGATACATCTTGATTTGTAGATAGAGGCTAGCGAATACGCTATGTCTTATAGACAGAATTCGCCCATACTCGGTGCTGTAGTTCTTTAGACGCCTGAATACCAGGATTCAACTATCTAATACCAACACCGTAGCACAAAGGTGTTGGCTCTGGCGAATTTATCGAATGCAATCTCTCTCGAAAGCGAAGAAGAATTAATAACTCTAGAAAATTAATGTGCTTGAAAAACTTGATTTTCTCTTCAATATATAGAGAACAAAATGGTGTGTTGATCATACACATCATTTCTTAAAAGACACATCTTTTGTCTTCAAGTGCAAAAGACACTTCTTAAAAGACAAAAGACACTTTTCTTAAATCGAAAGACACATCTTGTCTTTAATGTTGGTTATTTGTTATACAAACTCCAACAATATCCCACATTTGTATAGTAAATATACAAAGTTGTCTTCTAGAGAGAAACTTAAACATAATATGCATCGGGAGAGGTATCTTTTGGACTTAAACTTTTTTTTTTGTTTTTTTTTGAAAGGCAAGCAAAGTTTTTATGGGATCTCAAAATCAACTAAAGATGCCGCAAGCTGGGTTTGAACCCATGACCTAGTGGTACCATCCGCCAAGCTCTAACCGTTGAACTGTCATTTTGGACTTAAACCTTCCTTAGTGAATACTTATCGAATTTACCGGTGACGCAGTGTGTATAGGAGACATTGAATTGTTCACCATGTTTAGTAAACCAAGACAATGAGCATCATACATATTATATCTTCACATTTTTAAATTCATATGGTCGTGTTCATTTTGGTCTTGAACAAATCCCAGATTCATGAGAGCTTTAGAGAACTCAGCCATATCATTCTCATAAATGCAACCCCACATTTACTCTCATATAGGTGACACTTAGATTATTAATACCCTGTTGTATTCATCTTATCTTTCAAGATATTAGTGTCATTAAGAATAAATAAATATTCACTCTGACCATCACAGGTAGTATACATTTCTTATCATAGGAATGAGCAAGTGTGTACACTCTATTCTTTGAGTTTCACCTAACAACTTTGCATTTTTGAACCTAGGCTTTGAAATTTTATTTGGCTAGGTTAGGTTCTGCCATGTATACTCGTCATTGAATTGGCTTTAAGCTCATTCCCCTCGATAATTTTAACACTTTCTCTTTTGGTATACCCTTTGTAAGTTGATCAGCAATATTCTCCTTTGATTTCACATAGTGAATTGAAATGATCCTAATTTTGAGCAATTGTTTTATTGTGTTATGCCGTCGTCTTATGTGCTTAGACTTGCCATTGTAAATGTTATTTTTCGCTTGTACAATGACTGCCATGCAGTCACAGTGAATACATATAGCAGTCACAGGTTGAGGCCATAACGAAATATGTTCTAAAAAAATTCTCAGCCAATCTGCTTCTTCAGCAGTCTGATCTAAGGCTATAAATTCAGATTGCATTGTTTTTGTGATTTTCACGACATTGCTGCCCCATCAAGTGTAAATACATATTCACTTGTGAATTTTGCAGTTTTACCGAATATCCAATTAGCATCCGTATATCCTTCAAAAACTTGAGGATATTTTGTATAATGTAATCCGTAGTTGATTGTGAACTTCAAGTATCGCAATACTCTGACCAAAGCTACCCAATGGTCCTTGGATGGTTTGATAGTATATCTAGCCAATCTATTTACTGAGTAAGCAATATCCGGTCTAATACAATTTGTAATGTATTGTAGTGTCCCAATGATACGCGAGTATTCCAATTGAGAAACATTTTCTCCCTTATTCTTCTTGAGATGACAACTTAGATCATAAGGTGTTTCAGTCGGATTGCTATCAAAATGATCAAATTTTTGCAAAATTGTTTCCACATAATGTGATTGGACAAGTATGTAGCCATCATTATTTCTTAGAATTCTTATTCCCAAAATTACATCAGTTTTACCTATATCTTTCATATCAAAACTCGAGTTTAATAATTTCTTCATTGAGTTTATGATATCCAAGTTTGGTCCCATGATGAGCATGTCATCAACATACAAGCATACATTGTCAAATTGTTTGATGTAAACACATTTATCAAACTTTTCATGTCATTGTTTAGGTGCTTGTTTAAGTCTATAAAGAGACTTTACAAGCTTTCAAACCTTTTTCTCTTGACCTTTTGCCACAAAACCTTCGAGTTGTTCCATATAGATTTCTTCATCTGATTCACCATTTAAAAATTTTGTTTTTACATACATTTGGTGTATCTCCAAATTGTAAACAGAAACAATTGCACTTAGCATCCTAATGGATGTAATTCTAGTCACTGGTAAGTAAGTGTCAAAAAAATCTAATCCTTATTTTTTACGATATTCTTTGGCTACTAGACGAGCCTTATATTTTTCTATTGTACCATCAAGCTTTAACTTTCTTTTAAAAATTCATTTGTAACTAGGGGTGTTAATCGGTTTGGTCGGTTCAAAGTTGGACAAAAACCAAACCAAGAATTTGATTATCGGTTCGGTTCAGTTCGATTTTCACATTTATCAAATAAATAACCAAACCGATCGGTTCAATTCTGATTCAGTTATTTTCGATTTTTTCTATTTTATTATTTTTCTTTTATTTATTTTTCGCTATTACATACAACCAAGTTGGCTCTAGCACAAAATGAATAACTCAAAACTACAAATAATGGAAATAAGGAAATGAAGCTTGGTTTGCAAATGAGGAAAACCCAGAGACAGAGAGTACAAATAAAATAAAAGAGAAAGAGAAGGGAAAGCAGTAAAGGAAAAGTAAATGGCAGATGACCACAGATAGTTTCAAGGCTCCGACTATTCATTTATAGAGAATTATTTCAATTTTTCTTGCCTATTTTTCTTGATAATTCCATAAGATAAATATTTTTTTGTCTCTCATATACACAATACTATAACATTATACAAAAAACTATAACCATAACTATATTATTTGCATCTTAATCTATCTCCACCACACCCATGTGATGATCTGAACAAGACTGAAACATTCTATGACGATTTCACAAGTCTCGTAATTTCATCCTGCAACAAGTTTTTTTTATCAAATCAAAAGTGTCGAAGTTGTTGCCATCACCATTACTCATCTTTGTTGCAAGCAAGCAAGTGAAAAACTTGATTTTCTTCAACGAGATTGAGTCAAACTCTGTCTCTATACCTCAACTTGCAAGTGGTTGGATAGAAAGAGAGAGTTAAAAAATAGAAGAAAAAAAAGACATTGAGGGTGGGGACGTGGGGTGTATTGAAATGGGGTGAGAATTTAAATAAGAGTTGATTGGTGGGGGATTAAATAAGAGAGAAGATTAGGGGATTAAAAACAAGATAAGGGAAAAGGTTCGGTTCGATTCGGTTGTTTCAGATATGTGAAAAACAAAAACCGAAACCAAACCAACTCAGTTCGGTTCGGTTCGATTTTCTAATGTTCGGTTTCGATTTTTCGCGGTTCGGACTTTTTTGGTTATATTTCGGTTTGGTTCGGTCGGTTTTCAGTAACCAATTAACACCCCTATTTGTAACCTATTGGCTTACAACCTGGAGGTAAATCTACTAATTCCCACGTATGATTTTGTAAGATAAAATCAATTTCACTATTTATTGCTTCTTTCCAATAAATAGATTCAAGAGAAGTGATAGTTGCTTTATAGGTTTGTGGTTCACCCTCAGTGAGAAACGTTAAAAAGTCAGATCCAAAATCTTTTGCAATCTTGACTATTTTCCCTCTACTTGTTGTTCTTAAACAACCGGTGTAGACTCATTCGGTTCCAAGTCTTTATCTTGAACACCGGATGATGAAGCGTCATTGGCATGATTAAAATCATGTGTTTTTCTTTTATTTACAGTAAGTCTATCATTGTAAGGAAATACATTCTCAAAAAAATCAGCATCATTGGACTCAATGATAGTATTCGTATGAATATCTGAAATTTCCGATTTAATTACTAGAAATCGGTATGCTGCACTATTATTGACATATCCAATAAACACACAGTCAACCGTTTTAGGTCCAAGTTTAACCCTTTTTGGAAGTGGTACTTGAACATTTGCTAGACAACCTCACACTTTCAGTATTTTATAGGTTGGTTGTCTTTTGTTCCATTTTTCATATGGAGTTTGATCACTTTTATTTGGTGAGACTCTATTCAAGATGGTGTTTGCAGTAAGGCTTCACCCCACATTTTTAATGACAGCCCATAACTATTTAACATGAAAATAATCATGTTTTTCAAAGATCTGTTTTTACGCTCTGCAACCCCATTTTATTGGGGAGTGTATGGTGCAGACATTTGATGAATAATTTCATGTGAAGCACAAAATTCTATAAAGGCATTGGAGTCATATTCTCCTCTTCTATTTGATCTAAGAATTTTGATTTTCTTGTTTAATTGATTTTCGACTTCAGCCTTATATGTCTTGAACATATTCAAAGTCTTATCTTTGGTATGTAGTAGATAAACATAACAATACTTACTGTAATCATCAATGAAAGTAATGTAATAATTCTTTCCTTCACGAGTTGGGTTTGTTTTGAAATCACCCAAATCTGTATGTATTAATCCTAACAATTCATTTGATTTTTCCATTACAGACTTGTAAGATTTACTGGCAAATTTCAATTCTACACAAGTTTCACATTTATGTAAATTGTCAATTGTGTATTTAGGTAGTAAACCAAGATTAACCATTCTACGTAAAGATTTAAAATTAACATGTCCTAATTTATCATGCCATAATGTAGAAGACTCAAGCAAATAAGTAGAATTATTATTTATATTATTAATAATAATAAATAATAATACATTGAATTTAAAAAACCCTTCAGTTAAGTAGTCTTTCCCAACAAATGTCCCCCCTTTAGTGAGAACGAACTTGTCAGATTCAAATACAAGTTTAAAGCCTTTTTGGCTTAGAACATGACCAGACACAAGATTTTTAGTAATTTGAGGAACATGCAATACATCCATCAGGGTAAGGTCCTTGCCAGATGTAAATTTCAGGATCACTTTCCCTTTGCCAGCAACACTTGCAGTAGATGCATTGCCCATGAACAACTTTTCTTCACCATTGATAGAAGTGTAGGTGACAAACATATTTCGGTTTCCACATGTGCCTTGTTGCACCAATGTCAACCCACCAATCCTTACTATCTGTCATCATATTAACTTCAGAAACAACACCAATAAAGTCTTCAACAATATTGGCTTTGGTTTTATTGTTTGTAGTAGGATTCTCCTTCTTGCGACGACAGTCTTGTGCCTTTTGTCCAGGCTTTCTACATACCCAACATGCACATTTAATTTGTTTGAAATTTTTCCCTTTTGGAGCAAGTGCATGTGAGTGTGGACGTTTTCCATCATACTTGTTTTTATTTTCTGAATTTTGTACTTATGCTTGGACTTGTTTCCATCCTCAACAATATTGGCTTTAGCGTCAAACTCAAAAGTGTTCATTCCCTCACTCTTGCGGAGATGATCTTGAACACTTAATTTGATAACCAAATCATCCATTGTCATATCAGTCTTCTTATGTTTGAGATGAATCTTGAAATCGTTTCAAGATGGAGGCAATTTCTCAATGACAGCCCCGGCTGCAAATTATTGTGGCAATTCCATTCCCTCTTAAGCAAGTTCTAGAATCATAATCTGGAGTTCTTCCACTTGGTTCACAATAGTCTTCGAGTCTATCATTTGGTACTTTAAAAAATTTCTAATGATAAACTTTTTTGAACCAGCATCTTCAATTTTATATTTATTCTCCAGAGAATTCCAAAGTTCTTTTGCTATTTTATATGATATATACACATCATACAACGTATCATCGAGACTGTTTAAGATATAGTTCCTGCATAAAAACTCACTATGTTTCCATGCATCAACTTCATTAAACTGATCTATGGAAATATCTTCCTTTAGTGACAGGAACATCTTCCTCGACAATATGAGCAAGGTTCAAGGTTGTTAGATAGAACTTCTTCATTTGCCATTGTTTGAAATCCATACCCTTGAACTTGTCTTGTTTCTTAACATTGGGTTTGACGCCATTAAATGATTGTTCCATAATTCTGTCTATAGATTGTTGGTGAACAATCAGAACAATGTATAAATTTGTTTGACATAAGTAATGTAACAATACAAATACTATTTGTATTATAAATTGATTACAACAAAATCAATTAAAATAAATAAATCTACTAACTTGTATTGCAGATAGAGGCTTGCGAAATCACTATCTTGAATTGGCGGAGTTGGTACGTCTTGATTTGTAGATAGGGGCTAGCAGATACTCTATGTCCTATAGACATAATTTGCCCCTATTCGATGCTGTAGTTCTTTAGGCGTCTGACTATCAGGATTCAACTATCTAATACCAACACCATAGCACAAAGGTGTTGGCTTTGGTGAATTTACCGAATGCAATCTCTCTCAGAAGTGAATAAGAATGAATAACTCTAGAAAATTAATGTGCTTGAATAACTTGAGTTTCTCTTCAATATATAGATAACAAAATGGTGTGTTAATCAGACACGTCCTTTCTTAAAAGACACATCTTTTGTCTTCAAATGCAAAAGACACATTTCTTAAAAGACAAAAGACACATTTCTTAAATCAAAAGACACATCTTTTGTCTTTAATGTTGGTTATTTGCTATACAAACTCCAACACTGTGATGGACACAGTTATAGTGGTTTGTTGTGGGCAGGGATCATAGTATGGTATCACTATGTGCGATTTTTCTTTTATTATTATTTTTTTCAGTGAATAGTCTATAAAATTGCAGTGTTTGCTGTTTTCCTCATGTAAATCGTGGTAAGTCAGAAGATATAATGCAATATATTGACCCCCAAGACCAGGAAGAGCATCTATGGTGATCTCGCTCGGTTTCACAGCATACTAGTATTACCATTATAAGGCGTATGAGTTAGCGGATGCATTAACAATTGGTCTTTTTTTTTTAATCAAATTTTAGATTTTGTTACGAGTAGGATGATTTTTTGTTTGAATATTAAATCGGTTAATTAGGGCAATAAGACAATGTTTGGTTTTATTGAGTTTAGCATTTCAAGATGGAAATCCTCTTCGGTCGAAATTTTCTCTTTTATTGATTGGATACTGAATCTTGTTTGGATTAAGTGGAGTATGTTCCAAAAAGCAAAAATGGATAGATTAGAAGTTTGTGGTTGAAAAAGAGGGCAAATGGAAGATGGTTTCAGCCTTAGAAATGTCTTGAGGATTAGCAGCCTCCAAGCATAAGCAAGTGATAGAGTTGGAGAAGGTATTGTTTGGTGCATGCTTTTGTTCTTTTAATCACCAAAACCTCATGGATCCCCGACATGAGTGGAAGCAAGGTTTGTGGTTCAAATCCCTTTTGGGGCAAGCAATAATGCAGGGACACGACACGGTGACACAACAATTTCCAAAAAATTTGGACTCAAGAACACGGCGACACGATCAAACTTTACTTTTTATTAATTTTTATTTTTTTATAACTCATATGAAGATAAACAATAACCTAAACCTTAAAATTGTTTAAATTTTTTACTTTTGAAGCTGAAAGATAGATTAATAGCAGAGATAGAAAAATTTACAAAAATGCACAAATAGTCAAAATTTACTAGAGAGTGTACCTAATTTACAGGTTGTGTCAAAATAGTGTGTAATGGTGTATCTAAGAGCAAAATAGCCATCAGAAACAAAGAAAACAAATTACAGAGAGATTACGTAGCAAAACACTCCTTTTCTGTGTGTATTATATAGAATTTAGAGCGAGCGAAGAAACAACCTTGATGACGCTTGATGTACCACCAAATGAAAATCGTCAGCCAAGAACCCTCAGATTGAGAACAACGTGAAGAGGTGTTCTAATTGAAACAACTTCCCGCCCTGCTGAATGAATCAAAGAATTGATGATTGCAATTGAGTGCAGCAAAACTGGTGTTTCTTTAAGAATACTTCCGAAAACCAACAAGAAAAAAGGAAAAAATCAAGAGAAAAACAGGAAAAAAACCATTGGCTATGTAGGGCGCGTGTCGATCTAAGTCAACGTGTCTTAACCGTTGACCACGTGTCAAATACATGTTGAGCGCGTGTCAAACGCAAGTCCGTGTTCGACACATGTCCGACTCTCAAAACAGGGGTTTTTCGAAGAGTCTGTGCATCCTTGAGGGCAAGCCTCCAGACTCACATATTCGGGAAAGCTCCAATTATAATAAATATTATACACGAGGTGTTGGGTCCTAGTCCTAGTAGGGGTTAACCCTTCCTCCGCCCCTACCTAGGGTAATACACTTATACAAAAATCCGTCCCATGCCTCTGATAGGCATTCCTCATATCCACCCTATTAGAGGCGGGGTGGTCCAGGTTCGAGACCCTGAAAAACTGTGGCTGTCAACCCTAATTGGTTAGGGCAGTAGGCATCTATCAAAGACGAATGAAGGCCCTAAGATCTTGGTACCTAAAGCTAGGAGGTCGTGATAGGGCTTGTGACACCGAATTGTTGGAGAATACTTTCCTTCGACATTGAACTAAACTTGAAGCTAGTGAACCCCATCTTGAACACACGCCAAGTTAGTAGAGGACCCAAGTACGCTGAAAATGAAGCTACTAGGATACCATCGGCACATGGAAATATCTTGAATATGAGGTTAAGAAATTTTTTTTGTTTTTTGTTTTTTGAGAAGTCGACTTCTTAGCAATTGGGAAGCTCAGAATTCCTCCACAGACTTAGATTATTAGAGACCAGATCAAGCAGTTCCAACTTCCAAGTGATATGTTCATGGATAGGTCGAGGCTAAGAGTATCCCCATCCGAACATAGCAATCAGCCCCCAAGAAACCAACTAGGCAAAAGGTGAGGGAGCAAGCATGTGCTCTAACTCAAGCTCAGAGAAAACTGCCACCAGTCCCTCCCACTACCATACTAACAGAAAACTATCCCTGCCCTCTTTTTATCAGCAAAACATATTTTCATTAAAAATGATTACATAGTGAGAAACTCACACATGGAAGGAACATACAAACTGAGTTAACCCTGAAGAACATTCCTCCAATAAACCGAGTTAACCATAGTGAGAAATATACATTCATGAAAGTGAACATCTTTGGCCACCCCCAACAAATGCGCCCCAAAACCACACAACAAACTCCATCGAAATGGACAACTGCATTGCTGAGCTAGGTTTCTCATGAAGCACTCTGTTGTTCCTCTCCTTCCAAAGGAGCCAAATGCCTGCCACGAGAGTGTGAGCGCAAATCCATTTGCCTCTCAATGAGAAAACTTGGTTGTCCTAATCAGATACCCTCTAAATACACCTGATGTCCTTGAGCCGCCACAATCATCAACCAATTCCCAAACAGCTAACAAGAAGGGGAAAGAAAAGAGCAAGTGATTACTTGACTCAAGATCAGATTCACAAAGAGAGCACCTATTCACCAAATGCATCCCCCTCCTATGAGGTGTCCACTGTTTCAGTGTGACCAAGAACCAAGGCCTGCAATAGGAAGCTAGCCTGTTGAGGGGATCTTTTATTGACATTGACGAGGACTGGATCAATTCAGTGTGGGAGATTGGCTGTCCAACAAGTCTAGGAAGGAATGCCTGATCTTGGCAATGCTTAATTGAGATCAGTTGTGCACAGTCCAGCTCCAGTTGTCTTCCTCAGGGAACAACACATTGACCTCGAGCAATTGGAGATTTCTCTCTCAAATAACCCATGGTGAAATCTGAGATCAATTTTTCAACAAGTCGTCACTCTCAAGTCTGCTCCTTTTTCTTTCTCAATCATTGCAACTTGCAGACCTCACCAGGAATTACATGCCTTGTGGTATAGACCACTAAACATGGAAATAACCTCGAAAGGTTTCACTCAACTTGCAATGTGTTGACTAGGGCTGGGCAAGTACGGGTAACCGACCCAAATTGTAAAATCGGACCGAAAAAATTGGGCTCGTGTTTATGAGGCCCGAAATCGGACCGAGTTGACCAGTTAACCGATTTACGGGCCGATCTCGATCCCTCCTTTTTTTATCAACAACAATCCTCTCAGGCTTGAACTCATTTGGATCCACCCACACATTAGGGTCCCTATGAATGGCGGCCCATGCATTCAACACCAAAACTCATTTGGATCCAGTGATCCACCCACACATTAGGGTCCCTATGAATGGCCCATGCATTCAACACTAACATTGTCCCGCGTGGAACTTTGTATCCTTTTACAATGCAATCCTTTGATGCAGCATGGGGTACTAAGTGACTGTAAAGTTTTAGGTAATCAATAGTTCTAGTCACTGAATGATCCATGTTTTAGGTATTCATTTTTTATCTTTTTTTCTACAATATAAAGTATAAACTGAATTCCATTTTTACATGTTGCAGCAAGCTGTTATTCAAATGGAAGCTGAACATGCGGAGAAGTAAATAATATGCCCATTGATATATAAATGTAGCATAGCACTCAATGAATGAACTATTTCAAAGTATGTGAATATTGAAAATTCACCAACTTCTTTTGGCAACATAATGGAAAAGAGCTGATACAGGGGATAAAAATAGTAAGATGGCAACTCCCTTCTGTTACAGAGTCATGAAGAAGACAAAAAAACTTATACTTATACTTATCAATGGAAGGGACATGATCATAAGTTCATTACTTATGTATGTGCATGCTTATAAGCCTTATACTGAATGTGAATCCAGTTAATGTCGTAAACAGTCACATACAGAAAAACTTCAAAAACAGAGTCACACACAGAGACAGAGTACAGTACATTTGTGAAGACTGGAGTGGATACAACGTTGCAGAGGGAGTTGAGGAAGAGATATCCGAGAGAAGTAGCCAAGCCGAGCAAGAGAGGAGGAGCCAAGGAGTCGCACAAGGTCAGGGAGGGGAGGAGTCGCACACAGTAAATGAGGAGAAGTAGCGGACAATAAATGGCAATGCAGGGTTTTAGTTTTTAACTTTTCATTCGTACCCGGGCCAGGCCGGTTACCCGACAGGTTTCAGAAAGGGAAACCGAGGCCCGAACCAGAAACTTCGGGCCGGGCTTTTACAACCGAATTTTTTTTAATTAATTAAAACCGATTCGAACCGACCCGATCGGTCCGGTTGTCGGTTCGGTCCGAGTTTTCGGTCCTAAATGCCCACCCCTAGTGTTGACCAACAAGAAAGCCTAATAGCTTTTTGTGAAGAACTATTCAGGAAGTTACCAAAGTCATTGGCTTACAAACCATCTGAATTTCCTTATGAAGCAAATGATGAAGCGTCTCCAATGTGCAATTACATCAAAGCAAAAGGTTTACTCAAGGGAAAGAGAATAAAATCAAATTTTGGAAGGACATTGAGTTTTGGAAGCACATTGCAAATTGTCTTCCCTAGAGTTTATGATGTTTGTCTTAGGAAGAGAGTTTTGGCCCAAAGAAATTAAGTTTCAATGTAATTTTCACATTAGTTTGAATGGAATATTTGGGTTTGATAGGAAAAGATTAAAAATGAGGTACTTCTAGTAGATACAATCAACTACGTGATTCTTAACACTGATGAGGATAAGCGGTGATGGTTGCTGTCTAAAAGGGGGTTTTCTCGATCTCGTCCCCGAGTATTTTTACCTATTTCTTAGTGGGCTACAATTTGGATTTTATATGTGAAATGTGAACCGTTTAGCTTCTTTATTTATTTATTGGAGAAAGGGAATGGGTGTTGAAGGCTTTCAGACAAGATTAGAGATCATCTTTTGCTATGACACCGCTTCATTAGGGAAGTTGATGCATGAGGATTTCTAGGGTTCCTAATTTGAGTTTCTAGGGTTTCTAATTTGCTCTCAAAGTTATTTACTAAATAACTTTGAGTAATCTTTCAATTTAATTAAAAATCTTTTAGTTTCCTTTTAGGATTAGGCATTATTTTCTTTTAGGAATAGACTACTTGTTAATTTTTGTAGTTTTTTTTTCCTTTTATAGTAATATTTCAATTATAGTTTAGGAAGTGATTTTGAACCCGATTTGGGCCAGATTCTTGGCAGATTATTTCTTTTATTACGTATTTTGTTTTAGTATAATTATTGGGGTGTTGTCATTTTTGGTAAAATTTTAATATTGATGAGTTTTAGCTATAAAGTCAGACTTGTGGGCTATTTTTAGGGAGAACTTTGATTTTAATAATTTTAATTGAACATTAGAGTATTTCTCAGTGTTTTGGACAATTCTCTTGTGTTCTTCCCTGTGGATTATATGTTAGAACTAGCCTGCAGGATAATCGTTATTCACCCAAAAACACAAGTTTCGAACGAGGAAGCCCCAAACCGTGATTGTAGCGTTCAAGATGTGATGATTGAGGATTTACAGAGGCAAGTTGCAAAGTTAACCCGACGTCTAACGACGCAGGATTTCGGTAATCGTGAGATAAAAAATCACGATTCTGATTCCAGTTTCGAAAACCCGTATCACAATTGTGCTCGACTCTGGGAGCGCCGTGGTCGGGGGGATCGTCATGAAAATCTCGATTTCAAAGTGGATCTACCCGAGTTTTCTGGTACGTTACAGGCCGAAGGATTCGTGGATTGGTTGAATGAAGTAGAACGTATTTTTGAGTATAAGGAAGTTCCAAATCATGTCAAAGTGAAATTAGTTGTCATCAAACTCAAAGGCAGAGCATCTGCGTGGTGGGAGCATTTGAAGCGATCACGCGACAAGTAGGGCCAGGCCAAGATCACTGATTGGGAAAAGAGGAATAAGATGAAGGGTCACTTCCTTCCTTTCGGCTACACTCAAACCTTATTTCAGCGACTTCACTCGTTGAGGACCGTTTCGAAAGCATACTAGCGTGCACTTGTTGTGAAAAAACAGCAGAGCAGGATGCCAATAATCAGAAGTGATCAAAGCGGTTGGCCAGTTCGCCCTCAAGAATTCCGTCCTACCCAGCAGCCACCACAAGGTAATTCTAACTCAAATATTAGATGTGGTGAACAGGGACATAGTGCGACTGAGTGCAGAAAGTCTGCTATTCAGAAGGGTAACAATCTCCTGATTGAGGAAGACGTGGTAGACAAAACTGAAGAGCTTGGAGAGCCTATGTATGACACTGATGAAGAGTTGGATATTGTTGATGCAGATGGTTTGCAGAATGGGAATGTTGGAGTTGTTATTGAAGACGGTGAAGTGCACGAAAAAACTGATGAGGAAGGAGGTTGGGACCTTGAGGACTTGGAAATGCCCAACCAGGATCAAAATCCCATAAAAACCAATATAGAGCTCTCAGTTCTCGAAGCAAGATCTCTAGAAGAAACTTTGAGGCAGGTGGAGACAGATTTTAAGTATTATTATGCTCATACATGGTTCAGGCAGATGGATAAGTTCATTCTTTATGTCAATATGGATGGGGGCATGAATGCCCTTTACTCCACCCCATCGATATATACTGATACAAAGCATGCAGTCAGACATGGCCATTTTCACACTGATGACTTCTTCCCATGTGCAGCCCGTGCAAATGCGTACTGGCCAGGTTATTTCACCAATAGGCTAGTCATCAAGCGATATGTTAGGATGAGTGGTTACTATTTAGCCCCTGCAGACGTGAATTCAGATTTACCAGCAGAGGTGCAGCAGCTAGCAGAGTTTTCTGACCTGATACTAGAGGATCTTCCTCCTGAACTGCCGCCAGAGGATTCCTCCTGGACTGATGTAGGAGGGTTTCTAGGGTTTTTTATTTGAGCTCTTAGAGTTCCTAATTTGGGTTTCTAGGGTTTCTAATTTGCTCTCAAAGTTATTTCTCAAAGTTAGAAATCTTTTAGTTTCCTTTTAGGATTAGAAATTATTTTCTTTTAGGAATAGACTGCTTGTTAATTTTAGTAGTTTTTTTTCCCTTTAAAGTAATATTTCATTATAGTTTAGGAAGTGATTCTGAACCCGATTTGGGCCAAATTCTTGGCAGATTATTTCTTTTATTACGTATTTTGTTTTAGCACGATTATTGGGGTGTTGTCAATTTTGGTAAAATTTCAATATTGATGAGTTTTAGCTATAAAGCCCGGCTTGTGAGCTGATTTTAGGGAGATATTTGATTTTAATTGAACATTAGAATATTTCTCTGTGTTTGGGCAATTCTCTTGTATCCCTGTGAATTATCTGTTAGAACTAGCCTGCAGGATAATCGTTCTTCTGCCCGGCGTCACAAGTTTATAGTTCCTTTCTTGTTTTTTTGGTGCTCATTGGGTGTTCAAAAATCCGATGCTTTTTGGAATACGAGCATTAGGAAATGTCTATGGCACCTTACCCATATGCTATCTTGTGGAGTATTTAGAATGCCAAAATATAGGTTATTTACCTTGGATTCTATCATAGCTGGGAAGAATGGGGTGCATTATTACTATTGTTATTGTTGTGGTGGTGGTGCTGCAAACATTGTTATTGTTATTTGCTAAACATTCCACTTAGATGTAAAACATATAAAATTATGTTAAATGTTCCACTTAATATTTTGAAACATATGAGATTATGCTAAATGTTCCTCTTTTATCTTTAGTTTTTTACAACCTTGTAAAGTTTATGTCCATAGCATAGTTTAATGTTTCTTGTGCTTTTGTTTGTATTAGTGTGTTTAATATTTTATATTGGATCCGCAGTTTTCCTATATTTTCCTCTTTTTCCACGTTGGATCAAAATTTGTCCCGAAAATTTTCCATTTTTCAAGAGACTGAAACATTGATCAATATGAAAATTTTCCATACTAAGAGCTAATTTGGCTTTTTGTAACCTGTATGGAAGATTACGTATGTTCTTTCTGCTGCAGTTGATTGCTTGCGGGGTTGCTGTTGCCACTTACAATGAAGGAGCAACAGATTTTATGCAGACTCCAGTGTACAAGGAGTCAATCCAGTCTCGTGAATTGTTGGAAGAGCCTGAGGCATCCAACTCAGATGTTTTCGAGGGCAATCCCACAGAAACCGCACCAAGTCTAGGGTGATCATTTCTAGAGAGTCCTGTACAACACCTTCATCTTCAGTTGTTTATATGGGTTTAAGGATAATGATTACAGAACTTGGAAAAAATTTCCAACAGTGTCAAGATAATTGTACTACTGTTCCTGATCCATAGTTTTTTCGTCTTTTAGATATTTTGTACTTTATTGGTGCATGAGCTGTTGATATTGAATATAATTCTTATGAAAATCGATATTGTTATTAAAATTAATTTTGACCATTGGTCTTAACATACTGTTTTGCTGTGATTAGGAACCACCATTACCAACCGATAATTGTTAGATCTTTTAAATAGGTTGAATTTTTTGTATGGGTCACATTGTTAAACCTTTTGTTGTGGATCTCTGTATCATCATATAAATAGTGAAAATTCTAGGGGGTGAGGGAGTGGGAGCGAGGGAGGCGCAAGGGCGCCCTCCCACCGCCCATCTCCCTCAGGATGTGATTCCCTCGCTCCCTAGACTCACTCAATAATGAATTTAAGTATGCTAGTGTAGAAGATAGAGAAAGTGGTGTTCTTGACCTATATAAAATATCCTTATCAATTATCATGTCTACATAGTAGCATATGGCAAAAAAATTCCTTTTTCATCATTTACCTGCATCTAGAGCTTTATCTCTAGTCAAGGCACATCCTCAAGTTCTCTTTGTAATTTATCTACATTACATCCTGCCTTCACACATTCAGAACCTCTACCTTTTATTGTAGCTCAATTCTTGGGTTTTGTTAGACGTGTACTCTTGGTACATATGTTTGGTTTCAGCATTCTATCGTTCTTTATAGTCGAGTCTTTGACAATCAACTTCCAAACAACGCAAACGTGTTAAAAGAGCACCAGCAAACTCAAACTCATAAACTCTTTTAAGTCTTTTCCCTCATGTTAAATATTTCTTATCCTTCTCTTCCACAAGGTGATTACTGATTTTCCTTTGCCTATTTCATGTTTCTCCTTGTGTTTTTGTTGTGCATGTCTCAGGTCCGCCCGATCCATTCTCTTCCAACTCATTCAAATTTCCACCATTACTACTGAGGATTTTATCTCAGTTATCATCAAATCTAGCCTCAATTCATCAGAACGAGTCATCACCAATCTCCTTTACCCACCACAAACAACCTCATAAATCATGTCCTGATATACAAACTTCCCTTGCAAAACAGAAATTCAATCTTTACTACCTTGACCCCATCAAAGTCACCCATCAGCCCTCTCATTTCCATATTCCAAGCTCACTACTGTTTTAGCTCCATTCTCATGGATCATTCAGGCCAAAACAACTATCCACTCTCAATACCCGTTCCCAACCCAACAATGCCACCCATTCGCTCAATCTCGCCAGAACGTCATTACCCAATACATTGCCAACCTTTATATCAATTCCATGATATTCCCTCATCCCCTACCAACCCTCCATTTTTGGAACAGACACATGATGCTCCACATATTACTTCGACCCCTCATATGCCATCTACCTCATCAACATACCAAATCATCAGCACGTTAGAAGCTCAGCTGGCCAAGAACCTCACTCTTCTGGCCCCAATCTTTGAGCCTTATCCTGCAAATCAAAATGAAAATCGAATGCTACGTGTAGTGGCCAAGTACCACCGTCATCAAGTATTAAGAAAATAGGTTTTTGCTTACAGTATGGCTTTACAATGGGAAAACTCATATAACATTTTCATGTTAAACAATTGGCTCGAAGACATGATACTGCAAGCAATTACTACCTAATCCAATTCACCAGTAAGGAAGATATGGTCAAGGTACTTACCTCCGGGCCATGGGTTTTATTCGGATGGCTTGTATCCACCAAGCCTTGAGAAGATGATTACGTTTCCATTAATTTCTCAAAGGTACCATTCTGGATAAGATTCCATGAGTACCCTATCCAGAGAACTTCTCTGAAGAACTTACAGACCTTGGCGTCCTGCATAGGGGAATTCATGTACGTGGACAGCTCCTCACTGGACGAGTTGGCAATTCCTTACATCCGTTTCAAAGTTTGGTTAGACATGTCTAAGCCATTACCTTGCTCAATGATTACTGACTTTGGTGTGGAGGGATGAAGATCTTACCGTACCCTGGTTGCGGAACGGTTGGTAATGCTTTTGGCCCTAAATGCTCTCTGTTCTCAAACACATCTTCTCTCCAGCAAATCGGTTCCAGCTGAGGGATCTCTCTCCCTTTCAGTCGGAGTTCAGGCACACACAACTGCCAGTGATCCGGAACTCCCTTCACCACCGTCACAACTTCCTCCTCCGTTGTGCCATCATGAAGACATGCTGATGCATCAGCAAAACCTAGCGTTCCATCGTCAATCAATGCCCCAATTCAATGATTTGACCGTACAACCCTGCAACTCACAGACCGGTGCTCTAACCCCTCTCAACTCAGACCCTCTCTATCGATCCAGTCAGTGCACTCGCCCGTTACTCCAGAGAGGGAGATCTTCTCAACTCAGTGCATCCAAACTCGGTAATGATCTCTTCATTTCCTCTGATCTCTCTGACTCCTTCAACAAGGAGAGTCAACTACACTCTCCCCTTACATACCCATCCAAATAATGACTGCACTCCCAACACAACATTCAATAGATCCCAACCCAACAGTATCTCCTACCTACTTCGAGGCATCTCAAGATCCGAGATAACGGCCATGATTTCCTCTGCGTCTCTCTCCAATCCAACGACCACGCACAACCCTGATTTGATTTTCAATATATTGACTTATCAAACCCTTAATAACACCCATGAGGCCCATTTCATTTCAAATACCCAAGAGCCCAATCCCACCCAACTGACCGGTTCTCTCACACGTACCCAAGAGTCCACCATACAATTTCATGTAGAAGAAACTATGAATACCCAAGTGGATACTCTGTACGCCCCTCCTCTTCGTCATTACAGTGAACCCATAACAGTCTCGAACCAGACTTCTCCACTGTGAATCAGTCCATTGATCCCTCTCCACACATTTTTTTCACCAACCAAATTCCATCCCTACTTTCATACCGCCACCAATCTCAGCTCCCTTCTCAAACACAAGCCCACTAGATATCAACTCCTCTTTCTTTGATATCACGCACCCACATTTCAACCAGTTCCTCTCTTGTTTCCAACCTAATATTCCTTACAACATACCTACTCAAGCCCCCCTTCCTACAATATCAAACCCACCCCCCACTTTCACTGAACTCCTATTCTCACACCTATTGAACCTGTCAACAAATGAATGGCAACTGGTTCACTTCGAGACAGGCACGGATTTAGGTGGGCCACTGACTTTTGAGTTTTTTTTTTTTTTTTTTTTTTAAATTTATTTGTCCTCCAATTAGTTTTTTTTATTGCTCTTCTATTCTCATTTTTCACTTCAACCAGGACTTCATCCTTTAAATAATGTACATATCAAATTCAAACTTTACTTTTAGAGTTTGAGATAGAGGTTAAATCCCTCAAATCTCTTAAAGAACAGAAATTCTAGCGAGCCTGGGAAACCAGCGCGGTTTCCTGTCTGGGGGGCAAAAATACATTTTTGCCCTCCCTCTTTAAACACATACTCCAAAAAGGTGTTTTAAATAGGGGGGCGAAAATCCCCAAACAGGGAAATCAGGCTGGTTTCCCAGGCCAACTAGAATTGCTCCTCAAAGAAACCAAAATTCACAGTTTCTTCTTCACACTCCATCGATTGGATAAGATGAGGGAAACCCCCATATTTCATCATCTTCAAAGATCTATAACTATTGAGTTATTTGAACTCATCTTCACAAGATCCAGTAGGATCAAAACCACCTTATTCTTCTTCTTCTAGGTACCAGGTGCCTTCATTAATCACTGTGTTGGTCATCTCCACAAAAAAATCGTAAGCAACCCAATCCCGTCCTCCTTTTCTTCATGTAGTAGTAATCAACGATTCAAACACTTCTCTTCTATTATGTTTCTAGAAGTAGTAATCATCTTCAATGAATATAGTAGCAATCATCTTCAATGATTGTCTTTGTTGTACTTCCCTTTTGTTATATTTAAAAAAAATTCATGTTAAAGTAACTAATTTTTATATTATATTTAATTAATTATGACATCACTCCGCCCCCCCTCAACAAAAATCCTGGCTCCGTCACTGCTTTGAGATACAGGTGGCAAATTCAAGTGAACATCAGGCGCTACCTACTCAGGCAATGATTTAATGAGATCCTAAATCAGAAAGCTTCTCAGGAAGAAGAGACAACTCTTCCAATGAAAACCTCTACAGTGGTGGATCTAGACCAGTCACCCTCCAATGATCAAAGCTCCAACAAAGATATCAATTTATTAAAAAATGATGGGATCACACATTGGCAGTAGAGCTTCTTTAGCAATGTTTAAAATGGATCCTCTCACTATAACTCCTGACAAAAAACAGAAGAGTGTGATTAAGATCAGGCAAAGAGCAAACATCAGGAAGGAGGATTGGGTTCATATAGACAAGCGAAAGCTAGCCATAGTCGATACAAACGCTTTGCATGCAAACTGTCCAAATACAAAAGTTGCTGATATAATTCCTGGGCGAAAACGTAGACAGACGGGTGAACCCAAGGCCCAAGCCCATTTACATGCTTGGCCAAAACAAGTTAGGGGTGGGGTGGGATAGAGGACACCAGAGTCAGAGGTGCTATACACACTATGAAATTTTCAGTCTGTTGAGGTATCGGAGACAGCCGCTAAAGGTCGCCCGAACTCCCATAATTCTTGCTTGGAATGCACGGGGTATAGGGTCTTTCCGTGTGTTCCGGAACCTAAAGGCTATTTCCAAACAGTCCAACCCAGACAATCAGGCGAAATCGCCCTTTACTGGAAAAAAGGTATTCATCTGACTATCCTATCTTTTTGTAAATACGATTTCAACTGTTATATTGATGATTACTTTGCATCTACTACTTGGTCAATTTCATTTGTGTATGGAGGACCAAACCTTGCTTCTAGAGTTCCTTTTTGAGAAACTATGTCCACATTGTATAGTCATCAAACCCTTCCAAGAATTGTTATTGTGGATTTAAATGCCATCTTAAACTCGAGGGAAAAAATGGGGGCAAAACACATTTCTCTTTGATATTCACGTAATTATTACATAATATATCCCTTAATTTATATATGTTAGTGTTTCGATTATTATATTTTATAATAATTATTTTGTTTTCATGTCTTTGTAGGAATTTGAGCGTGAACGATGAAATCGTATTAATGCGACAATTTAAGGAATGACAATTGGTCGATTCTAGCGGTGGTACAAAGTAGAGGGTCACATATCTAAACCTAACCCTAATAAACCTAGGTCCACCTAATTTAACCTAAGCCCAAACCCAAAATGCTAACCTAAAAATCCAAGCCCAAAAAAATAGGAGAACCCTATTTAGCTCTCTCCCCAGTTTGGAGAAAGTGCTTTCTCTTCTTCCACGCTCCTTCCCCTCTCTGGGGGCTCTTCCAGCCACCACTCCAATCCACCTTGCCGGCAATCCTCGCTCAATAGGAGAGCCGACAGCGCGATAACCCCGCCATCACCACCTCCTCCTCGTCCTCCACTATCAGCCGCCACCATCTCCCTGTCCATGCTCCTCTCCCCTGTCCACACAGCCACCACTACCATCTCGTTCTCCCACCATCACCCACCACGCACCCCACGAAACAGACCACAACCACCGCCACTAACCACCGTGAAACAGGGGCGTGACAACCCTGTTTCACATTAAAAACTTCACCTCGCCACCAGAGAACCACCACCATCTGGACTTCTCTTCGCGTCACTTCGGTCTCTCTCACAACCACCACCATCACCCGAGCACCGCCACCACCACCGCGCGCACAGAACAGAGGAGAAACAGGGAGCAAGTCCCTGTTTTCCTCCCTCACCGCCGCCCCTGTTTCTCCCTTCTCTCGGCCCTCATTCCTGTTTTCCTATCTTCTCTACGGTCTCTCCCTCCTACACTTCTCTCTCTCTGCTCCTGCATCACAACAGACCACGCAACCACGCCATCAGCCGCCGCGAAACAGAGCTCGCGACAGAGCACCACCGCTCCTCTCCTTCTCGTTGTTTCCTCACCCTCTCTCTGTCTTCTTGCAGGTACCGGAGCCAGTTAGGGAGAAGAGGACGCTCGCGAAGACGAAGCAACAGACGCGGCACAAAGCGCGTCGCGCCGGAGACGAAGGCAGAGCTACGCGATTTTTGGCGGGAGAAAACTGTTTTTCAAAACAGTTTTGGCTATTGACACCTCGAGAATCTGTAAGAGCCACCACAGTGCAATTTCAGCCCTTTTCTCGGGATTCGCGTCAGTGCAGAGATGACTTCCACCTCAATTGATGTTGTGACCACTGCTAGCATGATCAGCTAAACCCTTCGCCAAGGCTAAGATGAAACCACAGGGTTTCCTAGAGTTTGTTGTATTTAAATTTATTGTTTTCTTTATGCTTGAACGTTAAACACATTTGATTTCTGAGTCTCAATAATTTGCTTTCACCGATTATATCATGATTAATTATCTAGACTAGTCGGTAGTTAGAAATACCCTTTGTTGACATTCAAAGCCTGATTTAATCAATTAATATGAATCTGTCATTGTGTGTGCCGTAAGAAGACATGCAATGCTAGGGGTTTAGGATTAGTTAAAATAAACCTATGATTGTGTGTGCCGTAAGAAGACACGCAATGCTAGGGGTTTATACCTTTGCTGAAATCAATTGCGAACTTAGATTAATCTTTAGGTTAGTCATGTTAATTCTTGAAAACAATAATTTGGATTATACAAATCTCAAAGAACCTGTGGTGGATTCAATGCCTTGGTTTTCCTTCTCATATTCTTAAAGACTTTTTATTTTGCTTTTTAATTTGATTTTTAGTTTAGATATTTTGATTGTTGTAACCCCAATTTAAATTAGTTTAAGTCAACTCTAAAATTTAATTGCAACCACAGTCCTTGTGGGATCGACCTGTACTTGCCCTTGTCTACCAGTTAGACACTGTGCACTTGCAGTTATTACAAGTGGGTTAAATTAACCTATTTATTTAGGTTAGTTAAATATGCATCAAGTTCCTCTTCCACCTTGAACCATCTTCGTGCTTTTATAAATGACAATCACATGGTTGACTTCCCTCTTAATGATTTTCAATTCACCTAAAACAATAAAAGAAAGGACAAGAACGGGATCAAATTGAAGCTTGACCGTATCTTGGCTACCACTGAATGGATTCATTCCCATCTGCCATGGCCCACACCATTCATACTGTTGCCTCCTACCATAGAGCTCTTACTCTTCAATTTGTATCCCAATCCCACAAGGGTCACAAACCTTTACGTTTCTTCACATGTGAACCAGAAACCCCAACTATCGTCACCTGGTTAACTCTTCCTGGACCCATAGATAGCACACCTCTCCCGCACTTAACTTCCTCCGCAAAATTAAAAAACTCAATTACAATTTGTCGCGCTGAACAAGAAGAATTTTCAAAATATCCATATCTGAATTTTGGAAATCCAAAAGGCCTTGGATGTTCTTCAAAATAAATCTCCCTCTAAGGACAATGTTTTGGCCATCTCAGCTTTAGAGGATAGACTTGTTGAATTGTTTGCGAGAAAAGAACTCTTTTGGTGGAACAAATAGAAGCGTTCCTGGCTCACTGAAGGAGACAAAAATATCAAATTATTTCATTTCGCTTCATTGCTCTGTCGTAAGTGAAACTTTGTTCTTCGCCTAAAGGATGTTGATAATTCTTGGCACTTTGATCCGGTCTCTGTCAAAAATATTATAAAAAATTATTTCCAAAACATATTTTCTTCTTCTTGCCCCGAGCCTGACCCAGATATCCTATCTCTTTTTAACCCAATTCTCTCCGTCGAGGAATATGAATCTCTTACCGCTATTCCGAGTGATTCGAAAATCCAAGCAGTGCTTTTTTATATGGTAAGTCATAAAGCCCTAGGATCGGATGGCTTCCATACCTTTTTTTCTTCAAGTATTACTGGGATATAGTGAAACAAGATGTTATTGAAGTGGTAAAAAAAATTCATCATTCATCAGTTGAATCCTAGGCTCAATGAAACTTTCATCGCCCTTATCCCAAAGGTAAACAACCTTATTACCCCGGATAAATTTTGACCTATTGGGCTATGCAATGTCATTTACAAAGTCATCTATAAAATCCTAGCCAATCGTCTTAAACCCCTTCTTGAGCACATCATTTCTCCAAACCAAAGTGTTTTCCTCCGCGGACGCTCTATTGCTGATAATGTCAGTTTTGCCCATGAGATTTTTTTTCAAATGAAGCATTCCCGCAAATAGAAACAATGGTGGATGGCGATAAAAATTGATATGGCCAAAGCCTACGATAGATTATAATGGCCATTTCAGCTCCAAATCCTCTATCAATTGGGTTTTGCGGAGGACTAGATCCAAATGATCAGTCAATGAATCTCTTCAGGTCTTGCTCAATGGGTCATCATTCCTTCAGTCAAACCTTCTAGAAGACTTCATCAAGGTGATACTCTCTCACCATATCTTTTCATTCTCATTTTGGAAGGCCTTTCCCGGCTTCTTGCCTGGGCTAAATCCGATGATCTCATCAAAGGTATAAAGAACAAACGACATTCCCCTTCCATCAGTCATCTGTTTTATGCAGATGATCTAATGATTTTCTGCCAAACATCTTTAGCTGAAGCCCATGCTTTAAGGATATTCTCCATCAATACTGTTTTGTTTTGGGCCAAGGGGTGAACTTCGACAAATCTTCAGTGTTTTATAGTTCGAACGTTCATCCTAAATACTCAAAAATGATCAACATGATCTTGGGATCCAAATTATACAATCCCAAAGACAAATATCTTGAATCCCCTCTAGACGGCCAGTGATTCCAGTTCTTGCGTGATAAAGTTAACACAAAACTTTCTAGTTGGAAATCTAAAGTTTTATCCCTAGCGGGTAGAACGACCATGATTAAGGTTGTTCAAAATTTTTTCCTTATATACACTATGCAAACTTTTCTCCTTCCTTACGCCATTACCACCAAATTGGATAACATGGCTTGCAATTTCTGGTGGAACGACCACGCTAAGCATGTGTACTTGGGATCGTATTTCGAGGCTCAAGGCCCTTGGTGGTCTCAATATTCCTTCTAACAAGAACAACAACCTTGCCGTGATGGCAAAAAACATGTGGCAAGCTACATCACATCCAAGATAACACCCTCACTGGATTATTAATATTCTCAATGCTCTGTTCCCGGCCGTGGTGGCTATTGATATACAGAATATTCTTATTCGCTCTTTGGATTGTCCGAATCAACTGATTTGGATCTTTGACAAAAAGAGTATTTTTCTGTCAAAAACTTTACCGAAGCCTTCTCAATTGAACTTTCTGAATGTTCCAATTCTCTCAACTCCAATTCCGTCCCGAGTACGAAGATTCAGAGAGATGCAGAGAATTAAGGCTTCTCCTTCTACCCTGTTTCTTTTCTGGAAGATTGGTCAAAACATTTTTCCCACCATGACCAATTTTATATAACTTCACACACCCATAAAGGATCAATGTATTTTTTGCCACAATCATCCTGTGGGTGTCATTTACCTATTTTTAGATGACTGATTATCAATCTTTTGTGGAGAGTTTCTCCATTTCCAATTGATTGGCTCAATGATAACTTCAGAAGACCCACTATTTCTACACTCTTTGCCTTTATGTGGGATACGAACAAAGTTCACCCCAATATAAGAGAGGAAATTCTTTCTCAATTCGTGGCTATGATCAAGACCATTTAGCAGCTCCGTAACGACTATATTTTTAGAAAGTCCAAATTTGGCACTCATTTGTTCCTTCCCACTTTTTACCGATCTTGGAATGCCTGGCAAAGACAATGGTTTAGGACACAACACCTCCCTACTGCCAATCAAACTATTACTCACAACGAGCAGTTTCTCTTAGTCATCATGATTATGGAACAATCTCTTACTAATATAAGGCATAACCAAATTAATACTAGGAATGTTCCCAATACTTTAATGGACCCTTGCACGGAATCAGGAACCAATAAATAGGACCTGATACAAGCCCAAATTCACTCAGCCAGACACCACAGACTCCATGTTATATCCTTCCATGCTCACCCCCATTCCTGACATCTTGAATTCGGACACTACATAGTTACTTATGTTGCTAATTTTTATGCCACGTTTCAGCAGGGAGATATAGGGTCTTTGCGACCACTATACATGGCCAGGAGCTTGCTCGGGTGGCAGATCCAATAGCAGGGAGAATACTACATAGTACAATAGCAGAATCCATGTAGTCGAGGCAGCCTTGCTACTCATCCAGACGCGGCAATGGCAGACAGGTTTGCTACTAGGAAACTCGAAAATACTTCACTCTATCTTGCAAGAAACGCAGCAGGATCCTAGGATGGACATGAGCTTGATGTGGAGACCTATAATTAGTAATATTAGAAGACTGCTTACTTTACATAGACTTTGGTTTTGTAACTTTATTAACAGAGATCTCAATTATGAGGCTCACAATCTAGCTGTAACAGCAGGACACTGGCACTCTGTGCACAATTTTAATATATATATATATATATATATATATAATGTTATATGCTTTCATAAATAAAAAATTGTCATTAAGTCCAAAATAATTGACCCACATGTTTGGAAGTAATATTTAATTAAATCATAAATACTCAAAACATAGAAGCACAAATCTACATTAAGATTGAGTCATGCTAAAGACAGTACTGAAAACTCTAAGCAACAGAAAAGTTGTGGAGTAGACACCATGCCTCCACTACATCCTTTAATCAAAACCTACTAAAATTTTCTAAAAAGATCATAGATATGGTAGCTATGATAATATTTTCATCAATCTTCAGTTTCCCACTGGCGTCGCTTGTGGATTCAAATCCCCCTTTTGGTATTGGTTCAGACTAAACCATCGATGCAGCTGAAATTTGAATCAATGCAAATGTATCAATAAGAATATTTTTAGGTATATGTTCCATTCTTTCTGTAGTATCAAAGTCACAAAACTTGCGAAATTGAGTGATAATTGTTATATGGTGAATTTTGTGTTATTAAATCGGTGATTAATCCTCGATTAATCTCTTACCGTTAGTAGAGCGTTACGATTTTTGAATTTATTGTTTCAACAATCTCTAGCCCGAGTAATTGGTAATTTCTTGCCGATTTGCCAATTAATTGCTTTTCAAAATTCACCGGTTAAACGACCTACAGTAAATGTTATAAATAAACAAAAGAAAATTAATGTTAGTTTTTCTATTTTTGCCTTAACCTCATAAATACTCTAACCCGTAGGGCAATAACAAGTCTGTGAAATGTTTAAGAGAAAGAAAAATCAATATATATATAATCTAAAAAGAGATAAAATGACCAAATGAAAATAACAAACTAAGTTAAAGAATATGGAAAGGCACTTTTATCTAACATTGAATTTTTTATTTTGTTATAATTTGCCTTAAGTCTTGGTCTATGATATCTGCTACTATAATATACATTATTTTTATTTTTTTTTGAAAATGTTGTAAATATATTATAGAAGAATAGTGAAAATATGTGCAAAAAATGTCGGCCGATTAATTTCGATAAATCTCATATCGCTCCTGTATTGATTAAATTCTTACACAAGGCAAATTCTGCAGTCTAGCATTAGAGATCCTCGAAGCTAGTCTACCAATTTACCTTTGTTCGTTTGTTAAAAAATGTTGTTTATATATAGTTGATAAAATGTAATTAGAATATATATAAAAAGAAAAGCAAACTTGTGACATCTACACACCTGTCACAGTAGTATTTGGGTTGGTTTATTCTGAAACTGGAGATTGAGATGAACTACGAGCCAGAGGTAGCCAACCCTGAATCAAAACCAAGAAACCACACATTAGAGAAACCAAGAAACCACACAATAGAGCATCTCCAAGGGATCCCCTAAATTAGCCAAAAATTTATTTTTGGGAGCTCATGTGGGAAAAAAATGCTCCAAGAGATCCCTTCAAAATATGTGATTCTCATGTTCATGGGACTTTCATTCCCTCCATTGATCAAAAAATCTAATGTTGGATTGGTGGGTGAAGCTCAAATTAGGTTAGATTTAGGAGGTCTTCTCATGAATTCTCATGGCATAGGATTCTATGCAACCAAACACACCCTATATGCCATAGGTCCCCCAAGGCATGTGATTCACATGTTCATGGGACTTCCATTCCCACCATTGATCACAAATTTAAATGGTGGATGTGGAGTGATACCTCAAATTAGCATAAAATATGGAGGTCCCCTCATGGATTCCCATGACATAGGATTCCATGCAACCAAACACACCCTAAAGTTCTAAACTTCAAAGTAATGCAGGCTGAAGGGTTTACTAATCCAATAGTTATGGTTATTTGGTCAAGGTGTGTAGCTAGCATAAGAGTGCACTAGTGTTGGTGATGATACATCAAATAAGATTATCATCACGACCGTATACGTGGTGAAGATCACTAATCACAAGGACCAAGTATTTCAATTTAGGGCCGACTAGCAAAACCTAAAAAGGCATATCCAACCATTAAAAGCCAAACGGACCCTTCGGAACAAATCATAATAAGAGGCCCAACGAATCTCTCCCTAAAAAAATAGAAACGTTACGAAGGAAACGAGTCATGGCGAGAATTACTCCCGCAAAAATGTATTTTCATAAAAGAAGAGATTATTACAGAGAACGTCTCCCCTCGTTAAGCTTCAATGCTTAAGTCACGCAACGAGTTAATAACGATCATTATATAAGGTAAAGGCAACATTCGACAAAGGCATGCAAGTTTAATTGAACACTTTCTAAATTGAGCTCTCTCCTACAGATTTACTGACTTAAGCATCGAAGTGTCTTCGACCACCAAAAAGGTGGTCTTTGGCAATCCGACCCTTGTTTTGCAGGTCTCATTTCTAGGAAGCCAGATTTAGACACATCAGTTTAGCGTCGTTCGTAGGGATGACATATATCTTTCTGAAAGAGAGTTGGTAGTTGGAAATTTCTTTAACTCTAATCAGATATAAAAAAAAGTTAGAGCAAATGGAACATTTCACAAACCCTCAACCCTGTGACAATCAGAACAATCCTTCTACAAGTGAAGCTGAGTTACCAATAAGGAATGCCCCAAATCTAGCAACTACAGAGTCAACTATGCAAGGTAACACAACATTACAACATGGAGTGGTGGCCCAATCGTCTCAAACATCTGGCGGTACATTAACATATCCACGTGTGGACCAACTCCTGGTCCATACGGATTATCTGATTAAAGTAGTGGATAAGCTCACCCAAAAACGTGTTCAATCTGTTGAACAAGTCCAAACGTCGCCGCAACATAACTTAGTCAACCACGTTCGAGAAAACAAAGAAATTCCTATCGAACTTCAACGAGTGAACTTTGAAGGCAATGAATCACAAGAAGATGGCCTCCAAAGCGATGGAATTCCTATACAAATTCCATTCAGGATTAGAGTCACATATCCTAACGTGTTTTACAAATTGGCTAGACCACCATTATCTGATGCACTCATGAAGACTCCTCTACCAAAGAAGTTCACTCCCTCGAAGTTCGAAGCTTATGATGGCACTACCGATCAGACGGATCATCTGTGGCACTTCCACCACATGATGGCCCTAAAAGAAATAACGAAGTCTATTCTGTGCCGAACCTTTTCGACTAGCCTCACGTCCACAACGATGAGTTGATTCAACAGTATACCGCCCAGGTAAATAGACTCCTTCCAAGTGTTAGCCACTGTCTTCATCACGAGGTTCATTGGTAGCCAGCGAAAAGGGTCCACAATACTTGCTACATATCAAGCAAAAGCCTGAAGAAGCCATTAGGGAGTAGGTTACTCGTTTTACTGACGAGTTGACCATTATAAACGGTTGCACTGACGACACGGCGATTGCTACCTTCATTTTCGGATTGAAGAGATAATCGTTTTACAATTCTTTGAACCTAGACCCTCCAAAAAGCATGGCGACCTTATTAAAGACCGCTATAAAATACATCACCCTCAAGGAGATGTTGACTGCCAAGAAGAAGTATGAATCTGAAAGGAAACCTTTCCCAGCAAATCAGGAAAGGAGAAAATAAAGAAGAAGAATAAGAAGAAGAGATGACATACCTCAAGAGAAGAATGGCCAGTCGAAAAGGCATCGGACCAATGGCAGGACTGAATTCAATCAGAAAGAGCCTGAAAAGTTGCAATCCGGAAGGCCCAGACATTAACCGATAACAAGTGTGGTAAAAAAATGTATAAACCATACACGACTTTGAAAACTAGTCTAGCAAGCATCCTAAAGTCCATGACAAAATATCAAATGGCCGCTCATGATGCGAGGATACCCAAATGGACAAGATAAAAACAAGTATTGCTCTTTTCACAAGGATCACGGGCATGACACAGAAGATTGTTACAATTTGAAGGATGAAATTGAGTATCGGGTCCAAAGAGGGCGACTTGGAGAATTCCTTGGACTGACAGACGAGCAGTCTAAGGGAAAAGATAAGGTAGACACTACCACATGGTCAAAAGAGCAACCCATAGAGCTGATATATATCTTACATGGTGTAGCTAGGGAGAAAGAACGATCGAACCGATCACGGAAGTGATCAATCCGAGATTTATAGACAAAGATTCAATACTAGGAATCTTCTGCACAACGCGACAAAGCAACCCAACAATGTCGATAATGATGCCCAGGTGATCTCAGTATTGATATCCATTTGGGAGATCAAGAAAGTACCAACCAACTACGGGTGAATGCCACTACATAACCATAAAGTACCCAAGCAGATAAGAAGCACTGTCACGACAAGAGGAGCCACTGCAGCAACTTGATCAGACAGATTTTGACCTCCAATTAGATAACACAACACTCCATTTCTAAAACCTAGCTTTCGTTCTTGCTTATTGATCAATGGGGGATAAAGAGACACTTACATTTCAGGCAGAGATCAACCAACTGATCAGGTCTGAGGGTCTCTGTGATACCTTGGAGTGGGCGAACCTGAGGGTGAGGGTTGAAGCCCAATAGGCCCAACAGGCCCAATAGGACTGAGAGAGGTTGGACAAGCTACAAAGGGGGACATAGTCCCACATCGTCTGGGTGCGGAAGAGGGATGTGCTACTTATGTGCGAGGTTGGATCCCCATAGGAAGACGCATTTTAAAGCCGTGCGGGCAGGTTGGGCCCAAAACGGACAATTTCTTACTGTGTGGATCGGGTCGTTACAGAATGGTATCAGAGTCTGACCCAGCCGAAAGTGTGCAGACGTGGACGTTGGGCCTGTGTGGCCAACGAGGACGTTGGGCCTTAAGGGGGGTGGACTGTGAGACCCTGGAGTGGGCCGACCTGAGGGTGAGGGTTGGAGCCCAATAGGCCCAACAGGCCCAATAGGCCCGAGAGAGGTTGGACGAGCTACAAAGGGGGACATAGTCTCACATCGCCTGGGTGCGGAAGGGGGATGTGCTACTTATGTGCGAGGTTGAATCCCCATAGGAAGACGCGTTTTAAAGTCGTGCAGGCCAGTTGAGCCCAAAGCGGACAATTTCTTACTGTGCGGATCGGGTCGTTACAGTCTCAATAACAAAAGCAAGCTCTATTCCAAACCTAAGGTCATTATCCACAATGTCCCCGACATGGCTAACAACACCTCTCCATCATTGACAGTGGGGTTGGCATGACAAATCTAACTTGGCGAACAATCTCGATACCATTGCTGGAACCAAAGAATTCATGGAAGCCTTGGCAGCTAGCGCTGACTTCACTGGACCTTCGCCAACTTCACCGTCTTTCGCCGAAGTTGTTTCAGATCATAATAAATAATGGCTACAGGCCTCACTAGATAAGACAACCCGTCAGAAATCTTCAACTCAGTGGGCTCCTCAATTTGTGACGAATCTGCCAAACACTTCCGCAACATGGATATTTAAACACGTCGTGGAGACCGGACATACTCTACGAGAAAGACAATCTGTAAGCTGCTGATCCAATTGTCACACCCTGATTTTCAAGACACCTAAATGCCTCTAAAGCGGAAACGCGACTCCAAAACCCAAAAAAACATTTCAAAAGAGAAACATAACAATCATTCGGACAATCCAATAAAATATGCTAACTCACCAACCTAAACGTCAAGCATCGACAACTCAACTCCACCTGCAGCATCACTACCAACAACAACACCACCTGCACCCAGGTAGTGGTACACTCATTTGCTACAAAACAAGCAAATGGATCAACACTAGCTGGTGTGAGGAAAACTGAAACATCCAACCCCAAATAAAATGCATAATAGCAATTAAGACAAATAAAAGGGATAATACATGTGTACATGAGATGCAACATGAATGGAATATAATACATAATCTCAACCACAACAATTCAAAGAATCATAAAACTTAACAATGCACAAGCACTCTTTATTCCAAATATTCAATCATGATGTAAATATGCCTATGAAATGCAACACTCAAATGTGTTTTGCCAGTATTCTTTTTTCCTACATAGAAATGCCTCGTTTCTCAAGGCTAAGTGCTACTTTTTTTTACAGGTTTAGCATAGTTCCTTATTTTGAAAAGGGTATTTATGCAAGTGTTCAATAGCTTTAACATCGACATATCAATGTCACAATAGGACTTTTTCCCCTAGTAGCTTGTCGGCCATATCATCCCCGGCTGCCCGCCCACCCAAGGTGTTACAATATCAAACATGTGTTCAACATCGCTAACAATAGGCTTCCCTTGGTAGCTTACCGGCCATATTCCCCCACTGCCTGCTTACCCAAGGTGTTACAATAATATCCCCTTGGTAGCTTGCCGGCTATATTTTCCACGCTGCATGCCCACCCAAGGGGGTTACATCAATATACAATCAGGAAAAACATTGTCCAGAAAAAGTCCACATACATTCTCAAATACTTGCTATGAATGATTAATTATGCAATCTATATTCTCAATAACATGCCATGAATGCTTAATTATGCAATCACTCTCATGTGTTATTTTACAGCCCACACAGAAATTCATGAAATGTTATGCAATCTCAACAAATATGTCACTATACAAGTTTTCATTTCCTAACATGAGTAACTACCATACCACATGGCTTTCAACCAAAACTTTCATATCTTTCTTCATAAGCACTATTCAAAACCGCATTCATATATCAATTAACATGCACATACTTAAAAATACCATAATGACAACATTCTAAAAAAAGATGAGTATTGCTCACCTGAGCAGAATGGATTTCTGAAACCCAAATCCAACATGATGAAGCACCTAATCCATGAAAACAATGATTTGGCGACTCTGGATGCTTTCCAAAAAGGCTCGAACTACAACAAGCCACCAGAATGAAAACCAAATTTTCAGCGAAATCATTCCAAACCCCCAAAACGACAAAAACTCTCCCCTACACCGATCTGATCGTCTCCAAACAGGACAACAGGTCGGAGACTGGCTGAAAATAGGTCAAAGAACAACTAGAACCGTGAATCACAGCTCACCCGTGCGATCACAACTTGGATTCATACCGGTGGACCTCTCTAACAGACATGCATAGTTGATTTTTCAGAAATTCCAGCCAACCGCAAAACCATTCTTGCATGGAGGGTTTACAGGTTCCAACCGACGCCCCAAACACTACCTGAGTGGCCAATTGGAGCAGCGTTGCTCGCTTCGGCAGTGACAGCTCTGATCGAGCTCACTCTCTCTAAAACTCGAGCAAGAAGGAGAAGGGAGAAATAGGAAGAAATGAGAAGATTTTGCGGAGAAATGTCGGCGAAATCAGTCACAAACGGAGAAGAAAGTCTGTTTGTGCGTAAATAAGAAGAGGAAAGGGGAGGAGGACTAATTTATAAGTGGTGCCTATTTGCCCCCACAAGATCTCTAAGGGCAGCACACCTCAAAAAATCCAAAAAAAAACTAAAAGTTTTCAATTAAATTCCAATAAATCAAAATAATTGTTTTTAACCAAAAAAACTCTAAAATGGAAAATTAAAGTTTAATGGGTGTTACATCATACACACCTTAAAAGAAATCTCTTCATCAAGATTAAACTCCTCAAAGACGACTACAACACCACAAATATATCTACCAACGCCATACACACCTCAAAAGAGTGGAAGATGGAAACGCCACACTACCATGACCAGCCTATACAACATGCCAAAGCTGAAAGCATAGATAAGGTGACATCCAAAACATTAGAATACCATGTAACTCATTAAAATGCATCACTTAGTACCGGATGATTATGTTTTTTTCTTCTTCTATGTAGACTGCAAATGTATATAAAACACTATAAGTTAGCTTGTAAATTTTACACTATCATGAATATCCTACCAGAAATGAAACGCACTAGTACTAAAAACCTACGCGTATAAACCATAGCACATCCATCACCAACCTCATACTAACAATAGTAGCCTAAGCATGATACGATAACTTACAGCATGCATCTCAACTACTCTTAGACAGAGTAACATGCATGAAAAAATCAATCTTATCAGCAATGCCCTAAGTGAAATGCAGTATATTGAATAAGGTATAACTATATACACTTCCGAAATACTCTAATACAACCTAAAAAGTAAACATCGGGCCCTAACACACCTCTACACAACACCTCCAATGTACGAAAAACAAATCAAGCAAAACATGTGTTCACACATCAAGGAAAATCCTTAACTCCACTACCCATTCCACATTCGAAGAAACGTTGAGCATCTCCCCTCAACGCTAACCAAGGCTCCAATACCAAACTATCACGCCCTAATTTTTGAGACACCTAAATGCCTCGAAAATTGAGACGCGACACCAAAATCCAAAAAAAATCAAAAGAGAAACATAACATTCATACGGAAAATCCAATGAAAATATGCTAAGTCACCAACCTAAAAGTCGAGCATCGACAACTCAACTCCTCCTGCACCCAAGTAGGGGTACACCCATTTTCCAGAAAACAAACAAACTGCTCAGCACTAGCTGGTGTGAGGAGAACTAAAATATTCAACCCCAAATAAAAGACATAATAATAAATAAGGCAAATAAAAGGGATAATACATGTGTACATGAGATGCAACATGAATGGAATATAATACATAATCTCAACCACAACAATTCAAATAATCATAAAACTTAACAATGCACAAGCACACTTTATTCATTTCCTAACACGAGCGACTACCATACCACATGGCTCAACAACATTTTTATATCTTTTTTCATAAGCAATATTCAAAACCGCATTCACATATCAATTAATATGCACATACTTAAAAAATACCATAATGGCAACATTCTAAAAAAAGATGAGTTATGCTTACCTGTACGGATTGGGTTTCCGAAACCAAAATCCAATATGACAAAGCGCATAATTCGTGAAAACAATGATTTGGCGACTCTGGAAGCTTTCCAAAATAGGCTCGAACTCTGACAAGCCACCCAAATGAAACCAAATTTCAACGAAATCGTTCCAAAGCCACAAAACAGCAAAAACTCTCCCATACACCGATTTGATCATCTCCAAACAGCACAACAGGCCGGACACTGGCCGAAAATAGGTAAAAAAAAACAACTTGAACCGTGAATCGCAGCTCACCCATGCGATTACGCTCGAATTCACGCCGGCGGACCTCCCTAATGGGCATGCATAGCTGATTTTTCAGAAATTTTAGCCAACCATGAAACCGCCCTTGCATGTGGGGTTTACAGGTTCCAACCTATACCCCAAACACTACCTAAGTGGCCGATTTGAGCAGCGTTGCTCGCTCCAGCAGTGACAGCTCCAATCAAGCTTACACTTTCTAAAACTCTTGATTTTATTATTTTTAAGGTAGAAAACTCGAGCAAGAAGGAGAGAGGAGAAATAAGAAGAAAAAAATGAGGAATAAGGGAAAAGTTTTGGCGACGAAATTGGCAGAGAAATGTCGGCAAAACCGGTCGCAGACGAAGAAGAAGGTCAGCTCGTGCGTGAAGAAGAAGAATAATAATAAAAATAAGAAGAAGAAGAAGAATCAGAGAAAAGGGGAGGAAGACTATTTTATAAGTGGGTGGCTATTTGTCCCATCGGATCCCTAAGGGCAGCCCACCTAAAAATCCAGAAAAATTCTAAAAATTTTCAAATAAAGTCCAGTAAATCAAAATATTTGTTTTTTTATTCAAAAACTCTAAAATAGCAATAAAATTTAATGGGTGTTACACCAATCCTTCAGTAATCTCATAGGTCCTACATATCTCGGTGAAAGTTTCCCTCGACCTCTTAACCTAACAACTCCGCGCATCAGGGAAATTTTAGAAAGACTAGATCACCAACTGCAAACTCTTACTCCTTCTGCTTCTTATCATCATAACTCTTCTGTCTGCTCTGGACTGTCAATAAACGTGCTCTAATCATTTGAGTCTTCTCAGTAGTTTCTCTTATCACATCCAACCCCATCACAACTGATTCTCCAATCTCTGCCCAACAAACAGGAGACCTACACGGTCGTCCATAGAGTGCCTCATATGGTGCCATGTCAGTACTTACGTGGTAGTTGTTGTACACAAACTCGCACAACGGTAGGTGATCTTCCCTACTGCCTCCAAAGTCTAAGATGCACACTCTAAGCATGCCTTCCATTACCTGATTCGTTCTCTCAAACTGGCCATCTATTTGTGGATGATATGTTGTAGTCATGTCCAATCTAGTACTCATAGCCTACTGAAAGCTCTACCAAAAGTGGGCTATGAAAAATGGATCTCGGTCGGATACAATTGACAGAGGTGACCATGAAGGTGGACTATCTCCCGAAGGAACAACACTGCTATATTGTCTTCCATCTGATGTGTACTAACAGGAATGAAATGTGCACACTTCGTCAATCAATCAATAATGACCCATATCGACTCATGACCTTTCCTCGACCGTGGAAGTCCATCGACGAAATCCATGGTGATATACTCCCACTTCCATGTCGGGATCTCAATGATATACTCATGACCCAGACGATCTCTGATGCTCGGCTTTGACTTGCTGGCAAATCACATACCATACCACAAACTCTCCAATTCTTTTTTCATACTGCACCACCAGAAATAACGTCTTAAATCTCGATACATCTTTGTTTTATTAGGGTGAATGGTGAAATGAGATTTATGAGCTTCCTGTAAGATATCGCTTCGCGGCTCCTCATCAGATGGAACACAAAGTCACCCACAGAACCTCAATCCTCTATCCGAACCAATTGACCAATCGGTAGAGCACTCATCCAGTGTGTCCACTACCAAATCTGATATGTGCCTCAGAATCACTAGATCAGATTTTTTCTCTCCACCACTTTGTTGATCAACGACTGATGAAAAACTAAACTCGTATCACACTACCTTTTGTACTGAAAGTAGGCTGAACTGCAAATGAAGCTAATGTCTTGAGTGTTTGATACTCCTGAATATCATGGTTGCCATTACTGCATGTCGTCTACTCGGGCATCAACAACCACATTGGCTCTACCAGGCTAATATTGTATCTCGAAGTCACACCTGCTAAGAAAATCAACCCATCGTTGTTGCTTCATATTCAGTTCCCTCTGAGTGAATAGGTACTTCAAACTCTTGTCATCTGTAAACAACTCGAACCTCTCATCATACAGATAATGTCTTTAGATCTTGAAAGCACAGACTACGGCTGCCTACTCTAAATCATGCGTCGGATATCGCCTCTCATGGGGTTTCAACTGTTGAGACCATAGGCTACAACCCTGTTGTCCTGCATCAACCCAATCTTGTACCGCAAGCATCGATAAATACCACCAGTCGGCTACCAAGTGTCGGAATAGTCAACATTGGTGTTGAAGTCAACCGAAGTTTCAAAAGCTTCTTCACACTTCTCTGACCACACAAAAGGAACATTTTTCCTTGTTAACTGAGTGAGTGGTGCCGCAATTATTGAAAATCTCAAGATGAACCGTCAGTAATAATTGGCGAAACCCAGAAAACTACGAATCTCCGTCACACTACTCGATCGTCTCCAAGACAACACTGTTTCGACTTTCTCGGGATCCACTGTAATGCCTCCTCTAGAAATAACATGTCCGAGAAATAAAACTTCAAGCTCCTAAAAATGACACTTACTAAACTTTGCATAAAACTGATTTTCTCTGAGTGTCTGCAAAATAATGTGAAGGTGCTCTCTGTGCTCTTCTAAACTCATCGAGTACACCAAGATATCGTCAATGAAGACTTCTACAAACTTGTCCAAGTACGGATTGAAAATTTTGTTAATCAAATCCATAAAGAAAGCCGGTGCATTCGTCAATCCAAAAGGCATCATTGGAAACTCATACAAGCCATAACGAGTCTGAAAGGTTGTAATTGGAATGGAGTGTTCCTCAACTCTCATCTGGTGATGCCTAAATTGCATATCCAACTGTGAAAACACTGTGGCTCCCCTCAGCTGATCCAATAGATCATCAATTCGAGATAGCATATACTTATTCTTAATGGTCACTTTATTCAGATCTTGATAATCTATGCACATCCTCAATGATCCATCCTTCTTAGACATAAATATTGCTAGAGCTCATCAAGGTGAATTGCTCAGTAGAATAAACCCCTTACGAAGCAAATCATCAAGTTATACTTTCATTTCTTCCAATTGCTTAGGTGCAAGCCCATACACTGATTTCAATATAGGTACAATACCAGGAACAAGGTCAATCATAAACTCTACCTCATTGTGAGGAGGAAGATCGGGAATCACTCAAAAGACACCAGGGAACTCACACACAACCTCGACAGAACTAGTGTCGGGACTAGAAATCTCAAGAGAGCCAAGAAAACTCGACATCGCATAAATAAAATCTTACTCACAAGCCAACACACGAGATGAAGCATCAGGTGGTGCTAACGTCTTCGACCTATGCAAACAATCATTGATCACTTGATGACAATACAACCAATGCATCCCTAGAATCAAATGATAAATCTCAAAACCCAAAACAATAAAGTCAAACATGAAGGTATGCCCCAATAAGGAAAACTCGAAACATGGACAATACTCCCACAACCAAACTAAACTGTCCAAAAGGGATACGACGCCCAAGGGTTTCAGTAAATGCACTATCTCTAAATGGTCTCTAACAACTAACTGTCTAGAAATAAAAGACCTAGATGCTCCCGTATCAAAAAGAGCCCTCAAATGAAAAAACGACAAATGCACAAAACCTAGCACAAAACACATATATCCTGAGTCACATAACAACACATACACATGCAAATTTTCCTATGCAGAATGCATGTAACACATATCCTACTATATCTAGCACACACAACTAAAACAAAAATAATAACATACCTTGGGTTCTCTTACCACGCATTATCACCACACTCCCTCAACGCAAAAGAAAACATACATACAACACATCAAACAACACACAAAATTCCTAACTCTACCCCATTTCACTAGAGAAAGTGCGGTAACAATGGCTCTGATACTAAGCTTTATCACGCCTCGACCCGCCACGAGACTCGCAGCGTGCTGGTGCGTGAACTGAATCTGTAACCACAAGCGGAATCGTAACTGGACACAACATCATAATATAAGATATTCTTGAAACGAGAAACAAAACGAAAGTAACCAACTACGATAAAGTTTGAACAGAATAAAAAAAGTATTCAATTCGCCTAGTCCCGCGTCATAGCAACAAAACCAATATATACAAAAATCCAATATTTAATAAAATATATAAAAGTACAATGAAAGCAAAACATACCCGCACAGAGTGGACAAGACCACTGAACTGGACCTAAGCGGCACGATCAACAGGAACAACAACACTGCCTACACTCCAATAGAAGCACACCCCTTGCAGAATCAACAAAGCACAAAGCTAGCTGGTGCGAGTAAACTAAATACAAATAATAATACATTATGGAGGAGGAATCCATTCCACACAATAATGAATAATTGAATAATCCTAGATGCATGATCCATAACATGGAAGCAGTGTCCCTATACAAGTTTCTAAAATCTGAGTCACACTGTGTCCCTAATGATAATATTTCTAAGTTCAAGCACCAACCTAAGACATTCAATACTGAACAATAACTACAAGTTTACGAGATATGCTGGTCATTACAGTTGATTCAAACATGGTAAGTATCAAGTGATGAAGATAAATATAATTTTGTAATCCTGCATAGCCTCCTAAGTATGGCAATCAAGTCGAAACCATAATAAATTCATGTGTAAGTGTCTCATATCGTAGGTATCTGTATACCCTACAAATGTATCTCACCCAGACACATCCCACAACGTGCACCAGTACCACTTCGGGCATGTTTGTATCCCAATAGGGTGCAATCTGCCCGGATACAAACTGAAACATCCCAAACGACTGACCTAACATGGCCAACCTAACACAAATCAAACTCTAGCGCGTTGGGAGGGAAAGCTAGTAATCTCCGAAGCACATCCTCTGGGACCCGTTCTATCGCACTCTCTAGTGGCAAGTGCGTGTGGGAGCTCACCGCACCTCAGCGAACATGCCACATGTGATAGCGTCCACAATATCTGTAGGTACGAGTTATCTCAAGCTCCCACCGAACTCACGATGCGAGCAAGTTCTAAAGCATCGACACTATAGTCATTACAGCGGGGTAAAGACATTTACACTAATCTAAACATGCACGCACTACGAGTTTATACAAAATCTAATGTAACTGATGTGCAACAATAATCAACTAGGCAATCCTCATAAGTCCACAACTACACTAGGATCCCAACATGACCCAATTCACAACAATAAAGTCCCTTGAGTCGAACAATCATACAAGTTCAAGACTTGGCAATCTACAGTAAAACACACGAACTGATGACATAGGTCAGATTAACTAATTCTTTATGAGTCAATACAATTTTGAAAATAAAATAAGGAAATTAAATCGAGACACTAGTCCGATTGTGTCGTACCAAAAAGACTCGAAAACACAACATTTTAGCCCAATGACATTATACCAAAGCCTAACCACATTTATATTCAACCACTATTCCATTTCATTCATGTGTCATGCTCTCAGAAAACTGAATACATAAATTCATTCACAAAGGAAGCAACATAACAATCGAATTATCAAAAGCCTCGTGAGTTTCAAATCCCAAACTTGTATTCAATCACACACAATGCGTAATATAGCAATTCAATTCAAGATTTTAAAATAAATATTTCTCAAATTAACAATTATAGTTACACTCACCTGAGCGGAGTGGGTTTTAGAAACTCAAATCCAATCAACCGAAACTCCCAATTCGCAAAATAGCGAATTTGCGACTAAGAAAACTTCCCAAAACTGCAAAAGCGGACCCAATAGTAAGCAAACTAGCCAAAAACTGGAAAAAGAAAGAAGTAACACCCTACTCTAATCTGAGCATCTCCGCACAACATAACAGGCCAAAGACTGGCCGAAAATAGGTCATAGATCAACCAGAACCGTGAATTGCAGCTTACCCGTGCGATCACAGCTCAGATTCACGCTCCTGAACCTCCCTGATGGACATGCACAGCTGATTTTTATGAAATTTATGGCTAACCACTCAACTACCCGTGCATGTGGGGTTTCTGCCCTCCCACCGACGCCACGAACACCTCTGAAAGGGCTGATCAGAGCTACGTTGTTCGATCAGTCAGAACCAGTTCCGTCGAGCTCACTCACACTAATAAACTCTAATTTTGAGCAAGAAATCAAAGGAGAAGGAAAAAGAAGAAAAACGGTAAAGAAATGATGAGATTTGGCCAAGAAATAGGCGAAAAACGAGGGCAAAACTGGATTGTAGGTGGAGAATAAAGAGCTCGCAAGCTCTGCTCATGCGAGAGGAAGAAGAATAGAAAAGAAGGGGGAAATATTTTTAGAAGTGGGTGGCTATTTGCCCCCATCGAATTTCTAAGGGCACCTCACAAAAAACCAGAAAATAATTAAATTTTTTTTTCTAAAAATCATTTAAATTCCAAGAACTTTTAAATTCTTTCTATTAATCCAAAAACTCTAAAATTAAGCAAATAAAACAAATGAAAAATCTACGGGTATTACACAGTTGAATGACGAATTCCAAAATTAAGGATGCTCGGATGAAAACCTACCACCAAAAGAATACTGAGTTGATGGAAAGCTTCCAAGCTGCAACCATTCAATGATATGCAAGAGCAAAGAATGATAAAGTTGACAAATTGGCTAATGAAGCATCACAAACTGAAGAAACTAATAATCCCTTCATCATAGTGCAGGAGAGCTTCATACTGAAAAACCAAGCGCAAGAAACATGTACAACAAATCGGGAGACCAATTGGATGGCTCCAAAATAGAACAATCCTAGAAGCAATAAAAAAAATGAAACATCAAAAGGATTATGGGGGTTCAAACTGCCAAACACACTTTGGGCCCATAGAACGACAAAGAGAACTCCAACCGGAGAAACACCGTTTGCCATTTCATATGGATCTGGAAAAATGGTATCAATTGAAAATAGAATGCCAACATTTAGAACCAAAGAGTTCCGAACAAATGACAACAATGAAGCGTTATGAGTTGGATTAGATCTTCTGAACGAGAAATGGGAAAAGGCCTTGATCAAATAAACAACCTACCAACAACGGAAGGCAAGCTACTGCAAAAAAAAGGTGAAGTCTCGTACGTTCAACACCGGCGACTAGGTGCTCAGAAAACCCAACTCAATACAAAGGAACTAGGCACGGGTAAACTGAACAAGAACATATTGGTTGAAAGACTCAAAAGGAGAACAACTACCATGACAATGGAACATTGAACATTTGAAGAAATATTATCAATAAGACTCCAAAATTTTAGAAACCCTTCCCCTCATGTTCAGATAATCTAATCCAATTAGGACATTAAAGTCAGACTACTCAAACAATATCCAACCTGAAAATAATGTTGAATCATGATGAAAGAATACACAAAAGGGGGGAAATCATGACAAATAAGTCAGATGTACCAAAAGAACTTCTGGTTTGATCAAACCATGAAGGATACTTACAAAAGTTTGGACGTATAAGTCAGCCTTACACGTAAAATCTTCTGGCCCGACCAATATGTTAGACCATATACTTATAAGGGTCTGGAGGTATAAGTCAAACTTACTCGTAAAACCTTCTGGCTTGACTAACATGTCGGACCATGAAGGATACTTACAAAAGTCTTGACGTATAACTCAGACTTATTCAAAAAACCTTCTGGTCTGACTAACATGTCGGACCATAAAGGATACTTACAAAAGTGTAGACGTATATGTTAGACCTACAAGTAAAACCTTCTGGCCCAACAAACATGTCGGACCACGAAGTATACTTATGAAAGTCTGCACGTATAAGTCAGACTTATTCGTAAAGCCTCATGGTCCGACTAACATGTCGGAACACAAAGTATACTTACAAAAGTCTGGACGTATGAGTCAGACTTACTCGTAAAGCCTCCTGGCCCGACCAATATGTCGGACCACAAAGTATACTTACAAAAGTTTGGACTTATGAGTCAGACTTACTCATAACGCCTTCTGACCCGACTAAAATGTTGGACCACGAAGTACACTTATAAAAGTCTTAACGTATAAAACAGACTTACTCTCAAAATCTCCTGGCTCGAATAACAAGTCAAACCACAGAATATGGTTAAAGCAGTTGAGAAGAAATGAAACCAAGAAATAAGTGCAAAGACATAAATTCAGCCAAGTCTAAACTACCAAGATACATAAAGTACGAGTAGCAAAATCATCGCATATCTACTGTCTACAAAAAGATATCGTAATTATTCCATACATTAGACAAGCTATGACTACGACAAGTTCTAAAGACACAATCTATCAGAAAAGACATGCAGATCAGATAACAATAAATACAAGAAAGACAAAACACAAGTGTCAACCAAATTTTTGTCATTCATTGAGAAGAAGTTACAACACTTGGAGAAGATACAGTAAAAGCAATAAGAGCATCACTATCAAGAACGCTAGGAGGAGGGTGAAAAATGACACTAACAGCAGAAGAAGTTGGAACTTTATCTACAGTAGCAGTGGTGAACGACGGCGTGGGGTAGGACGAAGGAGAAGACGATTATTTTTCATCAACCGGATCTCTTGGCAGATCCGGAGCACATTCTTTATTGTCATCAGCGTCTTCGAAATCCTGATCATCCAAACCACGGTATCTAGTCAGATCGAGAGCCTCCTCCGCCTCCATGAAATCGATGAAGTCAATTTGACCAGCAACAACCCTTTTTCCAATTTGCCACTTCTAGAATATTTAGTTTATCCTTGACTGTTGCAAGCTCATTCTTAGTTGAAACGAGTTTTCCCTCAACAGTGGTTAAACTAGTAGAAACATCCGCTTAGCGTTAGCAAGCTCAATTGTTAACTGCACCACCGTTCCTCAGCAACCTTACGATTGACGGATTGTGCACCTGTAGAACGCATGGCTTCATCATGACCAGCCTTCTCAATGGACAATTTTTTCTCAACAACATCCAGCCAATCACGAACTCTGTTCAACTATGTCTCTGAAACCTCAAAATTAGCAACAAACGTATCCCGAACAGACTCCACTTCTTTCAATGAAGCCCAAGCAGTCTCCATTGCCTTCTCGTGTTCCAGGCATTGCGCTTTCAGCACATCAAATTGATGAAGAACGTGGAAAAGCACCAATCCATGTCCTTCCATCTTTTTCTCTAGAGAGGTCACCTGACTACAACCTGATAATCTGACCCCATCACCCCAGCATAAATGAGGTGATTCATCCCTTCCATTATCTATTTGAGACCGTGGTCGAGATGACTACTAGGTTCCTGCGCGGGCATTGGAGCCCTTTCAATCAACCGCCTATGCCATTCGTTGATAAGATTATGTGCACTATACTGCACGTCAATATTTATAAACCAACTTAACTTTCCATCCGATTTAATGCGGATGTCTTCAGGGTTGGGCTCATTCCAACCAATTTATGGATAAAGGACTTCAGGATCAAGGAGTACTGAAGCCCCACCCCACCCGCCAAAAGAACGGTCAGAATAGTAGTGAAAACATAAAAAATAAAAAATAAAAAAACCATTTTTGCCATTTCTCTTCAACACAGTAGTGGCAGGAGTAAGACAGACAGCAGCATCAGCAGAAGCGTGACTAGCAGACAGGGAAGCAAACAACTCCACTGTGTCATCAGCACGAATAGGAGAAGGAGGAGGAGATTTAGAACTCTGACAACGTTCAACGACCTTTTCATCGTATAGTAGATTGAAGTCAAAGTCAGTTATGGTCTTCGTGGTATTCAAATCCTTTGAACTCTCCATAGCAAGCTAAAGCATCTAACTGTTGAGCAAACGAGGGTAATCATCAAACCATTTGGCAAAATCAGACACACTAGGAGTAAAGATGATCCTCTTCTCACGCTCGTCCAACAGACAGATAACCTCTTTCTTACTCCTTTCTATAGCTTGATTTATCTCCACAACCTTTTGAACAGATAGGCGACCCTTTTCCCTATCTTCCTTTCCAGACAACCTCGGACGAGGAGTAGTTCAAGTAGCACCATAAACAAAACTAGCAAGCCGCTTCTTCTTGGGAACATGACCAGGGCTTATCACCAGTTGCTTCGACAAACTGGCAGGCCTAGGCGCTTCCTTTTTCTAGTGGTTAAACCAGCAACACCAATGCTAACAAGAGCATTGAAATCCAAAACCCTCCTGTCGGAGCTCATTTCCCCATCAATGCTAACATCACTAATACCAACAGGACCAACACGAGCAACGATCTCAGCAGCTCAAGCACCGCCCGTTCCGCCTCATGCATAGTATACAAGCCAATAAGCTCGACAACATCCGCAGTGAGGAACGACTCCACAGCAACTCAAGGAAACTTTGAAAAAAGTCACTGATCTCATGTTCCTCTGCAGACAAGTGTAGATGTTTCCACTTCTTGGGCACACGAAACAACTTCATAATCTGTTGACCCTGCAACTTGAAGTATCTAGAGTTGAGGGAAGAATAAAACCATAATCTCGACCAACCCCTGTAATCATCATTGATCTTCCCAAAATAGGCGGAAGAACAGAAAAAACACATTATTGTTATTTACAACAAGCCCCACCACGGAGTGTAAAATCCTAATAGTCAGAGAAGTTCCAGAAAAAATGGCTCTCGCACAAATAGAAACCATCACCTTCCAGCCGTTTCTTGAATATTTCAAGATACAAATATAATCGACTCCAAGCCGTTTCTTTAATCGATGGAAGTCTTCAGCTTTGAGAGGCTTTGTCAATATACCAACGACTTGTTCCTTTGACTTCACATGAACCATCTCAACTTCCTTAGTCTTCACATGTTCTTTTATGAAGTGGAATCTAGTATCGATATGCTTGGATCTTTCGTGATGGACTGGATTTTTAGCAAAGGCAATAGTTGATTTGTTATCAACTTGAATTATAGTCGAACTTCCTTGCTTCAGCTGCAATTCTTCGAGTAATCTTTTCAACCAAATAGCATGAAAAACACAAAATGTTGCAGCGACATATTCTGTTTCACAAGTTGATAATGCAACCATTGGTTGTTTCTTCGAAGTCCATGTGAAAGCAGTTTCTCCAAGAAAAAATACAAAACAAGAAGTGTTTTTCCGGTCATCGCAACATCCAGCCCAGTCACTATCACTAAACCCAGCAAGCTCCCAATTTTGTGTTGATGAATAAAATAGACCATAACCAATGGTACCTTTAATATATCGCATAATTCTTTTAGCAGCCTTCAAGTGAGATGTCTTTGGAGTTTCCATGAACCTGCTGATCAAACCTACGCCAAATAATATATCAGTTAGAGTGCATGTTAGATACCGCAGACACCCGACGAGACTTTTATAATAAGTTGGATTCACCGGTCTCTCTTGGCCTTCCTTCGTAAGCTTGACGCTGCCACATTCTACCGGAGTGTCTACTGCTTGGCAATCTTCCATGGAGAACTTCTCTAAAATTTCTTTTGCATATTTTGCTTGTGAGATAAAAATTCCTTCACTGTTTTGTTGTACTTCAATGCCCAAGAAATAAGACATGAGCCCCAAATCTGTCATATCAAACTCCTTTTTCATTGGTTGCTTGAATTCTTCAATCATGGAGGAATTACTCCCTGTAAAAATCAAGTCATCAACGTAAAGGCACACAAACATAGCATCTCCCTGTGAATTAATTTTCGAGTATAGAGCATGTTCATATAGACATTTAGAAAATCCATTTTAAAGAAAATAAGCATCGATTCTAGAATTCCATGCTCGCGGTACTTGTTTGAGGCCATAAAGAGCTCTCCTCAATCTGTAAACCTTTTCTTCTTGTCCTGGAACTATGAAACCAAGTGGCTGCTCGACGTACACCTCTTCTTCAAGATACCCATTAAGAAAGGTTGATTTCACGTCCATCTGAAATATCTTCAACTTCTTTTGGGCTGCTAGAGAAATTAGCAACCTCACGGTCTCCATTCTTGCCACAGGTGCAAAGACATCTTCGTAGTCAATTTCATATTGTTGTTTGTATCCTTTAGCCACTAGCCTTGCCTTATGTTTTTCAACTTCTCCTTGTGCATTACGTTTTGCTTGGAATACCCATTTTACACCAATAGCTTTGTGCCCTTCAAGAATTGTAGTGAGCTCCCAGGTTTTATTTTTATTTATTGCATACATCTCCTCCTCCATTTAACTTCTTTGTAAGCTTCTTCAAATGTGTATGGATCAAAACCTGCAAATAGACAAAACATATTGAATTCTTCATCAAAATCAATTCTCCTTGTAGCATCATATAATTCTTGAATGGGCATGGTCCTCCTTGTTGGTGGACTTGACGAAGCAGTGGTAATAAGTGATGTTGTAGCCACATTTTGCTCATTGCTCCGTTCATTTTGCACTTGATCGTCTTCAATTAGAACTTGCTTTGACGACTTTTCATCATTCCAATTCCGTATTTGCTCATCGTCAAACTCAACGTCTCTTGACATCACTACCTTTTTGGTGATGGGATTAAACAACTTGTAGCCACAAGAGTTTTCACCATAACCCAAAAGAATACATTTTTGAATTTTATCTTCAAGCTTTGTCCTGCTGTCCTCCGAAATTTTGGCATATGCCACACTACCAAAAATTATGAAGTGATCACCTCTCGGCTTGCGCAAACTCCATGCATCTTCTAGTGGTATTGCCAAGTCGCTTTGTAGGAAACCTATTCAGTAAATAAACTTCACAAGAAACAACATCTCCCCAAAATTCTTTAGGAACTCTTCTTTCTTTTAACATACATCTAACCATATTAAGGATGGTTCTTTTTTTCCTTTCCGAAACACCATTTTGTTGTGGTGTTTTGGGCATTGTAAGCTGATGAACAATCCCATTTTCTTTGCAAAAGTTCTAGAAGTCCTTAGAGATGTATTCACCGCCTCTATCAGTCCATAGACATTTTATACGACACCCACTTTATTTTTCAACTGGAGTTTTAAACTCAATAAATTTTGCAAACACTTCACTTTTCTGTTTTAGCATGTAGACCCAAGTCTTGCCACTATGATCATCAGTAAATGTAAGAAAGTACCTATTTCCACCAAGTGACATTAGGTTGATAGGTCCGCACACATCTGAATGCACCAAATCAAGATGTTGGGTTGCTCTCCATGACCTGCTCGTCTTGAAAGGCCTCCTTTGTTGCTTTCCCAAGACACATACTTCACATAATTTGACCGAGCAGCTGATCTTTGGCAAACCTATGACCATGTTATTTTTTTCCAAAAGCTTCAATGCCTCGTAATTTAAATGCCCATATCGGAGGAGCCAAAGGGCAGAATCGTCTCCAACATTAGCCTTGAAACAATTAGGCTGATTAATGGACAAATTCAAAGGAAACATTCTATTCTTTGCCATTTTCACATTAGCAATCAACTTATTGTCTTTATCACGCAAATGAAAAGAGGAAATTTTCATTTGCACATTCTCAAGTAATTGGCCCAAACTCAAAATATTGTTTTTCATCTCCGAAACATAATAAACTTTCGAAATATATTTCTTTTCACCATTCTTGAGTTCAAGAAGAATTTTACCTTTGCCTTTGACTGATGTTTGAGATAAGTCACCAAAAGTGACGTTGCCATAATGCCCTTCATCAAGCTGAATAAAAAACTCCTTTCTTCCGCACATGTGGTTCGAGGTGCCGATGTCAAGGAACCAAGTGGTGGAGTTGCAAGATTCTGAACCATTATAGGCGAGTAATAGAACCGCTTCCCCTTTCTCTTTCTCTTCTTCTTTGTCAACAAAATTTACTTATTCGGCTCCATTATTAGTGTTGAAATAACATTCAGAAGCATAATGCCCATTATAGGTCAGCCACCCTCTTATTATTGAATTGAACCAAGAACAAAAAGGGGTCAAAGGTATGAAATGGAGGGGTTGGGTTTGGTTTGGTTCAAGATGTCCAATACCAAAGTCCAATTTGATTCCCGGTTTCAAGGAAAATTTTGTTTACGTATATTTTTATTTATTTAAATTTTATTTTTTTTACGTATAGAGAAGAACAGAGAGATAAGAACATATGAAAGTGAAGTAGAGGCAGGGTGTCACCTTATAGTGGTTGTCTATTGTTTGGTATGATGCAGTTCTATACCTTCCATGTAATTCCAATACGAAAGCATATCTGAATTGTCTCTCTACTAGTATAATACCCGTGTCGTTGGCACTCGACATAAATTTTTTTCTTTCTTTGCTAAATATCTTATACTAAATACCCCCGCCACCACCCCACTTCGCCATCAATAAGTTTTGAAGTGCAAGCCTTTTATTTTTTATTTTGTTAAAAACACTTAATTTAGGCAATCCCTGATCTGAAGCATATCCTTTAGTTGTGAAACTTTTGTCAAAATAGTGATTTTTTCAAGGAAAGTACTATGCATAGACTTAGATTCATTCTTCGGATCAGAACTGAATGATCGAATTATCTCTATAAATCTCCCAATAATCAATGATATGCTTCAATATCACATGAGCAATCATATTCGTGAGTTGACTCACTAAAAGCTAATGAGTTTTGAATGAAAAATGAAGAAGTTTTCACTAAATTTTAAAAGTTGAAAAAGTGGGATCAATGAATGCAGTGTACTGGAATGCATAACCAATCTCTAACAAAGAAACAACAACACTAATCATCACCAATTGCTCTGGCCCCACTGAATGATCGGTGAAAACCTGCAAAACCCATTTTTGATTTATCCAAATTCAACTACAAATTAGATAGAAAACATAAACCCCAAATAACCAACCGGTGCAAGTTGAGGTTTCCATATCCCAGACCGCACTCTGGGTCGGATTGAAAAGGAGGAAAAGTTGAAATCTTTGCCGTCATTCTTATCAAATTTGGCTAAGAGCTTCGATGGGTCGAATCTAATAGTTTGTTCAAAGTTCAACACTTTATTTAAATTCACCACCCAGTCATCATTATCGACAGAAGAAGAAGAATCTTCATAATTTTTCACCGAATTGGGCAACATATTTGGAAGAGAAGAAGAAGAAGAAAAAGAAGAAAAAAGAATATAGCAAATGTGAGGAAGAACCCATTTGATGATGAAGATCTCAAATCGAGTCAACCAAGCTCTTCCTCTATTTAGTGAAGAAGAAGAGTGGATAAGCTCTCTTTGATGATGGAGTTAGCACTTTCACTCCCACTTCTAAAGAGCCCATTTGCTTAATTGAGTTATTAGTTCATTTGAAGATGAAGCTCAGAGAAAAGATGAAGTAAAAATGACGGTTTAGGGTTGTGAATGGAACTGTTCGGAGGAAGAAAAGGGGAGGAGAGGCCGGTGGTGGGAGATATGAAGGGGAATATGGAGGCATCCAGTGGCGGAGGTGGAGGAAGATGGTGTTGCTGATGTGGGTTCTGGGTGGGTGTGGGCTGGGGTTGGGGTTGACAGAGAGAATTGAAGAAGAAGAAGAAGCTCAATGTGAGAGGAGGAAATGAAGTGTCCCCTAGCTCCTCTTAATGACAGTGGTGGTTGAAATCAGAGAAATGGAGAAAATGGGGGGGGGGGGGGGGGTCGGTGGTGGGAAAGAAAAAGCGAATGGGAGCTTACAGATAGTGAGAGAGGTTTGTGAGAAGAGTCAGAGGAAAGCATCGGGTGTTGAAATTTTCACTTAAGTTCTGCAAGAGACATAACTTTGCCATGTAGGACATACACACTGTCTACAGTGTTTTTAAATAGTAAAATACCTCTTTGAATTGTAAGGAAGATATAGCATGCTTGGAGTATTTACATAATTAAACTTATATATACACAAGTATATACCAATGTATATATAGGCTCTTACTCAAACAATCTTTCATCGGCCATTTCACCCTAAATATATACACCAATATTTTCAACAAAATACAACTTAGTGGATTAAAGGTTGGACAACATCTATTTGTTTAGATGACCTTTTAAAGTTACTCCGCCCTAAAAACTTATGCATTTATATATATATATATATAAACAATCTTGTGATTTGTGTGGTGGTGGGGTGTGGGGGGATAAATAAGTTATTGTTTGCAATTTCAAGATGCATTTGTATAAAGAAAAGTGTGCAATTTATATGTTTTATATTTTTTTTTGTTACACTTTATCTGAAATGAACAGAAAAGTTGGGTTTCAAATATTTGGACTCAAAAAAAAATGAAAAATTGGGCTGAAAACTATTGAGTTAAAATTTTCGGGCTTTACCTAAATCGGCCTGGACCGGCCCGAAATAACCGAAAGCTCAGTTAACCGAGGTCACTCGGGCCGGGCATGGTCCTTAAAATTCAGATTTAAAAAATTTGATCCGGTCATCGGTTTGAGCTATACCATCCGGTTAACCAGCCCGACCCACCCCTACCTTTTACTAGAGTTGGGCAGGTCCAATTAACCGGCCTGATTTTTCAAAATCGAGGACCGAACCGAAATTTTAAAAATTGGATTTCTATGGACCGAACCCGGACTGGTGAGACCAGTTAACCGAGAATTTGGGCTAGTCTTGGCCGATTCTCGAGCTTGTGCAGTGGCGAGGAAGTGAGATAATGTGAGGTGAGTTGTTTGAAAAAATGTTGATTTTTTAATGAAAATGGTGGTGAGAAATGAGACAAATGTGGGGTTTGTGATTGATTGCAATTGGTGGGTTGTTTTTCACGTAGTGGTGGCATAACTTTTGACTCTCTTACCAAAAATTGTGAAACCCTATATATACAATATTTAATTTTGATAAATGGAAGCTTATCACAATATGTTGGGTTACAGATTCAAAATTAAATATTGATAGCTTTTGATATTGGAAGAGAATAGGCTTTTGATGTTAGAGGGATATAGTTTGGGTTGGATTTTGATGTTGGAGAGTAAAGTTTGGTTGGGCTTTGAAAATTGGATATTTAGTTTTTTCTTTAAATTTTCGGTCCGGGCTGGTTAACCGACAGTCTTGGAAAGCTGGAATCGAGGATCGGACCGCAATTTTCGGGCCGGGCCTAAAAATCGGACCAACGGCAAAAATTATTTAAAGACTGAATCGACCGTTCCGGTCCAGGTCAGTCCTCAATTCGGTTCAATTTTTCGGTCTTAAATGCCGAGCCCTACCGTTTACAATTTAAAATAATTTATTTCAAACATTGATTAATTATAGTTAAGTTCCTAAATTAATTTATTTGAAGGCCCTAAATATTTATAAACTATAATAAAATCATTACTTAGATGGTATTATTTAACTATTTTAATTAATTAAAATAAAACTATAAATAATTTTTATGATTAATTAGCTTAGAAATTTGCAGTTGAATCTCGTAACGCGCACATAGATAGCTACCCCACCTTAATAATAAGAAAAAGAAAAAGGAGCAACAACTTGATATTTGGAGCTATAGATTCTTGATTCTTCAATAGGGTTGGCAGTGGGGCGGATTTTCACGGATATCCGCCCCACTCAATCCGTATGGGACGGATTTGGATATGGCTAAATGGGTTTTCGGGTGGTTTCGGGTATCCAAACAGTATCCGTTGCATATTCGGGGCGGATACGGTTTTGGCCATATCCGCCTCGCGGATATCCGTTTAAATTACTATAGTACCCTTCGCCCCTTAAGTGACAAAAAAAAAACCCTAAAGTATCTAAACCATTTTCCAAAAAAGAAATCATTGGTAACATTCTTTACTTTCATAAAAGCCCAAATTTGTAAAATTAACACACTAGAGTGTTGCATTGCCATTTACTATAAAAGCTTAAATTCGTAGAGAAGGAAAATCTTGCACAATGCCATGTTACATTGCTATCTAAAAGGCTCAAGCTTAGCATGATCAAGTGGTATGCGTCTATGAAATAGGTGAAGTCCACTTTTAATTTAATATTGAATTCTTCCATCTTATGATTCATTTTCATTTTTGTACTATTAGCATAATACCCCAAGTCAATGAATCTAGGACGAGGAAAATTTTGACCAAGCAAAGTTATCGAAATAATAGAAGAATATTGGAAATCTTATAAATCATGCTACTGTGTCGCGGAGGGTAGGGGATTCAACACCCACCACGAAACCGATCTTAAACGGATATCCGGGGCGGGGCGGATATCCGCACACTACAACACAAATGCCCAATAATAGCATTTGTTAATAGCGTTTTTGCTAAATACGCTATAAAAGATCAAATTTTAATGTAAACAAAAACGAAAACGCTGCGAAAAAAAAAGCGGGCTTTTTGGCGCTCGTTTCTTCCCTCCCTTGTTTTATTGGGCGCTCGAGTTAGAGCTCGATGAAACTCCACCCTCCCCTCAATCTCGTCGTCTCCCTCACTGCTAGCTCCCTCATCTCGCCATCTCCCTCCCTGCTCTCTCCATATCTCCATCTCCCTCACTGCTCCCTCCATTTCGCCATCTCCCTCACTGCTCCCTCCATCTCTCCATCGTCCTCACTGCTCTCTCCATATCTTCATCTTCATCTCCCTCACTGCTCCCTCCATCTCTCCGTCGCCCTCCCTCTTTCTATTTGCTACTTTCCCTCCCTTTTTTGTCGCTTGATCTCACTTTATCACAGTCGATTCACCTCTCACTTGATTCGACAATAGTTGTTCGTCTTTCTGGGGTGCTCCTCTCACATCAACGCCACAAATGGATCGATTTCTCGGTCCCTGACGAAGACTATGTTGCTGAAGAGGCATGGTCTTGCATGACTGGTATGATTTCCTAACAACCCTTTAACAAAGTTTCAATTTTTATGTTGAATGTTACTGGATTTTTATGTTGAATGCCCCTTTTCCTTTCTCTTCTTCTTCGCAGCAAACCATGGCTCTACTTCCATCGAAACCCTTTTTAGATTAGAGACTAATAACCACATGTCACGTTTGTTTGATTTTATGACTATCGCTTGCTAATGATTCAGTGTTTTTTTGTGTTGAAAATGATTTTTTTTTCTCTGTGTTTGAATAAATTTTGGTTGGTTTTGCAGTGGCTAATATGCTTTTTCTTGAATCTCCTGCTGGTGTTGGATTCTCATATTCAAATACTACCTCGGATTTGTACAATTCTGGTGATCAGAAAACAGGTAATTCTGATATTCTTTTATTAAATTTTGATGTATTTGATTCGAGATAGATTATCTCAGTTGGTTAAAGAATGGGGTCTTTTTGATGCTGATGGCTTGATATTTATTTATTTTTCCTCTTGAATTTTGCTTCATTAGTGATTAGGGTTAATTGTTTCGTGGAAATATTAGATGGGTATTGCAGTATTTGATGTTTAGAACAAATCATGTAAGCTATATGGTATCTGTAGATGATTTTTCGGATGTCGGGTATTTGAATATGTAGTTGAAGATGCCTATACTTTCCTTGTCAAATGGTTGGAAAGGTTCCCTCAGTAGAAGCAGAGACCCTTCTACATCGCCGGAGAAAGCTACGCAGGTAAATTGACTAATATAATTCTCTTCCATTTATAACTTAAAACTCAATTTAATTAGTAGTGAATTTATGGTGTTTTGTACCTGTTTCATGTCACTATGTTCCCCAATTGTCTAAAATTGTGTACGAGAGAAACACGGGGGTTGAGAACCCTGCTCTTAATTTCAAGGGTTTCATTGTAAGAATCTCAAGGACAAATGCTATCAAATATATCTGATTATTAGTTTTGGATTAACGCGGCTATGCCACTGAGTGTTGATGGTACTGAATCTCTCTTTGCAGGTCGGCAATGCTGTCATTGATGATTACCACGATTATATAGGCACCTTTGAATACTGGTGGACTTATGGTTTGATTTCTGATTCTACCTATAAAACTCTGAGAAGTAAGCACCCATCTGTTGAATGCATGAAAGCTCTTACTATAGCACACAGAGAACAAGGAAATATTCATCCTTACAGTATATTCACGCATCCTTGCAATAATACTTTATCTCTCGAGCGCAACTTAAGGGGTCACTATGTAAGTTATTTATTTAGATTGACTATTAAGTAAACGGTTAGAGAACGTTTGTGTTTTCGACTAACGACCAAGTGTTTGCACTTAAAAAAAATTTAAGGTTTCCATTCTGGTACCATGAGAAAGGATAATAAACCTATTTCTTAGTGGGCTACAATTTGGCTTTTATATGTGAAATGTGAACCGTTTAGCTTCTTTATTTATTTATTGGAGAAAGGGAATGGGTGTTGAAGGCTTTCAGACAAGATTAGAGATCATCTTTTGCTATGACACCGCTTCATTAGGGAAGTTGATGCAGGAGGGTTTCTAGGGTTCCTAATTTGAGTTTCTAGGGTTTCTAATTTGCTCTCAAAGTTATTTACTAAATAACTTTGAGTAATCTTTCAATTTAATTAAAAATCTTTTAGTTTCCTTTTAGGATTAGGCATTATTTTCTTTTAGGAATAGACTACTTGTTAATTTTTGTAGTTTTTTTTTCCTTTTATAGTAATATTTCAATTATAGTTTAGGAAGTGATTTTGAACCCGATTTGGGCCAGATTCTTGGCAGATTATTTCTTTTATTACGTATTTTGTTTTAGTATAATTATTGGGGTGTTGTCATTTTTGGTAAAATTTTAATATTGATGAGTTTCAGCTATAAAGTCAGGCTTGTGGGCTATTTTTAGGGAGACCTTTGATTTTAATAATTTTAATTGAACATTAGAGTATTTCTCAGTGTTTTGGACAATTCTCTTGTGTTCTTCCCTGTGGATTATATGTTAGAACTAGCCTGCAGGATAATCGTTATTCACCCAAAAACACAAGTTTCGAACGAAGAAGCCCCAAACCGTGATTGTAGCGTTCAAGATGTGATGATTGAGGATTTACAGAGGCAAGTTGCAAAGTTAACCCGACGTCTAACGACGCAGTCATGAGATAAAAAATCACGATTCTGATTCCAGTTTCGAAAACCCGTATCACAATCGTGCTCGACTCTGGGAGCGCCGTGGTCGGGGGGATCGTCATGAAAATCTCGATTTCAAAGTGGATCTACCCGAGTTTTCTGGTACGTTACAGGCCGAAGGATTCGTGGATTGGTTGAATGAAGTAGAACGTATTTTTGAGTATAAGGAAGTTCCAAATCATGTCAAAGTGAAATTAGTTGTCATCAAACTCAAAGGCAGAGCATCTGCGTGGTGGGAGCATTTGAAGCGATCACGCGACAAGTAGGGCCAGGCCAGGATCACTGATTGGAAAAAGAGGAATAAGATGAAGGGTCACTTCCTTCCTTTCGGCTACACTCAAACCTTATTTCAGCGACTTTACTCGTTGAGGACCGTTTCGAAAGCATACTAGCGTGCACTTGTGTGGAAAAACAGCAGAGCAGGATGCCAATAATCAGAAGTGATCAAAGCGGTTGGCCAGTTCGCCCTCAAGAATTCCGTCCTACCCAGCAGCCACCACAAGGTAATTCTAACTCAAATATTAGATGTGGTGAACAGGGACATAGTGCGACTGAGTGCAGAAAGTCTGCTATTCAGAAAGGTAACAATCTCCTGATTGAGGAAGACGTGGTAGACAAAACTGAAGAGCTTGGAGAGCCTATGTATGACACTGATGAAGAGTTGGATATTGTTGATGCAGATGGTTTGCAGAATGAGAATGTTGGAGTTGTTATTGAAGACGGTGAAGTGCACGAAAAAACTGATGAGGAAGGAGGTTGGGACCTTGAGGACTTGGAAATGCCCAACCAGGATCAAAATCCCATAAAAACCAATATAGAGCTCTCAGTTCTCGAAGCAAGATCTCTAGAAGAAGCTTTGAGGCAGGTGGAGACAGATTTTAAGTATTATTATGCTCATACATGGTTCAGGCAGATGGATAAGTTCATTCTTTATGTCAATATGGATGGGGGCATGAATGCCCTTTACTCCACCCCATCGATATATACTGATACAAAGCATGCAGCCAGACATGGCCATTTTCACACTGATGACTTCTTCCCATGTGCAGCCCGTGCAAATGCGTACTGGCCAGGTTATTTCACCAATAGGCTAGTCATCAAGCGATATGTTAGGATGAGTGGTTACTATTTAGCCCCTGCAGACGTGAATTCAGATTTACCAGCAGAGGTGCAGCAGCTAGCAGAGTTTTCTGACCTGATACTAGAGGATCTTCCTCCTGGACTGCCACCAGAGGATTCCTCCTGGACTGATGTAGAAGGGTTTCTAGGGTTTTTTATTTGAGCTCTTAGAGTTCCTAATTTGGGTTTCTAGGGTTTCTAATTTGCTCTCAAAGTTATTTCTCAAAGTTAGAAATCTTTTAGTTTCCTTTTAGGATTAGAAATTATTTTCTTTTAGGAATAGACTGCTTGTTAATTTTAGTAGTTTTTTTCCCTTTAAAGTAATATTTCATTATAGTTTAGGAAGTGATTCTGAACCCGATTTGGGCCAAATTCTTGGCAGATTATTTCTTTTATTACGTATTTTGTTTTAGCACGATTATTGGGGTGTTGTCAATTTTGGTAAAATTTCAATATTGATGAGTTTTAGCTATAAAGCCCGGCTTGTGGGCTGATTTTAGAGAGACATTTGATTTTAATTGAACATTAGAGTATTTCTCTGTGTTTGGGCAATTCTCTTGTATCCCTGTGAATTATCTGTTAGAACTAGCCTGCAGGATAATCGTTCTTCTGCCCGGCGTCACAAGTTTATAGTTCCTTTCTTGTTTTTTTGGTGCTCATTGGGTGTTCAAAAATCCGATGCTTTTTGGAATACGAGCATTAGGAAATGTCTATGGCACCTTACCCATATGCTATCTTGTGGAGTATTTAGAATGCCAAAATATAGGTTATTTACCTTGGATTCTATCATAGCTGGGAAGAATGGGGTGCATTATTACTATTGTTATTGTTGTGGTGGTGGTGCTGCAAACATTGTTATTGTTATTTGCTAAACATTCCACTTAGATGTAAAACATATAAAATTATGTTAAATGTTCCACTTAATATTTTGAAACATATGAGATTATGCTAAATGTTCCTCTTTATCTTTAGTTTTTTACAACCTTGTAAAGTTTATGTCCATAGCATAGTTTAATGTTTCTTGCGCTTTTGTTTGTATTAGTGTGTTTAATATTTTATATTGGATCCGCAGTTTTCCTATATTTTCCTCTTTTTCCACGTTGGATCAAAATTTGTCCCGAAAATTTTCCATTTTTTAAGAGACTGAAACATTGATCAATATGAAAATTTTCCATACTAAGAGCTAATTTGGCTTTTTGTAACCTGTATGGAAGATTAAGTATGTTCTTTCTGCTGCAGTTGATTGCTTGCGGGGTTGCTGTTGCCACTTACAATGAAGGAGCAACAGATTTTATGCAGACTCCAGTGTACAAGGAGTCAATCCAGTCTCGTGAATTGTTGGAAGAGCCTGAGGCATCCAACTCAGATGTTTTCGAGGGCAATCCCACAGAAACCGCACCAAGTCTAGGGTGATCATTTCTAGAGAGTCCTGTACAACACCTTCATCTTCAGTTGTTTATATGGGTTTAAGGATAATGATTACAGAACTTGGAAAAATTTTCCAACAGTGTCAAGATAATTGTACTACTGTTCCTGATCCATAGTTTTTTCTTATTTTAGATATTTTGTACTTTATTGGTGCATGAGCTGTTGATATTGAATATAATTCTTATGAAAATCGATATTGTTATTAAAATTAATTTTGACCATTGGTCTTAACATACTGTTTTGCTGTGATTAGGAACCACCATTACCAACCGATAATTGTTAGATCTTTTAAATAGGTTGAATTTTTTGTATGGGTCACATTGTTAAACCTTTTGTTGTGGATCTCTGTATCATCATATAAATAGTGAAAATTCTAGGGGGTGAGGGAGTGGGAGCGAGGGAGGCGCAAGGGGCGCCCTCCCACCGCCCATCTCCCTCAGGATGTGATTCCCTCGCTCCCTAGACTCACTCAATAATGAATTTAAGTATGCTAGTGTAGAAGATAGAGAAAGTGGTGTTCTTGACCTATATAAAATATCCTTATCAATTATCATGTCTACATAGTAGCATATGGCAAAAAAATTCCTTTTTCATCATTTACCTGCATCTAGAGCTTTATCTCTAGTCAAGGCACATCCTCAAGTTCTCTTTGTAATTTATCTACATTACATCCTGCCTTCACACATTCAGAACCTCTACCTTTTATTGTAGCTCAATTCTTGGGTTTTGTTAGACGTGTACCCTTGGTACATATGTTTGGTTTCAGCATTCTATCGTTCTTTATAGTCGAGTCTTTGACAATCAACTTCCAAACAACGCAAACGTGTTAAAAGAGCACCAGCAAACTCAAACTCATAAACTCTTTTAAGTCTTTTCCCTCATGTTAAATATTTCTTATCCTTCTCTTCCACAAGGTGATTACTGATTTTCCTTTGCCTATTTCATGTTTCTCCTTGTGTTTTTGTTGTGCATGTCTCAGGTCCGCCCGATCCATTCTCTTCCAACTCATTCAAATTTCCACCATTACTACTGAGGATTTTATCTCAGTTATCATCAAATCGAGCCTCAATTCATCAGAACGAGTCATCACCAATCTCCTTTACCCACCACAAACAACCTCATAAATCATGTCCTGATATACAAACTTCCCTTGCAAAACAGAAATTCAATCTTTACTACCTTGACCCCATCAAAGTCACCCATCAGCCCTCTCATTTCCATATTCCAAGCTCACTACTGTTTTAGCTCCATTCTCATGGATCATTCAGGCCAAAACAACTATCCACTCTCAATACCCGTTCCCAACCCAACAATGCCACCCATTCGCTCAATCTCGCCAGAACGTCATTACCCAATACATTGCCAACCTTTATATCAATTCCATGATATTCCCTCATCCCCTACCAACCCTCCATTTTTGGAACAGACACATGATGCTCCACATATTACTTCGACCCCTCATATGCCATCTACCTCATCAACATACCAAATCATCAGCACGTTAGAAGCTCAGCTGGCCAAGAACCTCACTCTTCTGGCCCCAATCTTTGAGCCTTATCCTGCAAATCAAAATGAAAATCGAATGCTACGTGTAGTGGCCAAGTACCACCGTCATCAAGTATTAAGAAAATAGGTTTTTGCTTACAGTATGGCTTTACAATGGGAAAACTCATATAACATTTTCATGTTAAACAATTGGCTCGAAGACATGATACTGCAAGCAATTACTACCTAATCCAATTCACCAGTAAGGAAGATATGGTCAAGGTACTTACCTCCGGGCCATGGGTTTTATTCGGATGGCTTGTATCCACCAAGCCTTGAGAAGATGATTACGTTTCCATTAATTTCTCAAAGGTACCATTCTGGATAAGATTCCATGAGTACCCTATCCAGAGAACTTCTCTGAAGAACTTACAGACCTTGGCGTCCTGCATAGGGGAATTCATGTACGTGGACAGCTCCTCACTGGACGAGTTGGCAATTCCTTACATCCGTTTCAAAGTTTGGTTAGACATGTCTAAGCCATTACCTTGCTCAATGATTACTGACTTTGGTGTGGAGGGATGAAGATCTTACCGTACCCTGGTTGCGGAACGGTTGGTAATGCTTTTGGCCCTAAATGCTCTCTGTTCTCAAACACATCTTCTCTCCAGCAAATCGGTTCCAGCTGAGGGATCTCTCTCCCTTTCAGTCGGAGTTCAGGCACACACAACTGCCAGTGATCCGGAACTCCCTTCACCACCGTCACAACTTCCTCCTCCGTTGTGCCATCATGAAGACATGCTGATGCATCAGCAAAACCTAGCGTTCCATCGTCAATCAATGCCCCAATTCAATGATTTGACCGTACAACCCTGCAACTCACAGACCGGTGCTCTAACCCCTCTCAACTCAGACCCTCTCTATCGATCCAGTCAGTGCACTCGCCCGTTACTCCAGAGAGGGAGATCTTCTCAACTCAGTGCATCCAAACTCGGTAATGATCTCTTCATTTCCTCTGATCTCTCTGACTCCTTCAACAAGGAGAGTCAACTACACTCTCCCCTTACATACCCATCCAAATAATGACTGCACTCCCAACACAACATTCAATAGATCCCAACCCAACAGTATCTCCTACCTACTTCGAGGCATCTCAAGATCCGAGATAACGGCCATGATTTCCTCTGCGTCTCTCTCCAATCCAACGACCACGCACAACCCTGATTTGATTTTCAATATATTGACTTATCAAACCCTTAATAACACCCATGAGGCCCATTTCATTTCAAATACCCAAGAGCCCAATCCCACCCAACTGACCGGTTCTCTCACACGTACCCAAGAGTCCACCATACAATTTCATGTAGAAGAAACTATGAATACCCAAGTGGATACTCTGTACGCCCCTCCTCTTCGTCATTACAGTGAACCCATAACAGTCTCGAACCAGACTTCTCCACTGTGAATCAGTCCATTGATCCCTCTCCACACATTTTTTTCACCAACCAAATTCCATCCCTACTTTCATACCGCCACCAATCTCAGCTCCCTTCTCAAACACAAGCCCACTAGATATCAACTCCTCTTTCTTTGATATCACGCACCCACATTTCAACCAGTTCCTCTCTTGTTTCCAACCTAATATTCCTTACAACATACCTACTCAAGCCCCCCTTCCTACAATATCAAACCCACCCCCCACTTTCACTGAACTCCTATTCTCACACCTATTGAACCTGTCAACAAATGAATGGCAACTGGTTCACTTCGAGACAGGCACGGATTTAGGTGGGGCCACTGACTTTTGAGTTTTTTTTTTTTTTTTTTATTTTTATTTATTTGTCCTCCAATTAGTTTTTTTATTGCTCTTCTATTCTCATTTTTCACTTCAACCAGGACTTCATCCTTTAAATAATGTACATATCAAATTCAAACTTTACTTTTAGAGTTTGAGATAGAGGTTAAATCCCTCAAATCTCTTAAAGAACAGAAATTCTAGCGAGCCTGGGAAACCAGCGCGGTTTCCTGTCTGGGGGGCAAAAATACATTTTTGCCCTCCCTCTTTAAACACATACTCCAAAAAGGTGTTTTAAAGAGGGGGGCGAAAATCCCCAAACAGGGAAATCAGGCTGGTTTCCCAGGCCAATTAGAATTGCTCCTCAAAGAAACCAAAATTCACATTTTCTTCTTCACACTCCATCGATTGGATAAGATGAGGGAAACCCCCATATTTCATCATCTTCAAAGATCTATAACTATTGAGTTATTTGAACTCATCTTCACAAGATCCAGTAGGATCAAAACCACCTTATTCTTCTTCTTCTAGGTACCAGGTGCCTTCATTAATCACTGTGTTGGTCATCTCCACAAAAAAATCGTAAGCAACCCAATCCCATCCTCCTTTTCTTCATGTAGTAGTAATCAATGATTCAAACACTTCTCTTCTATTATGTTTCTAGAAGTAGTAATCATCTTCAATGAATATAGTAGCAATCATCTTCAATGATTGTCTTTGTTGTACTCCCCTTTTGTTATATTTAAAAAAAATTCATGTTAAAGTAACTAATTTTTATATTATATTTAATTAATTATGACATCACTCTGCCCCCCCTCAACAAAAATCCTGGCTCCGTCACTGCTTTGAGATACAGGTGGCAAATTCAAGTGAACATCAGGCGCTACCTACTCAGGCAATGATTTAATGAGATCCTAAATCAGAAAGCTTCTCAGGAAGAAGAGACAACTCTTCCAATGAAAACCTCTACAGTGGTGGATCTAGACCAGTCACCCTCCAATGATCAAAGCTCCAACAAAGATATCAATTTATTAAAAAATGATGGGATCACACACTGGCAGTAGAGCTTCTTTAGCAATGTTTAAAATGGATCCTCTCACTATAACTCCTGACAAAAAACAGAAGAGTGTGATTAAGATCAGGCAAAGAGCAAACATCAGGAAGGAGGATTGGGTTCATATAGACAAGCGAAAGCTAGCCATAGTCGATACAAACGCTTTGCATGCAAACTGTCCAAATACAAAAGTTGCTGATACAATTCCTGGGCGGAAACGTAGACAGACGGGTGAACCCAAGGCCCAAGCCCATTTACATGCTTGGCCAAAACAAGTTAGGGGTGGGGTGGGATAGAGGACACCAGAGTCAGAGGTGCTATACACACTATGAAATTTTCAGTCTGTTGAGGTATCGGAGACAGCCGCTAAAGGTCGCCCGAACTCCCATAATTCTTGCTTGGAATGCACGGGGTATAGGGTCTTTCCGTGTGTTCCGGAACCTAAAGGCTATTTCCAAACAGTCCAACCCAGACAATCAGGCGAAATCGCCCTTTACTGGAAAAAAGGTATTCATCTGACTATCCTATCTTTTTGTAAATACGATTTCAACTGTTATATTGATGATTACTTTGCATCTACTACTTGGTCAATTTCATTTGTGTATGGAGGACCAAACCTTGCTTCTAGAGTTCCTTTTTGAGAAACTATGTCCACATTGTATAGTCATCAAACCCTTCCAAGAATTGTTATTGTGGATTTAAATGCCATCTTAAACTCGAGGGAAAAAATGGGGGCAAAACACATTCCTCTTTGATATTCACGTAATTATTACATAATATATCCCTTAATTTATATATGTTAGTGTTTCGATTATTATATTTTATAATAATTATTTCGTTTTCATGTCTTTGTAGGAATTTGAGCGTGAACGATGAAATCGTATTAATGCGACAATTTAAGGAATGACAATTGGTCGATTCTAGCGGTGGTACAAAGTAGAGGGTCACATATCTAAACCTAACCCTAATAAACCTAGGTCCACCTAATTTAACCTAAGCCCAAACCCAAAATGCTAACCTAAAAATCCAAGCCCAAAAAAATAGGAGAACCCTATTTAGCTCTCTCCCCAGTTTGGAGAAAGTGCTTTCTCTTCTTCCACGCTCCTTCCCCTCTCTGGGGGCTCTTCCAGCCACCACTCCAATCCACCCTGCCGGCAATCCTCGCTCGATAGGAGAGCCGATAGCGCGATAACCCCGCCATCACCACCTCCTCCTCATCCTCCACTATCAGCCGCCACCATCTCCCTGTCCATGCTCCTCTCCCCTGTCCACACAGCCACCACTACCATCTCGTTCTCCCACCATCACCCACCACGCACCCCACGAAACAGACCACAACCACCGCCACTAACCACAGTGAAACAGGGGCGTGACAACCCTGTTTCACATTAAAAACTTCACCTCGCCACCAGAGAACCACCACCATTTGGACTTCTCTTCGCGTCACTTCGGTCTCTCTCACAACCACCACCATCACCCGAGCACCGCCACCACCACCGCGCGCATAGAACAGAGGAGAAACAGGGAGCAAGTCCCTGTTTTCCTCCCTCACCGCCGCCCCTGTTTCTCCCCTCTCTCGGCCCTCATTCCTGTTTTCCTATCTTCTCTACGGTCTCTCCCTCCTACCCTTCTCTCTCTCTGCTCCTGCATCACAACAGACCACGCAACCATGCCATCAGCCGCCGCGAAACAGAGCTCGCGACAGAGCACCACCGCTCCTCTCCTTCTCGTTGTTTCCTCACCCTCTCTCTGTCTTCTTGCAGGTACCGGAGCCAGTTAGGGAGAAGAGGACGCTCGCGAAGACGAAGCAACAGACGCGGCACAGAGCGCGTCGCGCCGGAGACGAAGGCAGAGCTACGCGATTTTTGGCGGGAGAAAATTGTTTTTCAAAACAGTTTTGGCTATTGACACCTCGAGAATCTGTAAGAGCCACCACAGTGCAATTTCAGCCCTTTTCTCGGGATTCGCGTCAGTGCAGAGATGACTTCCACCTCAATTGATGTTGTGACCACTGCTAGCATGATCAGCTAAACCCTTCGCCAAGGCTAAGATGAAACCACAGGGTTTCCTAGAGTTTGTTGTATTTAAATTTATTGTTTTCTTTATGCTTGAACGTTAAACACATTTGATTTCTGAGTCTCAATAATTTGCTTTCACCGATTATATCATGATTAATTATCTAGACTAGTCGGTAGTTAGAAATACCCTTTGTTGACATTCAAAGCCTGATTTAATCAATTAATATGAATCTGTCATTGTGTGTGCCGTAAGAAGACATGCAATGCTAGGGGTTTAGGATTAGTTAAAATAAACCTATGATTGTGTGTGCCGTAAGAAGACACGCAATGCTAGGGGTTTATACCTTTGCTGAAATCAATTGCGAACTTAGATTAATCTTTAGGTTAGTCATGTTAATTCTTGAAAACAATAATTTGGATTATACAAATCTCAAAGAACCTGTGGTGGATTCAATGCCTTGGTTTTCCTTCTCATATTCTTAAAGACTTTTTATTTTGCTTTTTAATTTGATTTTTAGTTTAGATATTTTGATTGTTGTAACCCCAATTTAAATTAGTTTAAGTCAACTCTAAAATTTAATTGCAACCACAGTCCTTGTGGGATCGACCTGTACTTGCCCTTGTCTACCAGTTAGACACTGTGCACTTGCAGTTATTACAAGTGGGTTAAATTAACCTATTTATTTAGGTTAGTTAAATATGCATCAAGTTCCTCTTCCACCTTGAACCATCTTCGTGCTTTTATAAATGACAATCACATGGTTGACTTCCCTCTTAATGGTTTTCAATTCACCTAAAACAATAAAAGAAAGGACAAGAACGGGATCAAATTGAAGCTTGACCGTATCTTGGCTACCACTGAATGGATTCATTCCCATCTGCCATGGCCCACACCATTCATACTGTTGCCTCCTACCATAGAGCTCTTACTCTTCAATTTGTATCCCAATCCCACAAGGGTCACAAACCTTTACGTTTCTTCACATGTGAACCAGAAACCCCAACTATCGTCACCTGGTTAACTCTTCCTGGACCCATAGATAGCACACCTCTCCCGCACTTAACTTCCTCCGCAAAATTAAAAAACTCAATTACAATTTGTCGCGCTGAACAAGAAGAATTTTCAAAATATCCATATCTGAATTTTGGAAATCCAAAAGGCCTTGGATGTTCTTCAAAATAAATCTCCCTCTAAGGACAATGTTTTGGCCATCTCGGCTTTAGAGGATAGAGTTGTTGAATTGTTTGCGAGAAAAGAACTCTTTTGGTGGAACAAATAGAAGCGTTCCTGGCTCACTGAAGGAGACAAAAATATCAAATTATTTCATTTCGCTTCATTGCTCTGTCGTAAGTGAAACTTTGTTCTTCGCCTAAAGGATGTTGATAATTCTTGGCACTTTGATCCGGTCTCTGTCAAAAATATTATAAAAAATTATTTCCAAAACATATTTTCTTCTTCTTGCCCCGAGCCTGACCCAGATATCCTATCTCTTTTTAACCCAATTCTCTCCGTCGAGGAATATGAATCTCTTACCGCTATTCCGAGTGATTCGAAAATCCAAGCAGTGCTTTTTTATATGGTAAGTCATAAAGCCCTAGGATCGGATGGCTTCCATACCTTTTTTTCTTCAAGTATTACTGGGATATAGTGAAACAAGATGTTATTGAAGTGGTAAAAAAAATTCATCATTCATCAGTTGAATCCTAGGCTCAATGAAACTTTCATCGCCCTTATCCCAAAGGTAACAACCTTATTACCCCGGATAAATTTTGACCTATTGGGCTATGCAATGTCATTTACAAAGTCATCTATAAAATCCTAGCCAATCGTCTTAAACCCCTTCTTGAGCACATCATTTCTCCAAACCAAAGTGTTTTCCTCCGCGGACGCTCTATTGCTGATAATGTCAGTTTTGCCCATGAGATTTTTTTTTCAAATGAAGCATTCCCGCAAATAGAAACAATGGTGGATGGCGATAAAAATTGATATGGCCAAAGCCTACGATAGATTATAATGGCCATTTCAGCTCCAAATCCTCTATCAATTGGGTTTTGCGGAGGACTAGATCCAAATGATCAGTCAATGAATCTCTTCAGGTCTTGCTCAATGGGTCATCATTCCTTCAGTCAAACCTTCTAGAAGACTTCATCAAGGTGATACTCTCTCACCATATCTTTTCATTCTCATTTTGGAAGGCCTTTCCCGGCTTCTTGCCTGGGCTAAATCCGATGATCTCATCAAAGGTATAAAGAACATACGACATTCCCCTTCCATCAGTCATCTGTTTTATGCAGATGATCTAATGATTTTCTGCCAAACATCTTTAGCTGAAGCCCATGCTTTAAGGATATTCTCCATCAATACTGTTTTGTTTTGGGCCAAGGGGTGAACTTCGACAAATCTTCAGTGTTTTATAGTTCGAAGTTCATCCTAAATACTCAAAAATGATCAACATGATCTTGGGATCCAAATTATACAATCCCAAAGACAAATATCTTGAATCCCCTCTAGACGGCCAGTGATTCAAGTTCTTGCGTGATAAAGTTAACACAAAACTTTCTAGTTGGAAATCTAAAGTCTTATCCCTAGCGGGTAGAACGACCATGATTAAGGCTGTTCAAAATTTTTTCCTTATATACACTATGCAAACTTTTCTCCTTCCTTACGCCATTACCACCAAATTGGATAACATGGCTTGCAATTTCTGGTGGAATGACCACGCTAAGCATGTGTACTTGGGATCGTATTTCGAGGCTCAAGGCCCTTGGTGGTCTCAATATTCCTTCTAACAAGAACAACAACCTTGCCGTGATGGCAAAAAACATGTGGCAAGCTTTTTCCTGCCCCAACAACACCCCTGTGCTTCAACTTCGTGTTATTTACTTCAAAAACAAGAGAATCTTTTAACTTTCTAAAGCCCCTTCTTTAGTTTCCTTTGAATGGAGAGGAAATCTTACAGCACTGGCCAGAATGAAATGCCATGTTCTGTGGCAAGTCCGGTCTGGCACTAATTTTGTTATTTGGAAGGATTGTTGGATTAAACCTGGGTTTTTTTCTGGTTGATTGTTGTCACAATATTGTTCTTCTAAGTTGGCCCTATGTCATTCAAGATCTTTGGACATCACATCCAAGACAACACCCTCACTGGAATATTAATATTCTCAATGCTCTGTTCCCGGCCGTGGTGGCTATTGATATACAGAATATTCTTATTCGCTCTTTGGATTGTCCGAATCAACTGATTTGGATCTTTGACAAAAAGAGTATTTTTCTGTCAAAAGCTTTACCGAAGCCTTCTCAATTGAACTTTCTGAATGTTCCAATTCTCTCAACTCCAATTCCGTCCCGAGTACGAAGATTCAGAGAGATGCAGAGAATTAAGGCTTCTCCTTCTACCCTGTTTCTTTTCTGGAAGATTGGTCAAAACATTTTTCCCACCATGACCAATTTTATAAAACTTCACACACCCATAAAGGATCAATGTATTTTTTGCCACAATCATCCTGTGGGTGTCATTTACCTATTTTTAGATGACTGATTATCAATCTTTTGTGGAGAGTTTCTCCATATCCAATTGATTGGCTCAATGATAACTTCAGAAGACCCACTATTTCTACACTCTTTGCCTTTATGTGGGATACGAACAAAGTTCACCCCAATATAAGAGAGGAAATTCTTTCTCAATTCGTGGCTATGATCAAGACCATTTAGCAGCTCCGTAACGACTATATTTTTAGAAAGTCCAAATTTGACACTCATTTGTTCCTTCCCACTTTTTACCGATCTTGGAATGCCTGGCAAAGACAATGGTTTAGGACACAGCACCTCCCTACTTCCAATCAAACTATTACTCACAACGAGCAGTTTCTCTTAGTCATCATGATTATGGAACAATCTCTTACTAATATAAGGCATAACCAAATTAATACTAGGAATGTTCCCAATACTTTAATGGACCCTTGCACGGAATCAGGAACCAATAAATAGGACCTGATACAAGCCCAAATTCACTCAGCCAGACACCACAGACTCCATGTTATATCCTTCCATGCTCACCCCCATTCCTGACATCTTGAATTCGGACACTACATAGTTACTTATGTTGCTAATTTTTATGCCACGTTTCAGCAGGGAGATATAGGGTCTTTGCGACCACTATACATGGCCAGGAGCTTGCTCGGGTGGCAGATCCAATAGCAGGGAGAATACTACATAGTACAATAGCAGAATCCATGTAGTCGAGGCAGCCTTGCTACTCATCCAGACGCGGCAATGGCAGACAGGTTTGCTACTAGGAAACTCGGAAATACTTCACTCTATCTTGCAAGAAACGCAGCAGGATCCTAGGATGGACATGAGCTTGATGTGGAGACCTATAATTAGTAATATTAGAAGACTGCTTACTTTACATAGACTTTGGTTTTGTAACTTTATTAACAGAGATCTCAATTATGAGGCTCACAATCTAGCTGTAACAGCAGGACACTGGCACTCTGTGCACAATTTTAATATATATATATATAATGTTATATGCTTTCATAAATAAAAAATTGTCATTAAGTCCAAAATAATTGACCCACATGTTTGGAAGTAATATTTAATTAAATCATAAATACTCAAAACATAGAAGCACAAATCTACATTAAGATTGAGTCATGCTAAAGACAGTACTGAAAACTCTAAGCAACAGAAAAGTTGTGGAGTAGACACCATGCCTCCACTACATCCTTTAATCAAAACCTACTAAAATTTTCTAAAAAGATCATAGATATGGTAGCTATGATAATATTTTCATCAATCTTCAGTTTCCCACTGGCGTCGCTTGTGGATTCAAATCCCCCTTTTGGTATTGGTTCAGACTAAACCATCGATGCAGCTGAAATTTGAATCAATGCAAATGTATCAATAAGAATATTTTTAGGTATATGTTCCATTCTTTCTGTAGTATCAAAGTCACAAAACTTGCGAAATTGAGTGATAATTGTTATATGGTGAATTTTGTGTTATTAAATCGGTGATTAATCCTCGATTAATCTCTTACCGTTAGTAGAGCGTTACGATTTTTGAATTTATTGTTTCAACAATCTCTAGCCCGAGTAATTGGTAATTTCTTGCCGATTTGCCAATTAATTGCTTTTCAAAATTCACCGGTTAAACGACCTACAGTAAATGTTATAAATAAACAAAAGAAAATTAATGTTAGTTTTTCTATTTTTGCCTTAACCTCATAAATACTCTAACCCGTAGGGCAATAACAAGTCTGTGAAATGTTTAAGAGAAAGAAAAATCAATATATATATAATCTAAAAAGAGATAAAATGACCAAATGAAAATAACAAACTAAGTTAAAGAATATGGAAAGGCACTTTTATCTAACATTGAATTTTTTATTTTGTTATAATTTGCCTTAAGTCTTGGTCTATGATATCTGCTACTATAATATACATTATTTTTATTTTTTTTTGAAAATGTTGTAAATATATTATAGAAGAATAGTGAAAATATGTGCAAAAAATGTCGGCCGATTAATTTCGATAAATCTCATATCGCTCCTGTATTGATTAAATTCTGACACAAGGCAAATTCTGCAGTCTAGCATCAGAGATCCTCGAAGCTAGTCTACCAATTTACCTTTGTTCGTTTGTTAAAAAATGTTGTTTATATATAGTTGATAAAATGTAATTAGAATATATATAAAAAGAAAAGCAAACTTGTGACATCTACACACCTGTCACAGTAGTATTTGGGTTGGTTTATTCTGAAACTGGAGATTGAGATGAACTACGAGCCAGAGGTAGCCAACCCTGAATCAAAACCAAGAAACCACACATTAGAGAAACCAAGAAACCACACAATAGAGCATCTCCAAGGGATCCCCTAAATTAGCCAAAAATTTATTTTTGGGAGCTCATGTGGGAAAAAAATGCTCCAAGAGATCCCTTCAAAATATGTGATTCTCATGTTCATGGGACTTTCATTCCCTCCATTGATCAAAAAATCTAATGTTGGATTGGTGGGTGAAGCTCAAATTAGGTTAGATTTAGGAGGTCTTCTCATGAATTCTCATGGCATAGGATTCTATGCAACCAAACACACCCTATATGCCATAGGTCCCCCAAGGCATGTGATTCACATGTTCATGGGACTTCCATTCCCACCATTGATCACAAATTTAAATGGTGGATGTGGAGTGATACCTCAAATTAGCATAAAATATGGAGGTCCCCTCATGGATTCCCATGACATAGGATTCCATGCAACCAAACACACCCTAAAGTTCTAAACTTCAAAGTAATGCAGGCTGAAGGGTTTACTAATCCAATAGTTATGGTTATTTGGTCAAGGTGTGTAGCTAGCATAAGAGTGCACTAGTGTTGGTGATGATACATCAAATAAGATTATCATCACGACCGTATACGTGGTGAAGATCACTAATCACAAGGACCAAGTATTTCAATTTAGGGCCGACTAGCAAAACCTAAAAAGGCATATCCAACCATTAAAAGCCAAACGGACCCTTCGGAACAAATCATAATAAGAGGCCCAACGAATCTCTCCCTAAAAAAATAGAAACGTTACGAAGGAAACGAGTCATGGCGAGAATTACTCCCCCAAAAATGTATTTTCATAAAAGAAGAGATTATTACAGAGAACGTCTCCCCTCGTTAAGCTTCAATGCTTAAGTCACGCAACGAGTTAATAACGATCATTATATAAGGTAAAGGAAACATTCGACAAAGGCATGCAAGTTTAATTGAACACTTTCTAAATTGAGCTCTCTCCTACAGATTTACTGACTTAAGCATCGAAGTGTCTTCGACCACCAAAAAGGTGGTCTTTGGCAATCCGACCCTTGTTTTGCAGGTCTCATTTCTAGGAAGCCAGATTTAGACACATCAGTTTAGCGTCGTTCGTAGGGATGACATATATCTTTCTGAAAGAGAGTTGGTAGTTGGAAATTTCTTTAACTCTAATCAGATATAAAAAAAAGTTAGAGCAAATGGAACATTTCACAAACCCTCAACCCTGTGACAATCAGAACAATCCTTCTACAAGTGAAGCTGAGTTACCAATAAGGAATGCCCCAAATCTAGCAACTACAGAGTCAACTATGCAAGGTAACACAACATTACAACATGGAGTGGTGGCCCAATCGTCTCAAACATCTGGCGGTACATTAACATATCCACGTGTGGACCAACTCCTGGTCCATACGGATTATCTGATTAAAGTAGTGGATAAGCTCACCCAAAAACGTGTTCAATCTGTTGAACAAGTCCAAACGTCGCCGCAACATAACTTAGTCAACCACGTTCGAGAAAACAAAGAAATTCCTATCGAACTTCAACGAGTGAACTTTGAAGGCAATGAATCACAAGAAGATGGCCTCCAAAGCGATGGAATTCCTATACAAATTCCATTCAGGATTAGAGTCACATATCCTAACGTGTTTTACAAATTGGCTAGACCACCATTCTCTGATGCACTCATGAAGACTCCTCTACCAAAGAAGTTCACTCCCTCGAAGTTCGAAGCTTATGATGGCACTACCGATCAGACGGATCATCTGTGGCACTTCCACCACATGATGGCCCTAAAAGAAATAACGAAGTCTATTCTGTGCCGAACCTTTTCGACTAGCCTCACGTCCACAACGATGAGTTGATTCAACAGTATACCGCCCAGGTAAATAGACTCCTTCCAAGTGTTAGCCACTGTCTTCATCACGAGGTTCATTGGTAGCCAGCGAAAAGGGTCCACAATACTTGCTACATATCAAGCAAAAGCCTGAAGAAGCCATTAGGGAGTAGGTTACTCGTTTTACTGACGAGTTGACCATTATAAACGGTTGCACTGACGACACGGTGATTGCTACCTTCATTTTCGGATTGAAGAGATAATCGTTTTACAATTCTTTGAACCTAGACCCTCCAAAAAGCATGGGGACCTTATTAAAGACCGCTATAAAATACATCACCCTCAAGGAGATGTTGACTGCCAAGAAGAAGTATGAATCTGAAAGGAAACCTTTCCCAGCAAATCAGGAAAGGAGAAAATAAAGAAGAAGAATAAGAAGAAGAGATGACATACCTCAAGAGAAGAATGGCCAGTCGAAAAGGCATCGGACCAATGGCAGGACTGAATTCAATCAGAAAGAGCCTGAAAAGTTGCAATCCGGAAGGCCCAGACATTAACCGATAACAAGTGTGGTAAAAAAATGTATAAACCATACACGACTTTGAAAACTAGTCTAGCAAGCATCCTAAAGTCCATGACAAAATATCAAATGGCCGCTCATGATGCGAGGATACCCAAATGGACAAGATAAAAACAAGTATTGCTCTTTTCACAAGGATCACGGGCATGACACAGAAGATTGTTACAATTTGAAGGATGAAATTGAGTATCGGGTCCAAAGAGGGCGACTTGGAGAATTCCTTGGACTGACAGACGAGCAGTCTAAGGGAAAAGATAAGGTAGACACTACCACATGGTCAAAAGAGCAACCCATAGAGCTGATATATATCTTACATGGTGTAGCTAGGGAGAAAGAACGATCGAACCGATCACGGAAGTGATCAATCCGAGATTTATAGACAAAGATTCAATACCAGGAATCTTCTGCACAACGCGACAAAGCAACCCAACAATGTCGATAATGATGCCCAGGTGATCTCAGTATTGATATCCATTTGGGAGATCAAGAAAGTACCAACCAACTACGGGTGAATGCCACTACATAACCATAAAGTACCCAAGCAGATAAGAAGCACTGTCACGACAAGAGGAGCCACTGCAGCAACTTGATCAGACAGATTTTGACCTCCAATTAGATAACACAACACTCCATTTCTAAAACCTAGCTTTCGTTCTTGCTTATTGATCAATGGGGGATAAAGAGACACTTACATTTCAGGCAGAGATCAACCAACTGATCAGGTCTGAGGGTCTCTGTGATACCCTGGAGTGGGCGAACCTGAGGGTGAGGGTTGAAGCCCAATAGGCCCAACAGGCCCAATAGGACTGAGAGAGGTTGGACAAGCTACAAAGGGGGACATAGTCCCACATCGTCTGGGTGCGGAAGAGGGATGTGCTACTTATGTGCGAGGTTGGATCCCCATAGGAAGACGCATTTTAAAGCCGTGCGGGCAGGTTGGGCCCAAAACGGACAATTTCTTACTGTGTGGATCGGGTCGTTACAGAATGGTATCAGAGTCTGACCCAGCCGAAAGTGTGCAGACGTGGACGTTGGGCCTGTGTGGCCAACGAGGACGTTGGGCCTTAAGGGGGGTGGACTGTGAGACCCTGGAGTGGGCCGACCTGAGGGTGAGGGTTGGAGCCCAATAGGCCCGAGAGAGGTTGGACGAGCTACAAAGGGGGACATAGTCTCACATCGCCTGGGTGCGGAAGGGGGATGTGCTACTTATGTGCGAGGTTGAATCCCCATAGGAAGACGCATTTTAAAGTCGTGCAGGCCAGTTGAGCCCAAAGCGGACAATTTCTTACTGTGCGGATCGGGTCGTTACAGTCTCAATAACAAAAGCAAGCTCTATTCCAAACCTAAGGTCATTATCCACAATGTCCCCGACATGGCTAACAACACCTCTCCATCATTGACAGTGGGGTTGGCATGACAAATCTAACTTGGCGAACAATCTCGATACCATTGCTGGAACCAAAGAATTCATGGAAGCCTTGGCAGCTAGCGCTGACTTCACTGGACCTTCGCCAACTTCACCGTCTTTCGCCGAAGTTGTTTCAGATCATAATAAATAATGGCTACAGGCCTCACTAGATAAGACAACCCGTCAGAAATCTTCAACTCAGTGGGCTCCTCAATTTGTGACGAATCTGCCAAACACTTCCGCAACTTGGATATTTAAACACGTCGTGGAGACCAGACATACTCTACGAGAAAGACAATCTGTAAGCTGCTGATCCAATTGTCACACCCTGATTTTCAAGACACCTAAATGCCTCTAAAGCGGAAACGCGACTCCAAAACCCAAAAAAACATTTCAAAAGAGAAACATAACAATCATTCGGACAATCCAATAAAATATGCTAACTCACCAACCTAAACGTCAAGCATCGACAACTCAACTCCACCTGCAGCATCACTACCAACAACAACACCACCTGCACCCAGGTAGTGGTACACTCATTTGCTACAAAACAAGCAAATGGATCAACACTAGCTGGTGTGAGGAAAACTGAAACATCCAACCCCAAATAAAATGCATAATAGCAATTAAGACAAATAAAAGGGATAATGCATGTGTACATGAGATGCAACATGAATGGAATATAATACATAATCTCAACCACAACAATTCAAAGAATCATAAAACTTAACAATGCACAAGCACTCTTTATTCCAAATATTCAATCATGATGTAAATATGCCTATGAAATGCAACACTCAAATGTGTTTTGCCAGTATTCTTTTTTCCTACATAGAAATGCCTCGTTTCTCAAGGCTAAGTGCTACTTTTTTTTTACAGGTTTAGCATAGTTCCTTATTTTGAAAAGGGTATTTATGCAAGTGTTCAATAGCTTTAACATCGACATATCAATGTCACAATAGGACTTTTTCCCCTAGTAGCTTGTCGGCCATATCATCCCCGGCTGCCCGCCCACCCAAGGTGTTACAATATCAAACATGTGTTCAACATCGCTAACAATAGGCTTCCCTTGGTAGCTTACCGGCCATATTCCCCCACTGCCTGCTTACCCAAGGTGTTACAATAATATCCCCTTGGTAGCTTGCCGGCTATATTTTCCACGCTGCATGCCCACCCAAGGGGGTTACATCAATATACAATCAGGAAAAACATTGTCCAGAAAAAGTCCACATACATTCTCAAATACTTGCTATGAATGATTAATTATGCAATCTATATTCTCAATAACATGCCATGAATGCTTAATTATGCAATCACTCTCATGTGTTATTTTACAGCCCACACAGAAATTCATGAAATGTTATGCAATCTCAACAAATATGTCACTATACAAGTTTTCATTTCCTAACATGAGTAACTACCATACCACATGGCTTTCAACCAAAACTTTCATATCTTTCTTCATAAGCACTATTCAAAACCGCATTCATATATCAATTAACATGCACATACTTAAAAATACCATAATGACAACATTCTAAAAAAAGATGAGTTTTGCTCACCTGAGCAGAATGGATTTCTGAAACCCAAATCCAACATGATGAAGCACCTAATCCATGAAAACAATGATTTGGCGACTCTGGATGCTTTCCAAAAAGGCTCGAACTACAACAAGCCACCAGAATGAAAACCAAATTTTCAGCGAAATCATTCCAAACCCCCAAAACGACAAAAACTCTCCCCTACACCGATTTGATCGTCTCCAAACAGGACAACAGGTCGGAGACTGGCTGAAAATAGGTTAAAGAACAACTAGAACCGTGAATCACAGCTCACCCGTGCGATCACAACTTGGATTCATACCGGTGGACCTCTCTAACAGACATGCATAGTTGATTTTTCAGAAATTCCAGCCAACCGCAAAACCATTCTTGCATGGAGGGTTTACAGGTTCCAACCGACGCCCCAAACACTACCTGAGTGGCCAATTGGAGCAGCGTTGCTCGCTTCGGCAGTGACAGCTCTGATCGAGCTCACTCTCTCTAAAACTCGAGCAAGAAGGAGAAGGGAGAAATAGGAAGAAATGAGAAGATTTTGCGGAGAAATGTCGGCGAAATCAGTCACAAACGGAGAAGAAAGTCTGTTTGTGCGTAAATAAGAAGAGGAAAGGGGAGGAGGACTAATTTATAAGTGGTGCCTATTTGCCCCCACAAGATCTCTAAGGGCAGCACACCTCAAAAAATCCAAAAAAAAACTAAAAGTTTTCAATTAAATTCCAATAAATCAAAATAATTGTTTTTAACCAAAAAAACTCTAAAATGGAAAATTAAAGTTTAATGGGTGTTACATCATACACACCTTAAAAGAAATCTCTTCATCAAGATTAAACTCCTCAAAGACGACTACAACACCACAAATATATCTACCAACGCCATACACACCTCAAAAGAGTGGAAGATGGAAACGCCACACTACCATGACCAGCCTATACAACATGCCAAAGCTGAAAGCATAGATAAGGTGACATCCAAAACATTAGAATACCATGTAACTCATTAAAATGCATCACTTAGTACCGGATGATTATGTTTTTTTCTTCTTCTATGTAGACTGCAAATGTATATAAAACACTATAAGTTAGCTTGTAAATTTTACACTATCATGAATATCCTATCAGAAATGAAACGCACTAGTACTACAAACCTACGCGTATAAATGATATTCACATAATTATTACATAATATATCCCTCAATTTATATATGTTAGTGTTTCGATTATTATAATTTATATTAATTATTTCGTTTTCATGTCTTTGTAGGAATTTGAGCGTAAACGATGAAATCATATTAAGGCGACAAGTTAAGGAACGATCATTAGTCGATTCTAGCGGTGGTACAAAGTAGAGGGTCACATATCTAAACCCAAAACCTAAGCCCATAACCTAAACCCAAAACCTAAGCCCATAACTTAAATCCAAATCCAATGCTAAGCCCACTCAAACCCTAGACACATTCCCTCAATCACCAAAGATTCTGATTTATTTCTTTCCTTAAATCACTCATTGAACACTCTCTTGAACCTGTCCACATTCATTTTCTCCTAATTCCCTTTAAATACAAAAATTCAATGGATGAGAGGCAGGAAGGAAGGGAAGGGAAGAAAAATAATAGAACATCAAATCCTCTTCCTTCACAAAAGGGGAGAAGGAAGAGAAGGGAAGAAAAATATCGTTCAAATCAAATCCTCTGTCCTTCAATTGAGTGATTCTCATCACCCTCCCCATCCATCATCAGCCACACCACCAAGCTCCGTCTCCCACAACCGCCACCACGCACACCACAAAACAGACCGCCACCGCCACTTATCACCGTGAAACAGGGGCGTGACAACCCTGTTTCACGTTAAAAACATCACTTCACCATCACCGCACTGTTCCTCTCCCTGTCCATCATCCTCCATCCATCATCAGCCACACCACCAAGCTCCGCCTCCCACAACCGCCACCACCGTGAAACAGGGGCGTGACAACCCTGTTTCACGCCGAATCTTCACCGTCCCTGTCCATCATCCTTCAACCAACATCATCCATCACTTCCGGCATCCCTCTCTCACGACCACCGTCGCAACCAGACAGATCCACCATCACCGCGAAGCGAAACAGAGTCACCATAACCACCGCGACTCTGTTCCGCCTCGCGACAGAGCCAGGCAGTTCATCCTCCTCTCCTCTCTGTCCTCTCTTCGTCTCGGCCTCCTTACCGTATCTCCGCCACCGGACAACCACCAGAGACAGCCTCACCGCGGCGCACCACCATCGCCGAAACTGAAAAAAACAGGGGAGACATTTGAGTTTCTCACTGTTTTTGCTCTGTTTCTGATTTGTTTTTTATCTGGTTTTGAGTTTCTCACTGTCCCTCTCTCTCTTTTGCAGGTGCTGGAGACATTTGGCGGACGGTACGGTCGCGAGGAGCGAAGGAAGGCCGCGAGAACAGCCGCTGTCGCGCTGGAGAAGACGGCGGAGCAGCGCAGTACTGTAGCAGAGGCGGGGATGAATCAAAATCTGTTTTTTTGGCTATTCACACCCCTGGTTCTGCTCTGTACCACCACAGAGCGTTTTGGGCCCATTTGTCTCGGGATTCGTGTTCTGACCACCTGCCAACTACTGAGTACCACCACATCGAGTTTGCGACAAACTAAATGGGTTGTATAAGTTATTGTGATTGATTTTACTGAATTGTGTGCTCAATTACTAATTACAATTTATTTCTGAAAGTTTTTGATAAATTGCTTTTGCTAGAAATAATTTGTTAAAGTTTGATAGAAACACGATATAATTTAATTGGATTTTAACGATCATATATTCGGTGTAAGCAAGGGATTCTCATCCCTAAAGCTTCTCGTATTTAAATTCAGTAATTTAGATTAAATAATTTTGCTAACTCACTTGTGAGTCCAAGCCCACAAAGCCCATCTTTTTATTTTATTTTTTTTATTTTTAAATTTATTTTTAGTTTAGTTTTAAAATGTTGTAACCTCATTTTCCATTTAAATTAGTTTAAATTAAATTATAAATTCCAATTGCATCCACTTTCCTCGTGGGATCGACCCGTACTTGCCGTTGTCTACCAGTTAGGCACCGTGCACTTGTGGTTATTACAAGTGGGTTGAATTAACCTATTAATTTAGGTTGGTTAAGCTCGCATCAAGTTTTTGGCGCCGTTGCCGGGGAAGGTTGCGGTGTAATTGAATTTAAGATTTATTTTCACTAATTATAAAAAATAAAAAAAATAAAAAAAAAAATAAAAAAAATTTCAAAAAATCAGAAAAATTCAAAAAAAAAAAAATTAAAAATTAAAAATTCTAAAAAAAATTTATTTTTATTTTGTTCTTTTTACACTGATTTTGTGTTTGATTTTGCAGATTACACGCTTCTCGAGAAAATTGGACGATCCTGCAAAACATCAAGCAGATTTTTATTTTTATTATTTTGTGAAGAGAGTTTTAATTTTATTTTCACCTCGTTTTACGAGTGTGTGGTGTAATAATTTTTGAGAACTTTACTATTTTTCATTTTGTTAAATCACTAAAAAAAAAAAAAAAAAAAAAAACCCAAAATTTTCTAAATCAAAAGAAATTCTAGGGAAACAATTCTAATTGTTACCCAATAATTTTTATGATTTAGAAATCCGACTTCTAAGACCAAGACCAGTAAATTTATTTGCATGTGCTTGTGTGTTGAGTGAAATAGATAAAAAGAAGTCGGACTTTTTTTGAATTGTGCTAACTTTTTGTGTAGAACGGAATACGCACACTGTAAGTATTTCTATCACACGCAACGTATTAGCGACCAGGGTGCTTGGTGTAATTGTTTGAAATTGTGTGATTGGTTGTTTAATTTCTGTAATTGTGGATGCTAAACTTTAGTAATTCATAATAAGCAGACCCAGCTTATAAATAGAAACTGGTGGGACTTGATATCCCCACCTCATCACTCCAGCTGTGTGCAACCAATAGCCTAACATAATTAAAATCAATTAGCAAGTTAGATAGAGCATCTTTTAGGTACGGTGTTCATAGGACAACCAAGACCAAGGTAAATCCAATAATTTTTGTGTTGACCAAAGCTAAAAGTGACGATGGGTTTAATCATTCAATGAACTCCGAGAGGCCACTGCCACAAGGGTAATTCACCAGGTACGCCGAGTCATAAGTAAGCTACGATCCACAAGAAGAATTGGTGTAACCAACAGTTTTTGGTTAGGAACACAAGCCTCAAGTGTGCATTTAACATCACATCGTTCTCACATCTATTGGCTTACAGAGCGGTAGCACAAGGAAGTACTTAATTGGACCATTGTGACCTCCTTCTCTTGTGCGATAATCCGGTTTCTTTGAAACAAAACTCTAGCCTACTGATTTTGAACTTTGCGGTGTAAAGTGTACACTCTTAGGATCAACTTGTAGCACCCATTGTTGTGTCATAAAGATTACATAAGAAATAATTGTCCCCAAAGATAAAAAGATAATTGATCTCAAAAACGTTGATTGCTTAGGGAGGCATGTTTCTTGTGCATTTATTGGTTGCTGATTGCATGTGAGCCTGTGTATATTTTTAGAGTTAGTGCTTTCAAAAAAAAAAAAAAAAAAAAAAAAATGAACACAAGGGATTATCCAGCCTATTTTTCTGAGCAAGTCAATTCATTTTATGACATGCGACGACCTGAGTATGATCCATATTTAGATTATTATCCAGGTCTAGCTTATCATTCTGACTTCTCATGGGCTCATGGTCAGTACCATGAAGGCCCTCTAGACACTCATCAGACTCCTCAAGCTTTCATTCCTGATAATGAGTCTCAATTTCATCGAGTTGTTCCTCCTTCTAACACATCTAGTTTAGAGGACGCCTTAACTCGTGTCATGCAGCGAACAGGAACCATACTCGAACAAAACTCTCAGGCTATCACCGAACTTAGAGCACAAAACTCTCAGGACATCACAGAATTGATAGCTATTTCTCAACAAAATGCTCAAGCTATCATGAAACTTGAGATGACTTTGAGTCAGATAGCTGGGTCACTTCCTGAGATAGAGTCAAAAAAATTCCCTAGCCAACCTATTTTCAACCCAAATGGTCAATTTGAACTTAGTGGCACATCTGAGTCGGGCAGTGAATATGACCAATCCATTACTACCCTTAGGAGTGGAAAATTGGTTGACAATCAGGTAGAAATGCCTGATATGGGTGTCATTGAGTTATCTAGACAGGTTGCATCCTCCTTTCATACGAATGCTGATAAAGCCTCATTTATTGATGAACCTGTAGATTCTGAGACACTACCGACATCTCCTTCCCATGTTGACTCATGCCTCCCTAGTGACTCATGCATCGAATCAAACTGTTTAGAGTCTCCCCTTGACTGTTTAGAGGCTTGTTTGACTCAATTTAGTTTAGACTTTGATGTTGATGATTCCATTAGGGAAGTCAATGATTTGCTTGACTCAGTCCCCATTGTGGATCCTAGTTATAAATGGAAGTTTAAAGTGAAGCCTTTTCCACTCAGTGAGTCAAAACTAGTTCCATCAGTTGAGCCACCTGAGCTTGACCTTAAACAATTACCTGACACCCTCAGGTATGCATTTTCAGGTGATGAGTTGTCTAGACCAATATCTCTATGTGATTCATGTGATGAGCCTGTACCACCTGATATATCCATCGTCTCATCTACTTGCATCACATTCCCATTTACTAAGGCTACTTTCACTGATCCCTTGTGCTGTAGTGAGGATTTCAGTTTTCACCATCCTGATGTGAAAATGATCCAATCTTCTGATTTGGAACCAGACATAGGATGTTCCTTTTTTGGAGCACATAAGAATCCTCAGTTGTGTATGACTACTGGTCACTTTTGGGATGTCCTAATGTATTTGGTGCCCCATGTGATTGCTATATTTTGGTGGACTGATCCTCAACTGTTCAGGTTGTTGATATACGACCATGGACTAAGTGTTTGTTATGTTTTTCCTCTCCACTTTTCGATCACCAATTTTTTAGGAAGAATATTTGTCGGGCTGATGACGTTAAACCAAGCGCTACTGGGAGGCAACCTAGCTTTAGTTGTGTGTCTTTGCTGTTAGTCTGGATTGATTTTCGAGTACCCTATTTAATTGTGTTTCACTCATACTCGTTAGCTCCGTAACAGTTTTGTCTTACAACTTGCCTTCTTTTTAGTTTTCTTTGTTAGTATCGAGTCTGCATTTTATCGATTTCTAATGAAAACTCCATGATTTTTATGTTGGTGAGCCTCATTGATGGACGACTTCTTGGAAATTGGTAAAATCTTCACCGCGGTAATACTGTTCTGACCTCCTCTCATGTACTTACTTCATTCATTTGTCAGAATTATTTTGTTAAACATTGAGGACAATGTTTGGATTAGGTTTGGGGGTAGGATTCATGAGTCGGTGAATTTTTCATTTTTTCGTAGTGTTTTCTTTTCTTATTCTTAAAAAAAAAAAAAAAAAAAATGCTTTTCTTTCAAGAAAACTTGGTCTTTTGCGATTATGATAATGAATTTAAAATGTTTTATGCTCAAGAAAATGCAAACCAACTTGACATATTGGTATATTGATAAAGACTGAAAGTTTAGTAAGATCCTTAAGTCAGATCTAGTTCATGAGATTTTTCAACTCGATTATCTTTGCACCATGAGCCATATTAGCATAACTTAAAGTTGATGAGTGAAATATATACTAGAAAACCTTAGAATAATAGTGGAGACTTAACCCTGAAAGCTTTGAGCCTTTCTATTTTTCTGAGGGTTATACATAAACTCTGATTTTTCTTGAGTCTACATGATCTCGTTGATGATCTCATTATTTTCATTCTTTTTATCAATTGCTTTGGGAATGACATAAAAATTGAATTATTACACTAGAACTTCTTGGCTTATTCAATTGAGATGTCATAATACTGACCCGAACTTAGGAAATGATCTAGGCATTTTTTTTCTTTAGACCATTAACTAGCCTTTTAACTTACCCATAACATTAACCTTTTTTGTAGCCTTTTGAGCCTTAGATTAACTTTTATTTGTTAACCCATTAACCTTTACCCAACTTTTCTGGGAATGTGTATGGATGGATATACTTGGTGTCAAAAGGGCATGAAGAGAAAAATATGAGATATTTCATAAATCCTCTATGAAAAAAAAAAAAAAAAAAAAGGTTGAAGAAAAGAAAAATAGAAAAAAAAAAAAAAAAAAAAATGATGATTCTTCAATGAGGATAAAGATGTGAAAATGAAGAAAAAAAACAAAATTTTGATTGATGGTGCGCAACATTGATTTATTCTTGACAGCCCTAATTGTTCGTATAATGGGTGTATACATTCCTAGAAATTTTTGTTAGAATCCTTTGACATTCCTTATTAACTATTACCCAAGCCCCATTACAACCCAACAAAGTCCTAGTTGATCTTAGGTAAAGGTTGGTTTCGTAGATGTGGAGATTTAATAACCAAGACCTATGGTGTTTAATTCAACATTCCCAAAAGTAATTGATATTCCTGTCCATGAGATCATGTTCATTCCATTCTTGAAAAGTCCGTTCTTCATATTACTATATGTGAGATGATTGTTTTCCATCATTTACTCTTTTCCTCACATATAAACTGAGTGAAATACCAAATCTCTGAGTGTTTTATTGTGAGTGACATGAGAGGTTTGAAGTCAAAACAAACTTTCTACAGGAGATTTAGTCATTGTTTTACTCTGAAATGAAAAGTTATGTTGACAGTGCTATCCACACACACACATTGAGTTGAGGATGATTATGAATTTTTTCTAACCTTTGGAGAATATTAAATTATTTAGAGATTTGTTGATACACTAAAATGACACTGTTGGTTTCTTGCATTTCTTGAAGTTTTAAAATTAACACTGTTTGACCAAGTTTTGATTGAGACAGTAATGTTTGTGGGTAACATTTCTGGACACCCTCACGAGACTATAACTCGTCCACTAGAGGTAATCTAGGGGTTTAAAGCCTTGTTGCACGTTTAAGGTAAGTGCAACCGATGATTCCTGCGAAAGTGAGTTAGAATTTTCTTTTTATTGTTTTGCTCGAGGACTAGCAAAATATAGGTTTGGGGGTATTTGATATTCACATAATTATTACATAATATATCCCTCAATTTATATATGTTAGTGTTTCGATTATTATAATTTATATTAATTATTTCGTTTTCATGTCTTTGTAGGAATTTGAGCGTAAACGATGAAATCATATTAAGGCGACAAGTTAAGGAACGATCATTAGTCGATTCTAGCGGTGGTACAAAGTAGAGGGTCACATATCTAAACCCAAAACCTAAGCCCATAACCTAAACCCAAAACCTAAGCCCATAACTTAAATCCAAATCCAATGCTAAGCCCACTCAAACCCTAGACACATTCCCTCAATCACCAAAGATTCTGATTTATTTCTTTCCTTAAATCACTCATTGAACACTCTCTTGAACCTGTCCACATTCATTTTCTCCTAATTCCCTTTAAATACAAAAATTCAATGGATGAGAGGCAGGAAGGAAGGGAAGGGAAGAAAAATAATAGAACATCAAATCCTCTTCCTTCACAAAAGGGGAGAAGGAAGAGAAGGGAAGAAAAATATCGTTCAAATCAAATCCTCTGTCCTTCAATTGAGTGATTCTCATCACCCTCCCCATCCATCATCAGCCACACCACCAAGCTCCGCCTCCCACAACCGCCACCACGCACACCACAAAACAGACCGCCACCGCCACTTATCACCGTGAAACAGGGGCGTGACAACCCTGTTTCACGTTAAAAACATCACTTCACCATCACCGCACTGTTCCTCTCCCTGTCCATCATCCTCCATCCATCATCAGCCACACCACCAAGCTCCGCCTCCCACAACCGCCACCACCGTGAAACAGGGGCGTGACAACCCTGTTTCACGCCGAATCTTCACCGTCCCTGTCCATCATCCTTCAACCAACATCATCCATCACTTCCGGCATCCCTCTCTCACGACCACCGTCGCAACCAGACAGATCCACCATCACCGCGAAGCGAAACAGAGTCACCATAACCACCGCGACTCTGTTCCGCCTCGCGACAGAGCCAGGCAGTTCATCCTCCTCTCCTCTCTGTCCTCTCTTCGTCTCGGCCTCCTTACCGTATCTCCGCCACCGGACAACCACCAGAGACAGCCTCACCGCGGCGCACCACCATCGCCGAAACTGAAAAAAACAGGGGAGACATTTGAGTTTCTCACTGTTTTTGCTCTGTTTCTGATTTGTTTTTTATCTGTTTTTGAGTTTCTCACTGTCCCTCTCTCTCTTTTGCAGGTGCTGGAGACATTTGGCGGACGGTACGGTCGCGAGGAGCGAAGGAAGGCCGTGAGAACAGCCGCTGTCGCGCTGGAGAAGACGGCGGAGCAGCGCAGTACTGTAGCAGAGGCGGGAATGAATCAAAATCTGTTTTTTTGGCTATTCACACCCCTGGTTCTGCTCTGTACCACCACAGAGCGTTTTGGGCCCATTTGTCTCGGGATTCGTGTTCTGACCACCTGCCAACTGCTGAGTACCACCACATCGAGTTTGCGACAAACTAAATGGGTTGTATAAGGTATTGTGATTGATTTTACTGAATTGTGTGCTCAATTACTAATTACAATTTATTTCTGAAAGTTTTTGATAAATTGCTTTTGCTAGAAATAATTTGTTAAAGTTTGATAGAAACACGATATAATTTAATTGGATTTTAACGATCATATATTCGGTGTAAGCAAGGGATTCTCATCCCTAAAGCTTCTCGTATTTAAATTCAGTAATTTAGATTAAATAATTTTGCTAACTCACTTGTGAGTCCAAGCCCACAAAGCCCATCTTTTTATTTTATTTTATTTTACTTTTTTTATTTTTAAATTTATTTTTAGTTTAGTTTTAAAATGTTGTAACCCCATTTTCCATTTAAATTAGTTTAAATTAAATTATAAATTCCAATTGCATCCACTTTCCTCGTGGGATCGACCCGTACTTGCCGTTGTCTACCAGTTAGGCACCGTGCACTTGCGGTTATTACAAGTGGGTTGAATTAACCTATTAATTTAGGTTGGTTAAGCTCGCATCAATAAACCATAGCACATCCATCACCAACCTCATACTAACAATAGTAGCCTAAGCATGATACGATAACTTACAGCATGCATCTCAACTACTCTTAGACAGAGTAACATGCATGAAAAAATCAATCTTATCAGCAATGCCCCAAGTGAAATGCAGTATATTGAATAAGGTATAACTATATACACTTCCGAAATACTCTAATACAACCTAAAAAGTAAACATCGGGCCCTAACACACCTCTACACAACACCTCCAATGTACGAAAAACAAATCAAGCAAAACATGTGTTCACACATCAAGGAAAATCCTTAACTCCACTACCCATTCCACATTCGAAGAAACGTTGAGCTTCTCCCCTCAACGCTAACCAAGGCTCCAATACCAAACTATCACGCCCTAATTTTTGAGACACCTAAATGCCTCGAAAATTGAGACGCGACTCCAAAATCCAAAAAAAATCAAAAGAGAAACATAACATTCATACGGAAAATCCAATGAAAATATGCTAAGTCACCAACCTAAAAGTCGAGCATCGACAACTCAACTCCTCCTGCACCCAAGTAGGGGTACACCCATTTTCCAGAAAACAAACAAACTGCTCAGCACTAGCTGGTGTGAGGAGAACTAAAATATTCAACCCCAAATAAAAGACATAATAATAAATAAGGCAAATAAAAGGGATAATACATGTGTACATGAGATGCAACATGAATGGAATATAATACATAATCTCAACCACAACAATTCAAATAATCATAAAACTTAACAATGCACAAGCACACTTTATTCATTTCCTAACACGAGCGACTACCATACCACATGGCTCAACAACATTTTTATATCTTTTTTCATAAGCAATATTCAAAACCGCATTCACATATCAATTAATATGCACATACTTAAAAAATACCATAATGGCAACATTCTAAAAAAAGATGAGTTATGCTTACCTGTACGGAATGGGTTTCCGAAACCCAAATCCAATATGACAAAGCGCATAATTCGTGAAAACAATGATTTTGCGACTCTGGAAGCTTTCCAAAATAGGCTCGAACTCTGACAAGCCACCCAAATGAAACCAAATTTCAACGAAATCGTTCCAAAGCCACAAAACAGCAAAAACTCTCCCATACACCGATTTGATCATCTCCAAACAGCACAACAGGCCGGACACTGGCCGAAAATAGGTAAAAAAAAAACAACTTGAACCGTGAATCGCAGCTCACCCATGCGATTACGCTCGAATTCACGCCGGCGGACCTCCCTAATGGGCATGCATAGCTGATTTTTCAGAAATTTTAGCCAACCATGAAACCGCCCTTGCATGTGGGGTTTACAGGTTCCAACCTATACCCCAAACACTACCTAAGTGGCCGATTTGAGCAGCGTTGCTCGCTCCAGCAGTGACAGCTCCAATCAAGCTTACACTTTCTAAAACTCTTGATTTTATTATTTTTAAGGTAGAAAACTTGAGCAAGAAGGAGAGAGGAGAAATAAGAAGAAAAAAATGAGGAATAAGGGAAAAGTTTTGGCGACGAAATTGGCAGAGAAATGTCGGCAAAACCGGTCGCAGACGAAGAAGAAGGTCAGCTCGTGCGTGAAGAAGAAGAATAATAATAAAAATAAGAAGAAGAAGAATCAGAGAAAAGGGGAGGAAGACTATTTTATAAGTGGGTGGCTATTTGTCCCATCGGATCCCTAAGGGCAGCCCACCTAAAAATCCAGAAAAATTCTAAAAATTTTCAAATAAAGTCCAGTAAATCAAAATATTTGTTTTTTTATTCAAAAACTCTAAAATAGCAATAAAATTTAATGGGTGTTACACCAATCCTTCAGTAATCTCATAGGTCCTACATATCTCGGTGAAAGTTTCCCTCGACCTCTTAACCTAACAACTCCGCGCATCAGGGAAATTTTAGAAAGACTAGATCACCAACTGCAAACTCTTACTCCTTCTGCTTCTTATCATCATAACTCTTCTGTCTGCTCTGGACTGTCAATAAACGTGCTCTAATCATTTGAGTCTTCTCAGTAGTTTCTCTTATCACATCCAACCCCATCACAACTGATTCTCCAATCTCTGCCCAACAAACAGGAGACCTACACGGTCGTCCATAGAGTGCCTCATATGGTGCCATGTCAGTACTTACGTGGTAGTTGTTGTACACAAACTCGCACAACGGTAGGTGATCTTCCCTACTGCCTCCAAAGTCTAAGATGCACACTCTAAGCATGCCTTCCATTACCTGATTCGTTCTCTCAAACTGGCCATCTATTTGTGGATGATATGTTGTACTCATGTCCAATCTAGTACTCATAGCCTACTGAAAGCTCTACCAAAAGTGGGCTATGAAAAATGGATCTCGGTCGGATACAATTGACAGAGGTGACCATGAAGGTGGACTATCTCCCGAAGGAACAACACTGCTATATTGTCTTCCATCTGATGTGTACTAACAGGAATGAAATGTGCACACTTCGTCAATCAATCAATAATGACCCATATCGACTCATGACCTTTCCTCGACCGTGGAAGTCCATCGACGAAATCCATGGTGATATACTCCCACTTCCATGTCGGGATCTCAATGATATACTCATGACCCAGACGATCTCTGATGCTCGGCTTTAACTTGCTGGCAAATCACATACCATACCACAAACTCTCCAATTCTTTTTTCATACTGCACCACCAGAAATAACGTCTTAAATCTCGATACATCTTTGTTTTATTAGGGTGAATGGTGAAATGAGATTTATGAGCTTCCTGTAAGATATCGCTTCGCGGCTCCTCATCAGATGGAACACAAAGTCACCCACAGAACCTCAATCCTCTATCCGAACCAATTGACCAATCGGTAGAGCACTCATCCAGTGTGTCCACTACCAAATCTGATATGTGCCTCAGAATCACTAGATCAGATTTTTTCTCTCCACCACTTTGTTGATCAACGACTGATGAAAAACTAAACTCGTATCACACTACCTTTTGTACTGAAAGTAGGCTGAACTGCAAATGAAGCTAATGTCTTGAGTGTTTGATACTCCTGAATATCATGGTTGCCATTACTGCATGTCGTCTACTCGGGCATCAACAACCACATTGGCTCTACCACGCTAATATTGTATCTCGAAGTCACACCTGCTAAGAAAATCAACCCATCGTTGTTGCTTCATATTCAGTTCCCTCTGAGTGAATAGGTACTTCAAACTCTTGTCATCTGTAAACAACTCGAACCTCTCATCATACAGATAATGTCTTTAGATCTTGAAAGCACAGACTACGGCTGCCTACTCTAAATCATGCGTCGGATATCGCCTCTCATGGGGTTTCAACTGTCGAGACCATAGGCTACAACCCTGTTGTCCTGCATCAACCCAATCTTGTACCGCAAGCATCGATAAATACCACCAGTCGGCTACCAAGTGTCGGAATAGTCAACATTGGTGTTGAAGTCAACCGAAGTTTCAAAAGCTTCTTCACACTTCTCTGACCACACAAAAGGAACATTTTTCCTTGTTAACTGAGTGAGTGGTGCCGCAATTATTGAAAATCTCAAGATGAACCGTCAGTAATAATTGGCGAAACCCAGAAAACTACGAATCTCCGTCACACTACTCGATCGTCTCCAAGACAACACTGTTTCGACTTTCTCGGGATCCACTGTAATGCCTCCTCTAGAAATAACATGTCCGAGAAATAAAACTTCCCAAAACTGCAAAAGCGGACCCAATAGTAAGCAAACTAGCCAAAAACTGGAAAAAGAAAGAAGTAACACCCTACTCTAATCTGAGCATCTCCGCACAACATAACAGGCCAAAGACTGGCCGAAAATAGGTCATAGATCAACCAGAACCGTGAATTGCAGCTTACCCGTACGATCACAGCTCAGATTCACGCTCCTGAACCTCCCTGATGGACATGCACAGCTGAGTTTTATGAAATTTATGGCTAACCACTCAACTACCCGTGCATGTGGGGTTTCTGCCCTCCCACCGACGCCACGAACACCTCTGAAAGGGCTGATCAGAGCTACGTTGTTCGATCAGTCAGAACCAGTTCCGTCGAGCTCACTCACACTAATAAACTCTAATTTTGAGCAAGAAATCAAAGGAGAAGGAAAAAGAAGAAAAACGGTAAAGAAATGATGAGATTTGGCCAAGAAATAGGCGGAAAACGAGGGCAAAACTGGATTGTAGGCGGAGAATAAAGAGCTCGCAAGCTCTGCTCATGCGAGAGGAAGAAGAATAGAAAAGAAGGGGGAAATATTTTTAGAAGTGGGTGGCTATTTGCCCCCATCGAATTTCTAAGGGCACCTCACAAAAAACCAGAAAATAATTAAATTTTTTTTTCTAAAAATCATTTAAATTCCAAGAACTTTTAAATTCATTCTATTAATCCAAAAACTCTAAAATTAAGCAAATAAAACAAATGAAAAATCTACGGGTATTACACAGTTGAATGACGAATTCCAAAATTAAGGATGCTCGGATGAAAGCCTACCACCAAAAGAATACTGAGTTGATGGAAAGCTTCCAAGCTGCAACCATTCAATGATATGCAAGAGCAAAGAATGATAGAGTTGACAAATTGGCTAATGAAGCATCACAAACTGAAGAAACTAATAATCCCTTCATCATAGTGCAGGAGAGCTTCATACTGAAAAACCAAGCGCAAGAAACATGTACAACAAATCGGGAGACCAATTGGATGGCTCCAAAATAGAACAATCCTAGAAGCAATAAAAAAAATGAAACATCAAAAGGATTATGGGGGTTCAAACTGCCAAACACACTTTGGGCCCATAGAACGACAAAGAGAACTCCAACCGGAGAAACACCGTTTGCCATTTCATATGGATCTGGAAAAATGGTATCAATTGAAAATAGAATGCCAACATTTAGAACCAAAGAGTTCCGAACAAATGACAACAATGAAGCGTTATGAGTTGGATTAGATCTTCTGAACGAGAAATGGGAAAAAGCCTTGATCAAATAAACAACCTACCAACAACGGAAGGCAAGCTACTGCAAAAAAAAGGTGAAGTCTCGTACGTTCAACACCGGCGACTAGGTGCTCAGAAAACCCAACTCAATACAAAGGAACTAGGCACGGGTAAACTGAACAAGAACATATTGGTTGAAAGACTCAAAAGGAGAACAACTACCATGACAATGGAACATTGAACATTTGAAGAAATATTATCAATAAGACTCCAAAATTTTAGAAACCCTTCCCCTCATGTTCAGATAATCTAATCCAATTAGGACATTAAAGTCAGACTACTCAAACAATATCCAACCTGAAAATAATGTTGAATCATGATGAAAGAATACACAAAAGGGGGGAAATCGTGACAAATAAGTCAGATGTACCAAAAGAACTTCTGGTTTGATCAAACCATGAAGGATACTTACAAAAGTTTGGACGTATAAGTCAGCCTTACACGTAAAATCTTCTGGCCCGACCAATATGTTAGACCATATACTTATAAGGGTCTGGAGGTATAAGTCAAACTTACTCGTAAAACCTTCTGGCTTGACTAACATGTCGGACCATGAAGGATACTTACAAAAGTCTTGACGTATAAGTCAGACTTATTCAAAAAACCTTCTGGTCTGACTAACATGTCGGACCATAAAGGATACTTACAAAAGTGTAGACGTATAAGTTAGACCTACAAGTAAAACCTTCTGGCCCAACAAACATGTCGGACCACGAAGTATACTTATGAAAGTATGCACGTATAAGTCAGACTTATTCGTAAAGCCTCATGGTCCGACTAACATGTCGGAACACAAAGTATACTTACAAAAGTCTGGACGTATAAGTCAGACTTACTCGTAAAGCCTCCTGGCCCGACCAATATGTCGGACCACAAAGTATACTTACAAAAGTTTGGACTTATGAGTCAGACTTACTCATAACACCTTCTGACCCGACTAACATGTTGGACCACGAAGTACACTTATAAAAGTCTTAACGTATAAAACAGACTTACTCTCAAAATCTCCTGGCTCGAATAACAAGTCAAACCACAGAATATGGTTAAAGCAGTTGAGAAGAAATGAAACCAAGAAATAAGTGCAAAGACATAAATTCAGCCAAGTCTAAACTACCAAGATACATAAAGTACGAGTAGCAAAATCATCGCATATCTACTGTCTACAAAAAGATATCGTAATTATTCCATACATTAGACAAGCTATGACTATGACAAGTTCTAAAGACACAATCTATCAGAAAAGACATGCAGATCAGATAACAATAAATACAAGAAAGACAAAACACAAGTGTCAACCAAATTTTTGTCATTCATTGAGAAGAAGTTACAACACTTGGAGAAGATACAGTAAAAGCAATAAGAGCATCACTATCAAGAACGCTAGGAGGAGGGTGAAAAATGACACTAACAACAGAAGAAGTTGGAACTTTATCTACAGTAGCAGTGGTGAACGACGGCGTGGGGTAGGACGAAGGAGAAGACGATTATTTTTCATCAACCGGATCTCTTGGCAGATCCGGAGCACATTCTTCATTGTCATCAGCGTCTTCGAAAACCTGATCATCCAAACCACGGTATCTAGTCAGATCGAGAGCCTCCTCCGCCTCCATGAAATCGATGAAGTCAATTTGACCAGCAACAACCCTTTTTCCAATTTGCCACTTCTAGAATATTTAGTTTATCCTTGACTGTTGCAAGCTCATTCTTAGTTGAAACGAGTTTTCCCTCAACAGTGGTTAAACTAGTAGAAACATCCGCTTAGCGTTAGCAAGCTCAATTGTTAACTGCACCACCGTTCCTCAGCAACCTTACGATTGACGGATTGTGCACCTGTAGAACGCATGGCTTCATCATGACCAGCCTTCTCAATGGACAATTTTTTCTCAACAAGATCCAGCCAATCACGAACTCTGTTCAACTATGTCTCTGAAACCTCAAAATTAGCAACGAACGTATCCCGAACAGACTCCACTTCTTTCAATGAAGCCCAAGCAGTCTCCATTGCCTTCTCGTGTTCCAGGCATTGCGCTTTCAGCACATCAAATTGATGAAGAACGTGGAAAAGCACCAATCCATGTCCTTCCATCTTTTTCTCTAGAGAGGTCACCTGACTACAACCTGATAATCTGACCCCATCACCCCAGCATAAATGAGGTGATTCATCCCTTCCATTATCTATATGAGACCGTGGTCGAGATGACTACTAGGTTCCTGCGCGGGCATTGGAGCCCTTTCAATCAACCGCCTATGCCATTCGTTGATAAGATTATGTGCACTATACTGCACGTCAATATTTATAAACCAACTTAACTTTCCATCCGATTTAATGCGGATGTCTTCAGGGTTGGGCTCATTCCAACCAATTTGTGGATAAAGGACTTCAGGATCAAGGAGTACTGAAGCCCCACCCCACCCGCCAAAAGAACGGTCAGAATAGCAGTGAAAACATAAAAAATAAAAAATAAAAAAACCATTTTTGCCATTTCTCTTCAACACAGTAGTGGCAGGAGTAAGACAGACAGCAGCATCAGCAGAAGCGTGACTAGCAGACAGGGAAGCAAACAACTCCACTGTGTCATCAGCACGAATAGGAGAAGGAGGAGGAGATTTAGAACTCTGACAACGTTCAACGACCTTTTCATCGTATAGTAGATTGAAGTCAAAGTCAGTTATGGTCTTCGTGGTATTCAAATCCTTTGAACTCTCCATAGCAAGCTAAAGCATCTAACTGTTGAGCAAACGAGGGTAATCATCAAACCATTTGGCAAAATCAGACACACTATGAGTAAAGATGATCCTCTTCTCACGCTCGTCCAACAGACAGATAACCTCTTTCTTACTCCTTTCTATAGCTTGATTTATCTCCACAACCTTTTGAACAGATAGGCGACCCTTTTCCCTATCTTCCTTTCCAGACAACCTCGGACGAGGAGTAGTTCAAGTAGCACCATAAACAAAACTAGCAAGCCGCTTCTTCTTGGGAACATGACCAGGGCTTATCACCAGTTGCTTCGACAAACTGGCAGGCCTAGGCGCTTCCTTTTTCTAGTGGTTAAACCAGCAACACCAATGCTAACAAGAGCATTGAAATCCAAAACCCTCCTGTCGGAGCTCATTTCCCCATCAATGCTAACATCACTAATACCAACAGGACCAACACGAGCAACGATCTCAGCAGCTCGAGCTTCAATAAGCACCGCCCGTTCCGCCTCATGCATAGTATACAAGCCAATAAGCTCGACAACATCCGCAGTGAGGAACGACTCCACAGCAACTCAAGGAAACTTTGAAAAAAGTCACTGATCTCATGTTCCTCTGCAGACAAGTGTAGATGTTTCCACTTCTTGGGCACACGAAACGACTTCATAATCTGTTGACCCTGCAACTTGAAGTATCTAGAGTTGAGGGAAGAATAAAACCATAATCTCGACCAACCCCTGTAATCATCATTGATCTTCCCAAAATAGGCGGAAGAACAGAAAAAACACATTATTGTTATTTACAACAAGCCCCACCACGGAGTGTAAAATCCTAATAGTCAGAGAAGTTCCAGAAAAAATGGCTCTCGCACAAATAGAAACCATCACCTTCCAGCCGTTTCTTGAATATTTCAAGATACAAATATAATCGACTCCAAGCCGTTTCTTTAATCGATGGAAGTCTTCAGCTTTGAGAGGCTTTGTCAATATACCAACGACTTGTTCCTTTGACTTCACATGAACCATCTCAACTTCCTTAGTCTTCACATGTTCTTTTATGAAGTGGAATCTAGTATCGATATGCTTGGATCTTTCGTGATGGACTGGATTTTTAGCAAAGGCAATAGTTGATTTGTTATCAACTTGAATTATAGTCGAACTTCCTTGCTTCAGCTGCAATTCTTCGAGTAATCTTTTCAACCAAATAGCATGAAAAACACAAAATGTTGCAGCGACATATTCTGTTTCACAAGTTGATAATGCAACCATTGGTTGTTTCTTCGAAGTCCATGTGAAAGCAGTTTCTCCAAGAAAAAATACAAAACAAGAAGTGTTTTTCCGGTCATCGCAACATCCAGCCCAGTCACTATCACTAAACCCAGCAAGCTCCCAATTTTGTGTTGATGAATAAAATAGACCATAACCAATGGTACCTTTAATATATCGCATAATTCTTTTGGCAGCCTTCAAGTGAGATGTCTTTGGAGTTTCCATGCATGAACCTGCTGATCAAACCTACGCCAAATAATATATCAGTTCAAGTGCATGTTAGATACCGCAGACACCCGACGAGACTTTTATAATAAGTTGGATTCACCGGTCTCTCTTGGCCTTCCTTCGTAAGCTTGACGCTGCCACATTCTACCGGAGTGTCTACTGCTTGGCAATCTTCCATGGAGAACTTCTCTAAAATTTCTTTTGCATATTTTGCTTGTGAGATAAAAATTCCTTCACTGTTTTGTTGTACTTCAATGCCCAAGAAATAAGACATGAGCCCCAAATCTGTCATATCAAACTCCTTTTTCATTGGTTGCTTGAATTCTTCAATCATGGAGGAATTACTCCCTGTAAAAATCAAGTCATCAACGTAAAGGCACACAAACATAGCATCTCCCTGTGAATTAATTTTCGAGTATAGAGCATGTTCATATAGACATTTAGAAAATCCATTTTAAAGAAAATAAGCATCGATTCTAGAATTCCATGCTCGCGGTACTTGTTTGAGGCCATAAAGAGCTCTCCTCAATCTGTAAACCTTTTCTTCTTGTCCTGGAACTATGAAACCAAGTGGCTGCTCGACGTACACCTCTTCTTCAAGATACCCATTAAGAAAGGCTGATTTCACGTCCATCTGAAATATCTTCAACTTCTTTTGGGCTGCTAGAGAAATTAGCAACCTCACGGTCTCCATTCTTGCCACAGGTGCAAAGACATCTTCGTAGTCAATTTCATATTGTTGTTTGTATCCTTTAGCCACTAGCCTTGCCTTATGTTTTTCAACTTCTCCTTGTGCATTACGTTTTGCTTTGAATACCCATTTTACACCAATAGCTTTGTGCCCTTCAAGAATTGTAGTGAGCTCCCAGGTTTTATTTTTATTTATTGCATACATCTCCTCCTCCATTTAACTTCTTTGTAAGCTTCTTCAAATGTGTATGGATCAAAACCTGCAAATAGACAAAACATATTGAATTCTTCATCAAAATCAATTCTCCTTGTAGCATCATATAATTCTTGAATGGGCATGGTCCTCCTTGTTGGTGGACTTGACGAAGCAGTGGTAATAAGTGATGTTGTAGCCACATTTTGCTCATTGCTCCGTTCATTTTGCACTTGATCGTCTTCAATTAGAACTTGCTTTGACGACTTTTCATCATTCCAATTCCGTATTTGCTCATCGTCAAACTCAACGTCTCTTGACATCACTACCTTTTTGGTGATGGGATTAAACAACTTGTAGCCACAAGAGTTTTCACCATAACCCAAAAGAATACATTTTTGAATTTTATCTTCAAGCTTTGTCCTGCTGTCCTCCGAAATTTTGGCATATGCCACACTACCAAAAATTATGAAGTGATCAACTCTCGGCTTGCGCAAACTCCATGCATCTTCTAGTGGTATTGCCAAGTCGCTTTGTAGGAAGCCTATTCAGTAAATAAACTTCACAAGAAACAACATCTCCCCAAAATTCTTTAGGAATTCTTCTTTCTTTTAACATACATCTAACCATATTAAGGATGGTTCTATTTTTCCTTTCCGAAACACCATTTTGTTGTGGTGTTTTGGGCATTGTAAGCTGATGAACAATCCCATTTTCTTTGCAAAAGTTCTAGAAGTCCTTAGAGATGTATTCACCGCCTCTATCAGTCCATAGACATTTTATACGACACCCACTTTATTTTTCAACTGGAGTTTTAAACTCAATAAATTTTGCAAACACTTCACTTTTCTGTTTTAGCATGTAGACCCAAGTCTTGCCACTATGATCATCAGTAAATGTAAGAAAGTACCTATTTCCACCAAGTGACATTAGGTTGATAGGTCCGCACACATCTGAATGCACCAAATCAAGACGTTGGGTTGCTCTCCATGACCTGCTCGTCTTGAAAGGCCTCCTTTGTTGCTTTCCCAAGACACATACTTCACATAATTTGACCGAGCAGCTGATCTTTGGCAAACCTATGACCATGTTATTTTTTTCCAAAAGCTTCAATGCCTCGTAATTTAAATGCCCATATCGGAGGAGCCAAAGGGCAGAATCGTCTCCAACATTAGCCTTGAAACAATTAGGCTGATTAATGGACAAATTCAAAGGAAACATTCTATTCTTTGCCATTTTCACATTAGCAATCAACTTATTGTCTTTATCACGCAAATGAAAAGAGGAAATTTTCATTTGCACATTCTCAAGTAATTGGCCCAAACTCAAAATATTGTTTTTCATCTCCGAAACATAATAAACTTCCGAAATATATTTCTTTTCACCATTCTTGAGTTCAAGAAGAATTTTACCTTTGCCTTTGACTGATGTTTGAGATAAGTCACCAAAAGTGACGTTGCCATAATGCCCTTCATCAAGCTGAATAAAAAACTCCTTTCTTCCGCACATGTGGTTCGAGGTGCCGATGTCAAGGAACCAAGTGGTGGAGTTGCAAGATTCTGAACCATTATAGGCGAGTAATAGAACCGCTTCCCCTTTCTCTTTCTCTTCTTCTTTGTCAACAAAATTTACTTATTCGGCTCCATTATTAGTGTTGAAATAACATTCAGAAGCATAATGCCCATTATAGGTCAGCCACCCTCTTATTATTGAATTGAACCAAGAACAAAAAGGGGTCAAAGGTATGAAATGGAGGGGTTGGGTTTGGTTTGGTTCAAGATGTCCAATACCAAAGTCCAATTTGATTCCCGGTTTCAAGGAAAATTTTGTTTACGTATATTTTTATTTATTTAAATTTTATTTTTTTTACGTATAGAGAAGAACAGAGAGATAAGAACATATGAAAGTGAAGTAGAGGCAGGGTGTCACCTTATAGTGGTTGTCTATTGTTTGGTATGATGCAGTTCTATACCTTCCATGTAATTCCAATACGAAAGCATATCTGAATTGTCTCTCTACTAGTATAATACCCGTGCCGTTGGCACTCGACATAAATTTTTTTCTTTCTTTGCTAAATATCTTATACTAAATACCCCCGCCACCACCCCACTTCGCCATCAATAAGTTTTGAAGTGCAAGCCTTTTATTTTTTATTTTTTATTTTGTTAAAAACACTTAATTTAGGCAATCCCTGATCTGAAGCATATCCTTTAGTTGTGAAACTTTTGTCAAAATAGTGATTTTTTCAAGGAAAGTACTATGCATAGACTTAGATTCATTCTTCGGATCAGAACTGAATGATCGAATTATCTCTATAAATCTCCCAATAATCAATGATATGCTTCAATATCACATGAGCAATCATATTCGTGAGTTGACTCACTAAAAGCTAATGAGTTTTGAATGAAAAATGAAGAAGTTTTCACTAAATTTTAAAAGTTGAAAAAGTGGGATCAATGAATGCAGTGTACTGGAATGCATAACCAATCTCTAACAAAGAAACAACAACACTAATCATCACCAATTGCTCTGGCCCCACTGAATGATCGGTGAAAACCTGCAAAACCCATTTTTGATTTATCCAAATTCAACTACAAATTAGATAGAAAACATAAACCCCAAATAACCAACCGGTGCAAGTTGAGGTTTCCATATCCCAGACCGCACTCTGGGTCGGATTGAAAAGGAGGAAAAGTTGAAATCTTTGCCGTCATTCTTATCAAATTTGGCTAAGAGCTTCGATGGGTCGAATCTAATAGTTTGTTCAAAGTTCAACACTTTATTTAAATTCACCACCCAGTCATCATTATCGACAGAAGAAGAAGAATCTTCATAATTTTTCACCGAATTGGGCAACATATTTGGAAGAGAAGAAGAAAAAGAAAAAGAAGAAAAAAGAATATAGCAAATGTGAGGAAGAACCCATTTGATGATGAAGATCTCAAATCGAGTCAACCAAGCTCTTCCTCTATTTAGTGAAGAAGAAGAGTGGATAAGCTCTCTTTGATGATGGAGTTAGCACCTTCACTCCCACTTCTAAAGAGCCCATTTGCTTAATTGAGTTATTAGTTCATTTGAAGATGAAGCTCAGAGAAAAGATGAAGTAAAAATGACGGTTTAGGGTTGTGAATGGAACTGTTCGGAAGAAGAAAAGGGGAGGAGAGGCCGGTGGTGGGAGATATGAAGGGGAATATGGAGGCATCCAGTGGCGGAGGTTGAGGAAGATGGTGTTGCTGATGTGGGTTCTGGGTGGGTGTGGGCTGGGGTTGGGGTTGACAGAGAGAATTGAAGAAGAAGAAGAAGCTCAATGTGAGAGGAGGAAATGAAGTGTCCCCTAGCTCCTCTTAATGACAGTGGTGGTTGAAATCAGAGAAATGGAGAAAATGGGGGGGGGGGGGGGGTCGGTGGTGGGAAAGAAAAAGCGAATGGGAGCTTACAGATAGTGAGAGAGGTTTGTGAGAAGAGTCAGAGGAAAGCATCGGGTGTTGAAATTTTCACTTAAGTTCTGCAAGAGACATAACTTTGCCATGTAGGACATACACACTGTCTACAGTGTTTGTAAATAGTAAAATACCTCTTTGAATTGTAAGGAAGATATAGCATGCTTGGAGTATTTACATAATTAAACTTATATATACACAAGTATATACCAATGTATATATAGGCTCTTACTCAAACAATCTTTCATCGGCCATTTCACCCTAAATATATACACCAATATTTTCAACAAAATACAACTTAGTGGATTAAAGGTTGGACAACATCTATTTGTTTAGATGACCTTTTAAAGTTACTCCGCCCTAAAAACTTATGCATTTATATATATATATATAAACAATCTTGTGATTTGTGTGGTGGTGGGGTGTGGGGGGATAAATAAGTTATTGTTTGCAATTTCAAGATGCATTTGTATAAAGAAAAGCGTGCAATTTATATGTTTTATATTTTTTTTTGTTACACTTTATCTGAAATGAACAGAAAAGTTGGGTTTCAAATATTTGGACTCAAAAAAAATGAAAAATTGGGCTGAAAACTATTGAGTTAAAATTTTCGGGCTTTACCTAAATCGGCCTGGACCGGCCCGAAATAACCGAAAGCTCAGTTAACCGAGGTCACTCGGGCCGGGCTTGGTCCTTAAAATTCAGATTTAAAAAATTTGATCCGGTCATCGGTTTGAGCTATACCATTCGGTTAACCAGCCCGACCCACCCCTACCTTTTACTAGAGTTGGGCAGGTCCAATTAACCGGCCTGATTTTTCAAAATCGAGGACCGAACCGAAATTTTAAAAATTGGATTTCTATGGACCGAACCCGGACTGGTGAGACCGGTTAACCGAGAATTTGGGCCAGTCTTGGCCGATTCTCGAGCTTGTGCAGTGGCGAGGAAGTGAGATAATGTGAGGTGAGTTGTTTGAAAAAATGTTGATTTTTTAATGAAAATGGTGGTGAGAAATGAGACAAATGTGGGGTTTGTGATTGATTGCAATTGGTGGGTTGTTTTTCACGTAGTGGTGGCATAACTTTTGACTCTCTTACCAAAAATTGTGAAACCCTATATATACAATATTTAATTTTGATAAATGGAAGCTTATCACAATATGTTGGGTTACAGATTCAAAATTAAATATTGATAGCTTTTGATATTGGAAGAGAATAGGCTTTTGATGTTAGAGGGATATAGTTTGGGTTGGATTTTGATGTTGGAGAGTAAAGTTTGGTTGGGCTTTGAAAATTGGATATTTAGTTTTTTCTTTAAATTTTCGGTCCGGGCTGGTTAACCGACAGTCTTGGAAAGCTGGAATCGAGGATCGGACCGCAATTTTCGGGCCGGGCCTAAAAATCGGACCAACGGCAAAAATTATTTAAAGACCGAATCGACCGTTCCGGTCCAGGTCAGTCCTCAATTCGGTTCAATTTTTCGGTCTTAAATGCCGAGCCCTACCGTTTACAATTTAAAATAATTTATTTCAAACATTGATTAATTATAGTTAAGTTCCTAAATTAATTTATTTGAAGGCCCTAAATATTTATAAACTATAATAAAATCATTACTTAGATGGTATTATTTAACTATTTTAATTAATTAAAATAAAACTATAAATAATTTTTATGATTAATCAGCTTAGAAATCTGCAGTTGAATCTCGTAACGCGCACATAGATAGCTACCCCACCTTAATAATAAGAAAAAGAAAAAGGAGCAACAACTTGATATTTGGAGCTATAGATTCTTGATTCTTCAATAGGGTTGGCAGTGGGGCGGATTTTCACGAATATCCGCCCCACTCAATCCGTATGGGACGGATTTGGATATGGCTAAATGGGTTTTCGGGTGGTTTCGGGTATCCAAACAGTATCCGTTGCATATTCGGGGCGGATACGGTTTTGGCCATATCCGCCTCGCGGATATCCGTTTAAATTACTATAGTACCCTTCGCCCCTTAAGTGACAAAAAAAAAACCCTAAAGTATCTAAACCATTTTCCAAAAAAGAAATCATTGGTAACATTCTTTACTTTCATAAAAGCCCAAATTTGTAAAATTAACACACTAGAGTGTTGCATTGCCATTTACTATAAAAGCTTAAATTCGTAGAGAAGGAAAATCTTGCACAATGCCATGTTACATTGCTATCTAAAAGGCTCAAGCTTAGCATGATCAAGTGGTATGCGTCTATGAAATAGGTGAAGTCCACTTTTAATTTAATATTGAATTCTTCCATCTTATGATTCATTTTCATTTTTGTACTATTAGCATAATACCCCAAGTCAATGAATCTAGGACGAGGAAAATTTTGACCAAGCAAAGTTATCGAAATAATAGAAGAATATTGGAAATCTTATAAATCATGTTACTGTGTCGCGGAGGGTAGGGGATTCAACACCCACCACGAAACCGATCTTAAACGGATATCCGGGGCGGGGCGGATATCCGCACACTACAACACAAATGCCCAATAATAGCATTTGTTAATAGCGGTTTTGCTAAATACGCTATAAAAGATCAAATTTTAATGTAAACAAAAACGAAAACGCTGCGAAAAAAAAGCGGGCTTTTTGGCGCTCGTTTCTTCCCTCCCTTGTTTTATTGGGCGCTCGAGTTAGAGCTCGATGAAACTCCACCCTCCCCTCAATCTCGTCGTCTCCCTCACTGCTAGCTCCCTCATCTCGCCATCTCCCTCCCTGCTCTCTCCATATCTCCATCTCCCTCACTGCTCCCTCCATTTCGCCATCTCCCTCACTCCTCCCTCCATCTCTCCATCGTCCTCACTGCTCTCTCCATATCTTCATCTTCATCTCCCTCACTGCTCCCTCCATCTCTCCGTTGCCCTCCCTCTTTCTATCTGCTACTTTCCCTCCCTTTTTTGTCGCTTGATCTCACTCTATCGCAGTCGATTCACCTCTCACTTGATTCGACAATAGTTGTGCGTCTTTCTGGGGTGCTCCTCTCACATCAACGCCACAAATGGATCGATTTCTCGGTCCCTGATGAAGACTATGTTGCTGAAGAGGCATGGTCTTGCATGACTGGTATGATTTCCTAACAACCCTTTAACAAAGTTTCAATTTTTATGTTGAATGTTACTGGATTTTTATGTTGAATGCCCCTTTTCCTTTCTCTTCTTCTTCGCAGCAAACCATGGCTCTACTTCCATCGAAACCCTTTTTAGATTAGAGACTAATAACCACATGTCACGTTTGTTTGATTTTATGACTATCGCTTGCTAATGATTCAATGTTTTTTTGTGTTGAAAATGATTTTTTTTCTCTGTGTTTGAATAAATTTTGGTTGGTTTTGCAGTGGCTAATATGCTTTTTCTTGAATCTCCTGCTGGTGTTGGATTCTCATATTCAAATACTACCTCGGATTTGTACAATTCTGGTGATCAGAAAACAGGTAATTCTGATATTCTTTTATTAAATTTTGATGTATTTGATTCGAGATAGATTATCTCAGTTGGTTAAAGAATGGGGTCTTTTTGATGCTGATGGCTTGATATTTATTTATTTTTCCTCTTGAATTTTGCTTCATTAGTGATTAGGGTTAATTGTTTCGTGGAAATATTAGATGGGTATTGCAGTATTTGATGTTTAGAACAAATCATGTAAGCTATATGGTATCTGTAGATGATTTTTCGGATGTCGGGTATTTGAATATGTAGTTGAAGATGCCTATACTTTCCTTGTCAAATGGTTGGAAAGGTTCCCTCAGTAGAAGCAGAGACCCTTCTACATCGCCGGAGAAAGCTACGCAGGTAAATTGACTAATATAATTCTCTTCCATTTATAACTTAAAACTCAATTTAATTAGTAGTGAATTTATGGTGTTTTGTACCTGTTTCATGTCACTATGTTCCCCAATTGTCTAAAATTGTGTACGAGAGAAACACGGGGGTTGAGAACCCTGCTCTTAATTTCAAGGGTTTCATTGTAAGAATCTCAAGGACAAATGCTATCAAATATATCTGATTATTAGTTTTGGATTAACGCGGCTATGCCACTGAGTGTTGATGGTACTGAATCTCTCTTTGCAGGTCGGCAATGCTGTCATTGATGATTACCACGATTATATAGGCACCTTTGAATACTGGTGGACTTATGGTTTGATTTCTGATTCTACCTATAAAACTCTGAGAAGTAAGCACCCATCTGTTGAATGCATGAAAGCTCTTACTATAGCAGACAGAGAACAAGGAAATATTCATCCTTACAGTATATTCACGCATCCTTGCAATAATACTTTATCTCTCGAGCGCAACTTAAGGGGTCACTATGTAAGTTATTTATTTAGATTGACTATTAAGTAAACGGTTAGAGAACGTTTGTGTTTTCGACTAACGACCAAGTGTTTGCACTTAAAAAAAATTTAAGGTTTCCATTCTGGTACCATGAGAAAGGATAATAAACCATGATTTCATCAATAATGTGCTCCAACCCACATTTGGAATGTGCTGTCTGAAAAAAATTCATTGATCCTCTTCTGTTGATTATACTGTTATGCTATTTTCTTGTCTTGACCAATGGAGCAGCGTTACACAATGTGTAAACACTTATAAGCTCTTGAGTTTTAAAGCTGCCACGATGAATAGCACACTCACAATCTCGCTTATGTAACAACATCATATTAAATATTGAGCATTCCTGCCCTTGTGGTGAATATCATGGAACAATAATTCGGTATCTCAACATCTGAAATTCCTAGTTTGCTTCACACGCGCCAAAACCACTTACATGCCTAGGAAACTTCTATCATTTCTCTGGAAGCTACACATCTTTATAATGTAGGAAGAATGCTTATGCCCTCTTGATGAATTTATACCAATCAAGTTTTGTAAGTCATTGTGTAGGGATAGACTAACTAGGGAGTTCACTAAAAGAAACTAGCTTGTCAGTTACCAGTCAATGAAAATTTCATAGAATTCAAATAATGTTCACTTGTATGACCTTTCATTACTTCTTTGAATCTCAGCCTTGGATGTCCAGAGCATATGATCCTTGTACTGAAACATTCAAAAGCGTACTTCAATCGTCTGGATGTGCAGAAAGCACTCCATGCCAATGTTACTAGATTACCCTATATTTGGGACACTTGCAGGTATAACCGTTTTTAAGTATCATGGTATTTCATACTAAGATTTGTAGAACATTGTTGATTGAGTTCCTTTCTGATGCAGTAATCTTGTTGGGAACTACTGGGGAGATTCTCCAAGATCTATGCTTCCTATCTATCAAGAACTCATAGCAGCTGGTATTAATATCTGGGTATTCAGGTAATTTCTTTTCTCGTCCCTTGTGCGACTGAAAGTTTGAATAAAATGCTAGATGAAACTTTAGGCACTAACATATATAAGGAAATGTGTCAAGAAGTTCTCAGAAATTAGACTGGGACAAACAAATCAATTCAACAATGGTATCTGATGTTTGAAATGCCTGTAAAAGAGTGATCTATCACATATTACATGAACAAACAAACAATACATCTGAAAGTAATAACATTGCCCAGTAATTGTTGATTTTGTCATGTCGCCATGTCCTTTGGACTTAGTTTCTTTGAAAATTGGATGTTGTGCTTGTTTCTATTGTTGCAGGTGACATCTTTGAATCTGGAAATTGTGCAGGCTCTAGCAAGAGGTATGCTTTCCTTTGTGGGGTATTTCTATTTATGTTGCACTGTGTAACTTGAAATGGACAAGCATGTGTTATAAATACGACATTGACACACTTAACCAGGAGAAAAATATGATGCAAGTGAGCAGCAAATATGCTGATGGGAAAGGTGACATGGAAGGCACTGGTTCAAATGGGGAAGCTTGGCAAATGTAAGAGCTTCACTGTGATATAGTTCAGCTGGCACCATAGTTGGAATCGGAGACTCGGGATTCTTTTTTGGTTCATATGACAGGTTTACTGGCACCATAGTTGGAATCGGAGACTCTGATCCGAACAAGTGGCCTGCTTCAAAATGGAGATGCCTCAACGTAATCACTTTTTTTTAAGAATGTTTGGATTTATTAAATTGATTTGTTTACTTTATTCTGTTTTTAATTTGTTTGTATTGTTTGTTTCTGCAGGTTCGGTGGGATGAACATTCTTCTGTTCCTTGCCCAGAGAAGGTCTCGCCATGGAAAATTGAACCTGCACTAACTCCTACTCTGAATGCACTTCAGATGCCTCGGCCTAAAAGGCCCAGAGTTCCATCATCCCCAGATTCTGCTGTTCACAGTAGGGAAGGTAGAGCCTACTATGCTTGATACATTTATCTCTTTATTGGCAATTAGTTCGGGTTACCTAGTTACCTAATCAATGTAGAATATGTCAAGTCATTGACAAGTTTGTTGACTTGCTTAGGTCCATCTAAAGTCACTGTAGACCCTGCACCTGTAAATGGCTTTTCGAGGGTCTTGCAAGGTCAAGAAACCTCGACCTTGAGAGGTTCTCTTGCTGAACATAATGAGTCTGACACTGCTCAAAAACCTGTTTCATGGACAGCATTGCAACATGAGGAGAAGATTGATTCGGTGTCCAGCCAAAGGAAATATAGGTCAGAGAATTGGCCACTGCCATTAAGGCACCTCTTATCTGTTCAAGTAAGCTTCTTTTCACCTTGTACTTGTGAATTCCATGTGTGGGTCGCCATTTTTTTTCTTTGAGAGTGTTGCTTCCAGTTCTTGAAACATATTGCTCTTTTTTAATCAAAACTACTGGACATAGTGTAAAAACTTTTGTTGAATTCCTACAAATGGGTTCATCTTATTTGTATATGTTCTGTTCAATTTTGCGTGAAATCTGCAACAATTTTTTTAAAATAATCTTGGGTTCAATCTATCAGGAAGTTTTCATGCTCTGATTTTTCAATTTTGTGATTTTGATGTAAAAATCTTCTTCAATTTGTGTTTTACAATTTTGTGCAAATAGTACACAAGTAATTGTATGTATGTGTCTGCCACAAGATGGGTAACTTCAATCTTTCCCACAGGTTTGCTTCATTGTTTGTTTTGAATTCAGAACATGTTAGTATTCAACAAGATAATGTGGTTTTTTTTTTTGTTGCTCTTTTGGGGGTTTTGAATGAGATAATTTGATGTTATGTAGTTTTTTTTTATAATACCCATTGAGGATTTCATGGATTTATTGAATACCCATTATGAATTAAGACAATTATTTGATGTTAGTAATTTTGGGATATTGAGTTGCATCATTCTTTACCTTAATCTGTTAACAAATTTAATGAATTTGCTTCATTTTTGTGGTTGCAATAGGTGTATTTTTCTGTTTATGCAAAAATGGATGTGGGTGTGTGGAAGATAGTAGAATCACCACTTTGTTCCCAAGTTTGGATTTATGAAAATTTGCCTAAATTATTACACACTATTGATGCAACATAGCCAAGTTCAGAAGCAAATTATGGGTATATTTTGTAGTTTTGCTTCCAGGTTAGGGATGATTTTAGGTTTTGAATTGACATATTGATTTTGTGATTAGTTGTTGCCTTGGTTTCGTAAGGGCATAGAGTTAGAATGATCATTTGAAAAGCATTTAGTTGTGGGATTTTTGCTGATAAGTCCTACAAACTGTTTGAATGATTCGATGGTTATTTGAGTTCATCAATTTGAAAATAAGTTTATTGTTTTAGGGTGTTCATGTATATTCTTTGTAAAAGTTCATTACAACTCACAAGGGCTTATTACAAGTTGTGGGCGTTATTGACGGCTTGACTGATGAATGCATTTTATTCGTTTATTATGCTACAGGGTGGTTCTAGCTCCACTGACTAGACAGAGATCCTATGGAAATGTCTCTCAACTACATGCCATCTTGTATTATGCTCAGCGAACGACCAAAGGTGGCCTTCTTATTGCTGAAGCCACCAGTGTTTCAGATACTGCGCAAGGGTAAAATCTGTCTAATTTTTTTTCTCTTTAAAGCTTTCATGCATATCTATATTTGCTAAATTTATTAATTTGTTGTTTATTTTGTGGTGTTCTTAAGAAGATTGTATCGAACACCATTAAGCATACAATGAAATTGAGATTTATTTATTTTTTTAACACAAAGATCAAATTAAAGAGGTATTGTTGCAACAAAAGGAGGTTTTCCCAATCTGACATGAAGCAATCAAAATGAATCCCTCTAAGCTACCTCTCACGGATGCCCACTGCCAAAGGAGAAGCTTGGTATCCTTTCCAAGGTTGAGCTTGATGTAGTTGAAATTGTACAGACTTACGATTCAACTTGTATGATTGAGCTTGTACTTGGCATCCACACCACAAATTTCCTCACTAAAGAATCTTTACTTCTCAATCCTTCATAAACCTCGGAAAAAAGAGCGTTTATGGCTTGTTAACTGAGTCATTCTTATATGATTGTACCATGAGGGAAATCCTCATCAAACATTGGCTTGTGAATGAAATAATAAACCATCAATACCCATGGATTCCATTCTTATATGCATATAGACACACATATATGCATGTGCGTACCATTCATCGATTTGTGTTTGTGATCCTTTTGCAGCACGTGTGAAAAAATTGTTGTTGAACCTTTTAATAATAGGTAAGTTTACAACTTATTGACAAAACATTACGTACTCATGTAGTGTCTATTCTCTTGGTGGGTTACGGTTTTGGAGCTTCCTTTGTTGCCCTCTTTGCCCAGTTGGGTGGTGGAATTTACACTAAGGCAGCTGATGTTGGAGCCGATCTTGTTGGAAAAGTAGAGCAGGGAATACCCGAAGACGATCTTAGGAATCTTGCGGTCATTGTAAATCTGGCAAGTACGTTGATTGTTCTTTTATGACTAGGATACAATTTTGCATAGTGTTGCGACTACATGTCATGTTATTTAGTCCTTTTGACATTATGTTGTTATCATGGTATACATTTCGATAAAAAAGTTATTTGTTTTGGCTAAGCTATTTAGCATTTTGTTCATTGTTCTTTTTGAATAGTTTATGAATGATTTTTGCTATGGAGATGCAACTATGTTGCATAAAACTCCTCGAAGTGAAAATTTCAATTGTTATTGTTATAATTCAATACTTAAGAATGGCGAGTCCGGATATTCAAATTCTTACATGTGTTCGCCATTGTTTAGTACTTGTTGGCCATTGTTTAGTCCTGATTTATTTTGTTGGAATTTATGCATTGAATTGCATGCACGAAAGACAAATCTTGATAGTCTGTTGGTTTAGAACAATATTGTTTCTACCGCATTTAAATGATAGTGTGTAGATATATGGTTTTGTATTACGAATTGAACTGAATGGCGAAAGCTGGGTTTTGGTATAGTCCATTGGTGGTGATTACATTTAGCATGATGAATGTTTGACCAAAATTTTTGTAGGGTTTCAAATTGTGTTTTTATACTGAATTTTGGTTGGTGGATAGATGGTTATTTACATTTGGTGCTATTTTGTTGTGTTATGCAGGGATTTGCAGTCTTATGGATCATCTCTTAGCATATTTTAGGCACTGAAAGTACTTTGTTTTTGGTGGATAATCAGCCATTATTGACAGACTTAGATTCACGGGCAGCACGCCTGTGGCAATTGATAGTTACCAAGGTTGCAAATGAAACAACTTTGATGTCATATTTACTTTTGTTTAGAAGGCAAATGTTTTCAACTTAAAAAAATTGATTTGTGTTCGTATGCAATCCAAGTTGTCCCCATTCGCGAACAATAGAGCACGGCGGGGGAAAAAGAGATGTGAATTAAAGGATACGAGTGCTCAAACTGCTATCCCGAGTGCTCAAACTGCTGCTGCTGCTGCTGCTATCTGTTGCTGCTGCTGCTGTTGCTGTCGTTGCTGTTATTGCTGTCGATAGCCCCTGTTGCTGTTGCTGTTGCTGTTGATGTTGCTGTTTCTACTGTCGTTGTTGTTGTTGCAGGTGTAGATTAATAAGAGTTTGTACATTATGTACATTCATCATCATAAAAATTATGTCGTTGCTTTCGTTCCCTTTTTTCCCTTGAAACATTATGTACATTCATCATCCCAAAAATGTTTAGATCATTCAACATTTCTTTTAGCAAAAGGAAGTGAAAATAATACATTTTATTTTCTTTTGCTTGATCACCAACATGGTGTTTCTTGTCTTTGTCACAATGAATTTCGAGTGCTCAGGCTAATGCATACATGATAAGATGTAATAAAAAGTCATTTGATAGTAAAAAAAAATAATAATAAAATAAAATAAAATAATATTTGCTATGTATACTTACCATAAAGTCTACCATAGCGGTTTTAGAGTCTACTATAGCGTTTTTAAAACGCTATGGTAAACCATAGCGGTTTTAGAGTCTACTATAGCGGTTTTAAAACGCTATGGAAGAGGCTACCATAGCGGTTTTGAAACGCTATAAAAGCCAAACTTACCATAGCGTTTTAAAACCGCTATAATATCCCCTGGGTCTATTATAGCACCGGCTATCATAGCGGTTACTAAACCGCTATGGTATCCTACCATAGCGGTTTTTAAACGCTATTGATCACAATTTTTCTTGTAGTGGCAAATCCGTCCAGTGCGGGGGTGGTTTTTAAAAAATAGAATAAACGGATATGCGGGGCGGATTTGGAGCCCCACAGTCCCCAGCGGGGCGGGGATGATTTTGCTTAAAGCCGCCCCAATCCGCCCCGTTTCCATCCCTATTCTTCAATCCATCCTAGAGTTTCTCTCAACAAATTTCAATATTTATGTACATCGAAAAGATACTTGGGTCAATTTGGGCATACCAGTCGATAACCAACCTGGTCGGCCGGCTTATACGAGTCAAAAGATGGTTACACTCACACAACCAACAAGAGCCCTTCTAGGCGTCGAGGAAACGGGTGAGGGGAAGGCGTAAGCACGCATCTCGAGGGGATGAGCGGTCACACCCACCCCTCGCCCATTTCCTCACCATTTAGAATTTTCGCAACCAACAAACATACTTAAAAAGTAAATGAGGTCAGAAATGTTTATGTTAAGGTGTCCCAACTATTGAATTTCTAAACTAAAACATTAAATCGATTTAGATATTAAAAAAAAAAAAAAGGAATTTCTTCAAATGTTTGCTTGCTTGCGATTTAACCACTACGTTGTACTGTATCTCTTCATCTGAGCTGTGATTTCTATCTTTTCACCTACTTCCTTTTTTTCTTCTTGACATACATTTTAATTTCTGATTTAGAATCACTTTTCTAGAGGGCCTGGAACCATGCCTGGTTTATTTGTCGGGGGGCAAAATTGTAAACACACAGAAAACCAGGCATGGTTCCCTAGCCCCCTAGAATTTCTGTAGAGTAGACGTTGCAAAAGGGCAGGTGTCGTCCCGTCTAAGTAATAACTAATAACAGGGAGGGCGGTCGGCCACTCTAGAACGAGGGAAGCAACTCCTGCTGCCGCCACGTGTAATTGGGTTGGCCATGACCCAGATCAGAGTAATCAAACAACCCATCCAACGCCAAGAACTCGGCATTGTAATTCTCAATATTATCACCACCAAAATCCATCTCATCTTCAAACCCCCAAATCTGACCAACCCCCGCTTCTTCACTCTCAAACCACGATCCACTCTGCAACAATACCCCATTCTCATCCTCCTCTTCGAAGATTTTCTTCTCGGAGAACGCCGGAGGAAGGCCGAGCTCGTCGTCAGACGCCTCTAGAAGGTAGCCGAGATCCAGCTAAGACGACTCGCCGGAATCCGAGCGACCGTCACATAATTTGCCGGAAGTGTTATTATCTCTTGAGCTATTGTTGTTGATGTTACTATTACTGCTCATTGAATCCTCCATACTTGAGATCTAAAACAAACAAACAAACAATTGTATTGTAGTGTACGAGAGATAGCTTTTTTTTTAGCAAAAATTCTTTATGGCCTGGGAAACCTGTCTGGTTTCCTTGACTTGGGGGGCGAAAATACAATGTTATCCCCTCTTTAAACACACACTCCAAAAAGTTAAGGTGTTTAAAGGCCCCAGGTTTCCCAGGCCCTGTAGAAGTGTTGTTTTTTCAGAGAATTAATGAGAAAGTGTGAGGAATGAAAGAAGAGTGCTTCTAGGGAGACTGGGTTTGCAGTTTGGGTGGCATTTTTAAACTTTTGCTCCTGCCTTTTTAACTACTCTTTAAATATAACAACAACAAAGGATGGGGAAAAGGATAATTTTGCCCCCAGACTGCAAACCCAGGCTCCTTAGAATTATACGTGAAAGAAAGAGGAGTAATTCTACACAGCCCGCCCTTGTGGCCTACTCTTGGTCCGGACCCTCCCAGGCACGTGCCATAGGGAGGGTGTTTGCCACGTGAGGCGACCTCAAACCTCACAGAGCCTCAAGAATCAGAGCTTGGAGAAACCCTCGCTTGGAGGATCAGAGCTTCATCCTCCTCCTCAAGAATCAGAGCTTCCTCCTCCTCAAGAAGAGAGAGAGCGCTTTTGAACAGAAGACGAGGAACAATTAATGGTAATGGAGGTCTCACTGAGAAGAGCAAGTTCACTGCTACTGACACTAACATGCGCCGTACTGTTGAAGAATGGGTTGGACTACTAGCTTCAACTACACCATTTGGGCTCAGCAACAGCATTTCTACCTCGATGATTGGCTCTGTAAGGACACCCACTCTCTCTTTCTTTCTTAGATCTACTACATTTCCCCTTTCCATAGTTCTTCAATGGGGTTCCTTCAAATTTTCAACTTGATAGATCTACATAAAATAGTTTCCTCTCTGTTATCTCTCTCTGCTTCTTCAATTACATAGCTTGGGTAGCTCTGATTTGAGCTCATTATATGTAGATCCGTGTGAAATTCAAATGTTTCTTAGTGTTTGATGCATAATCTATTGTACCCATTTCCATATTTAGACTAATTGCCTGTTTTTCCCATTAGTTTCCATTTTAACTGGTTGACGATGAATTTGCCTGTTTACGTTTCGATACTTGATCTTGCACTCTATATAGTGTGTCATATTTGAAACCAATTGGTATAGCAGGCTCCTCGTACCATCCAAAGTGTTAGTATTGATTTGATTCACATTGAAATTAATACGGACGGGCTTCTTCCAGAGGATTTTATGGAATCAAGTTTTCGTATTTATAGATACAGCACGGGTTGTCATTGGGTTTGAAGAAATACCCTAGGCATTTATTAGATTCAATCAGATAGATCCTCCCTAATCTGCAAAAAAAGAGCATTAATGCACTGGATGGGGTTGTATGTATGTATGTGTTTCACAACTAAATGGTGTCAACAGTTTGAACTTTCCATGTGTAGATTATTGAAATTTGTCAATAAATCTGGCCATCAATAAGCTGCATTTAGAGTTTTAGACCCTTTTTTTTTTTGATTCTCAGAGTTTTATTTCACTTTGACGGTTTGTAAAGTGGATGGTCTTTTGCAGAGACAACTCACTGTCCATCCAGTTGGTGTGTCATTTTTATGAAAATCCATCCTTCTTCAAACTTGTAATCGAGGAGAATTGTCTTACATATGCTTTTGTTTCTGTTTTTAGTTTTTATATATGATAGGAACCAGATGGACGTATTGGAAGTGAACAAGACCAACTATGAGAATTGCATAGCAGATCATCCACTCCATAACTGGACTACTGGAGCTGGAAGGGATGTTGTTCCACTTAATGTTACTAGGCACTATTACTTCATCAGTGGCAAAGGGTTCTGCTATGGAGGTATGAAGCTTGCTGTAATTGTTAAAAACCCACCACCTCCTCCAATGGCCTCTCCTTCAAGCCACAAGAACGAATCTCCTGCCTTGGGCAATCACATGGTTATGAGAGTCGCGCCTGCGCTTGCTGCTGTATGGTAGTATGTTCATCAATATATGTTGTAATTGTGAATCAGTTTATATGAACTCAGTAAATGTGAATCATTTTTATATGAATTCAGTGAATCAGTAAATCAGCAGGTTGCTATATGAAATGCTTATTTTGTTTAGGTTGCTATATGAAATGCTGATTTTGTTCAGGTTGCTATATGAATTCAGTTTTATATGCTGATTTTGTTCAGTGAATCAGCAGGTTGCTATATGAAATGCTGATTGTGAATCAGTTTTAATTGATGCACCAAATTCATACAGCAAATTCATTGCATTTTGGTATAAAATAACATTGCATTTTGGTATGAAATGCTGTAACAGGTTGTTACACTAAAATTCATACAGCAAATAACAACATGTTGTTACACTAAAATAAGATGCAGGTGGCTTGAAGCAGGTTGGTATGAATCAGTAAATCAGCAGGTTGCCAGCCTGAGAATAAGATGCCATTATATTGATGCTGTGGCGTGCAGGTTTTTGTTGCTTTACTGAGAACTTGCCAGCCTGAGAATAAGATGCTGGTTATAATAAGATTATCATTATATTGATGCAATTTTGCATGCTGAAATTTACTCAAAAGTAAGATTATCATCCAAAGAACAAGAGACTATTGTGTTTCCTTTCAATGCAACAACAAAAAGTTCAATGCAACACCAACAAGATTATCAGTTGCTGCTGAAATTCACAATCTGAAGTAGAAAATTGTTGAGGTGGGCACAAATCAACTAGAAAATTGTTGTAAATATTGTTGAGGTGGTGCTTTTCCTCTTGGTAAATATTGTTGTAAGCATAATTTCAGTAGAAACCATTCTAGGGACATACAGGTTCCTCCTTACAGTAGTGTTGCAAACATTCATCCAAGGAAAAGAAGCCATCAAAATGGTAAAGCGAGAAAAGTATAAAGAAAAAGAAAACTAGATTTACTGCACTTGATCTTGTTCTACAAATGACACAAAAAACAAAGAAAAGAAAAAAAAAAAAACAGTTTCACCGATTCTTATGGTAGAAAGGCTATTTCACAGAATCATTCCCATAACAAGAATATTTACAAAAGGAATGCCAGTCAATGATGGCCAACAAAAGTTCAGGAAAAAGAAAAAAAAAATCCAGTAACAAGTTGCCGTTCTGCCATATCTGCTGTATCTGTAGGTTATGATTATGCAGTACACAAGCCTTTGGAAGCAATGAGCAGACAACTGACTGCAACAGATTGGTCATACGTTTCCCATTGACAATGAACTTGATCTGTATTTGTAGGTTATGTTCATGCAGTTTGTTGTCTAGACTCGGCTTTAGTAAACAATGAGCAGATTATTCAGAGATCCACCTTTGTTAACAACGGGAAACAGGGGGTCGGTCACCCATTCTCCATCGACAATAAATTTTATCTGTAGTCAAGAAGCAGATTGTTTTTAATTAAACATAAAGGAAATAAACATGCAATTTTATTTGATAACCAAAAATTAATTGAATGGAATAACCTGACTGAGAAATGAATAATATCCTACCTCATATTGACCAGGGTACAACTTCAGATACAAAGAAAATGAGCCTGAACTTGACATTTCCATCCTTCTCTGCAAATGCGAGAAGCAAGCAAAGTTATATTGTAATGTAATATCAAGTTAACCCTTACTTTCTAAACCAAGTAACTTCCATAAAGGTTCCACTAAACCTGTAATATCAATTACTATCATCAGTTCCATTTTCAGAAGGTTTAATAAAAGTATAAAATCCACAAAGTGCATAATGAACTCGATGTAAATGAACATTCCAACTGGTCAAACATATGAAGTGTCAATATCCTCGATGAAGGAGATAACGTCATACATGACAATAAGTTAGTCTAAGCTCAAAGTCAAACAAGATACAAATAGTTAATATTATGCAGTAGCTCAAACTTGATTTTTCCATCCATCAAAAGATCCAACTAAGAGAACCTCTGAAGCTGAGCAGTTTGGAAAATCTATGCAAGTAGTTTGCAGAAGGCTAAGAACCTTTTTCTGCCCAAGAATCCTCTTCAGTTTAACTTCTCTTTGCGCTTCACTACATACGAAAGAGAATGCTGAAACTATGGAATATGAAGAATGGCATTTGATGCAAACACATGATGTGATGAGTTAGAATGCATACAAGTTTGCCAGAGCCATCTTGCCTTCTAATATCGCAAACTGTACACGTAACAACTGTAACTTCTCCTGAGAACTCATTACTTGATTCTCCTGGAACTCCGAAGCATCAGAGAGCATATGCATCTCCTCTAATGTGTTATCCTCACCTTGATTAGGGCATTTATATTCAAGTATCAGTAAATAAGCACAACTCAATCATCAGTTAACAAAAGAACAAAAAAAATAGACGAATCATCAGTTTCAGTTGAAAATAATTATCTAGTAGGATGAAAAAAAAGTTATTCTAGTTGAAATGCTTCTGCACTCCAGGGTACCGCAACCCAAAAATAAATAGAAAATCCAGTTTTCACAATGTGTGAAGTTACATACAGCCAACTCCACAGAAATCATATTCAATCAAACAAAAACATATTTTTTCAGCACCCTGCTAGGCATTCAGTTTACACCATAATGCCATCTGATGGAGTGTGCCAAATGTATCCCCATTAGTTCAAAGCTTCTAGCAACATATCTGAGAACCATGTTAAACTCCTACTAGCTTCTAGTTGCATAAAATTTTATTGTTAGGGTATATTGAACCCAATGTAAAGGTAATAAGAGGGATCCGAAGCTGCACCTGATCTGAGATCGAATTTTCTTGAGAACTTAGTCCACAATGAAGTGATGCAAGCTCTGACGAGGAGCGGAGCAGAGCGAGCGGAGCAGAGGAGCAGATCTGGCGTGGAGGAGCGAGTGCAGAGGAGGAGCGTGACGAGGAGCAGATCTGGAGAGGAGGAAGCTCTGAGGAGACTCGCAGGAGAGGAGGAGGCTCTGAGGAGGCGCGCAGGAGAGGAGGAGGAGGAGGAGTCACATGTAGGGGTGGGCATCCCATCCCGCGATCCCGTTCCCGTCCCGATCCCGTCCCGTCCCGTCCCGATTTTTCCGGGTCTTAATGGGATTGAATAATTTCATCCCGATCCCGTCCCGTCCCGATCTAGAATGGGATGGGATGGGATGGAGATTTTCAATCCCACCAATCCCGTCCCGTCCCGAACTAATTTATTAATATTAATTATTAATATTTTTATTTAATTTTTTATTTTAGAATTGTGGATTACAAATATACTAATGTATATAACATATTTAATTTTTTAGCATCTCCATAAATATGTTACACATCTCCATGAATTGGATGTGAATGCTTATTGTCTTACATTTTTAACTTATTGGATGTGAATGCTTGTTGTGTTACATTTTGAATGAGCCTTTAAAAGGCGTGGTTCAGTTCATTTTGAAAATCAATGGTTCACATACTGTAGTGTTAAGATACTCATGGTTGGGCACTTGGACTTTCAGCTGTTTCATCATATAATTTTTGAATCAATTGTACTAATTGCTTTGGAAAGCAATGTATCTTTGTTCTTATGCAGAGGGTAAAGATGGTTCATGTAATTAGCTGGACTAATAGGTACATCTTATAGTAATGTAAACTCATATTTCAACATTTGAGGAGTGTTAGAAACTTTTAATACCCAAAGTACACATGCATAATTCCTTCAAATTTTTTGGATGCCGCTGATCCCGTCCCGTCCCGTCCCGTCCCGATCCCGTTTGGGATGGGACGAGATCGGGATGGGGTTTTTCCCATCCCGTCCCGTCCCGATCCCGTATGAACGGGATGGGATAGGGATGGGTATATCTCGTCTCATCCCGTCCCGTGCCCACCCCTAGTCACATGGGTTTGGGAGGAGGCTCTGAGGTTTGAGGGTTTGAGGGTCCTTCACGTGGCAAACACCCTCCCTATGGCACGTGCCTGGGAGGGTCTGGACCAAGGGCGGACCACAAGGACGGGCCATGTAGAATTATTCAAGAAAGAGAGGAAGGAGTCTATATAGGGAGGGAAGAAAGCAAACGGCGGGAATTATTAAATAATTGATTGATAAAAAAAAAATAAAAAAAAAATAGATGGAAAGGTAAAGCAGGCGCGTACGTGTTGGTCGGATCTTGAATTGGCCTATTATCTATCACGCACGTCTCGCTCTTGTTTGTCTTGTCTACTCAACTCTCTCTTACCTTTTTCGCGTCTCATCTCCCAACATAAAAACTCTATTTAAATCCAGCCTTCAAATCCGGGGCGGGTGGCTCCCATCGACTCAGTCCATATTCTGGGATTCCCTCTCGGCTCGGCCGAGTGAATGAGTGAGCTTGATAGATTTTATTTCATTTTGTAGGACTTTGATGAGTGATATTTGGATTTGGGGGGAATCTTTCAATTTTTATATATTAAATTAGATTTGATTTGGTAAAATCGACAACTTGTTGTTTCATGGAAAGGAAGGGAAGGTGTACCCATGGTTTTAATTTGAACGTTATTTTCTAAATGCGAATGCAATCTCATTATCTATCTTACAATTCGCCATTGTTTTATTATTTACTTTTGACCGGGATAAACATTAAATGAGAATTTGAGATAAAATAAGGTTAGGATTGAAAGGTTGAAAAGATATTGAGGTTTGAGATTTATCCTCCTCATGTTTGTAAATATAAAGCATGTAGAAGGTCAAAAAAAATGAAAAAAAGTGAAATGTACATGTGATAGAGAGAGAAAGTATTGTTTTTTTTTCTAAATAAAAATTATCAAAATTATTTACGTAGTTGTCCGATTATGATAAATTTGGTATCATTGAAATGCAATTTTTAAGATCTTTCTAACAAAACCAATTCCAAACACTTAAAATTTCAAAATACGCATTTTATTTTTAAAACATACAAGTATTTTTAAGATTGTCATACCTTAATATAATATTTTTCAAAAAAAAATTATGAACATTTTATTAAACATTCAGTCAATTCTAATTTTAACCGAATTTGAATCTACAAAAATTAGTATTGTAAAATATGATACTTTTTATGAAACTGATTGAGGGCAATGTTGGGGATGGTGATGTGGGTGTCCAGTGTATGATAATTAAACAATAAAATTAAATAAACATGTGGTGTGCTAACGACACGGGTAATATGCTAGTTAGTTACATTTTGTAAAAATTCTTCATCTGAATTAAGTCCCCTGCTAAATAATACCACCACTTCTACTGATGGACACCACTAACCTCTTTTCTTATCTTTTCTCCATCAAACACCCCCACCACCCCGCCCCCTAACCGCTAGTCAGACCTCTTTTTCTCCTCTCTTCTTCTTCTTATCTTTTTTTTTTCTTCTTCTCCTTCTCCTCATCTTTCCTCTTATGTGTTTTTTTTTTCCTCTTTAATTTTCTTTACAACTAAATGTAATGAATTAATAAACACAAATTGGAATTTTAGAATTACTCATTTGAAATAAAATCAATAGAAAAAACTTAGGAAGGAAGGAAACATTGCAAATGACAGAAAAATGGCAAGTCTACTTTCATTAACATTTTTAAATATTACAAAAAAATACAAAAACAAACATTAAAATAAAACTAATCGTCGGCGCTCAACAAAGTCCTTCACAGGGTGATGTTTGTGGCCTTATTCATCGTTCATCGTCTTCATCTTCGTCTTCATCATCATCGTCTTCCTTCACGTCTTCAACAAATGGTTCATCATTCTGCAAAATAGAGACCATATTGTGAAAACAGAGAAATACAAAGGAGTTTATTCGTGATTATAACAGATGCAACGAGGAGAAAGAGATATTCGTGAGTCTCTGATGCGATGGAGGCTTGGCGAAGATGAGAGATCTTTGATCAGCCCTTTCACAGAGACGAGGAGAAATAGATCTTCGTGAGTCTCTGATGCTGGAGATGAGGAGGTCTTCAATGGAGATCTGATGCTGGAGAAAGACGAGGAGATCTGATGCTGGACAGAGACGAGGAGAAAGAGATCTTCAATGGAGGTCTTCCATGGAGATCTGATGTTGGAGAGAGACGAGGAGACGAGAGGTTTTGTGTCCCGTGAATTGTATTTCCAGTGTGAGTGAGGTGTCCGATTCCCACCATTGGTGGGAATCTATGGCACGTGCTGGCATCCTTCACCCACCAATAAAATCTCAAACAAACACCCAAAATGTTATTCCAAGTGGGAATAGGATTCCTATTCCCATGAAATTGGTGCAACCAAACACACCCTTAAAGTAAAGCTTGGACAAGTTTAAAATCTAAGGGTGTGTTTGGTTGCATGGAATCCCATGTCATGGGAATCCATGAGGGGACCCCTACATTTTAGGCTAAACTCTACATCCACCATTTGATCACCATTTGATTTTGTGATCAATGGTGGGAATGGAAGTCCCATGGACATGGGAAACCCACTCCTTGATCCGCCAAGGCATGTGATTTTCATGTTCATGGGACTTTCATTCCCACCATTGATCACAAAATCAAATGGTGGATGTGGAATGATACATCAATTTAGCCTAAAATGTAGGGGTCCCCTCATGGATTTCCATGGCATAAAATTCCATGCAACCAAACACACCCTAAAAACTAAACTAGTCGTAATATTAGGGGCTAAAAGTTAAATAACTAGAAATTTTACATTAATGTAAATAAAAATGTAAAAAAATGTTTTTTTTATCTATGTGTGTGTAGAATATTTTAAGCTTTCTTGTGGATGTATAAGAAAAAAGTGGATAAATTAGATATATCCACTCAAACTACCTTGAGCTAGCCAAACAAATTGCGATGAAGGGTACATCTAAATTGTATAGGTTTGAGGAGAGAATGTCAATGCTTACATTAATTAAAAGAATGGCAAAATAGACATTTAATTATTATTTTTTTTATGAAAATAAGAGTCTTAAAGTAAAGCTTGGACAAGTTTAAAGTATAAGGGTGTGTTTGGTTGCATGGAATCCCATGTCATGGGAATCCATGAGGGGACCCCTACATTTTAGGCTAAACTCTACATCCACCATTTGATCACCATTTGATTTTGTGATCAATGGTGGGAATGGAAGTCCCATGGATATGAGAAACTCACTCCTTGATCCCCCAAGGCATGTGATTTTCATGTTCATGGGACTTCCATTCCCACCATTGATCACAAAATCAAATTGTGGATGTGGAATGATACATCAATTTAGCCTAAAATGTAGGGGTCCCCTCATGGATTCCCATAGCATAGATTTTCATGCAACTTAACACACCCTAAAAACTAAACTAATCGTAATACTAGGGGTTAAAAGTTAAATAACTAGAAATTTTACATTAATGTAAATAAAAATGTTGTTTTTATCTATGTGTGTGTAGAATATTTTAAGTTTTCTTGTGGATGTATAAGAAAAAAGTGGATAAACATAGTAACTTTGAATGGAAAATTTAGGGGTCGAGGGAAAGGAGCGAGGAAATGGGGGTGACCACCCATTCCCCTCGAGATGAGTGCTGACGTTTGTCTCGAGGAGAATGGGTCCCACCCCTCGCTCCTTCCCTCGACACCTAGAAGGACTCAACTTTGAAATTTGCCAGGAAGTGGTAGTGTGAGCATGGTGAGGAAACAAGATTGTAATGCTGTAAATCGAAAGTATATTTATTTTAATTTTTTTTCCTTTTATATTCTTAAACTGGTTTGTTTCCCATTCAATTTGAAAGAAATCTGGTTGTTGCCTTTATTAAAAGACAAACATAGGTTGAGGCAGCAATGTAGAGGTGCATCAACCAAGTATGAGATGAGGTTGAGACTTGAGACAAGTAACAAGAAAGGAAACGCAAAAATGTAGATACAGATGCAGCAGGGGTCCATTCCATACATACCCTGTGTCGTGCCCTCCCATACATGTTTCTTTGATGCCCATGCCCATGAGCATCAGTGAAATGGTCCCACGCAAAATAGATAGCACGTGGGAGACTGTACGACGTCCATGACAAGGCAAGACCCAAATAAAGAAAGGAGAAGAAAGTACGTAGCCGTAGCCGTAACCGCAGCTGCCGACAAAAGATGAAAGCCTAGCCGATAATCCGCATCATCATCATCCGACTCCACATTCCCTATTTATTCTTGTATTTCAAAGGCATCGACTGAGAGCATCTCCAATCAATAACCAAAGAGATATTGCAGAAGTTTCATAAAAAAAAAATTTATCCCTCAAATTATTTTTCTAAACAATTTCCCTTCTAGGGATGGCAGTGGGGCGGATTTTCACGGATATCCGCTCCACCCAATTCGTATGAGGTGGATTTGGATATGGCTAAACGGGTTTTGGGGTAGATACGAATATTCAAACAACATCCGTCGAATATTCGGGGCGGATACGGATTTGGCCATATCCGCCCCACGGATATCCGTTTAAGTATAAAAATTTACATAAATACCCCTGACCCTTTAAAAGGAAAAAAAAACATACCTCGAATGAAAAGACTCTCAAGCTTTCAAGACTCAGAATTACATCTCTCACTCTCTCGACTCTCACTTTCGAAGAAGAGAAAAAATGTGTAGTAATGGCGGCAGAGATGGTAGTTGCGGAAGCAGCAACACCAAAACTCGCCAGCACCTCTAACGAACACACTCTGACGACCTATCTCGGCATCAGCTTCGTTGTGTTTCTAGGGTTTATACCACGATAGGCCATCTCTATGGTTCGTCGTTCTAATCTCGCAACATAGCACTCTGAATCAAGCTCATATAAGCAGAGGAGCAACTGGCACAGATGAAATGCCGAATAAAGGAGGACTCGAAGGCGAACCGCGAACGCAAGACTCGTCGAGATCTTTGCGAGCCACAGGAACGAATGGCAGCAAGAAGAGCGAAGTCTACTGGAGCAAGCAGATCGAGGCGTACGTGGAGGAAATCACGCATTTGCGGGCGAAGGTGGAAGTGCTGGAGAAGTCTGAGCCAAAATTACGTATGTGTTGCGAGAGGTTGCAGAGCGGATCTTCTCCATTCTTCTTCTTCTCAGATCTCAGATCTCAGATGTAATACCCACCTAATTAAATAAATATAAAAAAAATTCTTATTTATTAATTGTGGCATATATTGTAATCTCATTTATTGGGAAAAAGATTTGTTTTGTTTGCCATGGCTAAATTGAATAAGGTGTGTGTGTGTTTAGCCAAAATTTTATAAACCCTAATGTTGATGGGTAGCTACTAAATTGTATTTGGGTTTTTATAAACTAATTATTAGGGTTTTATTTTGTGAAGTTAAAGGGCGAACTGCCTTTAGAATTTTAGTGGGGGAAAATAGCCACCCACCATATAAAGAGGATTTTTTTCTCATTTTTCCTTCTTTTTTTCTCCTTCTTCCTCTATGCAACAGAGAGGGCTCATTCCCTCTATTTCTCGTTGAGCTTGGGGAAGCTGTGGCGTGAAAGAAGGTTGAGATGGTGAGGAGATGACATTGGTGGTGGTGACTGGCAATGGAGAGATCGCGTGGCCGATTGATAAGAAGTGGCAATGATGGATCGGGCTAGAGAGGGTGTAGTGTTAGGGTTTGTAGGTGATTTTTGAGGAGAGGACGACGAGGCTTGATGGCTTGATGAGTGAGTTTTCTCCATTCCTTTCTTGTATGTGAGTTTTCTTTATTTCGATTTCAGATCTGAACATTTTGTTTTGTTTGTAGTATAATGAAGTTTACATATCAAGGTATAATGAAGTTTGCATATCTGGAAATCTCTCATTTGAAAGATTAGATGATTAGATTAGATAAATTTCAGTTTTCTATATTAAATGTGAGATAGATGGTAAAGAAGAAGATCCATGAACTGTTGGAGACTGGTCAACTTGATTCCCCAAAACTACTTAAATTTATAAACAAATCAATTTTCTGGCACATATTTTCAAGAGTTTGTACACAACACTTTGGATTTACTAATCTTCTCTAGATTTTGCAGTAAACTATGGGTACCTGATCATGCTAGATGTACCTTTTCATATGCAGTTTACAGAATAGTTGTTTTTATTCTCAATAGATGACTGTTCTCTTTTCTTGACATGTAAGATGATTTCTACTATGTTCCATGTCTTGATGTTTGAAAAGTTTGAGTTGTTGAGATAATGGGTGTGGTTCATTCCATCACGTTTCATTGTTGTATGCTTGCTTAGCTATATATAATGAAAACAAGAAAATTATAATATGTGTGTGAAGGTCATGATCATACCAAACTGAGCCCTGGGTGCCTGATAAACCGGACAGAACTCCTGGTTAGATTGAATAACTTAATATCATGACAATGATCTTTCAGCTTGTTATTTCTTTCCATTGTGTTCTCGGTTTGTTACAAACATTCTTTTGTTTTGTTATGAGCTTCTGTCTTGTATAATAAAGATAGAATATTATGTTTATTGGTAGACATGGAGTGGGACCCTAGCCCCTTTAAAATTTTCTAAGGCTATGACTTTTTGTTCAGTGGAGGCAACTCTCTATGTGCCCCCACTATAGTGTGAAGACTGACTTTATAGGGATTGGTGTAGTAAGTGGGACTTGGTAAGTGGGCTTAGAATAGGTTGAATGGAAGTTTATTTTTGATATACAAAATAGTTTTGTATTGGTGGTGGTGAACATTTTGAACTCCCTTGCTATATGTTGTAATGTATGATAATGAGAATTTGAGTATAGTTTCATATATACATATGTTGGCCTTTATATAGATCACAATGTTATTAAGTAATAGTGTTATTTAATCGATTGAATTGGGCTCAATAAGGAGCTATGATTGAAAGTGTGACATTCTTCATGTTCATAGGAATATGAATCTTATATTGAATGAGTTTGATCCCTGTTGTGTTATAGAAAATTTATTTATGAAAATATGACTCGTTCCCCAAAAGAATGGTGGATACTATGGTTGATTTATTTATGGTTGACAAAGTGTCACCATAAAAGAGTTTTGAGTTTTAGTTGATTTTTTGCTCGCTTCCACAACTCCAAAAAAAAAAAAAAATGAAAAATGTGATTTGTATACAGACTTGCTTGTATACGTGTGATAGAATTATGGGTATGCAGACTTGCTTTCATATCGGTGCACCGTTCCATGTGCGTTCGGTTGTATGTGTAGATTTAGGAAATACTTGCCATGGATCGAACTTCGGGTGAGATGACACGTTCCTCGATGTGGCACCCCACTTGGAACATGTATGCTCCGAGTGGTTTCGAAGGCAAGGGAGGCACATTTGGGTGAGGTGTGTTTGACACAAGGAGGATGGTGCGATTGTGCAAAAGAAGCGAGATATCTTTTTTTTTTTGTATGTGCATGATTACCTTAAAGGAAGAAACTAAATGCTCATTCGACTATTGAATGAGAACTATATGTCTTCCTAAAGGTAAAAAATGCGTTTTGCTGATGTTTTAATAATTGTCTGATATGACTATGATTTGTATCATAGTTTGAAAATAAATTACATTTATGAGGATTTATAACTTAGAAATATTATCCGGTTGTTTCTAACATTTTTCATGCAGGATGGCAAGTCCACTCATATTTCTGCAGGTCAGACTTGCCATAGTCAATTTCTATAGTTAGGATGATAACACTTTTGCCTCATTGAGGAACTACCTATTGGTGTTTTGTTTAATTTGATGTTATCACGTGTGGATTTATTTATTTTGGGATGAAGATTTCTCACATCAGCTTTATTGCTGACCCAAGTGAGCTTTTGCTTCTTGGGTAAATTCCTTTTGGAATGTAGCCGATTAGCCTTTCAGGTTTAGAGACTTTTGAGCAGCCTTACTGGAGTTATGTTAGTAGAGCTAGCAACGTCAGAGTCTCTCCTTGTTAGAGTTTTATTTGTTTCAGTAATTTAATCATGTTTTAGTTGTTGCTGCTATTTGTTTATGTTGTTATTGAATTTTCACGTCCCGAGTTTTGGGGAAACGGATAATCCTATGTGGATTTTAGGATTTTCGTTTTCTTCGAAAATCGGGGCGTGACAGTTTGGTATCAGAGCATTTGGTTAGCCTAGGCTGGGGTAGAGTCTAGGTGATCATCGGAATGTGGATATGGGAGAGTAATAGTGTAACTGTCTAGAGATAAAGTGACAAGGGTGAACCTTGAACTTTTAGTATTGTTTCTTTTTCTTCGTGAATCTCGCGATGAGATTCTTTTGACCTATGTATTCGGGACTAATCATTACTTATTTTAATGTCAGTAGTGGGCGACATTATTCCGTGTAGTTTCTTGTACCGGTTTGTTATCCTGAATATTTAGTTAACCCTTTTTGCGAATCTCGGGACGAGATTCTTTTGAGTTGTATATATTGTAACACCCCTACTTTTCCAATGGCAATAAAAATTTATGCAACTAAAATTCAATTGAAAATTTTATTTTAAAATCTTCTTTCGTTTGACAAGTTGTATTTTTCGAAATTCGCTTAACTTTCTTTCCTCTACCGAATCTCGGGACGAGATTCTTTTGAGTTGTATATATTGTAATACCCGCCTAATTAAATAAATATAAAAAAAAATTCTTATTTATTAATTGTGGCATATATTGTAATCTCATTTATTGGGAAAAAGATTTGTTTTGTTTGCCATGGCTAAATTGAATAAGGTGTGTGTGTGTTTAGCCAAAATTTTGTAAACCCTAATGTTGATGAGTTGCTACTAAATTGTATTTGGGCTTGGTTTTGGGCTTTTATAAACTAATGATTAGGGTTTTATTTTGTGAAGTTAAAGGGTGTACTGACATTAGAATTTTAGTGGGGGCAAATAGCCACCCACCCTATAAAGAGGAGAATTTTTCCTCCTTTTTCCTTCTTTTTTTCTCCTTCTTCCTTTATGCAACAGAGAGGGCTCATTCCCTCTACCTCTCGTTGAGCTTGGGGAAGCAGTGGCGTTAAAGAAGGTTGAGATGGTGATGAGATGACATCTGTGGTGGTGACTGGCAATGGAGAGATCGCGTGGCCGATTGATAAGAAGTGGCAATGATGGATCGAGCTAGAGAGGGTGTAGTGTTAGGGTTTGTAGGTGATATTTTAGGAGAGGACGGCGAGGCTTGATGGCTTGATGAGTGAGTTTTCTCCATTCCTTTCTTGTATGTGAGTTTTCTTTATTTCGATTTCAGATCTGAACATTTTGTTTTGTTTGTAATATAACGAAGTTTACATTTCAAGGTATAATGAAGTCTGCATATCTGGAAATCTCTCATTTGAAAGATTAGATGATTAGATTAGATAAATTTCAGTTTTTTATATTAAATGTGAGATAGATGGCAAAGAAGAAGATCCATGAACTGTTGGAGACTGGTCAACTTGATTCCCCAAAACTAATTAAATTTATAAACAAATCAGTTTTCTGGCATATATTTTCAAGAGTTTGTACACAACACTTTAGATTTACTAATCTTCTCTAGATTTTGCAGTAAACTATGGGTACCTGATCATGCTAGATGTACCTTTTCATATGCAGTTTACAGAATAGTTGTTTTTATTCTCAATAGATGATTGTTCTCTTTTCTTGACATGTAAGATGATTGATACTAAGTTCCATGTCTTGATGTTTGAAAAGTTTGAGTTGTTGAGATAATGGGTGTGGTTCATTCCATCACGTTTCATTGTTGTATGCTTGCTTAGCTATATATAATGAAAATAGGAAAATTATAATATGTGTGTGAAGGTCATGATCATACCAAACTGAGCCCTGGGTGCCTGATAAACCGGACAGAACTCCAGGTTAGATTGAATAACTTAATATCATGACAATGATCTTTCAGTTTGTTATTTCTTTCCATTGTGTTCTCGGTTTGTTACAAACACTCTTTTGTTTTGTTATGAGCTTCTGTCTTGTATAATAAAGATAGAATATTATGTGTATTGGTAGACATGGAGTGGGACCCTAGCCTCTTTAAAATTTTCTAAGGCTATGACTTTTTGTTCAGTGGAGGCAACTCTCTATGTGCCTCCACTATAGTGTGAAAACTGACTTTATAGGGATTGGTGTAGTAAGTGGGACTTGGTAGGTGGGCTTAGAATAGGTTGAATGAAAGTTTATTTTTGATATACAAAATAGTTTTGTATTGGTGGTGGTGAACATTTTGAACTCCCTTGCTATATGTTGTAATGTATGATAATGAGAATTTGAGTATGGTTTCATATATACATATGTTGGCCTTTATATAGATCACAATGTTATTAAGTAATAGTGTTATTTAATCGATTGAATTGGGCTCAATAAGGAGCTATGATTGAAAGTGTGACATTCTTCATGTTCATAGGAATATGAATCTTATATTGAATGAGTTTGATCCCTGTTGTGTTATTGAAGATTTATTCATGAAAATATGACTCGTTCCCCAAAAGAATGGTGGATACTATGGTTGATTTATTTATGGTTGACAAAGTGTCACCATAAAAGAGTTTTGAGTTTTAGTTGATTTTTTGCTCGTTTTCACAACTCCAAAAAAAAAAAAAAGATGAAAAATGTGATTTGTATACAGGCTTGCTTGTATACGTGTGATAGAATTATGGGTATGCAGACTTGCTTGCATATCGGTGCACCGTTCCATGTGCGTTTGGTTGTACGTGTAGATTTAGGAAATATTTGCCATTGATCGAACTTCGGGTGAGATGACACGTTCCTCGAAGTGGCACCCCACTTGGAACATGTACGCTCCGAGTGGTTTCGAAGGCAAGGTGAGGTGTGTTCGACACAAGGAGGATGATGCGATTGTGGAAAAGAAGCGAGATATCTTCTTTTTTTGTGTATGTGCATGATTACCTTAAAGGAAGAAACTAAATGCTCATTCGACTATTGAATGAGAACTATATGTCTTCCTAAAGGTAGAAAATGCGTTTTGTTGATGTTTTAATAATAGTCTGATATGACTATGATTTGTATCGTAGTTTGAAAATAAATTACATTTATGAGGATTTATAATTTAGAAATATTATCCGGTTGTTTCTAACATTTTCATGCAGGATGACAAGTCCACTCATATTTCTGCAGGTCAGACTTGCCATAGTCAATTTCTATAGTTAGGATAATAACATTTTTGCCTCATTGTGGAACTACCTATTGGTGTGGTTGGTTATTTTTTTTGTTTAGTTTGATGTTATCACGTGTGGATTTATTGATTTTGTGATGAAGATTTCTCACACCAGCTTTATTGCTGACCCAAGTGAGCTTTTGCTTCTTGGGTACATTCCTTTTGGACTATAGCCGATTAGCCTTTCAGGTTTAGAGACTTTTGAGCAGTGTTACTGGAGTTCCGTTAGTGGAGCTAGCAACGTCAGAGTCTCTCCGGGTTATAGTTTTATTTGTTTCAGTAATTTAATCATGTTTTAGTTGTTGCTGCTATTTGTTTATGTTGTTATTGAATTTTCACGTCCCGAGTTTTGGGGAAACGGATAATCCTATGTGGATTTTAGGATTTTCGTTTTCTTCGAAAATCAGGGCGTGACAGTTTGGTATGATCATGACCTTCACACACATATTATAATTTTCCTGTTTTCATTATATATAGCTAAGCAAACATACATCAATGAAACGTGATGGAATGAACCACACCCATTATCTCAACAACTCAAACTTTTCAAACATCAAGACATGGAACTTAGTAGCAATCATCTTACATGTCAAGAAAATAGAACAATCATCTATTGAGAATAAAAACAACTATTTTGTAAACTGCATATGAAAAGGTACATCTTGCATGATCAGGTACCCATAGTTTACTGCAAAATCTAGAGAAGATTAGTAAATCTAAAGTGTTGTGTACAAACTCTTGAAAATATGTGCCAGAAAACTGATTTGTTTATAAATTTTAAGTAGTTTTGGGGAATCAAGTTGACCAGTCTCCAACAGTTCATGGATCTTCTTCTTTACCATCTATCTCACATTTAATATAGAAAACCGAAATTTATCTAATCTAATCATCTAATCTTTCAAATGAGAGATTTCCAGATATGCAAACTTGATTATACCTTGAAATGTAAACTTCATTATACTACAAACAAAACAAAATGTTCAGATCTGAAATCGAAATAAAGAAAACTCACATACAAGAAAGGAATGGAGAAAACTCACTCATCAAGCCATCAAGCCTCGTCGTCCTCTCCCCAAAAATCACCTACAAACCCTAACACTACACCCTCTCTAGCCCGATCCATCATTGCCACTTCTTATCAATCGGCCACACGATCTCTCCATTGCCAGTCACCACCACCAATGTCATCTCCTCAACCTTCTTTCATGCCACTGCTTCCCCAAGCTCAACGAGAGATAGAGGGAATGACCCTCTCTGTTGCATAGAGGAATAAGGAGAAAAAAAGAAGGAAAATGTGATTTTTTTTTCCTCTTTATTGGGTAGGTGGCTATTTGCCCCCACTAAAATTCTAAAGGCAGCCGCCCTTTAACTTCACAAAATAAAACCCTAATCATTAGTTTATAAAAGCCCAAAACCAAACCCAAATACAATTTAGTAGCAACCCATCAACATTAAGGTTTACAAAATTTTGGCTAAACACACACCTTATTCAATTTAGCCATGGCAAACAAAACAAATCTTTTTTCCAATAAATGAAATTACAATATATGCCACAATTAATAAATAAGAATTTTTTTATATTTATTTAAGTAGGCGGGTATTACAATATATAAAACTCAAAAGAATCTCGTCCCGAGATTCGGTAGAGGAAAGAAAGTTAAGCGAATTTCGAAAAATACAACTTGCCAAACGAAAGAAGATTTTAAAATAAAATTTTCAATTGAATTTTAGTTGCATAAATTTTTATTGCCATTGGAAAAGTAGGGGTGTTACATCAGATTTGTTTTTTTTTTGTTGATGTTGTTGTTTGGGTTAAATGAGGGGGGGAGGGGCGTGGATATCCGCTCGGGGCGGGGATGGTTTTTAAAAAAATGATAAACGGATATGCGGGGCGGTTTCGGGGACCCGAAATCCCCAGCGGGACGGAGATGGGTTTGCAGAAATCCGTCCCATTGCCATCCTTATTCGCTTCATCTCCAACTTCTCCTTAAATTTATGGGAAAATTAACCATCTCCTATATCTCATATATTAATAAAATATTTTTAATATTTAATTTTATAAATTAAAAATAAATAAAAATAAAAGTATCTAAATAATAATATATTTAAAAAATTAATTATTAATACTAATTTAAATAATGATAAATAATTAATTAAAAAATATTAATAGTATAATTAAAAACAAATTAATACTAATTTAAACAAAAGTAATTATTAATTCTAATTTAATTTTATTAATATTAATTATTAATACTAATTTAAATAATAGTATAATTGAAAAAGTAATTATCAAAATAATGTTATAAAAAGGTGAAAGATATATTTAAATAATGATAAAAAAATAATTATTAATACTATTTTTTTAAACTTCCAAAAATTTTAATTAGTCAAATTTAAATTAATAACAGTATAATTAAAAAAATATATAAATAATATTATATATTTATATTGAAATTAATAATAATATATTTAATAGTATTATAATAATATAATTGAAATTAGTTAATATAATTATATTAAGTTAAAATTAATAATAGTATAATTGAAATTAAATTAGTACAGAAAAGTTGAAGATATATTAAAATAATAATAATAAATTTTAAATAGGAGATGTGATTGGAGTGGTGAAAAAATATAAAACTCCTTAATTTAGGTTTTGATTAAAATGAGAGATGTTCTCTTTACAAATTAGAGATGTTCAGACAAATTCCATCCATCATTTTTTAAAAGACAAATTCCATCTAGTGAAGCCACCTTCACAGACCCTCTCACGTTCTCTGATTCTCTGTAATCACTCTCCTCCGCTTCCCCTTCTCTTCTCTTTTCTCTCCCACACAAACCCTCATCTCCCCTTTCTCGATTCGATTCAGCAGAGACCCATGGAGATGGAGGATTGGATCCAAATCAGCCCAACCTAACCTCGCAAACTCCCTATCAAACGAAAATCCCCTTCAATCCCAAACCCTAACCACCCCAAAATTCAAAATCGAGGCGAAGAAGATCTGAATACTGAATACTAAAATTTGACTGGGAACCTTCGAAATAGTGGAAGACGCAGCGAGAGCTTACGACGAAGCTGCCAGACTCATGTGTGGACCTCGTGCAATAACCAACTTCCTTACTGTTTGAATTAGTCAGTGTCTTGTTGAAGAAGCATGTTGTTTCTTCGGGTTGTTTTGATTCTGTTTCAATAAGACCTAGTCTATAGGACTAAGTTACTGCTTTAGATTTTCTTAACTAGTAGTGGTCCATGATTATAGGGTTGTTAATCGTGGATCTTATTCTTGTTTTTCAGACGTGGTTGTAAGGCTATTTAAGCCAGTACTTTGCTTTCAATTAATAACATAAGAGTTTCATTCACTCTCTACTTCTGAGTTTGTTTGAGATCTTTGATATCCTACAGTCTGGTATCAGAGCCACTGGGCTGATAATAGAGAGGAAAATGAGTGAAGAAAAAAGTGAAGGTAGTCTCACAAAGATTCCTCATTTTGATGGTCATCACTACGACCATTGGAGTGAGTTGATGGAGAATCTGCTGAGAGCCAAAGGGCTATGGAGCCTGGTAGAGAATGGTTTCGAAGAGCTGACCAACGCACAGCAGGCACAACTAGATGACGCAAAGATGAAGGACCACAGAGTCAAGCACTATCTGTACCAAGCTATAGATCGTGTGACCTTTGAGCAGATTCTGGACAGACGTACCTCCAAAATCGTCTGGGATTCCTTGAAAAGCAAGTTTGGTGGCAATGAGAGAGTGAAAAGGTCCCTTCTCAACACCTTGAGAAGGGAATTTGAGGTGTTGGAGATGAAGAACGGAGAGACGATCAAGGAGTACTTTGCTAAGGTGATGACTGTAGCGAATCAGATGAGGAGCAATGGAGAGGCGATGCCTGACTCTATGGTGGTGGAGAAGATTCGAAGGACTCTGATAGAGCGGTTCACCTATGTGGTGGTGTCGATAGAAGAGGCAAGAGATACACGTGCCATGTCGATTGATGAATTGCAGAGTTCTTTGTCTGTGCACGAGCAAAAGTTTAAGAGGTTGGATAGAGAAGAAGATCTGGCCTTAAAAGTTGCTGTTGGTGATGAAAGACTTGGAGGCAGTGGAAGGGGACGTGGTACATACAGAGGACGTGGAAGAGGCAGAGGAAGATCTCTTGACAAAGCTCGTGTGGAGTGTTATAAATGTCACAAATTGGGGCATTTCCAGTACGAGTGTCCGAGTTTAGAAAGCAAAGCCAACTTTGTGGAGCTAGATGAAGAAGACGAGCTGCTCTTGATGTCATATGTGGAGAAGCAAGATTCAAAAAGAGATGGTGTGTGGTTTCTTGATTCGGGATGTTCGAATCATATGTGTGGAAACAAGATGTGGTTTTCACACCTGGATCAAAGCTTTCAGCACACTGTCAAGCTTGGAAATGATACAAGAATGGCAGTCACGGGGAAAGGAAGTGTAAGATTGGAGATTGGAGGAGTCAAACAGGTGATTTCTGAAGTTTACTTTGTTCCAGAACTGAAGAATAATTTGCTTAGCATGGGACAACTTCAGGAGAAAGGGCTTGGTATTCTGATTCAGGGAGGAGAATGCAGGCTATATCATCCACAAAGAGGGCTAATTGTGACAACAAGAATGACCACTAATCGGATGTTTGTGCTTCTAGCTACTGTTTTACCAAGCACAGACTCGAAGCTGCTTACTCCATCATGCTTTCAAGCTGCCACAGAGGATGCTTCTGGCCTATGGCACTGCAGGTTCGGTCATTTGAACTACAAGAGTTTACGAACAATGCAGTTTCAGAAGTTAGTTCGTGGCTTACCTACAATTACCATGCCAAGCAAAGCTTGTACTCACTGTCTGGTTGGAAAGCAACATAGGAAGAAGATGTCAAAGAAGAGTTCATGGAGAGCATCAAGAAAGTTGCAGCTGGTCCACTCTGATATTTGTGGACCGATCACACCAAACTCGACAAGTGGGAAGAGGTATTTACTCAGCTTTATTGATGATTTCAGTCGTAAAGTTTGGGTTATTACTTACAACAGAAGTCAGAGACACTTGGAGTATTTAAAAGCTTTAAGAAGTATGTTGAAAAGGAGTGTGATGGGTCCATAGCATGTTTACGCACAGATAGGGGTGGAGAGTTTACTTCTCATGAATTTAATGATTTTTGTGTGGAAAATGGTATTCAAAGACAGTTAACTGCAGCCTACACCCCCCAACAAAATGGGGTAGCAGAGAGAAGGAATCGAACCATTATGAACTCGGTTCGAAGCATGTTGTCTGAGAAAAAAGTTCCAAGGGAATTCTGGCCAGAAGCAGTTCAGTGGTGTACTCATGTGATGAACAGGAGTCTGACAGTAGCTGTGAAAGGGAAAACACCAGAGGAGGCATGGAGTAATATCACACCATCTGTGGGATATTTCCGAGTGTTTGAGTGTGTAGCTCATGTACACATACCTGAACAAAGAAGAGTGAAGTTGGATGACAAGAGCTATAGCTGTGTTTTTTTTGGTGTTAGCAATGAATCCAAGGCCTACAGATTGTATGATCCAGCCTCTAAGCGTATCGTGGTAAGCCGTGATGTTGTCTTTGAGGAAGATAGCTGCTGGGATTGGAGTCAGAATTCAGAGAAGATGAGCAGAGAGCTGGAATGGGGAGATAATGATTTTGAAGATAATGGGGATAGCGAGAGTGAAGAAGACGCAACTGAAGAAGAATCAAACATGGAGGAAGTAGCTCAAGCTTCTCCAAATGAATCAATGCCAAGTCCAGCTACAGCTCAAGGGAGGACTAGAAGAGAGAACGGAAGAGCTCCGGAGTGGCAAAAAGTCTATGTGAGTGGCGCGGGATTAGGTTTTTCTGATGAAGATGAAGAAGCTAGCAGCCTGGTTCTATACGCCACTCTAGATCCGATCACTTTTGAAGAAGCTGCTGGAAGTGAAAAATGGCTTGAAGCTATGAAACTTGAGATTCAAGCCATCGAGAAAAATGAAACATGGGAATTGGTGAAGCTGCCTGCTGGTGCAAAGAAGATTGGAGTAAAATGGGTGTTTAAAACAAAGCTAAATGAACTTGGTGAGGTTGACAAACACAAAGCACGATTGGTGGCGAAGGGATATGTCCAGAGACATGGAGTTGATTACAATGAAGTCTTTGCGCCGGTTGCTAAATGGGATACTATCCGAATGGTGATTGCAATGGCAGCACAGAAAGGTTGGAGTATTTGTCAACTTGATGTTAAAAGTGCTTTCCTTCATGGAGAGCTGGTGGAGGAGGTTTTTGTTGATCAGCCACGTGGTTTTGAGAAAGAAGGAGAGGAGCACAAAGTCTACAAGTTGAAGAAGGCCTTGTATGGCCTTAAGCAGGCTCCAAGAGCGTGGTACAGTCGCATTGAGTCCTACTTTACTAAGGAATGTTTTGAAAGGTGCCCATCTGAACCTACTCTTTACATTAAAACTGATTTGAAGGGTAGTATTCTGGTTGTTAGTTTGTATGTAGATGATCTCATATTCACGGGGAATGATGAGGGGTTGATTGAAGCGTTTAAGAATTCTATGATGCAAGAATTTGAAATGACTGATCTTGGAAGGATGAGGTATTTTCTTGGTGTTGAAGTTTTATAGAATGAGAAAGGTATTTTCATTAGTCAGAAGAAGTATGCCAACGAAGTCCTTGAAAGGTTTGGCATGTTGGGGTGCAATTCTGTTAGAAGTCCTATTGTTCCAGGAACAAAACTTGTGAAAGATGAAGATGGAGTCAAAGTAGATGTCACTGGTTACAAGAAAATTGTGGGAAGTCTTCGATATTTAACTGTGACCAGGCCAGATTTAATGTTTGTGGTTGGATTGGTGAGTCGATACATGGAGAAACCTACTGAACTTCATCTTAGTGCAGTGAAAAGGGTTCTTCGATATGTGAAGGGAACCTTGGAGCTGGGCATTCTGTACAAGAAAGGTGGAACTGAAGACTTAGTTGGCTACACAGATAGTGATTATGCTGGGGATCTAGATGACAGAAGAAGTACTTCTGGATATGCGTTTCTATTTGGAGAAGGAGCTGTTGCGTGGTCTTCAAAGAAACAACTTGTGGTGACCTTGTCCACCACCGAGGCAGAGTTCGTAGCAGCAGCATCATGTGCATGCCAAGCAGTTTGGATGAGAAGAATCTTAGATGCTCTCAACCACCCTCAGAAAGAGAGCATCACGCTGTATTGTGACAATGCTTCCACTATCAAACTTTCAAAGAATGCAGTACTACATGGGAGGAGTAAACACATTCATATAAGGTACCACTTCCTTCGTGATTTGTCCAATGATCGAGTTATTGAGCTTGTTCATTGTGGAACTAGGGAGCAAACAGCAGATATCATGACCAAAGCATTAAAATTGGAGGTTTTTGAGAAGCTTAGAAAGCAGCTGGGAGTGTGTGGAATCACAGAAGTAAACTGACTGCAAGTATGCAGAACAGTTTAAGGGAGGAATTGTTTGAATTAGTCAGTGTCTTGTTGAAGAAGCATGTTGTTTCTTCGGGTTGTTTTGATTCTGTTTCAATAAGACCTAGTCTATAGGACTAAGTTACTGCTTTAGATTTTCTTAACTAGTAGTGGTCCATGATTATAGGGTTGTTAATCGTGGATCTTATTCTTGTTTTTCAGACGTGGTTGTAAGGCTATTTAAGCCAGTACTTTGCTTTCAATTAATAACATAAGAGTTTCATTCACTCTCTACTTCTGAGTTTGTTTGAGATCTTTGATATCCTACACTTACAACCCCAATGGTTCTCAGTCATCTTAATCAAAGCTCCTCTCAGCAACACTTACAGCGATGTTACATAGACGTTACTTAGCTCCGCTTCAGATGACTAACATTGTATCGAAAGAACTTCTCCTTGTTCTTCATCCTCCTTGCCTGTTTCAACCAGCAATGGCAGCATTGTAAGGAGCTCAGCCTTGAATTGGGTGCAAACGGAAAACAACCAACAATTCAAATTGAAGATGTCATATCGAGCAGATGATCGAAGAATTGCTGAATTCTAGACCTGTTGAGCTCTGCTATTCAGGCTATGCGATCTAATGAGTTTCTCTGCCACTCTACCCTGTTCTTTAATTTTACTCTGCTAATTGACCCAAATTTTCTATTTTTAGCTTTATTTAGATGCTAAGGCTTAATTAACCAGCTTCTTAATGATGATGTTTAGATGCTTAATTAAGCAGTTTTTTAATGACGATGTTTAGATGTACAGTGAGGGGAATTGGAACATATGTTATAAATTTATTATTATTGAAAAAAGAAGAGAGAAAAAAAAAGTGTGGGTGGATCGTGGGAAGTGTTTGAGTTGGAAAATTACGCGATGTTAGATTTGTTAATTAAAAAATTTGATGAAATTTTTTAGTCAACACCCTTGAACAGTCGTTCATGGGTGTTAGACTGGAATAAAAGAAAAAATGAGGGTCAAATAAGAATAGACATAAATAAATGACAGTCAAATGGAAAATAACCCTAAATTTTAATATCCAATGAAAGTTTCCCAAATGAACAATGGAGGAACAATACAAATGTCAAATTTTCTTTTCGTTTTTACTCTCCCAATTCTATGATATTTGTGGGACCAAAAAATAATTCTTAGCCCAACACATAAGGAAGTTCGGAGATTTGAGTTGTCCTCGAGAAATTTGAAAATTACCCTCGAAAGTTACAAGTATAGAAAACTCAAATTTGGGTCAAATACAACTCAGCAGAACACTCTTTTCTCAGTAGAGGGGTAGTGTTCGGTGCAAACCACCATGCTCAGCTGAGCACACAAGCTTGCAGGTAGGGGTGAGCATCCCATCTCGCGATCCCGATCACGTCCCGTCCTATCCCAATTTTTTCGAGTTTCAATTGGATTAATCAATCTCATTCCGTCCCGATCTAGAGTGGGATGGGATTGGAATGAAGATTTTCAATCCCGTCCCGAACAATTTTTTTAATATTTAATACGAAATATGTAGTATGAAACTATGAAACTATTTGTTGACATGACTTTTATTTGTTGTTTTATTTATTGACATAGTTATTTTATTCTCACAAGCATCAACTTACCTAGATAATGAATCTAACTCAAGTCATCTCCATTTTTTTTCCTCTTCCTAACTCTTGACAACAACAACGTGTGCTCCTCGTAGTTTTTAAATGACAAACCCATTAATCATTTTCGTTAGCAATGTACAAAAAATGACTATTTTCAATAGTGGTTCTAAAAAAAAAGAGTGAAAGCGAAAAAATGAATAAATAATAATCAATGGCTTAAAGTTATATAGTTGTTCTTAGAGTTGTGTGTTTGGTAAATCCAAAGTTTTCAATCTTGCATATTAAATTTTCAATAAATTTAGTACATCCTCGTCTTGTCCCGTCCCGAATTAGTTTGGGATGGGACGATGTCAAAATGAGGTATATCCCGTCCCGATCCCTAACAAACGAGATGCGATAGGGATGAGGTCCATCCCGTCCCATGCCCACCCTTACTTGCAGGAGAGGTGTCTCAAAACAAGAAGTTACAACCACCAACAGGAGGTTACAACCATCTATGAAAGTTACAACTACTTAAAAGAAGTTACAACTAAGTGAAGTTACAACCGCATGCAAGCTGACTCATCTGCTATGTGTCTTACTCTTCTGCCACGTGTCTCACCCATCTGAAAACAATTACTCGTTCAGCCTCTATAAATATCCAAACACAAAGCCATCCGGAGGTAACTTTTTTCTTGATTCACAATTCTCTTTTCAATTACAAAGAAATAAATAACTTTCTAAATGCATTGTTCTAACTTTGGCATCAGAGTCCCCGTGGCAGACACTACAACGGTGTTAACAATTAATCTTCTTCTTATACAAATTGCTCCGCGTGATCAACACGTGATTCGGTGAAAATTTGTGTCCATAAATTGGTGTTTTCAATGAAAACTTGAATCAAACTCATTGCATGCTCTCTTCTATTCATAAAAAAAAATTATTCATTCAATTTGAATTTTTTTTCACATACACTTTTTCAGAGTTCTTTTTCAACACAATGAAGGGAAAACTTGAAACCAAACTAGCAAAAATAACATTGAACAATCCTTTGTCCGAACCAGACTCACTATGGGTCTGTCCACAGATCACCGCGGCATAAATGGGTGTGATGACCAATTGCATCCTTAGCTTTCAAGAAGGATCTGTCCACAGATCACCGATTGTGTGGCTAATTATCCATGAAACTTGGCAAAACTCTTGCTGAAATCTTCGTCATGGCAGAACGCTATGCATTGTGGGATGACAAAAAACATAATACTAAAGCACTAGATTTACCTGAGAAAGATAGTCAACCTGCACTAATGAATGCATACCAAAATTAGGATAAAAATAGCAAGGATGAAAAGCTTAGAACACACTCCCCAACAAGAGACTGCTCAACTAGTATAATATACACAGAATTTACCGTTCTCATCAATCAAACTCACTAGCACAGAAGAATATGACGATTGTAACAACGACCATTTCACAAATTGGATTGAAGTTGGGGCATCCTAGCTTTTTCAAAATGCAATGTACATATAAGAAAAACTTGATTGTATTTAAGGATTGTGACTTCGCGAAATTTCAACGAAAATTTTGTTTTTTTGAAATTACGAAAAGAAAAATGGCGAAATAAAAAGTTACATTTTTTTCGAGAGTTTTTTTTCCAAAACTCAGCAGAACACTCTTTTCTCAGCAGATGAGTAGTAGTGTTCGGTGCAAACCACCATGCTTAGCGGAGCACACAAGCTTGCAGGAGACGTCTTTCCAAACAGGAAGTTACAACCACCAACATGAGGTTACAACCATCTACAAAAGTTACAATTACTTAAGATAAGTTATAACTAAAGAAAAGTTACAACCTCCTGCAAATAGATGACTCACTCATGTGCCACGTGTCTTATTCATCTGCTATGTGTCTTACTCATCTGCCACGTGTCTCACTAATCTTCCAACAATTACTTATTCTGCCTCTATAAATAGCCAAACACAAAGCCATTCGGAAGTAACTTTTTTCTTGATTCACAATTCTCTCTTCAAATATAGAAAAATAAATATTTTTCAAAAGACATTGTTCTAACTTTGGCATCGGAGTCCCCGTGGCAGACACTACACTGGTGTCAAGAATTAATCTTCATCTTATGCATATTGCTCCTCGTGATCAACATGTAATTCGGTGGAAATTTGCATCGACAATATTTACAAGAAAAAATCATAAATAGGTAAAAAGTGAAAAATGATGTCTATGTCATTAAAAAATACTAGTAAATATTTTTGCCACTTTACCCTACCATATTTAAACTATTTACAATCAAAACCAGTTCCCTGCAAACATTCATTAATTATACCTAAGCCCCTAATATAATTTATTTGAAGTGCTCAAATTATTTGTAAATTATGAAAATGCCCTTTAATCTAACTTTTGAACTTACCATTTTGCCTCTACATTTCATACTTTTACACAAGGATTGTGATTTCGTTTTTCGAGTTAATTTCAGTTTCCTGATTTTAAGAAATATTTCGGTGTGTAAAGAAAAAAGGTAAAAATTTTTAGGATAAATGAAATATATAATAAATTTCGAGGGTATATTAAATATATAAAAAAAATAATATGCAAGTAAATAAATGTATTAAACACATTAAATGAAACCAAAATATCTATAATTCAAAAATCAAGAGGTAGTTTAAAAATTCAATATATAAGTAAAAAGGAAGTGATAATTACGAAATTAGGAGGTGGTCAAAAAATCAATAAATAATTAAAATAAATGATAATTTGTGTAAGAAAAAACTCGAAATTCCGAAATTTTTTGAAAAATGTAAATTTTAGTAGTTGGTTTTTGTATTTATACAACAAAACCAAATTTTTTTTACAAAAAAGAACTCGAAAAGTTTCAAAAAAATCCTCGAAAAAATGTAATTTTTTATTTCGCCCTTTTTCTTTTCGTAATTTTAAAAAAAATGAAAAATTCGGTGAAATTTCGTGAAATCACAATCTTTGCTTTTACAATCAAAATCAGCTCCTTTAAAATATTGACTAGTTATACCTACACTCTTAACATAATTTATTTGAAGCGCCTTATTTATTTATAACTGATACATAGTCTCTTAAAGTTATATATAATTATTTTGTTTAGAAATACAATAATACATTTTTTCTTCTTCTTATTATCTATTGTTGTAATAAAATAAGTATCGAACATCCACGCACATAGAGCGCGTTGACACCCTAGTCTATATTACAAGGGAGAAGCCTTACGCCTATAATTACGATTTACGAATCTCTCTATCTGTGACTGTAATTGTGACTGTGCGGCCCCTATTGTCACATCGTGGCGGCTTCTTGAAACTATAACTTACGCCAAGTTGACTTTTCAGAGGCGCTCCTCAACATGGCATCACACAAAGCGCTACACTTGGGAAAAGATATTTTTTCTTGATTTTTGTTAATATGCCATGTGTGAAGATGAGGTGAAGTGTGTTATACTTGTCGTCGCTAAATGTAGCCAAGTTGGTTGGCTTAGGTTAGGGTGGTTTTATCCCTATGTCTTGAGTTCGATACCTACCAACGACATGGGATGGGAGAGGTTAAGTGTTATAGTCGACATCGTGACACTGATGCATGCATGTATTTACTAATAGTATGAGGGTGGCCGGTGAGGGCGATGTTTTTAGTTCACGAGGAAGGAGTGAGTGTGAGTTGAAGACTTGGGATTGGGTATTTTATTAAGAGATAATTATTGATGATACATAAAAACGGTCACACCCCGGAGCCGAACACGTGTCATGATAATCTCGAGGAATTACGACCTCGAGTGTCAGCTCAACACTGATCTGCCCTAAGCGGTTCTAAGCCCGCCCAATTGCAGTCCGCCAGGCGGACCCGAACTCTCACAACAAGCTAGGCCCACACGTCTCACGACTATCCTCAATATCCGTAAGCCCTCTTCAGGCAAATATCTCGAGAATCAGCTTCAGACGGGCAACTATAGTTGCTCTCTGCTTCCAACTAGGAAGCAAACACCAAAGTATCTTCCACACAGGGAAAGTCCCTTCTACGAATTGGTCTTGGATTGGGAACTATCTCCCATGTATCTAGGAACACGGAGCTAACATGAAACTTCCATCCTACAACACGAATCCTAATTAGTGAGGGATCTCCATGAAGATCTCGTTCCTAAACTACGTTTACGATGGCCTGGTAGAACCAGAACTCCTTGCACTATAAATAAGACATGAGATTGGTAAGCTAAGGGTTGCTACAAATTCCTTGTTACAACATTACACATTCCTTAGACATACCCATCATAAGGCACTTCAAGCCCTTATCTATACACCCTTCCAACGAATCATCCTCGAGTTTTAGAGCGTGATCCATCAGCCAGCTGTGACGCCTGCTTATATGCTTCCTCGAATAATACTCTACATCCACCTCTTGGTGCCAGACCGGTGAACTCAGTTTCACCAAATCCGGTACAAACAAGTTTATCTGTGCGCCCTGATGAAGCTTTCCCTGATCGGGAATTACGCCGGCACCGCCCTTCACGATCGCCACCGTCCTAAAGCTTTCCTCCGTGGCCTTTCCCTTGTCAAAAGCAGCAGCCCCTTTTTGTGAGACGGCTCAATGGGATCCTGAGGGAGAGAAAGCAGTGAAGTTTTCAAAGGACCTTCCAACACCGCTAACTGAGGCCTAGAGCGAGACGGTGAGCAATGCGGACTGCAAGAGACACGACCACTTTCAGGCGAAGCAACTATGGGCGATTAGATTCTACCACCTCAGGCAAATCCTCACAAAAGCCTTCTTTTGGAGCGGCCTCACGTGAATCAGCACCAGCGGAAGTAGCCATTGCAACCCGGACAAGACGGTCATTCAAAGCCTCGACCTGCGCATCACTAAGGTTCGACCTGTCTACAACTCCTGCCAATCGCAGATAATCCTTCTCCAAGCTGGAAACATCAGTCTCCGCCTCAATAGGTCTAACAGACTCGCGCTCCCCCTTCACCGGAGTAGGTCGTTCCGAAGACGGACCAGTTTTAACGCGAGACCTCTTCTTCACGAAGGAGGCAAGAGTCTCAGACGACTCTTCCACATCAGACAGAACGGAACCTTTGGACCCAGTAGCCTTCCTCTTCCTGGAAGGGGCCCATCTTTCAACTTAATGCGTGACTCTCGATACAGAGTGGGGGCGACGTGCTAGTTGTCCCACAACCCACTACGGATGAAGCTGGAAACCCTCATGACATCAACCACCTTTTTTTCGGCAGGATGCATAACTTTTCCATGGAATTTTGCTCCTCTAAGGTCAGAAGAGTAGTGAGAAACCTTCCTGCATAAACACGCAAGCGATGGTTAATTGGCCTACTATCAAGCACATCAAAGTCACAAAAAAAAAATGAACTTATGAAACTGCCTGAACTATCACTCGAGCGGATGCCCCTTGCATTGAAAGTATTTCGAATCCGCAGGGGCCAAGAAGCAATACTTCTGCCAGAACTTGAAATCATCAGGTAGCTTAACAAAGCAATTCGGCGACTTCATCTTACACACAACATTAATCTTTAGCCGAGGAGAGGTTAGCAACTAAATCACTCGCAGAGTCACGCTAACACTGGTCTCCTTAACATTGAGCAGAATCATGAGGATGATCCTATATCCATTGGGCCCCAACTGAGCCAGAGGAATCCCTACGAAGTCGAAGAACTCCCAAATCACATCTAGAACCAAAAAATGCACTCCAGTTTGAAGCATCCCGCGGTGAAAACAGATAAAACCAGTTGGAGGTGACATAGGCGTCTGGTCGCGTGTCAGGAGATACAACGACGGGTCCTCAGGGACCCCAAACTTTGTACGAATTTTAGCGAGACTAGGTTCGGACAACAACCTGTCTTCGAAAAACTCCAATCCATTGGCTAAGACAATGTCATCAAAAAGGTTTTCTTGAATCATGAGGAAAATGAACAATCTTTTCTAATCAGAGCGGTAGAGTCGAAAGCAAGGAAAGTAAAAAAATCAGGCTCTACACAGCGGATGACCTAAATAGAGGTTGGCTTCCCGCCTCTTTTTCGCTGAACCAACGCATGTTCAAATAATCTAGCACGTGGCTCAAGCAACGATTCAGACTCAATCATCATGAGCGGCGCATCCCTTGAAGAGATGACTTAGCGAATCGTTGTGACGACCCACTAACTCGAGGGGAGTAGCTGATGATAAATAAAAAGAGTCACACCCTGGAGCCGTACACGTGTCATGATAATCTCGAGAAATTGTGGCCTCAAGCGTTAGCCCAACCCTGATCCGGCCCAAGCGGTTCTAAGCCCGCCTAACTGCGATCCGCCAAGCGAACCTGAACTCTCACAACAAGTTAGGCCCACACGTCTCACAGCTATCCTCAATACCCGTAAGCCCTATTCAGGCAAATATCTTGAGAATCGGCTTCAGATTGCCAACTGCAGCTGCTCTCTGCTTCAAACAAGGAAGCAAACACTAGAGTATCTTCCACACAGGGAAACTCCCTTTTACGGATTGCTCTTGGATTGAGAACTTCCCTCCTACAATACGATTCCTAATTAGGGAGGGATCTGCACGAAGATCTCCTTCCTAAACTACGCCTACGATGGCTTGGTAGAACCTGAACTCCATGCACTATAAAAAATACATGAGGTTGGTAAGCTAAGGGACGCTACAAATTTCTGACTACAACATTACACCTTCCTCAGAGCCCAGTCTGACTTTAGCATCAGAGTGCCATCGATCATCCCATGATGGTTTGTGGCTCAAGTGCGTTACTTGTACAGGTCAGTAGGTCAGCATAATTAAGTCAAAGCAGGGAGCAAAAAAAGATTGCATCAATTATGTTATGTGATCTTATTTCTAGATAAGGGCATGTGTGGAATGGGAGGCACCCACACTAGTTGCTCCTTTCTCACTTGTACGTCGCATCTCCAAATTCCCTTCATGGACAGTGTCTAAGAAATTTGAATTTGGGATATTTAAAGAAATTTTTTTCTCCAACTGAAACAATATGAAAAAGTTTGGAAATTATATTTTGCAATCAAAATAATGCGAAATGATTTGGGAGGTTGATAAAATCCTCAAGATACATGTAAACCGTCCCATGTCATGTCACATCAGTTTTAGAAACCTAGTTCTTTGTCAAAGTTCGAATCAATACATAGTTAGGGGATCGATGATAAATGAATTCCCATTTTATCATTTATTATTCTGTCAACTTTTTGAATTTGTAAAAAGCCTATCAATTGGGTTTTTTTAGAAGATGTATAAATAAAGCGCCAGTCCTAGGGAACAAGTAAAATCCTATCCATTGCTTCTAAGAATTTTGAATATATGATAAATATGTAATGGACATAAAAGCAAAATATCCAATAGAGTTAATTCATTATGTTTCCACAGAAACAAAGTGATATATTGAGCAACAACTACCTCGCACCACCAATTCCTCTCTCACACACAATTATACTATCTTACATCATCTATTTACTTTCTCACACCACCTATATAAACCAAAACCATTCATTTTCCCCCTCACCATTCAAATCGACAATGGTTCCTCCCCCCTATTCAAAATCTCCTCTTCCAAATCTCTCCCCACACTCAAATCTCTTGCAAATCTCCTCCATCTCCCTCAAAAATCTCCAAATCCCCTTAAAGTTGAAACCCTTAAACCCAAAATCGATAAATATGCATTACTTAACATAACAGACAAACCCAAACTCAAAATGAAAAAAATAAAAAAAAACAGGGTAATTTTTTAACCAATTTAAACCCTCAATTGAGACTAATTCTCAAGCTCATCAAAACACGAAAGTTGTAGTACTCTGAGTTATCTAATAAACACAACTTGAATCACTTGAAAATGTTTTGATGAGCTTGAGAATCTATCTCAATTGAGGGTTTAAATTGGTTCAAAAGTTACCATGTTTTTCATTTTTTCGTTGAGTTTGGGTTTAAGGGTTTCAACTTTAAGGGGACTTTGAAAGTTTTCGAGGGAGAGGGAGGAGATTTGCAAGAGATTTGAGTGTGGGGAGAGATGGAAGAGGAAATTTCGAATGGGGGAGGGAGGAACCATTGCCTTGTTCATTTGAATGGTGAGGGAAAAATGTTTATATAGGTGGTGTGAGAAAATTTTAAAAAAAAAAATCAATGGTGGTGTTAGAGAGAGGATATGGTTGTGCGAGGTAGTCGTTGCCATATTTTTTAGATTGTTCCGTCCCCTTTAGACCTGCAATGAAAGTTGTTAGTGTAGTAACAAGACTTTTAGGTTAAATCAATTGCAGTGTATCAGTATTGCTTGATTGCAACATTGATTGAGTTGACATAGAGTTTTTTGGGTTTCACATACACAGCAAACCCAGACTCATTAGGTCCCATATACACTGATGCTTCTCCTCCGATCTAGCTATCATCCTTGATTAGGTCCCTCCTCGACTACTAATTTTTTTTTGTCCCTCACTTTTCTTTGTACTAGCCTCTTTCTATGTTTGCTCAAGTCCTATCTTCGTCCTCTTCTTTTCTTTGTATGGTTATTATTTTAGTTATTTCCTCCATTCAGCTCCCTATTTATTTGGTTTCAATTTCCACTACACTCTTATTTTTTCCTCTTGTTTCTTCTAGTTCTCACTTTTCTATTTTCTCACCCCTTCACTTCACCCCTTCAGTTCACATGTCTCACACCGACTCTATGCTCTTTTATCTCTTTACATGGTTTGGCCACTCTGACGTGTTGCTTTTTTTTAACTTATTTGCTTCTTGTTTTGTTTGTCTTGCAGGTCTCCTTCGTATAGTTCTTCAAGGATAGATGCTTTTGTCTCCCATCAACTTTCTACTTGAGTTATCTCCTCCCCTATTTTTTTTGTCTTCTTTTAACGTTTAAGGCTACTGTTATTCATCATATTATCCTTCTCCTCATTTATTCTTACATCCAATCTGCCCCCCTTAGCACTTTCACATCAGCACACAATTATAAATGTGCAATCATCATCCCTCACATCCCTGCCAGTACTTAGATACACCATTAATAATCTAAAAATTGAGGCTTCTTCTTGATCTCTTTGTATGCTTTATGTTTCCTCTACGAATCTTGCTCTCCAACACTCACTAAATACACATATTTTCCAACATCATTACTGTTTCAGAGCCTTGTTGATGGCGATCACATCCAACCTTCAAGATACTCAACTGCCTCTACCATAAAACTCCATCCCACCAAACAACCACCCTTGCCTTCGTCTTCAGCCACCACCTACTTCCACCAGTTCCTATGAACTATTAACGCCTACGCCCAACGTTCTTTTTTACCACTCTTAACTTTCCATAATATCACAGAGACTCACAACCAACACACTCTAAGTCCCCGTTCGGTTCTTTCACCACCCGGGTCGCCACCCCGATTCTCCTATCGAGACGCCACCGCTGTCACCACTTTCTCTTCCACCGACACCGCCATTAGATCCACTCATAGCTTTACCATCACATTCACCCTCCACCGTCTTTGTCACGACTTCCATCTCTAACCTTGTCTCAATTTCGCCATCACATTACATCTTGAGGCTTTTCTAACTACTCTCATCATACCGTGCAACACCTATCTAGCCAGCACCATGTCTCTCTCTCGGGCCCAAGGGACACTTCAAATCACATGTCCAACCCCACCACCGACCACTCCAACCCCAATGCCAACACCACCATCAACCGTTCCCACCCTGGAGATGAAATGCATATTGAATTAATTGTGAATCATCTTAGTACACAACTCGTTGCTCACCCTGTCCTACCTGAACCACAATAAGCTATGCATACAGATGATGGTATGGACGACCCTGCCCTTCGAACAGTAGCTAAATACTACAACGCCCAACAACTTAGCACGATTACTTTCGCCCGACACCTTCTCCCACAATGGGAACCTACCCATGCTGTGTACTTTGAAGTTTTGGAGGACCATGATGACAACCAGAGTACCTATTATTTGGTACAATTCAAGTGTAGTGCGGATAAAAAAAGTGCTTACTACAGGTCCAAAGTCACTTTTTGGGTGGCTAGTCTCCGTCAAGGATTGGTCCGCACAATACACTCTCATAAACTTCGATATCATTCCCTGCTAGCTAAGGTTCCATGAATTCCCTATACAAAAACTTCCTAATCCCAATGTTGAAATGTTGGCAAACTGCTTAGGTCCTCTTATGGATATTGATCATCAGGCTCTTTCTCAAGTTTCTATTCCGTATATTCGGTTCAAAGTGTGGCTTGATGTCGCACGTCCCCTACTTAGTAGAGTGCGCACCTCCTTTGGAATTACAAATGACAGAGTTTATTTGATCAAATTTGCATATGAAGACATGCCAAACTTTTGTTTTTGCTGTGGGAAAGTGGGGCACAAAGCGGGGCGACACTACCTTATTTATGCTCAATTCTTAAACTCTCTCAATGGGGCGAAACCGACCCAACCGATGCTCAATAAATTGCTAATGTTTGGCCCCCACTCCAAGATTCGCCATCGACAAATGATCTACTCGAGCATGGCACTGTCGATCAGCAGACATCAAGCGAATATATTTTCCTTTGTTCCTACGGTTGTCTCCACTGATGGGAACTATGCAAATAAGCCCCTTCATAACTTGGAAGGCCATGGTATCCCAACCCAATTGTCAAATGATCAGGTAGTTCCACCCAATAACAAACAGACTACCCATTTGATCTTAGTACTTTGGTGGATGCTGATCGTTTGGACCCCCTGGTGACGGAGAATTCTCCAAATTGCAATTAAATACACACTGCTACCATTGATAATCCACCACATAACTTCTCTTCAAATCGATGTTTGATCCCAACAGGGGTTACAAATGCTATTGGGCTGATTGTGGTGGCTAATTTGCAGGAGGGGCATTCAAATGATATTGGGTCGGGCCCTCTTGGCCTGGAAGATGACACTAATTATACTCATGGGCTTAGAGACTTGACAAGACAGGATCTAAATGTGATTGATAATGGGACTGGATCCAATGTGATTGCAAGTGAGGATCCAATGTGATTGCAAGTAGGCCTTTTGATAGGACTGAGCCCAATGTGAATTTTTATGGAGCAAATGTAAATGTTAATGGGGCTGACCCCAATGTGAGTGTTAATGAGCCCAATAACAGTCTTCCTGGCTCTCCCCATCCATCATTTCAGGCACTGGCAGAACCCACAATCGACTGGCGGGACACAAGTCATAGGCTAGGGACTTCTTTTCATCTCAGTACAAGCAAATCGGTAGCCGAACATATTTTTGGCCCACCTTCGCCCATAGTAACGGCGATTTTGGATACCTTTAGTTTAGAACCTCATTCTCTACATCAAGTTGGTAACCATGTCTATGACACTCCGGTCTCCTTGTCACCGGCAGTGCAATCTCAACTTCACCAACATTGTCATGCGATCGATAGAAACTTGGAGGTGGCACCACCATTTATTGGAGACAGGACTGCTCAAACATCACAGATGATTACCATTGCAAAACAAGTAAAAGCAAACCGACATTGAGCCATTATCTAATTGAGAGCACGATGTCTCTGCAAGGCTGAAATATGGTTTTCATGGGCATAAGCTCCCACTACTGCTGATGCTGGGACATCCATGATACCTATTTTATCCTCTCACCGTCTGACTTTGACAAAGAAAAGATCCAAAGGGAAAGGTAAGAGGCAGATCGATGCAGTGATGGACTTAATACAGGAAGGTGGGTTTCTGTTTCTGGGTAAGTGAAAGTCATTGGGTATTTCTTTCAGGCAATCTGATGATGTGCAAAAGGGCAGTAACAGAGAGGATACTCAACACTCACATAGGATAGATGACATGGCAACGATTGGTTTTGACACTTAACTTCCTGAACCCATCGAGGAACTGTTCCACCAAGCTCCACTGGGTCTGCCAATGCATATTGGGGCATATATTATGCTTCAAACTACTGCAGACATCTCGCCTTCTAGCCATCCAGTCTCTTCAAGCCATTCTTCTATCAATCTGGACAACACACTTGAGGAAGAGGCGACCACCTCTAAAGGGTCGCTCGAGGTTCCAGGATACTCAGTTGGAATGTAAGGGGCATCGGGTTGCCCTGCGCATTCCGAACTTTGAGGCCCCTCTCCTTGCAGTCCAATCCCGACATCATCTTCCTCTCTGAGACAAATTCATCATCCTCAAAAGTAGATCGTATATGCAGGAGACTGAGCTACAAACATGGAGCTTCAATATTGGCTTGTGTTCTGTCAGGTGGCCTTGCTTTATATTGGAGGGAAGGTACGCATTTAAATATTATTTCTTCATGTAAATATTTTTTTTCTATTGCACTATTGATAATTATTATTCTCAGCATTCTTGGTCTATTGTTTTTGTTTACGGAGAGCCCAACCTTTCATTACGAGCATCTTTTTCGGACACACTCTCACACATCACATCTCTTGTTAATACTCCGATTATGATTATAGGCGATATAAATGCTATTGCTTCACAGGATGAAAAGTGAGGTGTTAGGAAAGTCTCTGCATCAAATGTAAAACACCTTAAATGTTTCATAAACTGCCATATTTGTTCGACATGCCTCTTAATGGTTCCAATTTCACTTGGAACAATAGGAGAAAAGATTCCCATGGTATCAAATCTAAACTCGATAGGATTCTAGTCTCCACAGATTGGCTAGAACAGTTATCGTCTGCCCTTGCTAGATCCACACACACCTCCACCTCGGATCATAGGGCCATTTCAATCCAAATCTGTTCAAATATTAACTCTGGTCCAAAACATTTTTGTTTCTTTCACATGTGGACTCGAGATCCTCGGTGTCAACATTTCGTCCAATCCTCATGGGACTCTTATACCCCGCCCGACCTAGCTCTTAAATTCACCCTGAAAACCAAGAGATTAAGCTACAAACTATCCCGGTGGAACAAGAAGGTTTTTCGAAACATTACTCACAATATTAGGGATACCCAGATCGAGCTTGACAATATTCAGAATGCTCACCCTTCTAGGGATAATGCCACGACCACTACTATTTTGGAAGATAGGCTGACAGAACTACTGTTTAGGGAGGTGCTTTTCTGGAAAACAAGTCGGGCCAATCTTGGCTTAAGAATGACAATCGAAATACAAAATTCTTTCATCTCTCATCCTTACTTCGTAAAAAACGTAATAATATATTACAACTTCGTGGTGCATATAATAATTGGCATTCCCCTCAAAGCTCGATGGGCCAGCTTCTCAATGAATATTTTGCAAATATCTTACAATCTTCTCATCCACTCACTAATCCAGAGATCCTATCTTTTTTTGCCCCTGTCTTGCTCGACTCGAAAATTGAGAATCTTCTGAGAATCCCAGACGAAGAAGAAATTCTTTCAACTATCGTTGGGTTTGGGAATCACAAAGCTCTTGGCCCTGACGGTTACCATGCTTTCTTGTTCCAACACTACTGGGACATTGTCAAACAAGATGTTGTGGAAGTGGTCACAAACTTCTTTACCATTAAAACTTTGAATCCTAAGATTAATAAGACATTCCTGGCCCTAATCCCTAAGGTCTCAAATCCAACCTCCTCTGACAAATTCCACCCCATGGGCCTTTGTAATGTCATATACAAAACCATCTCAAAAATCACTACAACACAAGTGATTAACAATAGCACAAGTCCATAGCGTTTTTTGGACTTGTGCTATCAAAACCAATGTAAATTCATAAGATAGCGTTTTGATTACACAGTGAAACAGAGCAGGAGATCGAAATTTTGGTACGCGCATTTTTGATCGATTTCATCTCCTCGCTCGCGACTCTCCCTCACAAGAACTACCTCACAGACGCGACGCATCTCTCCCTCACAAACGCAGCTCTCCCACCTCGACTCTCCTCTCGTCGTCACCTCGCCTCGACTGATATCTCTCGCTCTTCTCTCGCCATCACCTCTCGTCTTATCGTCACCTGATCTCTCTCGCTCTCTACTGCATCACCTGAGCTCTCTCGCTCTCTGTCGCTTCGCCTCCACTTCACTCTGCCTCTGCTACTCACTACTCCTTCACTATTTCGTCTTCTTCATTTTGCACAAATTAGGGTTTCTGATTGAAGCTCTCTGTAAGTTGGATTCTGTGATTGCATTTCATTTTGTAGTTTGTTCAATAATTTATTGAGATGTTGATTTTTGGGTCTCTTTAATTACTGACAATGTGTTTGTATATTAAGAGAAAGAGATCAAATAGGTTTCAGAGTCTCTCCATCGGGGAAGAAAGATCGAAAGATCTCTCCAGCGGTTTTCGAGTCATCTAGAGGCAATTTTGAGGTACGAATCTTGAATTGATTTTTGTTCTAAAGGTTTTTAGTATGAGATTGCTTTGTGAGATTGGTGGTTGTTTGGTTCCCATTTAGTTTGTTTTGTTCTAATGGTTTTTAGTATGTTATTTGTGTTCCCATTTGGTTTCCTAGTATTTTCCTTTATTCTTTCTAAAAAAATAGATGAAAATTGAAACAATATAAGCACCTGAAAGAGTGACTGCGAATAACCCAAACTACTGATATTAGAAGTTACAAGTCTCAACTCTAAAAATCCATATAGAAAGAGAGGAAAAAAATCCATCAGCTACAACTTAATCCTCCCCACCCCATGCAGACGACTGGGTTCGAGTCAACGGTGTGATTCCATCAGCTACAACTGTACCAATTCAGCTGCTACACCTTTTGACTAGTTTAGAAGAGTTGATTACATATTAAATGATGCATAGTTGAATCTTGAATTGAATAAGTTGTATATAGTTGAATTATTGTTTTGGTTTCTTTTTCAATCTCATTTGGTGATTGGATTAGTAGATTTTGGTGGCATTTTTTTAAAGGGGAAAAATTAATGGCTTTTGAAGCAAATGAATTCATGGTTGGGTGTGATTTGATTAAGTCTGGGGTGGGGTGTCAACTAAAGCAGGCTATAAAGATGTGTTTTTTTAATCTATCTTGGTGATTAGGGGAGACTTGTAGATGATTGACTTGACTTCAAGTTTCAAGTCAACTCGAGTAGGGTCATTTTTCACCAGTGACCAGGGTGACATTCTACGTGAAAAGTGTACGGCAACGGTGTGGCTTGTAAACTAGTTTTTCATTAAATGTGGTTTGCATGTTAGTGCGGTCTGTAAAATACTGTTATCGATGGGATATATCGATAACAAAATTGGGATATTTCATCAAATATGCCAACTTTGGTAACTAGGAAAAGTTCAAGGACTCTTGAATTATTGAAGACATGGACTCTTAATTCTGAAACAGTTCTATAGTCACCTTGTTGACATGAACAATGTGTTGTTTGGTTCATTGTTATTTTATGTTAGTGTTGAAGCTCTAATGATAAGAGATTCTGTAATGTAAGTAATTGCTTGACTGAAGGATTGTTTTTTTTTTTTTTTTGTTCCATCAGATGGCAAGAACTTTAAGGTTCTAATCCTTCATGCTTACTTAAGCAAAGCATATTCTAATCACCGATATACTTAATGCTGGCCACTAATTTTTCATTTGGAAGGTACCAAATAATCTCGTTGTCTAAACTAGCTTTCTGTTTTCAAGGGGGATTATTTAAATAAAAACAACAATTATTAAACTCGTCGGTTGTACTTTAGTAAGCTAATATATATCGCAAAAAATTTGCAAACCAAAACCATTGATAGGATGAGAGGTTGCAATCCTACTAGTTAGAGGATAAACCACACAGTTGGTATAGTATTAATATAAGGGTTTTGTTGAATCTTTGCTTTAGAATAATGTATGAAATTGAAATTTTTTTTTTTTTCGAAGTCAAGAAGGAATCTGAAACTTTGACAAGTTCTTCAGTGAGTTTATCAGCAAAAGCTGCTAAGCTACCAATCCTCTTGAATTATATATGACTACCTTGGTGAACAAGTTCTAATAAGGTCCCCAAACAAGAATTCAAGTTGTTTTTTTTTTACTCTTTGAATTACCTTGAAGCCACTAACTTTACTTTTTACTAGGTGTTAAAAAAAATCAACCAAAAAGATTATCTGATAATAGCTTCTTCGTAAATGCTTATATAGTAAAAACATGAAATTGGAGAAATGGCTAAACTAGGATCTTAAGAAAACTATATCGCGTCAAGCACAACCAAACATTAGCAGAGTGTTGGTATAGTACGACTCTGATACAAACCTAGGTATCCATATTATTATCTTAATAAACCTGTTATTATATAACTAATGCAAACGTATAATCATTGATGTCGATGGGGTTTGGCTATTTATTATGAGAAATGTCAACAGGGTCACCGTAAATAGATTGGCATGCCATAAACAAATGGTTTATGTCATTATAGCAACATATTTAATGGTCTAACTACAGGTCTTAATTTGTTTAGGTTCTTATGGGGCCATATATACTTACTAACCAATATATCCTTACTAACCAAACTCCTGTGAGATCATTTGTGATGGCATCTGTTAATCATTTTTCTAACTAATCTTTGGTATATAAAGACTGCTATATGAAGTCATTTGAGGTCATTAGATAGACATGTGCATCATAGTTAGGCCTTAATTAGAGACTTATCCAGATAATCACCAAAATCAATGTAGAGATTTCCCTTTTTTTTTATGAATGCGTGAGGAAAGCCACCCCTGGTCTAGGAATCAATTTTCGCCAATAGTAAGCCCTCGCATCTTTATGGATATGTAAACTACCATAGAGCACAATAGAGTCTACACATGGATATCCATCATATGACTTCAAAACTGGCACAAAATCTTGGTCAACAACAGGTAAAACAGAGGGGATCCATCCGAATGCATTACTGTGGTATTCAAACGGAATGGAAAAGGTGTCTGAATTAAAGTGCCATGTACCACCTGATTATGTTACATTTTCGTAAATGAATCAAGAACATCTCCCAACCTCATTTGTCCTATAAATAGTGATGGAATAACATGAGGTGGTTTCAATTCTCAGGCCGCTTAATTTCTGATTCTTCTGACTAGTTAGCATCTTCCTCTCTCACTCTCTCCCCATGCCACCTATCTCCCTGTTCTGTATTACAGATGCAAATTGTCCTTGGCTGAACTTGATCTGAAGGACCCTATTACTTCTTCCCAGTAAAAGACCCCATCCAATACTCACAGTGACCCCTCCCACTCACTTCCCTTACAAAGTTCCATCAAGATAGTTCCAGGAATCCACTTCAACTATTCATATCAAATAACACTCATCTTAAGCTTGTTAGATATGGAGACATGGGTATTTAGATGAATCAATGCAAAGCCCATAAAAACAAGAATGTTTCAAAACTCATTCTCATAAATTGTCATGGTGGGAATCAATAATAATAAACATTGAGAGGGATGTATGACATACAGTTGATAACTTGTTAGAGGTTCCCTCTGTCTGTACAAAATAAGCTTCTAAAAGCATTTCCAATTCTCTATTCTTCACCTTGTCAAATTGATAAAATATTTGTATCGTGACCTACAACATTCAAAATTGAGTTTTTCTAGCCGGCCTGGGAAACCGCCTGGGAGGCGAAAATACATTTTTACCCCTCCTATTTGATTCATTTTCTTGGTTGATGTAGTTATAGTTTTTAGGTCACTATCATGTATGGAAGGAAATGATGTCGTAGCGGGTATCATTCAAAATATCTAACATATATGCTGAACGTATTATAATTATGATTTCTTTGAAAAGATGGCATTGACTACTACACAACAATTGCTCATTAATAGTATATGTGATGAGATTATGTACTAGGAAATGTTCTTAACTGGTATGTGTTTATGTGTTTTTTATGCAGAAGAAGGAAACCCAGAGTTCAATTGTTCTATATGGAGACCATATCTTCATCTTCACCATCTTTTAGTCCCCATAAACCTTCAAGTTTTGAGGAGTTCTCCATGCAGCAGAGTTTAGTTTTCTCAGACAGTCTCAAGGTACATTGTCACTCCATTGGTTTTTCTTTATAGAGAATTGGGATTAATTTTGTTAGTTAATGAACACAGGTAACAAGGAAAACAATGTTATTGTGTTTATTTGCTGGACACTAGCTTCACAATTTATTAAAACATAATGAATTTGCTTTTTATGGAAAAGGGTGTGTATGGCTATGTTTCCGCGGTGCCCAGAAACTGCTCAAAACAGAGGCCACACCCTGTTTCTGGAAAAAAAAACTGAACCTGAAATAGAAAACCCGCAAAATCACACATTTCTCCAACCTATTACTGAACCCTGTTCCTGGAATAAACACCTGCTGCTATTGCTCCCTGTTTTGGCCATCAAGTGTTTGTAGTTCTTGCTTAAGGACGAACACATTAAAGGTAGAAAGACACAGTTATTCTGAATATTGTTTCAAATCTTTCTTGTAATAAACATACCGCTTAACTGCTTTCTTATTACTTTAGACTCGGAAAAGAGATTTGGCTGATGTTATCTTAAATAGAGGAGTAAACTTAGATCCTTTAAGCAAGTGGTCTAAGGTAAATTTAACACCATATTCTTGATATAGCTTTCAGTTTTACGTTTTAGCATCGAAAATTTGTGCTGATATCATGATTTTTTTGTTGGACTTGTTGTTTACGATTCACAAGTGCCAATTGGTGCCACTCCGAAATATATGGCTGGTCATTATATGGTAATTCAGATGCCCATCATATCTATTTATTTATTTACCATTGTTGTCCCCTATTCTTGTCTGCTTGTCTAGTTCTTAAGAATTTTTTTTAATTGTTCACAGCTGCAAAGTGCTAGCTCATTCTTGCCTATCATGGCCCTTGCTCCTCAGGAGAGGGAGCGAATTGTGGATATGGCGTAAGTACTTTAGTTAAATAACATAGTGGTTATGTCCAATAAAACATATGTTAGTTTATTTGTTTATTCTTTAACACAGTTGGACCTTGAAAGTATCAAGCTGAAATCCTACTATTCTCTAGGAGGCGCTCTTGAATTAAGATAAAAACAATTCTTGTGCATAACCCATATTTTTATTGCATACAACGAGAATATTTTTATGATAGCTAATGCATCCTATCCATTACTGTACCTTCATGACTATTTGAATTATGATGCAAGGTTGCATTATTCTTGTTTCAGAGCAGCAGCTGGTGGAAAAACAACATACATTGCAGCTCTTATGAAGAATAGTGGTATGTGCTAACTTTGTCACAATCTAGTCTATTGTTCCATGCAGTATGGTATTCTGTATATAAAGTTATTTCATTCAAGAAAATGGATGATTGTTACTTGGGTAATACTAAATAGAAGTTATATATTAGGTTTTTTTTTTGTATGCAGCCAGAATCTCAATAATTAGCTTAATACATGAAACCATTCTCCGAATTAGGAAGGCAGAAAATCTTAGTTTTCCATTCATTATGTCTTTTGAATCAGTAGGTGGGATACTACTGTGCTGATCCATGGTTTAAAAGCTTCCAGCCTTAACTGAAGTTTCAATTTTTTTGTATGCTGCTTGTGAACAAGTTTGATTTTGTTGTGATTTAGCCATGAAGCTAACGACTATCTCTAAAAAAATAAATAGGATATGCATGTGTACCCGTGAAAGCTTATACTGCTGCCATTGTGTCTGTTCCCTGCATTACTTGTACATTTTGTCTAAGAAGATGATTGACCACTTGTTAGTTTAAGTGGCCAGATTGGATAATAAAGAGTTTCTAAGAGATACAAATGTGGCCCTAATACTAACAAGCATTTATTGTATGGATTTAAGTTTGTTAGGGTTGATTTGTTAAGTTTTTTTGTCATTTATTTTTGTTATTTATTGTGGGATTTAAGTTGTATTACAATTGTTGGTAGTTTGAATGAGAGTTGTTGTGTGTTTAAATGGAATTTTAGTTGCTTCTCTTTGTTTCTATGTTTGATTAATTTGTTCAATTTTTTGCTGATTTTATATTTTTTTTGTTTTTCGTAGAGATCTAAGCTGCATTAAGTGAAGAAGACTGTTCAAAGTTGGAATCATCATACCAAGTTTGTTTTGATTTTTAGGAATCCCAGTTTTGGAGAAATGGAACAAGTGGGTACACAGGTAGCTCATCCTATGTTCATACACCACCAGCTTCCTGGTCCGTTTTATGAGGCGCCAACCTTGTTGAAGAAGCGAGATCTACCATGGCAAAACCGTATGTATGACCACCAGCAACAGCAGCAGCAACCTCACTGGTTGCAAAATCCTGGAAGTAGTTGGGATCCTAAAGTTTGGCAATGGGCTAGTGTGAGATTTGTGGCAAAGCCATCTGATGTTGAGGTTCAGAGAATGGTAAGTTTGCCCATGGTTATTGAACCTGGTGGACAGAGGAAGGAAGGGGCAGAAGCACCAAAGCCTGTGAATACTGAAAGGCCTGTGGACGAAGATGGTGAAAACTTGACATTGAAACTTGGCGGGAGCTTGTATTCTGTAGAGGAGCCTGCTGCAATGCCAAATAACCGTGTACGATTTGGTTCTCCAAGTAATGTTGCCTATCATATGTGTCAGGTTGATGACTGTAGTTGGGATCCACCCTTTTCTGTTTGATTCTGTAATTCAAAAGTGTATTATTTTTTTCCCCCGCTTATAACCTATTTGGATACAAAATATTTTTGTTTGTATTGATCATTCCCATCTCATTTTTTATTTTCATTTTTTTTCCTGTTGTTTGTTAGAAAAGGAATAGAAAAGAATAAATAATTTCTTAATAACCAGTTATTTGTCTGGTAGAAACAACTAAAATCCTTATAAAAATAGCAACGTTTTTTTTCCTGTTGCTTGATAGCTAAACTAGATTAGTTGTTTTTATACAGTACCTGCCCCACAAGCTCGAAAATGGCTTTCAGTAATCATTTATTTAGACAATGTGTATCAAATAGGAGATGAAACTCATGCTCATTTTCTTGAAGATTTTCTAAAATTCTTTCATTTTTTTTCCATTATGCAGTATGTCTTCATGAAGAAACTAGAATGTACCATTTGATGCTATCGAGATAATTATTCTTTATGCTTGTGCCTTGAATTAAAATTTTAAACACATTCCATGTTCTTGCTGTTAGCCTTTAGCACGAAACTGAGGCATGATGAACTAGAAAGAGACAAATTTGATTATCTATCTGAAGGATACATTTACCATTCATCAATTATTTTATCTTGGCTCTTTTTTTCTTAGTCGTCGTTGGGCCTCTCCCTCTTTTTGTGATCCTTTTGGTGTTCATGAATTTGGTAGGCTCCAGGAAGTCTTTGCTTAGTGTCTTCCATGATAGAATGTGCCATCCTAAGATGGCATTAGTGATTGATGACCGCTTGAAGGTATGGGAAGATATGGACCAACCTTTACTTCTTATAGTCGAGTTCATGTTGTTCCTCCATTTACTCCTTATTATGCTCCTCAAGCAGATGTAAGTCTTTAATTTTATAACACGTTGTTACCTGATTTATCTATTATTTCTAAGATAAAACTGATTTAAGTCATATACTGTTTGTGAGCATTTAGGAGAGAAATTTGTCCAGTCTTTATAGCCAACTTGGTATTCTAGTTTTAAGTAATATAAGGGTTTTCATTATTGCTATTGGAGGATGAGAGGTCATGACTAAAAGTTTTGTCTATAGGGGCTTTAGCGTGCTCTAAATTTGTTTCTACTTGTCTTATTGTTTACCACATTTTTCTAAGCCTCGACTTCACATTGTTTTTCTCCTGTGCCAATTAATCCAGGTCGATCATACATCACTTTTGTTGTATTTTTATTTTTTTATTACTGTTTTTCTTGCTTAACGTAAACAAATACTCATTCCGATTGGATGTTTGATGGTTACTAACCTTCAGCCTGCTTTGTGCATACAGGTTTTGGACTCATCTGGTGATGGCTTATGCCTTTACCTTCTGAAGTGTTTTGTGTTGTACAGGGAGTATGAACTAATAACATCAATGAGGTTGCATTTTCTAGCGTCAGAGAAACGTCGTCCAGATCAATTCACTGTAAGATTTAAAAAGTTTATCTAATATAATCATGTCCTTTTTTTCTAGCTAAATTATATTGAAAACAAATAGATGAAAAATCACTCATTTACAAAACAATATCAATATGTGTTTTTTTCTCCCAACTTAATGTGTTTTTTTCTTGCAAATAGGTATCAATTGTTTAGCTTGACTTTTATTTGGACCTTTTGGTGGTATATGTCTCAGTGTTCAGAAATGAATACACAGCCATTGTGTTCGACTTCTTTTAAGATCCAATCGTCGAGATTGCTACCTATGTCTCAAGAATTTGAGTGGATGGCCTTGTAACTGATTATCCTGGAACTGCAAGTTCATTCAAGAGTAAGTTCCACTGACCTGATCTGGCACAACGACCAACTTTTGTCAATGAAGAACCCCACTATCCTAAATGATGCGTTACGCTACCCTGCATTCCTGTTTTTCATGTTTGTTACAAAGCGGTTTAGCTTACATACCTAAAAGTCCATTCTAATGACATGGTTGTTTTCTTATGTGACTGACTACAGGAAGTCCATGTTTTAATCCAAATTCTGTCGTTGAGTACCCTATCTTACCGTTACAACCTGGTTCCTTGATTAACTTGATTCCAAGATAATCATTGGCACCGGTTGAAGCCCCTGCACCAGATCTTACAGTCGCAGATGTTCTAGATACACCTCTACCACCAGTAAGCAAGTTGGTCTCAGCACCAGGACCTGCTAGTGCGGCAACAGATGGAGCCAAAAAAAGTGGTCAACCAACAAATGTTCCAAATCTTGGTCTGTGCTTAGTAACATTGATGTTGCTTAGTTTTCTGTACTTGGGTCACTACCACTAAAATGGTAACAGTACAAGCAGCAGAAATAGTAAGTTTCACAAATATTTCAGGCTGCAAATTTTACTACAAGTAGTCCTTTCCCTATGCATTATAGTTTTGATTTACTACATTTATTACCAGGTTAGGTTCTAGGTTTTAATTTTTCTTTTGTTATTGTCAACTAACAGAAACAAAGTCCAGTAGTTGAGAAAAAGCAAAATTAGTTTTTCCAAAGTTGACAAGAAAGTTGAAAATGAAGCGGAATCTGCTAATTTGAAATGTGAATCTGCCAAGAAGCAGGTTTGTTCAAATTCATATATGTTTTGTACTGTTTCATTCCAGTTATATTTACATTTATGATAATTTGATGACTTTTTGTTTTTTTATAGGCACCAAAGCCAAAGGTAGAGGATGGGATTTTCGGCACATCAGGAGGGATTGGATTCACAAAGCAAAACGAGTTGTTCGTTGGTCATGTTGCTATGATTGGATTTGCTGTGAGTGAAGTTGAGAAATAAATTTGACAAAGAAGAAGAATGTAGACTCTGATGCTGCAGGTATGTCATCATGAAATTCATCTAAATTGTGACAATTGAATTACATGGAAATGTTGGTTGTGGCAGGAAAGGAATGATTGGTGCTTTTTATGATTTTTTTATGCAATGAAATTTGACTTGTGTGGCTAGTAAGTTGTTTGACATGCTGATTCTGTTGCATTGTATAAATTTTATCCTTTGAATGTTAAAAAGATTGCAATCATGCTACTCCTTATTCTCATCAGATGCGCTAATTTTGGGGTCTTGGTGATATCCTATGTGGGTCAGTTGTTTGTGAGCTCTCAATAGACTTACCTATAACCATATGTTCCAATGTACTAGGGTAACCAATGTATACTTGTCACTGTTGTGATTAGTATCCCCACAAATCCTTTATGATGTGTTTCCCAATTGACTTGGAACTTTTTTCTTAGTACTCCATCTATGTTTTTCTCCTTTTAAAATTTCATCTCTTATCCAATCCATTTGTAGAGGTAGTAAATGCGAGAGAACTAATGTTAGTTGCTGACTTTTGTCTCTTTGGTTTGGCCCAGGTACTGGAAGTTCTCAGAATAGAAGTTTAGAATCAGCTGCTGTGGTTGATGGTGGTTCCCCGAGGCTTGCCGGAATCACTGTGGATAAATCTATTGAATTTTCATATGAAGAGCTTGCTCAGGCTACAAATGATTTCAGTCTAGCTAATAAAATTGGTGAAGGCGGATTTGGAGCTTTTTACTATGGAGAGCTTAGAGGCGAGGTCTGTATTGAATTATGGATACAAAGGCACATTTATGAACCCACATTGTTGAACATATTTTTCTCCTCTCATTTCTGACTTGTCCATTGGACCCTGCTGATTTCTTTGATCATATTTTTCTTTTGTGAACCTGACCTGCATATAGATTGTATTTAACTATTGTAATTAGATGGGTCTGACTCATGTTCATGAGTCAGTATGCTTTTCACTGCAAAGAACAATTGTGATATGATGAAATCAGACATCATTATGATATCTCAGTGCCCTTACTGAGATAGAGTACTGTCAGACAAAGGAATTCCTGTTGTGGAGGACTGAAATCATATCTTGCTTTCCTTTCATGTGAAATTGTTAGTACCATTCTTACTCTGTTTCTTCATCTCCTATTGAAATTGTCCGCAAGTAGGACAGGAGTTCCCATGAATGCAGTTTGAGAAACATTCATTTATTTCTGTTTTATCCTTTTTATGAATATTGCAAAACCTTCTTTCTTAAATCTACTAAATTTAATCTTGTTATGACAGAGCCCTTATTATTTAGAAAGTGCTTTAATATATCTGAATATGGTTTCTTGAAATACTTTACCTAACTTATAGTTTTCTTGAAATACTTTACCTAGCTTTAATATATCACTTACTGTTTTTGTTTGTGGATATTTTAGAAACTAAGAGCATGTCAAAAGTATGTCAACTAGTAGGGCTTCCGCCAGCAGTCCCTTGAGATAATGACTCCAAAGTTTCACAAACGGTACCTATTGTAAGGCAAATGAACTCTTCCCTGCTTATCTTTACTCTTCCTTCTTGTTTGTAACTTGCCAAACAAGTTTTCTGATTTAGAACTCAACTCCAATGGTGTTTTTCAGTCGGTAGTACATTGCATAACTCTAGTCGCCCTGTAACCAAACATCAATTATGCAGCCTAGAAGATGAAGATGAGTGACATCAACTTAAGAATGGTAATATGCTTTTTCTTCATTTCCAATGTCATATGTTTGGGTACATCATTGTGTTTTGATCATTAGGATCATAAGTTCTGAAAATGTTGCTGCTAGGAACCATTGTTATTCAGAACTCATTTGCTGCGTTGATAGTTGCACTCTGCCTGACCTAGGTTCTCAATGGCATTTTCAGGTTGTTATTGGCTCTGCTACTATTGGAGGCATTCAAGCCGGAGCTTTTAAGATTGGTGATACTGCAGGAACAATTGACAATATCATCCAATCCAAGCTTTACAGGCCTGGATCTGTTTGATTTGTGTCCAAGTCTGTAAGTCACTTATTCTTTACGTACAGCTGGTGTTACTATTGTTGGCCCTTGTCGTTGTACCATGGATGTTGTTGCCAAAGCCTTTTCTTTTGAAGAAACAACATCAAGAGGTACATCCTTGAACCAACATCAACAAATGAAGGAAGGGGGGAACCAAAGCAATGAAGTTGGAAATTGGAAAGGATTGTGACTCGATGTAATACATTATTTTTATCATTCAGCTGAAATAAATGTAGTTTGATCTTGCCTTTCAAAAAAAAAAAAAAATGTAGTCTGATCTTTATTATTTGATAGATTTTGTGACTCGATGTAATACATTATCTTATTAATTACAATATTACTTTGCCTCCATTCATGGAAATGTTTAAGTTTGGCACATTAAAATTTTTATTTTCTAAAAATAAAACTTATAAGATGTAATAAAAAGTCATTTGATAGCAAAAAAAAAAAAAAAATGCTATGTATACTCTACCATAGCATTTTTGAAACGCTATAAAAAGCCAACTTACCATAGCGTTTTAAAAACGCTATAGCTCCGGCAGACACAGCGTTTTCTAAAACGCTATGGTATCCTACCATAGCGTTTTTGAAACGCTATTAATGGGCATTTTTCTTGTAGTGAATTTTGGCCAACCGAATGAAACCCTTGCTGGAAAATATCATCTCTCCCAATCAGGGCGACTTTCTCAAAGGTTGATCTATCTCGGACAATGTCAACCTTGCCCATAAGGCATTTTTTCAGATGAAACACTCTCGTAGAAAAAAACAAGGTTGGATGACAATCAAGATTGATATGGCCAAAGCTTATGATCGAGTCGAGTGGAGCTTCTTGGTTCAAATTCTTCAACAACTGGGTTTTTCCCAAGAGTGGATTACTCTGATTGACCTGATTGACCAATGTATCTCAACTTCATCTCTTCAAGTCTTGCTAAATGGAGCTCCCCTACATTTGACACAACCTTCAAGAGGCATTCGACAAATGGACTCACTTTCGCCTTACATTTTCATCATAGTTGCTGAGGCTATCTCTCGAATGCTGGCTAAGGCCGAATCTCAGGATAACATTAAATGTCTGATCATCCGTAGACACGCACCCACCCTCCATTAGACACTTTCTTTATGCGGACGATCTTATGATCTTTTGTAGAGCCTCCCTAACAGAAGCTCATACCATCAAAGATGTCTTAGCTAATTATTGCACAACGTCTGGTATAACAGTTAATTATGATAAGTCTTATGTTTATTATAGCTCAAATGTCCACCCTCGACATACAAAGATGATTAACATAATTTTGGGGTCTAGGTTGTACAATCCGAAAGAGAAATATCTTGGCACCTAGTTGCTACTTTCCAAGAAAAAACATATGATTTCCACTTCCTGATTGACAAAATCAACGCTAAGCTTTCTTCCTGGAAAGCCAAAGTGTTATCACAGGCAGGTTGAACAGTGATGATCAAAGCCGTTATACACTTCCAGTGTATACTAGGCAAACGTACCTCATCCCTCGCACGATCACCACCCAAATAGATAATCTTGCAAGGGATTTCTGGTGGCAGGGAACTGAGGTAAGTAGGACAAAACATTTTTGTACTTGAGATAAAATCACTCTCCCGCGACAGCTTGGTGGGTTGAATATTCCCAGGGTTAGGAATAGAAATCTTGCACTGAAAGTTAAATGTATCTGGAACCTGATCGACAAACCCAACACTCCGGGTAATGAGCAACTTAAAGCAATATACTTTCGCAATAAAGTGTCTCTCAACTATCCAAGACACCGGCAGTTGCAACATTCGCATGGAAAGGCGACCTCGCAGCTCTTAAAAGGATGCGAGAGTATCTTGTTTGGCAACTCCACTCGGGGAGAGAGACACATCTTTGGAGAAAATCCTGGGTAAAACCAAACTTACTCCTGGCTGACTGCTGCCCTTCGCAAGCTGATATTGCCTCCTTACATTTTGTACGAGATCTTTGGCTTGGCCAAAATGAAAATGCCACAGGTCTTTCTTGGAATGTTAACCTTATCAACACTTTTTTTTTGTCCCCGATGGTTAAAAATATCCTGGACATTACAATACAACCATCAAGCACATCGGATAAGCTCATCTGGGCTTTTGATAAAAGATGATATTTCTCGGTAAAAAGTGCGACTAAAGCTTTCCTATCAAAGGATTTGAAATCATCCTCCTCAAGTCAGTTTGTTGGTCAACTCCAGACTAAAATCCTTCGGGATTTATGGCGCATCAAAGCCCCAGCAAATGCAGTGCTCCTTCTTTAGAAAGTTTCTCAGGACATTCTACCCACCATGTCCAATCTCACACGAATTCATATGCCCATTGAAGATCGGTGTGTCTTTTGTCAACATCAGAAAGAGGACACGTCGCATCTCTTCTTTCTCTGTCCCATTGTCCAGCGATTATGGCTTCTCTCCCCCTTCCAATCAACTGGACCAGTGTCAATCTTCACAACAACGATACTCACACTGTTCTCAACTTTATTTGGGCTTCTGCTACTGCCAGACCTCAGGCTTATGAAGAGAAACTCTCCCAGTTCACCGTTGTCATTCACTCAATTTGGCAGTCCAGGAATAATATTATTTTTCGGAAAGGAAAACTCTTTATCCCGATGTTTACCCAGACAGTCAACCGCACCTGGACGGATTGGTATAAACAGTGGTTCAGCCCACCCCTTAGGGATCCTTGTACCTCTCCCACCTCCTCTTCTCTACACCATGTGCTCGAAACGACCACCTTGGCCAAACCCCCCAACCTAGTTTACACTGGTCAACACCCTCCTGTGCAAACACCATCGATGTTGTTTGACCAAACAAACCGAATTCAGTTAATCCATGAACAAATTATGGTAGTTAGAAATCACCATGTTAACACACTTTACAAGAATGCTAGGACATTCCCCGCTGAGCCTTCTTCTAAGATGATTTTGGTGACATACGACGCTTATTTCTTTGCCTCCACACAACAGGGAGCTTTTGGAGTGGTTGTTGTGGACACTTTTGGTTGGATCCGTGCCACCCTTGCTGATAGGATACTTGGCCGAGTTTTTGATAGTACTATGGCCCAGTGTTTTATTGCTAAAGCTGTTATGCTACTGATCCAAGCACAAAATTGGCTAACAGGGCTAATTCTAGGGGATTCTAGCACTCTTCACTCCCTTTTGCACTCTGACTTGAGGGATGAACGCGCGGATCTACGTTGGATATGGCGACCCATTATATATAGTATGAAGACTCTTTTGCTTAATTTGCCGCATTAATCATGTAATTTTATTCCTAGGGATCAAAATTGCAAAGCTCACTTGTTAGCTTTCAATGCAGCTATGTAATTTTACTTAATATATACGCTAAGTCTCTTAAAAAAAAAGTTTGTTAAGTGTAGTATAGGTGGGGGGATTGGACTTTGTTGAAGTTTCTTCAAATCAAACAGTTGGATTTCTTGACATACATACATATTAATTATTTCTCACACACATAAGGACAGACAAATAGGTAGGTTCCTTGACATGATCTGTTTTCTTTGCTTTGTCAAAACTCAAAAGAAAGTTTCCTTTTGCCTTTGCTTTAAATAATATTTAATTTGCCTTGCCCTTGTTTACATTGCAAAAGAAATTAAAGAAGAGGCAAGAAAGGTATAATGGTTGTGGGTTTAATTAGTGGGTGGGAAGGATTTCAAGCAAATCCACTCCATGCATCTTATTAAGATGTTTTTCATTTGATTCCACACGCCAACCCAACCCAAAAACCTCCAATCGGTTAACACATTCTCCGTCTCCACAATGTAATTAGTAGCTAGTCCACCTATTGACGCCCATAGAAGGGAAATCGAATAGTTTTATCGCACTGATTGTCTTTGCTTAGCTCATCGAATTGGTTACAGTGTTATACTCACCTTATTTCATTTTATTTTTTTGTTAAATTACATATTCATTACTAAATACTATTACAATATTGAAGTTTTACAGAAGTTGCTAGTGTATGAACTTGAGTATTAAGAGCTCGATCAATAAAATTATAATACCAAAATGATTGAAAAGAAACAAATATCTGATATTACCAATAAGGGGACGTCAACCCCTGCAGGTTAGTGTCCTAGGGTCTTTCAAAATGAAATTCAGAGTCTCGGAATTGCCCCTTGATTTTCTTATTATATATTGATTTCATTTTTGTTTCATTTCTTGGTATTTAAGTTTCATTTAATATGTTTAATAGATTTATTTACTTGCGATTATTTATATATATTTTATGTATTCTCGAAATTTTTACATTTTTTCTTTACACACCGAAATATTTTTTAAAATCAGGAGACCGAAATGAACTCGAAAAAAAAAATCACAGTCCTTGGTTGTAAGTATCCGGAACATTACTTGATTCATCAATTTGTTTTCTTTATTTGTTCATTTCTTCAAAGATTGTTTTTCTTATTGTTTATAACAGCTTTATTGTGGAGCGACGGATAACATATTTCCCATTTCTTGGAGCTTAGTTTGCATTCCTGTTTGTTCTCGTGGTTAGCCATGTAGTAATGTTGATCCCTCTTAAGTCATATATCCCAACCATATCTTATGTCATTGTTTAGCTCCCAATAATAATTCACATGATTGAGAGTTTTGCATGTTTTGAAATTGTGTGGCAGGGAGGGAGGGACATGTCAATATAGTGACCATAAAATCGTTACAGGTTATATTGCTTAAGATAAAAATCATGATATCTTGGGATACAATACTGATGTGCACATATATGATCCAGGAACTTGGCTAACTGGCGAGGAAACCAACGAGGGAGGGAGGGGGACCCTCCATCTCCTCACAATACGTACAAGGGATGCCTTCCATCCCCTCGCAATTCGTGCATCCCATCCCTTACATGTATCACGAGGGGGATGGAGGGTCCTCCCTCTCTCGCTGTTTTCCTCGACAATTAGAATTGGGGATGATCCAGATATGCAAACACTTTCACCTGATTTTAGGTATGGATGGAAAGTACATATTCTTGCATTGCAAACATCATCAAGAATGAAAATGCATGTCCACTATATTTTGACAAGACAAAGGACTTTAATGGAAAAGTAATGATTTTAGAGCATCTTCAATCAACTCCCTAAAATAGGAAAAAAAATTTATTTTAGGAATTTTATAGAGAAAATTCTTGCTCTAATCATTCTCCTAAACAATCTCCTATAACAACTCCACATATAATTTCTCCCTAAATTTAAGAAAAAGTTAATCATCCCTTATATCTCATATAATAATTAAATATTTTTAATATTTAATTTTATAAATTAAAAATAAATAAAAAATAAAAACAAAAGAAACCCTCGAGTACCTTCCCCTCTTATTTAATTAGTCAAATTAATACTAATTATTAATACTAATTTTTTTTAAAACTCCCAAATATTTTAATTAGTCAAATTTAAATTAATTTAAAATTAATAATAGTATAATTAAAAATATATATAAATAATAGTATAATTGAAATTGATAATATTATATATTTAAGTTGAAAGTAATAATAGTATATATTTAATAATAATATAATTGAAACTAATAATAATATAATTATATTAATTTGAAATTAATAATAGTATAATTGAAATTAAATTGATATAGAAAAGTTGAAGATACATTAAATTAATGATGAAAAAGTTAAAATAAGGAATATGATCGGAGTGGTGAAGAAATAGGAGACCCCTAAATTTAGTTTTTGATTAAAATGAAAGATGGTTTATCCCCCATTTTTTACTTTTACCATCGAAGATGCTCTTATGCAACCATGATTAGCAAACCGCTATTCCTTATTCAACTTGAACTCTAGTTGGAATTAATTACAAGGGTAAAATGACGTCAAATACCTACCAAGTTTAAGCAAAAGACATGTGCTGCAGCCTTATTTAGCTAAACCAACCGTCCAAATCTGTGGATTTGAATCTGAGGTTTATTTCATAGTTTTTAGGAAAGAACACACTCTGCTTCACTCTCACATACCCTGCGAACACTCTCACATACCCCGCGAACACCCTCCTGCGAACACTCTCACATACTCTGTCGATCCAGGCTGCAAACACCCTCCTGCGATATGTGCGCATGAGCCCCCACCGATCCCAACCCCGCTGTCATTTTACCCCAACACCACAAATTCACCAAACTACCCTCGCCCATTTTTCCTCTCTTTATAAATGGCCAACCCAGACTTTTCTGTGGTTTATATTCTTGATAGTGATAAAAAGCTTTAACATTTCTTCCTGGTGAAGACCAATTTATACTCTTTATAAACTTTTTAAATGGGTCGGTCACTTTTGGTTTGTTTGATTTTGTTTCAGATCTTAGCAATCCATGCAATGGGGTCGGAACAAAATCTACCATCAGCTGAAGCACCTGCAATGTAATTACAAGACAAGGAGTTGATTGCAGAAGCACCAGAGATTAGGAAGCTTGGAAAGCATCATCATCATTCAGCAGATGAGTCTATAGCTGGTGGAGGTGTTATTATTGGTGGTTTGGCTTCTGCAATGTTTGCTGCTGTGTTTTGCTATATTAGAGTTACAAAAAGAAAACACACCGATCAGATCCAAGGAGTACAAAATGCATAGAGGTTTTACAAACACCACTTGAGAACAGAAGAAGATGGGATAGTTTATATTGTTAGGGAAGAGTGTGTGGTGTTTGTGTTATTGATGTAAACTTAGCTACTGGGGTTTGGGGTTTGATGGTTAATGTACAATGCACCAATTTTATGTATAAAATCTAGCATATACTTTTTACTAGTCTTATACCTTCTTGCTATGTTTTGTTATTTTGATGTTAATTAGTTGTCTACTTTAATCCATTCAATCAAGCCAAGTTTTGCAATGTTGTTAATGGATGATTAACAAATTATGGGTTCATATGCATTCAATCAAGACAAGACATGCAATATAATATGGAGGATTTGTAACTTATGGGTTTCACTAATCCCTTCAATCAAGCTATAAGCTTTGCAATCTAATAGTCTAATGGAAGTTTAACAAGTTGTTGGTGTTTGTACAGTCATTTAATCCAATGGAGGACATATGAAGGGATAGGCGGGGGCTCATGCGCACAGATCGCAGGAGGGTGTTTGCAGCCAGGATCAACAGAATATGTGAGAGTGTTCGCAAGAGGGTGTTCGCAGAGTATGTGTGAGTGAAACAGAGTGTGTTCTTTCCTAAAAATTGTGAAATAAACCTCAGATTCAAATCCACAGATCTGAACCATTCAATAAATCTAACGGTCCAGATCTGTGTGCATGACCTCCTCCTGCGCTTTGTGCGCATGAGCCCCCCGGGATCCATATATCATTCCGTAGTTGCTAGTGTGGCACGATCAATATATATTTGTTGCATTGACGAGCTTTCATGATGAATTAATAATTGTTGTGATTGGAAGTGACTACATGAATACAACTCCATTTCACAAATAAAGCTATGGGGAGACGAGAAAAAGATTCGTGCATGTTCTACATCAAATATATATATATAGAAAAAAAATTAATTGGCTATGCTACCTGCAATGAAAAAATTATGTAAAGATTAAAAGATATAGATTGAAAGTGAGTTTAGTCTTTATTTTAAAAAAAAAAAAAAGAGTGAAATCTAAAAGTAGCATCATAATTTTTGCTTGGGCAAGGCAAGAGGGCATTGACAAGACCTAACTAGCTAGGACGAGGTATATTTTCAAAACCACAAGGCCTCCAACCAATGAAAACAAAGTTAGTAGACCAACCCATACGGCAAGGCAAGTCTCAACCACCAACCAATAATCTGAATTCAAATATCAGGTTTGAATTGACTACTAATGGGAATACTTGGTCTCTGTTAATTAGATATATGTACATAAGTTTTGTTTAAAACCATAAGACTGTTTTTTTAATTAGATAATTCTGTGGAATTATTCTTGGGATTTTTTTATTTTTATTTTTTTAATCTCAATTATTACCATGGAGCTTTAGTGCATTTTCCAATTCATTAATATATTACTAATTATTCCTTGACAATTCATGAGCGGGACAAGAGCAAAAATCCATCAAAATGTGTGTTGGAGTCTCTCCAATCAATCCATAAAATTAATTGATACAACCAAAAGAAAACTAAAATCAATTTGCCTCGTTTGTGATCTTATTGTCCCTTTGGAGGCATTAATAATCCAAGTTTAAGCTATCAAATAACCTTCGATTCTAGCTATCGGAGGGAGACCATACATTTATTCTCTATCGAAAATTGAAAAAAACTATAGTAAAGCAGGTAAGTCAGTCATGTCGTAATTTTTGTTTCTAAAATGTCCCTGTGGAAATTCGAAATTTCAACACCTATAGTAAAGCAGGCAAGTCACTCACTCATAACATGCACCTAATCTCACCCGTACACGGGTCACACAACTTAAAAGTTGAGCCACTAGATCAAGAGAGAACCAAAAACATTTCAAAACTGTTAGATTCTTTAACCTCACTCGTACAAGTGTCTTTCACTACTCCATTTGCCTCTTTTTAACCCTGATTTCAATCCTCAACTTCTCCACTCTTCATGCAGTGGGACCCACCAAATTTTGTTATGGTGGACATTATTATGAGTGTCAAAGCTAACATTAGCTTGAGACTGGGTAACCATTAAAGTGATTGATGGTTTGGATTAGGGGTAGGCATTCAAGACCGAAAGCCCGGCCCAAACCGATAATTGAACCGAGCGGGCCGATTCGGTCCGATTATTTTTGCTGATAATTTAATTTTGGTCCATAGCCCGGCCCGGCTCGAAATTTTTGGTTCGGTCTTTAGTTCCTATTTCTAGAACCCGACAAGTACCCGACCCGGCCCGAGTGTTTTAAAATTTAAAAACTATATTGAATTTTGTAAGAGAAACTCAAAATTGAAAAATGTTACTTTTTAAAGTCAAAAGTGTTGATTTGATGTTACTTTCAAAGACAAAATAAACAAGTGTTATTTTGATTTAAGAGAGTGGTGTCACTCTCACCAATCAGTTAAATAATAAAAAATTTATTTCTAATTCATTCTCTACACAGTTTCAGTCCCTTAAACCATTGAACATTTTAATCTAACGGTTAATATGCCATATAAATATATTGAATTTTACAAACGAAGTTCTTGGGTCTGTCACTCTGTCCTTTCTCATTCTTTTCTTCTTCACAGTTGGAATCACTCTGTCCTTTCTCATTATTTTCTTCTTCACAGCTCGAAACACTCAGAAGGTGAGAAATACAATGGATGCTAAAGAGGCCAATTTGTTGCAATAAGAAAATCTTTGCTCCCTGGAGTTGGTGTGCTATAGGGAATATCTATGATGAAGATGAAGATCGAGCTATGGACAGTTGCAGGGCACAAACAGACAGTTACGGGTAATGAAAGGCCGCCTCCAACCTCCCCCAAATTTAAGACGGTTTGTTGTTAAAGGCTACAATGGAATGAGCCTTCCCAGTTTGTTGCTTCCCAAATTAGTTGAGATGACGCTATCAAGATGTAGTTGGTTGAAATTCCTTGATGAAGGAGGTGTTGCACTTAGAGCAGGAGGATTCATGTCGCTTGAAGAACTTGAGATGGACTTCATGTTTGAACTCCTCCTCCCTCTTCATCTCCCCCACTTCCTCGCCACCACCTAAGCCCGAGAACCGGCCTAGACCGGCCCGAATTCTTGGTTATACAGGACCCCGATTAACCGGTCTCATCGGTCTGGGCTCGGTCCCTGGAAATGCAATTTTTGAAACTCCGATCCGATCCTCGGGTTTGACAAATCGGGTCGGTCAACCGGACGTGCCCAGCCCTAGTTTGGATGCATTCTTTTTTTCTTTATTACTATTTTGAATATATTCTCTTCTCAATGTATTTTCAATATCTCGTCTTTCAAACTTATTTCTCACTATTTTTCTAATATAGATAAGATTTTTTTAATATTTCTCATGCCATTTTTAATATCAAAATTGCCCTCGCTTATATGTTTTGGGGTTTTTTTAGGTGAGTTTCGACATACTACCCAAGCCATATCAAGAAGTCTTATCCAGATTCTTGAGTTCATGATGTGGGCCTACTTGAAGGTCCAAATTGTTTGGTAAAACCACTTCAATAATTATAAATCTCCTAAATATTTATGAGCTCAAACACTGAATGTGGGTGTATCAATATTTAAAATTTCATTGACAAAATGGTAACCCATAATTTGTTTTCGTATTTGTAATTTAGTGACCTATTTGAGGTATGCCGAAGGCACGACCCAAAAATCAGGGTGACACAACTTCGACATGCCAACGACACGAATACACACTATGTGAAAAGTGTATTAGCCGTGCCATGGACACGGCTGATACACTAGTAACCATAATATATTATAATAAAATGACCTAGTTGTCTATCTAAAAGTTGTCTCTAAGATCTAGAATGATATGTGTGGCATGTTTCATGATCTTAAGTAAAGTACAGTTGAGCTCATCTTATTAAGGAACCCGTCTAAATGGCGAGGAAACCAGCGAGGGAGGGGGTGCAACCCTCCATCCCCCTCGGGATGCGCAAAAGGGGATGGAGAGCACGCATCCCGAGGGAGATGGAGGGTTGCACCCCCCTCCCCCTCCCTCGCTGGTTTCCTCGCCATTTAGAATTTCTGCTTATTAAGTAGGTGTCTCTCCAATACTTTGACGATAGAAAAAGATTATTATATAGACATAAAATATCGGCAAAGCTAAAGGTGATAAATTGGATTAAGCAAGCAAGCTGCACTTGACAATAATGTTCTTTGCCAAATTTTCAAAGATTTTATGATGTTGCTTTCGAGCTCATTACATGTTTTATGTATGTAGTAGACCAAAACAATTCCCTCGTTTATCATTTGCTTTACTTCTTCAAATAAATTATAAAAAATAAGGCCATAAATAGTCAAGCACACAAATTAAGACAATAATATTGTTCATAATTGAATTGCTAAAGGAGAGGAGACCATGCTATATTTATCACATAACATTAATAACAACAAGGGGATGTTTAGTTAGCCATTTTCCTTGGAAAAGGAAATCCATTTTCCTTATTATGTAGTTTTTTTGCTATTTAGTTTTCTATTTACTAATAGGTAATCGGTTCTTCATAAGATTGTTATCTCACTACTTATGGGAATCCAAGTTCGAGGGGAAAGCCTTCAAATTAAATTCACATAAACGATTTCAATTTTCATGTCTATTTTCTGTGCAACCAAACAAACCCTAATAATAATATGAAAATTTGAAATTGTTTCACACGCATAATAAAGAATTCTAAAAATGGATGCTTTCACTTTATTTACAAAAACTCTATTTTGATTCAACTTTTTGTACAAAAATAAATAAAAAAAACTTGTATTCAGTGATGTGGACCGCATGTGCCACACAATTGAACATTTTGATATTCAATGCTATTGTGATGATGGTACAAAATTGAGTCAGCAGAAATCAAATCCTCACCTATTTGATTTGATTTGATTTGATTTGTTCAATCAATTTCATATATCTATTCTAAACCTATCAATTAACAATCAGAGAGAGTCCAGATCTGAATAAGTCAGTTTCAAATTAAACATACATGTTGAGATTTCAAAATGTGATAGAAGGCCAATATTCTCATCAGTCAAATCTTTATCTTAAACATTAACTTAAATAATAAACGAAGACATAATTATTCATAATACAAGTAGAATTACCAATATAATCTTAATCTTATTCTTATATGGTGATTTCTGTTTAATTTATTTTATAGCCCAAATGATTGTTGAGTTTCATTTTAATAACTTGACACCAATTTTAAAATAAAATTCAGCATGTTTGGAATAATTAGAAGCATAATATCGTGATCAGCTTTAAGGAAATAATAATTAGATAATTGATGATTCGAGGTGATTAGTGGTGTGAAAAGGTAAAAGGGAGTTGAGATGCCCACATAATTAGTGGAACATAATGAAGAAGATTTGATAGTGGTATGATTAGGTCCTCTTTGATTTGATTCCTTGAAAGGCAAGGCAATTGAACAAAGAAAATATAACGAGAGGAGAAGTTGGAGTTGTTTTGTTTTTGTCATACTTAGTTTGTCAACAAGCGACCACGAGTAAGTCTAGGGAGCGAGCGAGGGAGGGCCCAACACCGCCCACCCTCTTCGAGATGCGCATCATCGCCCATCTTGAGGAGGGTGGGTGGTGTTGGACCCTCCCTCGCTCCCTGCCCTCACTCTCTAGAATCAGGGAGCAACTACATCCAGATAAATTACCTTACCCTAGCTACAAGGACAACCAAACACATCATCCAAAGGTGTTTGAGTGGAGAAGAACAAAAAATCTAGAGAGCCACGACCGCGCCAGGCCAGTAAGCCATTAGCACTGTCAAAAGTGTGATGGCTCAGTGATTGAGCAGTGGCGGATACTGTCACTAGATCACAGGATCGATCTCAGCCAATAACATTTGGGGTGGTTGCATATTATTGTAGGCAACATAAGTTGTTCAAATCTTATGTAATTAATTACATATTTTTTCATTGGGAAATTCAAGACCTTAAATAAAATAGCTCTAAATTCCAATTAAAAAAGGCTAAACTTAAAATAATCATGTTATAGATGAAGCATGCCACACATTTAACACCATCACATGGAGACAAACCTCACACGATAATCAGCCACCCTCGTACACATCACCTATATTATACATTTGACTAACTATTTAATTACACATTCAGGATCAACTGGACAAAATACTTAAAAGCAAGCGAACTTAAAAGCAAGCGGATTCTGACATTTTCTGTATATATAAACAGCCCTTCTAGGGAGCAAGGGAACGCACGAGGGAGAGGGAGCGAGGGATGGGTGTAACCACCCATTCCCCTTGAGATAAGCGACGCTGCGCATCTCGAAGGGGATGAGTGGTTACACCCATCCCTCATGTGTTCCCTCGCCCCCTAGAATTTATGATATATAAACCAAAACTCAAGGTTCATGATTCTTACTTCTTCATCTTTTCAAACTCAATCACAAACAAGATCTGATTGTTTGATTAAAGTAAGTTTATGCGAGTAAGTCTAAGAAGGTCATCAATCCAATCGGGATCTAAATTATTGGTTGGAAACAGAGCAGAGCAGAGGCATCGCGTAGGTTGGTTTAGTCATTTGATTAAGCAGGCACCCTAAACTTACTTTAAAATGGTTGCTTTAATTGCATTACATTTTCTTGGTCTTGTTGTGGACTAATCACCAATATAATATATTTAATTGTTGCAGTAAACTATTAGTCTTTGTCCAAAAGTTGAAAATTAGAGGGAGGGTTGATTAGCTAAACTTGATAAGTTGCTTTAATAGGGCAGACCTATCATCCACAAATCAGATGGATTAAAAATATGACGACGGTAGGGAAGGATCTTAAACAAACATCACATCAATTTTTGCCACCGTAACTAAGCAAGTTGATGCTTATCGACTTCTTGTTGTATCCTATTGACTAGGGATGTTTGGATTCCATTGGAAAATTTCAAATTGCAACTGCAAATCTACAAATCACTAAATTGCTACTTTTCTATGCAGAGGCAGGCATTGATATTGATGCGTAAAAAAAATCGTCTTCTTGTGAGTTTGACTTACAAAACAAATATTAGATTGTCAATGACCACCTTTTTAGTAGCGGAAGACACTATGATGCTTAAGTCAGCAACTCTGTTTGAAGAATGAATTAAATCTGGACAAAACTAAGTTAAAGTTGCATACCTGTGTCGAATATTCCTTTTACCTTTTATAATAGTCGCGGTTAATTCTCTGCGTGACTTAAGCATGTGAGGCGCAACGGAAGAAGATGTTTCTCGTAGCAGTCACCTCCTTAATGGAGATGCGTCCGTGGAGGCGTAACCTCATCCAAAACTTTTTTTTAATGCAACTTTCCTCTTTTTTATAAGACTTCGCATCGGGCCTGGATTTAGGCATTGATTATATCTTCTCATAGTGGGCATTTTCTGAGCCTCTGTGATTGGCTTTCTTCTTCTTGGGTTTTACGAGTTGGCCCAGTAGATGAGATGTCAGATCCTCGTGATCGATGTTCTCTGCCACGTATATGGCTGCTATGATTGGTCTATTTTGATGTATTATCAGCTACTCCCCTCTTAGTAGGTGCGTTCATGTATATACTAAATTTGTGGCGGTTAGTATTCCAATTGTACCTTTGTTTCAAACTTAATGTTGTTAGCAACCTTCGGTCGGTAAATCGTCTTGATCATTTCTTTATCTGTTCGTTTTCGCGCACATTTTTTCGAAATTTCGTGCGCCGTTATATCCCGTACGTTGCCCCACGAACAGTCTCTTTGTTGCTTGGTTGTATAAAGTAGATCGTGACGATTTTGTTTCATTATTTACATCATCTTTGATATTAGGGTTGTTTCTTCTTTCTATCGTCTTCGTCTATCCTTTTTTGCCTATTTGCAATGTTTGTCAGTGACATACTGAACGGTGAGTAGCTTGCTACCTGCGAAGCTCATTTTTCTCCCAAGCAGGCTTCGCAGGTGACCTTGGATAGCGTCCGTTCCGACTACTCTTTGCCTTCCGACCTTGAGATCATTCTACCTCGTGAGAATGACAATCCTTGTCGTCCGAGGAAGGGGTATATTGCACTTTAGACATGTATGTTTCACTCCGATTTTCGATTTTCAGCTCTAGAGTTATCCTGGTCTTATTTAGATCTTCTGGGTTATTTAGATGGGCCTAACGGTTGGAGGGTTATGGTTTCCACATATACAATGGCCGTCATTTCTGGTATTCCTTTGACTGCTAGAATCTTGCACTCGGTGGTTTGTCTATTGGCGACCAAGAGTACATGTTTTCTTCGTCCTCCCATGTGTTTTGGCAATCTTAACGATGACATCAGGGGTTGGTCGCAGTATTGGTTTTACGCTTCTGTCCATTCTGGTACTTCAATTTGCAGGGTCGACAAATAGTGAGGTCTTTTTGGATTCCCAACAAGCGGATGAATCTGCAATTGACTGCAAATGAACAAACTATCAGCGAGTGTTTTTTGCAACTTCATGTGGTTCATTTGGACATCTATCTTACTGATGTCATGGTGAAGCGCAACGGTTTGGATAGTATGAACGAAGTTTAGCAGGCTCTGCTAACTGAGAGGCAAACTGCGGAGATTGCTGCCTGCACTGCCCTTGTCGATGGTGGTAATGCTGTCATTGATGGGAAAGTGAGCTCGGATGTTACGGATCTCGATGCTCCGATAGCGTTGGCACTACTGTCCAATTTCTAGGAAGATAAAAGTTTTGAGGCCTTTTAGTTCGTCGAAGCGTTTGTTCCTGAGTTCTGATCATGTTCCAAAGAGGAAACAACTCCTTGATTCTACTCAACCTGCTTTTCTTTACTCAAGTTCCGTTTATAAGGAGCCTGCGAGGGAGAATCGCTTATCTCTACAAGAGGCTGAAGAGATGAATATTTTTTTTGAAAGACGAGCGTGCCGTCCATGGGTATAGAACCCAAGACATGGGGGTTAAACCACCACAGCCTTAACCACCCAACCAGGTTACCGTCGGCTTGAAGAGATGAAGTTGGCAAAGGAAATGAGCGAAAAGAGACCATTCGCTCGTTGGATGATGGCCAAAACAGGCTCATATCTACTAATGGTGGCCCTGACGCTGCTAAGTGTGCTAATGAGAATCCTAGGACCATCGATGACAAGATGTTCCAACTGGCTGTTGTCCAGTCTAAGGAGCTTGGTAGTCATGATCAAGTTCTCGAGACGCAGCCTCCACGTTCTCTTTCTTCTCCTGTTGATGATGGGGCGGAGGTCTCGCATTCTTCTGCCCGCTTAGGCTCATCTATTCTTGTTGGGACTGCCAATCGTTCTGCTTCTGCTGTGGTTACTACACAACGAAATAGTGAGGGTAAGGGTGGTTCTCCTATCGTTCCTTCATTCTTCCCGGCTGTGGGTGGTGGTTCCTCTGTGCTTTTGGATCCCCGTGTTCTACATTCGTGGATCAGTTGGATGAAACCTACCCCAGACAAAATTCGAGTTAACTCAGACGAAAAGTTTTGCTGGTTTTCCCGGCTTGTCGTGCAGGATGGTGTGCGTAAGTTAATCAACGAATGGCACAGACGGTCGGTGGAGAGGCCTTCGATGCCTATGTTGGATCTGAGCCTTCATCTTGACGATGGCCTTAGGCATATGATGGATGGGATGAGTCACCTTGCCTACGCAGGGGTGATGGGTTCGGGTTATCAAGCTAGCAAAATCTTGTGGTTTCTCTGGAGAGGAAGCTCGTTGTGCTGCTATTGGTGTTTTTCCATGTTCTTTATCAATCCGATGCGTTGAGAGCGCGATGCTCAAAACGAATTGTTCAAGCCTCGTTGGTCGAAGCCTAGGGTGAACGGGATCGGTCTGTGACCGAGCTTGAATATTTAAGAACCGAATTAGACGGTGTTTATGCACGCTTACATGATGTAGAAAAAGAGTTGTTCACCGAGAAGGCACTCCATGACGAGGCTGCGTGTGGTGTGATAAAACACTCTACTAACCGCAATATTGCCAAGAGAAGGGTGGAGTAATTGACGAGGTCAAGGCTGATACCTCCGCGATGCTTACTACTGCTGAGGGCCGACTTATAGCGGCTAGGAATGAATTTGCTTCTGTTAAGGATAGGCTTCACATTATGGAGGTAGCGGATTGGCACCGAATTGTTAAAGGACGGATTGAGCTTCTCGATTATATCGAGGGTCTTGGTGTTAACTTGTCTCAATACCGTCACTTGGTCTATCATACCTTCGAGGATGAAGACAGTGTCGAAGATCCTTTGGATGATCCAACAGCTGAAGAGCCATTGCCTTCTCCTTTTGAAGAGAGAGCTCTTGCCAGTGATCCGGTTGCCCTCGCCCGTCAGATGGTACTGTTGACGATGTTATGGATCCCTCTGCTTGACCTCCTGCCCCTTTACTTTCTTCCTTGAATGTAATAGAATAGTTTTATTAAAGAAGAATTTTCTCGTTTACTTTCCTTCGTAGTTGTGGTTACCTTTTATAGGTCAATTATTATTGTCGAAATGATTTGTACTTTATTTTTTTATTTTTACAGCTATATTTTTTATCCTGCCTGAGAATTGTTGATTTGAATTCTCCTACGCTCCGATACGTATGTCTTAACCTCATGTTGGTTATCTCGAAGTTTTTATGAGAAAGTTGTTTTGTTTGTTTGTCTTCTACTTTGTCGATCTGGCGCACTATCTGATCTGAGGCTCTCTTGAGTTGTGTTAACTCGTTCCTTCATCTTTTACTTCGCTGGTTTGATACTTTAATCAAAACGGAATTGCTTTTTTCGAGTTGGTTTATTCGCTTAACTCTTACTTTGTTGGCTCGACAATCCGGTTGACCCGAAGTTACTTTTATTTAGTTGACTCGTTCGTCCAATTTTTACTTCGTTGGTTCGACGCTCTAGTTGACCGAAATTGTTTTGTCTTGGTTGACTTGTTCGTCAAACTTTTACTTCGTTGGCTTGTTCGCTTAACTTTTACTTTGTTGGTTCGACGTTCTAGTCGACCCGAAGTTATTTTTACTTAGTTGACTCGTTCGTCCAACTTTTACTTTGTTGGTTCGAGTTTTAGTCGAGCTAAAGATGTTTTTACTTAGTTGACTCGTTCGCCCAAACTTTACTTCGATGGTTCGACATTCTAGTTGACCCGAAGTTACTTCATTGGTTCGACATTCTAGTCGACCCGAAGTTGCTCTTACTAAATTGACTCGTTCGTCCAACCTTTACTTCATTGGTTCGACGTTCTAGTCAACCCGAAATTACTTTTACTTAGTTGACTCGTTCGTCCAACTTTTACTTTGTTGGTTCATAAGACCAGAAATTTATTATATGTATCTGACTTGCGTCCTGATTCCTTTTAGTTTTATATTCTGATTGTTTTGCATGGCTGCATTTCGACGCTTTTATCCTTCGTGGGATGATGATTCCGAATTTGTAATTTCATTGATTTTCCCTTTTGGATGTTCTGAGCTCTTATCAGTCGTTTTTCTGGAGCAGTTATGCTACATTGGGAGTGATTTGCTTTTTCTTCTTGATTATTTCTTGGTTGATATCTATCCTCGTGTTGGAGGTTCACGCCATTGTTGTTATTTCTTGTTTAATTTATGACCTCCGTCGCTTGATCCATTGTTGCTCCTTGTCGCCGTTCATCACTGAAGTTAATTGACACGAGGTGTTTTATGATCCGGTAGCCAAGTATTATTGGTTTGACCGGTTATGCCCATATCAATGTCAAACTGTCCGATCATGCTCTCGTCAATACTTTGTTTGGCGTCACTTGCTGAGGTTTGATGGAGCTTGTTGTCGTTAACTCTTTCGTTGGTAATTCGGATTGGGTTTGCATTTGTTGGTAGAGTCCTTGAGTCGATCGATGCAAACGTCTTCAAAGCGTTAGTTTTCCTGCTTCGATATATATCTACTCGAGTGGACGGCTTATTTTCTTGGGTAGATGCAGTGTAAAGCGTATATCAATTCCCTAGATTGTTCTTTCTCTTTCCTATGGCGATGGTATCTGCCTTCTTCTTTCCCTTTGAGCTGCTTGTCTAGCATTCCAATGAATTCGTTGAGTCGTTCTCTTTGAATCCAATGTTCAATTTCTTCTTTCAACTTGTAGCAGTCTTCGGTATCATGCCCGTGATCCTTGTGGAATGAACAATACATGCTTTTGTCTCTTCCTTCTAAGTGGCTAGTTGACGTTCTCCCAATTTGCCATGTACTTCAGGATGTTGGTCCGGCTTGTCTTTAAGGTCGTGTATGGTTTCTACTCCTTTTTCATTATGTTGGTTATCCGCTCGTGATCGAGCCGTGCCGACTGTGACTTCCTGGATTCCCGCTGGTTGGACTCAGTCCTTCCATCGTTTCAATGTTTCTTTTATTGACTGCTATCTTCCCGTGGTCCATCATCTCGCCTTTTATCTTCCTTCCTTTCTCGTTTCCTTGAATGACTTTATCTTTCCTGTTCATTTTTTTTCCTGGCAGCTTTCATCTCTTCAAGACAAATGTGTTTTTGGGCTGTTTTCAGCAAGACCGCCATTTTTTTTGGAGGTTCTAAGTTGAAAGTGTAAAAAAGGGGGTCTCTCTTCAACCCCGGCAGTGAAAGTTGCGGCGGTTGTGTTATCGCTGCATCCATCGATCATTGTCAGTTCGTTAGTGAATCGAGTGATGTATTCTCGTATCGTCTCCTCAGGCTTCTGTTTGACATGCAAGAGGTAGTGTGGTCATTTCCTCATCCGTTGACTTTGGATGAATCTCGTGATAAAGGCGGTGTCTAACGCTTGAAAGGAGTCTATTGATATCAGTGGTAGGCTGTTGAACCAATTCATTGTTGTAGAGGTAAGGCTAGTCGAAAATGTTATGCATATGATCGACTCCGTGGTCTCCTTCAATGCCATCATGTGGTGGAAGTGTCTCAGGTGATCTGTTGATTGGTGGTACCATATACTTCGAACTTTGGCGAAGTGAACTTTTTCGACATGGGAGTCTTCATGATGGCGTCGGAAAATGGCGACTTGGCTAATTCGTACAATACATTGGGATCAATGACCCTGATTCTGAACTAGATCTCAGCAAGTGTCCCGTCACAATATGGAGTCTTGCCTCAGAGAAGTTCATTGCTGACAAGGTTTCCCTGTTGGGGTCCTGCTAGGACTTCGTCACTCCTTTGAGTTAGGTTGGTAGGGTTTTGTTGGAGCGGTGCTTGGACAGGATTAGCTAGTTGGATGCGCTCCTGGGTGATTTTTTCTAGCATCTTCGTCATGTATTGCATTTGGACCATAAGCAGGTCTACTCAAGGATCTGTGGCAGCGTAGCTGGATGTCTGGGTTGTCTGAGCTATAGCGTGCTGCAGATCTTGATTCTCAGGTGCCATTGGCCTGGTGATTTGGAATGCATCTTGTTCGAGAGTTGTTTGTTATACATTGTCGCCAATAGGAACGATATTGTTATCGTCATTGGGTTGAGGATCTGTAGGGCGTGTCATTTATCCTGATAGCTTGTTTGTTTTTCGTCAGGTTCTTTTTAGAAATGAAACTTGTCGTTCCCCACGAACGGCGCCAAACTGATGCGTCCAAAAATCATCCTCCTGTGAGTTTGACCTGCAAAACAAATGTTAGACTGTCAAAAATCACTTTTTTGGTGGTCGAATGCACTCCGATGCTTAAGTCAGTAACTCAGTTTGAAGAGAGAAGTAAATATGAACAAAACTTAGTTAAAGTAGCATACTTGTGTCGAATGTTCCCTTTACCTTTTATAATGATTGTGGTTAATTCTTTACGTGACTTAAGCATATAAGGCACAACAGAAAGAGATGTTTCTCGTAACAGTCTCCTCCTTGATGGAGATGCGTCCGTGGAGGCGTAACCACTTCCATGACTCTTTTTTAGTGCAACGTTCATATTCTTTATGAGAGAACTCGTGTCGGGCCTAAATTTGAGTTTTGATTCGTTCGGGCCTTGATTCAAACTTTGATTATATCTTCTCATAGTGGGCTTTGTCCGGGTCTCTGTGGTTGACTTTATTCTTCTTGGGTTTAACGAGCTGGCCCAGTAGATGAGATGTCAGATCCTCGTGATGGATGTTCTCTTCCATGTGTATGGCCGATATGATTGGTCTGATCATCAGATATTATTATTATTTCAAACTATGGTGGTATCTTACGTGCTAAGTTGCTAACTAGAACTTAGATGTTTGTTTCCTCTAAGGTTTCCTTTCTTTTTCTCTTCTCTTCTCAGATATAAATAGGATATTTCACTTTGGAGTGTATTTGATTTTCATAACTGAGTTTGGGATTTATTTTGAAAACTATTTTAACTTGAGGTCTATGCAAACTTAGTCAAGTTGCATTGACTGAAAAATAAGAATACCTAATGGAGCATAAACGTCAAATAAACTAAGAGTTATTTTGATTTGTTTGAAGTGCGTTTTGTAAGGGTATTTTCAGCTATGGGATGATCAAGGTGAGTAAATTGGGATGACATTAACATTTTTGGACCTCATACTAAAATAATTTAAAAAAAAAATGGACTTCAAACTCAATTACAATAACCCTGATGGATCCTCAAGTCAAAATAACTCTAAAAATATTGAAGAACAAGTAAACTGCTGAGAAATCTCAGCTGACAGAGGTAATGTGAATCAGAAATTCTAGAGAGCCTGGGTCTGCTGCCTGGTTTTCATGCCTGACTGGGTGTAATTACCCTTTTGCCCCTCCTTTGTTGTGGTTATATTTAAAGTGTTTAAAGGGGAGGGGCAAAAGTGTAAAAATTCCACCCAGGCAGCAGTCCCAAGCCGCCTAAAAGGATTCAATGTGAATAAGCACAGAAGCTAAGTTGAGCAATGCTGCCATGTAGCAAGCATGCTCGATATTAGAAGACATGTGGGCCATACTTAGCGTGACATACCAACACCACAAGTTAACGCGTATATCCCCTCTTTTAGAGTTACATGAACTCTATATCCCTGTGAGTAAAAACAATAATATAGGTTGATTTGCATGGTTTTAAAGGAAATGCCAACGAGGAACGTGCGCAAAGTTTGGCATTCAAACGTCAAACCTACTGCTTTAAGTGGTGTTCAGGATTAAGCGCAAGGTATGGCATTGAGACCTAACACCTACTGCTTTAAGTGGTGTTCGAACAATGATGTCATCTCAATCTGCAGCGAAACAAGAAACATATGAATCACAAATCCATCTCAACTAATGAAAAGAAAATAAATAAATGAATATGAAGTTTATATTAAAGTTTTTTGTTAGCATGTGGATAACTTTTGAAGGTGCTTGCAAGCAGCTGATCCTATCATGCGGATAATCTATATTTAACATTGACTGAAAAGATCTGCCACACCCATGTAATTGTAGAACACTCCATGCTCAAAGTAATGAACTCAGTAGAACAAACATAGACCTATGAATGTTTTGACCATCTAAACTAGTCAATCACAATCTTGAAATATTTGTCTGGAGACACATTCCAAAAAACTAGGACATAGGGGTGGGCACGGGACGGGATGGACCTCAACCTTATCCCATTCCGTTCGTCTGGGATCGCATAGACCTCGTCCCGACGCCGTCCCATCCCAGATGGGCTTGGAACGGGACAGGATGAGCATGTACTAAATAGTCCCCCAATGAAAAATAACAAAAGAATTTCATCTCACATTGCTCATACACCAATAATGTCAAATATATATTTATATAACTTTCATTATAACAATATTAAATGTCATATAAAATTTGTGGAGGGATGCCTTCTAATGGAATTAAGTTTGTCAAGTGAATGATGGGAGATGGAAGGAGCCTCTCCAAATATCCGTCTTCCATATTTTCGCAAGAGTTAAAATATCATTCATACAAGATATAATTAAGAGCAATGTTCTCAAAATACATAATTAATAGTGCAAAACTAACACAAACCATCATTTGCCTTTATTCTTGTTTTTTACAAGAATAGTTGTCCTATAACCTATCTAAAATGTGAAAAAACATAAATTTTCATGAGTTCTATTTGACCTAAAATATTCAAATTGAAGTTTCAATCTAAACAAAGAGTACCAAATCAAGCAAGTAAATTTTCAAACATTAGATGTTTTGATTTAATTTCAACACAAATTTTCCTTTAGAAAAGTAATTTGATTAAAATTAATAATAATAAACATTAAATAAATAAATTCGATAAGGGACGGGATTGAAAATCTCCATCCCGATCCCATCCCACTCTAGATCGGGATGAGTTTGATCAATCCCAAAAAGACTGAAAAAATCGGAACAGGATGGGACGGGATCGGGAACGCGGATGGGATGCCCACCCCTACTAGACATACAGATTGAAACCTTATAATAATTTTTAGGGGCAATGCGCTAATGTTTTCTTAGTTGTAATGCAAATTTTATGACCCATTAAGTATTTGTTTGAATAAAAAAGACCTTGCATGTGCTCTCTCTTTCTACATCTCGCAATTTTCTCTCATTTTCTTTTCATTCCTAGCAAAAGTTGTCTGCAGAAACCATTTAGTCTCCATCACAATCTCCACACTATCCAGCGCAAAATGAATAACTTTTTCCCTCCACTATCTTTTTATCTCCCTTTCCATCCATTTGTTCTACAAATAGAGATGCACTGCTTTAAAACACAATGTAGGATATGAAAACCAATTCAAACAATTTTATAATCAAATTATACCATACAATTGGATGGTATACATTAGTTTAAAACATTTTACAAGGTATAAAACCAATTGAAACGGTTATTAAATCACTGCATATCGTCCAATTGCATGATAGGCACTGGTTGAAAACACTTTACAGGGTTTTGAATCAATGCATACCATATAAGAGAACATAAAATATAGGTTGCTTTCGCACGTCAATTTGGTTTGCCATTTGAAAAGGTGAGATCACTTTTGTTTTCAATATTAGAGAGTCGTTATCATCCAACGATTATGTCTGCCTTGAAACCAAAACACTGCCACGAGTCTTTTTAACCAAATGTAAACATAGCAGGTCCTAAAATAGCATGAAACCCATAATTGGGCACTCATGGCCCAATGTCTATAACTTTATATAAAGTGGTATAGTTGTCAAGGTGTTGTCAAAGAAGTTTATAGAGGTGGTCCACTACGTACTAGTTGTCAAGGTGTTGGGGACAATATCGTTGCTAGGTATAATGGATCCAGGGGTTTACATGTGCATCGCGTGCTAACAAATGGTATTAGAGCTTAAAATTCAACACCTGGGTGATCTCACAACTAGTGACCAAGAGAGTGTCATGGTTGCAACTAGGTACAGTCAACAACACTAGGATTATGGTGCCCATGCACCGAGTATTGCTTCATATGGTGGTTGCGCAATGCGCTCGTGGTGTACATTGAGATGTGGCGACAACCAGGTGGGTTGTAGGATGTGAAGGTTTGCGCTAAAAAATTGACATTGAGCCACAAGTACCACTATGTTTTCATTTGGCTAAAAAGATTGCATGTGACATAATGTCTATCAAGTCGCAAACAAAATTCACGGACGAAAGTGACCTCTCTTTGAGATTGACAACAAAAGCAACATCTCACCCTTTCAAGTGATGAACGAAATTGACTAACAAAGCGATCTCTTTTATGTTATCTTTTATGGTATGCATTGATTCAAAACACTGCAAAATGTTTTAACCAGTGCCTACCATCAAATCGTATGAAAGGCAGTGATTCAAGATTGTTTCATAAAGTTTTTCTTACCTAGTAAAGTGTTTTAAACCAATGCCTACCATACAATTGGATGACAAGATTAATTAAACCTATTTCAATTGATTCACAAATTGCAAATTGTTTAAATCAGTACCACCCAATTGTATGGTATGCATCGATTAAATATTATTTCAATTGGTTTTCATACCCTGCAAAGTGTTTAAGCCAATGCATCTGAACCTGTAAACAACTGAATCGGGGAGGAGAAAAACCAGAGAGACAAACAAATAAAGACAAGAAAGTCGAGGAGGCGACGTTGATTTCATGCTAGAGAAAGTGTGTAGACCGTGCATTCCAGATGGAGATTGAAGTGTTTTTGCAGACAACCATTGTAGAGAGTGCAAAGTGTTAATGCATCTGAATCTGTAAAAACAAACTGAATTGGAGAGAGAAACAAAGAAAAAGATAATGGAGGAGGCGACATTGATTTCATGCTAGAGAAAGTGTGGAGATCGTGCATTCCAAATGGAGACTGAAATGTTTTTGCAGGCAACTGTTATAGAAAGTGGAAAGAGGAGAGAATCACACGATGTAGAGGGAAATAGAGAGAGAGCAGGTGCAAGGTCCTTTTAGTCAAACAAAAACTTGATCCTAAATTGACAATAAACTCCAAAAATGTCCTTTTAGCGCATTGCCCCTTTTTTCTATAATAATATATAACCAATAAGATCATACAAACAATAAACATAATTAGATATTAAAATACATTGTGATGCATAACTCATAAACATGGGATGGGAGGAGGAGAACAATAAAAAACAAATTGCAAAAAAAAAGATGCATGTGGTGAAGAAAAATGAGTGGAAAGAGAAAATAAGAGGGATAGTAAAGAAAAAGAAGTAGATGAAGCAATATGTACATGCTCAAACAACTATTTTTCCTTGATTTCGAGATAAGAACTAGTTTCGCAACAAAAAATGATGCGAAATTTGCAATGAAGATCGTGGAATTGAAAACCGCAGCCCCTATTTCTCTTTTCCTTTTCTCAATTTCTATGTCAACCCCTCTGAACCCAGATTATTTTGCAACCATTCAAATAAAACTTACAAAGCCACCAAATTAATCTGGCCTGGTCAAACTTACCAACTCGTGACACGCATTTGTTGGGGTCTAATACGCATTGGACACCAGTGTGGCAATTTTTTTCGTGTCCGTGTTGGGGTCTAATACGCATTAGACACCAGTGACACGCATTTGTTGGCTGGCTAGAATTGTTGGACCCCAAGATCTTAGGAGCCAAATGACAATTAAAACTAAACCAAAACTTGCATTGATTTAATGCAGTTGTGAGATATGCTAGCTATTTAAAAGCATGTCATATTCAGTTAGTAATATAACTTACAGCTGTCAGAGCCGCCTCAGCACCCTTGTTTCCAGCTTTACCACCAGCCCTGTTTAGAGCCTGTACATATCCGCCATGACTGAGTAACATTAAAAGAAACTACTATTTTTATTATTTATTTCTTGTCTATAAAATTGCCTAAAATGTCGAAAAGAACAAGGCAAATAGTTTGATGTACAAAACGTTGGACAGAACTCAGAAATTAGTATTTCAGAAACCTTGAGTATGCAAAAGAAGAAGAAATGCGACTTTCCTACAAATAAAACCAACTCTACATGTGAAGGACGTAACAAGGTAAAGGTTACCTGATCCATGTTATCGCAGGTAAGAACACCAAATATGCAGGGTACTCCTGCGGTATCAATAGAAGATATGCTGTCAGTTACATAAGGATAGTTATGCCCACAAAAATAAATATTTGAATAAATGAAAACCATGCGAAAATGCTATTATGCTCGCAAACATTGGCGGTTTATTTGATTGTTGCTGTTTGAAAAAAGGGCATCATTGATCAATGTGTAAAGCTGACTGAGAAATTTGTAAAGGGAAACGAACATACCCCATGAAAAAAAACAGATACGCTAGCTAATGATTCAGCTGTTAGACCCGATCAACCTCTTAACTCTATTGAGAATGGGCAAGAAAAAAAATAGATACAGTATTGATTCTTCCTTCATATTAGTTAAGAATTACAATACCAAACGTCTTCACGCCCAATTATCAACTGTTAGGACCCTGATATTGCAAAATTGTCGAAGGGATACCAGAAAAATTTATAACTTCGAACTGTTAAACTGTTAGTTTTATGATCTCATACCCAAAAACCAATTTGGAATAAAGATTATTCCTTTCAAGCATTTCAAGAAGCTGCCTAATCCTCTGGAACTCCCCATCTCTCCATCCTCTTATTGGGTCTTAGATTCAAGCTATCACTCAATTGTCATTCCTCACGAAATCAGCCACTACACCTCATTTTTTGTTTGAGAATTCTTAAGATACCACCAAACAAAATTTTGAGGGGCTTATTTCCCAGAAGTACCTCATACAAGACGTGCAACTGGAATTATGGTTTAAGGTTCATGATACTCCACTTCGCACACTACGTGGAATTCAAGAGCCAGCTTGGTGACCCATCCATGTTGTATCGTACTTTTCTGTAAAGAGCATTTTCTTCTATGCCAAATCTCCACAACCATATTTCTATAGTAGAGCTTGGTCAAACTCTTCAATCCTTTCCAATCTTCAAACCACACTTTGATTTTGGCTGAAACAACTCCCAGTTGATTAAGTGGTATTTTCTCGAATAAGTTGATGTCACCGTTGAAAACTATGAATATTCCTTCAAATTCATTGACATTTAAACTAGAATAGCTGTGGCTGACATAAGATTATTGGGATGCTTGAGAGGGTAGTTTTTACCACGGTAACTCTGCCCACTTTGGATATATATCAATATCCAAACGGTTACAATTTCTGAATCTCTCCACAACATGATCCCATTCCACACGATCTTTGTACTTATGCCCCAATGGAGGTCCTAAGTATTTGTAAGGAAAACATCGTCTAAATGGATAATAGATGATATCTGGTTTAGAAACAGTACATCAGCGAGCTAAATCAGATTTGGATAAACAGACCCCAAGACCTGATACAGCCTCAAACCAAAGCTATATAGAATGAATACACCTGATTTGTTTGATAGATGAGTCGAGAAATAGGACTGTATCATCTACATATAGTAGGATTGTTATGTTGCCTCCTATCATGCTGATCAGAAATGCAATTTGTGGAACTGGCCTTTAACACTATGAGGGTCAGTGCCTTTCCTGTCTCTTAAGTCTAATACTAATTTTAATACCAAGATTAATTGTGCTCCAGAGATTAAAAGAATACTGGCTCTGTTGAGACTCACAACCATGACTTGTCTAATTTGTGATCAACTAATTGGGCATTTTATTCATGAAAGAGTAGTGGCAGACAAACATGTCAAACTGTCACGAATGCCAGGGAAAATTATTCATTGTTGCGGGGAAGCAAAAGCAATGAACAAAAATGCTTTGACCATAACGTGTATTATGCAGCACAAACACTGTAGTCAAATGCTTCAGAATAACCACGTCACCCAAGAAAAACATGAAAATCTTCAAGAGGTCGATGTATGACTCCTGAACCCCAAATGTACTTTTGAGAACCTTAAATAAAATGTGATGCTCCTAAAAGGCTAAGGTATCATTAGCAACACAGAATAGGATACCTCTCGAGTCTCGAATCTTAATCAATCTAAAAACTACCTAAATAAGTATCCATTGTCCTGGTAATAATCCCGCCTAACACAAATAAATGGCAGTGGAAAGACAGGTCACCCAACCTAATCCCTTTAGATTCTCTGGCACCACTAAAAAACTGTACAGGAAGGACGCAGTGAAGCTTCATCTACAAATACAGCCAAACCACCTTTGTCAAGAATCTATCCTACTTGACATATGCATCGTAAATCAAAATTTACATGACCAGAGATTTTCTCCATCAGTCACCCTTATTAGATATGAAAACACATTTGAAAATACCCATTAGAAGAGCCTTGTTCTTTTAAAATCAATGTATGGGCTCCTGTAAATCGTGTATGTAATTAACTGGGAACTTGAGAACAATTGATTTACTAAGAATAAAGCAAACCACAAAAGCCTTAAGAAAGTATTCACAGGAACAGAACAAGAAAAACGACAACAACAAATTAAATTGGAAGAAACGTAGTTATCAATATCTTACAATGTACGTACTGTATCAAAGCCTTATTGACAATAAATAATATCTGAAGATACACGGATATAGGATGATGCAGTTATACCGTCCTTGTACAAGTGCCGTGAATGAATGGATGAATCATCGGTAATAGGTTGCTCAAAAGTGTCACATGTTCTATATCAATGGAAGTGTCTTGGGGACCCTTCTTGCTTGAATAGGTCTTATTTTATGTTTATATATATGTTAAAATATATAATATATACTTTTATACCTATATATTTATTTCTACATCACGATACACAATACATTACAATATATGCATCTTCAATTTAGGTATCTAATACATTGTATGATAAATGTTTTGATAACTATGAGAAGAAAATTACAAGTAGAAATGGTTGACTATGAGATTCTTAAAGTGAAGTCGGCACCATCAGTGGAAAAGTTTTTATCTGAAGATATCTTGATCCGCATCATGTGTGTCCCCTCAACAAATCACCGGGTTCAACAAGCAAAGAAGCGAATGTATTCTTCAAGTGAAATTGGCACCATTAGTGGAAAAGTTTTTAACTCAAGTTATCTTGATCCGCGTCATGGTGTTCCCTCAACAAATCACATCGAGTTCAACAAGCAAAAAAGCAAACCTCATAAGTGAAAGGACAAGGGAAAATACTTGGAACATCTGTAACATGATCTAATGCACATGCATTCATATTGGTTACCTTTCTATTTCTGTAGTCATCTTGATTTACAATCTTACTAAGGATAAGGACTGATGATACATCACACCGTTATTTGATCAGCACCGTACACGTGTCATGATAATCTCGTCAACGGAATGAAATAGGCCCGATTGCACGCTCAATCCAGCGAGGCCCAAAAGCACTAAGTCCATCATTGGCAGAATTCAGACAGTCAGGTCCGAGTTGCAACGAGCCAGTAAGCCCACACGTCGCGCGATCAAGCCTAATATACGTAAGACCTCCAAGGCAAGTATCTGAGAGATCTACCCAAGACAAGCAGACCAACAACTTAGATCCAACTAGGAAACATATATTAGTATAAGTTGGGCAAGGAAACTTCCTTGAATGGACAACACTCAGAAAGGGAAACCTCTCTCGCAGATCTAGGAGCAAGAGTCGTGTAGGGAAACTATCCCAAATGGACAACTGCCAATAGGAAACGATCTCCACAGTATGATCACTTTCCCTAAACTACGTCACCAAAGGCCTAGCCGAACAAATACTCATTTACTATAAAAGGGAGATAAGGTCGATGAACTAGAGGTACGTTACATAATCTCAGTTTACAGTTTTAAGTCTCTCCTAAGCCTTATCTAACTTATGCATCTGAGTGTCATCGGCCACCACGCGGTGGTCCTTGGCTCACGTTTGCTACCTGTGCAGGTCTAAGTAAGCAACAAGGAAGGATAGTAGGAATCGACAGATTCAGGGAACAAACTTAAAGGAACGGTGATCACAGAGAATCCTCTTATAGTCTCAACACAAGAGTCCACTTACACAATTGTACTCACATCATCTCTTAAAACACCTTCTAGCTTGCCAACGGTCCCATGCTTTGTCGTAAAAGTGCTTCTGCCCCTATTTTCCCTTCTTTCCTTCAACGAGAACTCTAGTTCTCCGCTAAAACCGAGCACCTTCATTTTCTCCTCTACGCTTCTGGATATGGAAAGACTCATCCATGCCTTCTCTTTGGTGATCGGAAAGAAAGGAACATTAGCATCAACATGTCCACAAAAAAACTGATAACTTGTGGATAGAAATCACAGTCACCTTCTGGGCAGGGGTGCCACTTGCATGGGGCGGACCTACTAAGGGGCGAGGGGGGCAGTTGCCCCCCCCCCCCTCTCAATTTTTAAAATATTTTTAGTATATATATTTTAGTCTTAAAAAATCGATTATATAATGTAGAATACAATATGTTAATTGTTTATGAAAATATTCAAACATGTCTTTGTTGGTGTAGTGGTTTGAGGTTTATGACTTTTAGTAAAAGACCTGAGTTCGATACTCTTCGAGTGCATTTTTTATTTTATTTTCAATGCAATTTTATTAGTAATTGCAAACGTTAAATAAATGAATTGTTTTTCACAAGTGATATTAAACCCCTAACAAAGAAATATTTAAAATTAATATCTAAAATAATAACGATAGAATTCAATGAAAATATATACCATTAGCCAACTCGTATAAAATTTGAGCCTCATATAAACTATTTTTTCTTTGAAATTGTATTATGATCATATTAGATTCGCAAATTTAAAAAAAAATTTAGCTTCACCTAGAACTTATCCTAATTATTTTGTGATTCTCAATTCTAGACAACCAGGCTTTATAGCCACTTTTTGGTCAGATTTTAAGTTTTTTACATTTCTATCCCTTCTATAGATAATGTTTGTGATTGTATTTTAAAGAAAATGGGTAAAGGTGTAAAAATGCTCTAGCCTGGCCAAAAAATGGCTTTAAAATCTGGCTGCCTAGACAAACTCTTTTGTGATATTAGTTATATATTCTAGTTATTATGCTTGTTTGCTCTTTGCTAAGGTTATCAATAGTGACCTTATTTTGGCTTAAAATTGACTATACTTGGATCCAATTTGATATATGCATTGTATTTTTTATAGTTGAATTTTTTTTATTAGTTACTAGTTTTTATAAAAAAAAATTTGGCTTTACCATTGATAACTACTATTATCAATTAATAAGTATTTTCTATTTCGCCCCCCCACCCCCCCCCCCCCCCCCCGACTAAAATCCTGGGTCCGACCCTGGCCACTTGGAGGAATTTTAAAGATATTAGGGTGTGTTTGGCTACATGGAATCTTATTCCATAGGAATGCATGAGGGAACTACCTATGTTTAAGCTAAATTGAGGTAATACTCATTGTATCAATGGTGGGATTGAGGTCCCATGAACATGAGAATCACATGTTTTTGAGGGAGTAAGGAGTGGGGTTCACATGCTCATGATACTTTCATTCCCACCTTTGATCACAAAATCTAGTGGTGAATTATAATTGTTACCTCAACTTAGCTTAAAAATGTAGGTGATCCCTTCATGGATTTCCGTGGAAAAAGACTCCATGCAACCCAATATACCCTTAGTTTCTCCTATGTAGATTAAGGAGACATTGTGCATAAATAGCAATACTTGTTACTTGATGTATACTTTTATTGTTTGTGGTAGGGAATTTCCCCTTCTACTTGATTTTCTTCATTAATGAAAATCTTTGTTTTATTGATTGAAAAAAAAAAAAAAATCTTAAAACACCAAACCTGCACCACCTACTATGCAAGAATTGTTTGTTCACAACTCTATAGCTATCCCAAAATGGATTGTAAAACAACATAGTACAACTCTCAAGATTTCAACTTAGTGTGAAACGTTCCAACAAACATTCGTGTCGATGCAAACTTAAAGGAGTTACCTTCGCGACTGGAAAAAATTTTAATACGCCATTATGCAAATTTCAACATCTTTTTTACCTACCTCCATCACCACTATAAACATATATAATAAATTTGGATGCACACCATCATCGAAGCTTCCGTGACCATTTGGGTAGATAAAAAAAAATGTAGTTGTAGTTGCAATAGGAGCTGAATATGCAACAACATGGGCAAAAATCAAGTTATTTGGCTCTTGGGGGGTTGACACGGAGAATTGCGAGTTTTTGGATACGTGATAACCATCCTAGTCACTATGGGCGTATTATACAATACATTTAAATAGAGTACGAATCTTGAAATTCACTATTGGCACTCATTCAATATAAAGTAGAACTAGATAACGCATAAGAGTATAACCTAGAAGACATCCAGTTGCCATACACATCCATATTAAATTAACGGGTCAACCAAGATCTTGATCTCGCCCTCGAACTAATTTATTAGATTATACATAAATATAGATAACTCCGCCCATTGCACTGGCCGGTCCAAGCCCGGATAAAGAAGGCTTGGTGTTAGGCCCGTGATAACCAACTGTAAAAAATCTGTCACATCCCTTTTCATGGATTTTGGTTAAAAAAATTAAAGCAGAAAGTTAGGGCGTCACCCGTTGTAAGCGATGCGCTGCACCTATGCTCGGGTGTAGTGACAAATGAGCAAGGCAAGCTGCAGTGACGCCCGACTGTAATGTTAAATAGGCAAGGGTTGTCGAACCATTCTGGATGGTGGCGAGTTAAGAAGCTAGTCCATGCTAGAGCTAGAGATAGAATGATTAGATTAGTCTCTTGGAACGCAGAAACCTTGACGAGTAAGTCAATAGAACTAGTGGGCGTCCTACGTAGAAGGAAGGTAAACATAGCTTGTTTCCAATAGACAAAATGGAAAGGGAACAAGGCTAAAAATTTAGGAGGGTTCAAACTTTCTATTATGGATCAGATGGAACTAGGAATGGGGTGATAGTAGTAGATAAAGTTTAAAAGGATGTGATAGTTGACGTTAGGAGGTTTGGGAATAGAATCATAAGTATTAAATTAACTTTAGAACTAGAGATAGTGCATGTTATTAGCGCATATGCGCCTCAAATGTGTTTAGACGAGACAAAAGGATTTCTGGGACTCTTTAAAGTTGTTAGTTTATGGAATCTCCTATTCCGATAGGGTTTTCCTAGGTGGGGATTTGTCATGTCGGTAAAGATAGAGTTGGGTATGAGAGGGTTCATGGAGGCCGGCTTTGGGGCGCGAAATACTATGGGGATTTCTAATCTAGATTTTGTTTTAGCTAAGGATTTTGGGATCGTCAATATTTTTTATTAGAAGATGGAAGATCACTTGGTGACCTTTGCGAGTAGGCTAATCGAAGTCAAATTGATTATTTTCTTGTTAGGAAAAACAATCTAGGTAGGTGTAAAAATTGTAAGGTTATGCCTGGGGAGTGTCTGACAAACCAACAATGGTTGTTAGTCCTCGATTTTTGTCTTAAGAGTAGGGGTCGTATTGCTAAAGGACAGGTTAGATCGAGAATTAAGTGGTGAACCTTACAGGGAGATGTGTGCAAGAAATTTAGAAAGAAGATTTTGGGTGACCAGTTACAGAGGGTTGGGAGAACCTAAAACCAAAATATAGGATTAGTAGCGCAAATCTTTTTGAGCATTTGGCGAATCGAATAAGAAGAGGGGCGAAACAAGAATTAGGAGAGGCTAAAGGAGGAAGTAGATATGATAAGGAGACCTAGTGGTGGAACGCTGATGTGCAATAAGCCATTACGGAAAAGAGAGCATATGATGATTTGTATAATAGGCTAGGTACAAAGAAATGAGATAAGGATATCTTCAAGATTGCTAAAGCGAGAGAACGAAAAACTAGGGATTTGAGTCATGTTAAGTGTGTTAAGTATGAGGATGAAAGAGTTTTAATATAGGATAAAACTATTTTAGATAGATGGGGGGATTACTTTTGGAACCGACTCAATGGGACACAAGTAGGAGGTTAAACTTAGAAGAGTATGCTCCATAGGAAGGGAGACATCACGTGTTCTATCGCAGAGTTAGCGCCAAAGAAGTAAGAAGCTTTGAACAGAATGGAGATAGGGAAGGCAGTTGGACCGGATGATATGCCAATTGAAACGTGAAAATGTTTGGGAGAAGTTGGGATTCAATGGCTAACTATGCTCTTTAATAGGATTTTGGAAACTAGAAAAATGTCAAATTCATGGAGGTACAACATTGTAGTACTAATTTATAAGAACAAAGAGGATATTCAAAACTACTCGAACTATAGAAGGACAACTTATGAGTCATACAATGAAACTTTGGAGAGGGTCATAAAGCAAACACTTAAGAATTTAACCATTGTTTCGGGAGAATAAATTTGGATTTATGCTGAGCGGGTCTACTACGAAGGCAATCTTATTGCTTAGGCATATTATAGAAAAACATCAAGAGGAACGTAAGAGTTTGCACATAGTTTTTATTGATTTGGAGAAAGCTTACGATAGAGTCCCCAGAGAATTAATTTGGTTGGTGCTTGAAAGGAAGAAAGTGTCTCAATGTTATTTCGATATATTAAACATATGTACGAAAGAGCTGTAACAAGTGTTCGCTCAGTAGGCGAGATGTCCAGTGAATTCCCAGTATCAGTAGGGGTCGGCCTTAAGTCCATACCTCTTTGCTTTGGTCATGGATGAGTTGACGAGACATCGTCAAGAAGATGTACCTTGGTGCATGTTGATTGCAGATGATATTGTCTTAATTGATGAGACTAGTGAAGGTTTAGGTCAAAAATTAGATAAGTGGCGGGAGGCATTAGAGGGTAAGAGTTTTAGAATTAATCGTTCGAAGACAGAATATTTAGTGTGCAACTTTGGTTGTGAATCAAGAGGGAAGAGTAATTCAATTGAGATCGAAGGCGTGAAGGTTCCAGAGTGTGAAGCTTTTCGATATCTAGGATCTATAATTATAAAGAATGAGGCTATTGGAGAAGATGTATACCATAAGATTAAAGCTGGTTGGGTTAAATGAAGAATGACGTCAGAAGTATTATGCGATAAAAGGATGCATGTAAGGTTAAAAGGGAAGTGCTATAAGACAATTGTTCGACCAGCCATGCTCTACGATTAAGAATATTGGGCTACTACAGGGCAACATACACATAAGATAGCGGTAACAAAAATGTGTATATTAAGATGGATGTGTGGTAAAACCCGTAACGATAAAATTAAGAATGAAATAATTAGGAGATACTTAGGTGTAGCGCCCATAGGGAACAAAATTAGATAAAGGTGTTTAACGTGGTTTGGTATGGAAGAGACCAAGCACGATGGCAATTAGAAAATGTCTAGATTGACAAGTTAGTGGAGGGTGTAGACGAAGGGGATGATCGTTAAAAACTTGGATGAAGGCGGTGAAGGAAGAAGACTGCATTGCTTGGAGAACCAAAATACATGTAGCTGACCCCGAGAGTATCGGGAATGAGCTTTAATGATATGATGATACATAAATATAAATAATAAGATGGCAGCAAAAAATCCATCCCGAATTTTATTTTTCTCAAGAAGGCACCTTTTTCAAGTGAGTTCACATTCATAGACAATATAATTGCTAAAAAAATTCAACATGTATTTAACGAGGCTGTCTTAGGGTGCTCACTTACATTGCTTGGTTATCCAACCAAAGCCTCGATTTCCTTCCAGTATAAAGGAGAAAGTTCCAGCTCAATCATAGTCATTTTCTTCAATGGAATTTAGCAAAGCATAATGTCTTCTCACAATCGCAAACAGAATGTGCAATAAATGTTTGGCTGTAATGCCCGTGCAAGTGATAACCAACTCAATGAATGCATGTTCAAGCATGTTGCATGGCGTTCATTCACTTTGATGCGTAGAAAACTCATAGGCATGAAGAGAACATTCGAGTCATCATGTCAAATATGTACATGAATGGGAATCTCCTCAATTGCATTGTCAATTCCTAGATAATCTAGACAATTAAGAGAATCATCCGAAGAATGCATGAGAAAAGGTCAGATCTTTATGTACTAAAATAGTAAAACACAGTAAAGGAGCTATACATGTTCAATATAAAATAATCATACATCAATATTTTCTTTTCTTCTTTTTATGTAAGTAAGAAAAGGGTCAAAGCTGGAAGATTACCCTAAACATGAAAGAGAAAATGAAACAATTATAATTAGATTGAATTCTTTCTTAACCATGAAAGAAAAAAATGATCGACTAATATCTCAACAAGTCATGTAACAACACCAACCTGAATTTAGACCTGCAGCAAGTACTCCTGATGCAGCCGAATTAGCAACAGCATCATAGTGGGTAGTATCACCTCTTATCTACAGACAGAGAAATACAGTTAGGAGAACTAGAAGTAACAAGCATGTACTATCCTCACTGAGAAAGGAAATCCTATGAATGATTACAAAGAATGGATAAAGAATCAAATATGACATGAAACAAGCAATTCACCAATTTTATCACAGACGGAAACAGGTTCAATTATTAAAAGGCTAAAGACGACAATTTCAAGGTTACATGTAATGATGGAAGTTTTGATTCCTCCATAATTTAGCTTGATAATATTTCATACAAAACTGATGCTTTAAATTAGGATAGTTCCACACTGAGTTGAAGAAATGATACAAGTGGATAAGTCATCAGTTGAGGTCAATGCTTCGCAACAATACAACAGATTTGTAAGATGAAAGAGAGTATTTGCAAGAAGAAGAGGATTAGGAGATCCTACAATAGAAGAAGAAAAGAGAAGAGAAGAAGAGACATTGAGAAGATGAAGAAGGTGAAATAGGAAGAATAATAGAAGAAAATCAAAGAAAGAACTATTGAATCCACAAGAAAAGAAACAAAGACACCAAATAACAATATTATTGATTTGATAATTGAATTCCAAATCTCTTTTTAGAGCTCCTTATATAGATAACTTCATGAAAACAACTTAGAAACCTACTAAAACATTGAAAATTATTTTCCTAAACTATCTACAATATAACAACAACCTTCTAAACCTATTGAGACTCGAATTGAACACTCCTAAGGACTTCTAATAATAGCCTAAATAATAAAAATGGAAATTAACAAAATAAAGAAACTTAAGAATTCCAACTAAAATTAGAAAGTATATGACCATTTTATTTCCCACGTCATTCTCCTCTTTTGTGAAATAACTCGCTCTCAAGTTATGCAATGGAACAACAAGAGCATCAATGTAACAAGTTGCAAGAGATAAAAGACTTCGACGCATGTGACTTCTTTTCTTCTTTGATGGCCTTTGAAAAGTCTCAAGAATTTGTTACAAATTTTCTTCAAAAGTAACAAATTGAAATAGGAATTTCCAATCAACAACTCAAGAATCATATTGGAAACCGTAGACTTTTCACAATATCTTGCAAAGGGATCATCAAAGTCACATTTCCTGTACTGATCATCTTTGAGCAAACTCGCCTTTGAGCTTCAACACGAATATGGGGAATATCCTCCTCTTCTTTGAAAGGCGAATGTAAAAATTGGGAAAAAAAGTTGGGGGATCGATAAGTGCACAAAAAATTGTTGGGGTTTTAATAATTGTTCTCAAAAGGTGCTTTGGATTAGGTTGTAGAGGGACGTCTATAAGTGGGTCTGGTTTTGGTTTAATTAGGTCAATTTGGGGAGGTGTTGTTTTGGTTGGAGTGGGTTATGGTGAGGTTGTGATAATTTTGGGTGTAGGGAGTGGTTTGTTGGGAAGTGGAGTAGATAGGTATAAAAGGGCTACTTTAAGTGTAGGGAGAATGCCTTTGGTGATGGGAGTAGGTACTAAAGGAGGGAGTGATTTTTGGGTTGGTAATGTGGAAGTTTGGTGTGGGTGCACGGTGTGAGGTATGTTATTGGGTTGGGTTTTAGATATGAGCTTTGGTTTGGGTAAACGTGTAGTAGTAAATGAGAGGAATGTTATGGTAAAACTTCATTTAAAACGATGTGGTAGAAAGCAACGTGCGACTTGAAGGACATGATCGGATTTTGAAATTCGTACAGTGATGACTTATCGTTGAGTGAGACAGCATAGGTTGCCGACATTAAGCCACTCAGGAAAAGGTCGACTCATGACGCGATTCAAACAAGCAACGGATGAGTGTACTACTGCGAAAGTCGTTGCGCTAACGCGCATACATTTTCTTGGTTGGGGTGTCGCCTGATCAATAAAAACTAGAAATCTTTTTGTTGCTAGTATAAAAATTGACAAATTCTTGCCATCAAAAGCGGCTCCAGGCTCCAACTCAATCTTGTGGTAGACTGCCCCCTCCTAAGGGGCACTTGGGCAACTCACTCGTGGGCATGACATCCCCCAATTTCTCAAGTACTGACCGTACTGTCTAACCTAGCTAGATCTGAGCTACCACGATCCGTTTGTCAGTAAATAATGGAGTAATAGTTACCTGGAGTCTTAAGGATTAGTACCCGTTGGTCCAATTCCATCTGTTGTTGCTCTCTCAGGACTTCCTAGATAAATCGAGAGTATGTGAAATAATTGGTGAAGTTTGTGGTGAAGGTCTTTATAATGGTGGTGCCGGTGAAGTATTGGGGAAGGTTGAATAAGTGGTGGTGATAGTGATGGGTTTTGTAGTGGCGGTTGAGGACGCATAGAATGTACTGGAGAAAGCACAAATTTAACACTATCCTTATAAAAAGAATAAGTATTAGCACGCACATCATGATGTACACCCAAGTCCATGTCAACTACGTCACATAACACTTCATCTTTGTACTTGCCAATTGAAAAAGGAATTCAACATTACGAGACGACATCAATAGCACAAGAGTCCTTAATCCAATAAATTGGATAAGGATCAGGATGAAGTAGGACTTCAAGTTGAAGTTTGTCCACAACACATTGAGAAACAATATTCTCACTCCTACCACCATCAATTATAAGGTTGCAAAGTTTTTCCCCTGAATATTGCAACGAATACGAAAAATGTGATTTAGTTGAGAAGGACCAGGTTGGTTGGAAAAAAAAAAAAAAAGAGTTTTCTCAATATCAAACATTCACCATCTAAGTCATCATACACATTCAACATCATCACTTTACTCCAAAGACAAACGGTCATCATCCCCTTGATTCAACATGGTCAACAAAAATTTAACCTGATCTGATACCACTTGAAGAGGAAGAGTATTGCAAGAAGAGAAGGGAAATTGAGAATATGAGGAATGTGAAATAGAAAAAACAATATGAGAAAATCAAGGAAAGAACTCTTGAATCGACAAGAGAAGAGAAATAAAACTAAGAAACCAAATAACAATATTATTGATTTGATAATTGAATTACAAATCTCATTTTTGGAGCTCCTTATATAGATAGCTCCATAAAAATAGCTTAAAAACTACTAAAACATTAAAAATTATTTTCCCTAAACTATTTATAATATAATAGTAACTTTCTAAACCTATTAGGACTCAAATTGGACGCTCCTAAGGACTTTTAATAATAGCCTAAATAATAAAAATGGAAATTAACAAAATAAAGAAACTTTAGAATTCTACTCAAATTAATAAGTATATGACAATCTTATTTCCAACGTCATAAGAAAATAGTAGCCTTAGGACACTTTAAGAAAATGGCTTACAAGGTTCTTCAAGTGTTGTCAAGATCAACCATTAAATAGGTCAAGTTCAAGCAAATAAGTAGGGACGAGGGCTCCACCTACAACTCAAAAGATGAGCTCGTACAATAAGTCGAGTTAAGCTTAGTCGGATAGACAAGTTGTGCACAAGACTGGTCGAATAAAATAAATCTCAAACACTATTTAGTTTTTAAAGACCTATCTCAATGTATAAATAGGAGAACAAAGGGATGTTTTAAGGGATCTTTGGGTTTTGAGGTTTCTAAATACCATCTTTCAACACCAAAAAGAGTTTTTTAGTCTTTTTGTATCCTTTTGAAAGATCGCAAACCCGATTTGTGTTATGGTACCCATATGTTAAAATTTCACACACTTCGCATCATCATACCCTAAGAAATGTTTTGGTTTTGGTGTTGGTGTTGGTATGTTGCTGAGATTGTATGAGGAGGTAATTTAAGGTTGTTTAGCATTAAATTGCAAGTGACGAACTTGCTCATTGTGGTACCGAGTAAGGTTTGGTAAGTGGATTGGATTGAGTGAACAATATAGTAATCTTTACTCTTTCATAGTAGACATTTTCTCCGTGATATAGCATATAGAGTTCCTTGTTGGAAGGGGTGGAAGTGATAGTGGGGAAGGGAAACAAAGTCAGATTTTGGCATGATGTATGGATAGGAATTTGGCATTAAGAATAGATGTCCCTGGTTATTCGCATTGTGTGAGAGGAAACACAGTTTGTTGGAGTTTGGTATGTTGATTGGGGGTGATATGAAGTAGGATTTTCAATTTAGGAGTTACCTCTCTATGAGTTCGATGCTTTGTCTAATATGTTGGAAGGAGTTAGATTGCAGGATGAAGATGATAAATGGGTTCGGAAAGAAGAAAGAATTAAGGGTTTTATCAGTTTTTTCATGTTTTGCTAGCTTGGTAAAAAATAATATGCCCCATGGTGCAATACATGATTTCCCGATGAAATTGGTTTGGAAAAGGGTATTCCTTCTAGAGTATCTTTTTACATGTGGACAATGGTGTGGAGTAGACTTCCTTTGAGAATTGAGTTCACACATAGAGGAATTTTGGCTTGTTCTTTTTGCTCAACAGTTTCGGAGAGTGCAGAACATCTTTCCACTCACTTAGTAGTATGTGGATGCATTTCCTGAGAAGTGTAGGAATGTACTGGGTAATTCCCAGTTCATTGGAGATTCTCTTAAGATGTAGAATACTCCATCTCATTTATCCACATGAGGGAAGGTTTTGTGGGAGTTCCTTCCATATGCATTGTGTTGGACGGTGTGGAAGGAAAGGAACAATAGGGTTTTTGACAATAAGGTGATACGATTGGATGCAACTATGGTAGAAGTAATAATTACCCTCTGGAGTTGGGCATCACATCTTCCTTCTTTTATGGGTTTTTTTTCGATTCTTTGTATGTTAATTTGGAAAGTATTATGTTGATATATTAATGCTTTTAGGGTCACCTTTTATGTAACAACCATTGTGATTCAATAAAATATAAACCATTTGAAAAAAAAAAAAAAAAAACATGCGTTCCAAACCTCATCCTTCTAGGGTTGGGCATAAAGATTTAAAAAAATGTGTGGGAGAGGGTGGTATAAAGAATTAAGAAGAGGCTTGACACATGGAGGAGCAGATACCTCTCAAAATCCCAAAGGCGTGCAGATTAACTCTCATTAAGAGCACCCTGGCGAACATCCCAACTTTCACTCTTTCTTTCTTACAATCTTGGCTTTGGGTTACATACACAATTGAGAAATCTGTAACTATGATACTATTACTCGCTAAATATGAATAACATGTTCCTCGCTAAATATGAATAATAGGTGGTTTGGGAATCAGGCGTGTTAGAGATATGAATAACAGCTCCTCACTAAATGGCTATGGAGATTCACTAACGAAAATGATGCCATGTGGCATAGAGACAAAGTTGAGAAGTATGGGCTAGAATAATTTGGATGGTTTTCTAAACAGGATTACTTCTCCTTACGGGTGTTCGATTTGGAGAATTGTCATGATTCATCTCCACAACTTCGGAGACAATATTTCTTTCCAAGTAGGCATAGGACACCGTGTAGACTTCTAGCACAACAAATGGATAATGGATAACCCATTAGTAATGTTGTTCAAGAATATTCGGTGTCTCTAAAAGAAAGAACAGTGTGATCAATTGTTTTTTACATCCAACAAGAGTGGGTGGGGTCTCGATCGTAGAACATGTTTTCGAGACAAAGAAGTTAATCAGTTAGTGGAGCTTTTGGCTGCCTCAATAGTATTGTCCTGAATGAAGAGGAAGATAAAATTATTTCGGACACCAAAATGAGCTATTTCACGGTGCATGATTTTTCTCTGAGTAGTCAGGATCAGGCCAATTTTGATTTCCTTTCTCAAAGAGACGCTATCAGTATTCCTCCCAGGAATATTTTTTGGGTTATTTCTCATTTGGCTCCCAAACTATTCCTGTTTGGCCCCATTAATTCTTTTATCCTAGTCTAACACCCATGACCATGTGTTCAACTACGTTGACTAACAAACTCCATCCAATTTTTTCAAAAAAAAAAAAAAAAACAACTTACCCTACATGTATTTTGCAAATGTTTTTACTAAAATGACATAAAGTGTGTTGCTTGATTTTTTCACATTTGGATGGGTGTCCATACAATTAGGAAAATAGCATTTGGATTTATTTTTTTATTTTAATTTTTTAACAAGGGGTATCAATTAAAATTTATATACAAATCTAAATCATATTTATATGCACACGTTTTACTAAAATCACATAAACCATGTTGTTTGATGATCATGTTTAATCCAAGGGTTGGGAAAATAACATTTGGATCCATTTTTTTATTTTTACTTTTTTAACGAAGAAGATGGGTGCCAATTAAAAATTATATACAAACATAAATCATATGCACATGTTTTACTAAAATCACATAAATATGATCATGTTTGATCCAACGGCTAGGAAAATAGCATTTGAATCTATTTTTTTATTTTAATTTTCTTAACAAAGAAGATCGGTGCCAATTAAAAGTTATATAAAAACCTAAATCATATGCACATGTTTTACTAAAATCACATAAATCATTTTATTCCAACGGCTAGGAAAATATCATTTGGATATACTTTTTATTTTAATTTTTTAACAAAGAAGATGGGTGCCAATTAAATATACAAACCTAAATCATATGCACATGTTTTATTAAAATCACATAAATTTAAAAAAGATCCAAATGCTATTTTCTTAACCGTTGGATCAAACATGATCATCAAGAAACATGATTTATGTGATTTTAGTAAAAAATATGCAAAGCACATGCAGAGTAAGTTAGTCTTTTTGAAAAAATTGGATGAAATTTGTTAGTCAACATAGTTGAACACGCGATCATGGGTGTTAGACTAGGATAAAATAACTAATGGGGTCAAATAGGAATAGTCATAAACTAATGGGGGCCAAATGGAAAATAACCCATATTCTTTTCTTTGGTCATTAGAGAAGCCTCATCATTATAAATAGGTGTGTTTTCTACGAGCAAGACCTTGAATCAGTCATCCATATTTTCTTCTCCTACTCCTTCACGAAGGATATTTGGTTGTCTATCTTTAATGATTCTGGTTGGGTCATTCAACTTGCAGTGGATCCGAGCCAGTTGTTCTATCTAGAGTGTTTTCAAAAAAAGGAAAGTGGATTTGGGACATGCTTATGGTTGTTGTGTTCAGGTATGTCTAGAAAGAAAGGCACAATAGAATTTTCAAAGGGAAGAAAGAGAAGCTAGTTGTTTGTGTACAATAATCAAAACTTTGGTCCTTTAATGGGCAAATGTTTGGAAGGTGTTGACGACAATTGCTCCAAAATTGATTTTTTTGTTTGTGGCTAGCTCCATTTGTCCTTCGCTTTATTTTTGTTTGTTTTGTTTAGCAGTTATTTTTTGTTTTCTCAGTGTTATTAGGGGTTAGTTTGGTCGGTTCAAAATTGGACAAGAATCGAACCGAAATAGGGAATCGGTTTCTTTTTTTTTCTTTTTTTCTCCTCCCTCTTCCACCGTTTCCTTCACCTTCATAACCACTCCTTACACACACACCTCTTCACCTTCTCACTTCAGTCAACAACCCTCCCGCAAGCAACAACATCCAACACCCCCACTCCACCATCATCCCCACCACCATGATCCAGTTGTTGCATCCATGAGCCCCACTCTTCCCTTCCCATCATCCAATGCTCACGATCCCCATTCTCCTTCTCCTTTTTCTCCTCCATGGCTCTCCACTCCCCCTTCCCACACCACCCTACCTTCGCTCATAGCTTCCTGTTGTTTTGCCTCCCCACCTTGCCAATCCCACCAACAAACTTCCATTACTCGCAAAAATTAGGGCTTTGGGTAGTAGGCAACAGCAACAGCAAAATTTGGAGAATTTGATGTTCAAGTCTTTGCTGAACAAGAATTCAATGGATGGGGTGAATTGGGAAACCCAATTTGGTGTGCGTGAAGTTGTTGGAGCTAGTCCAAGCTTGAATGGGGTAGGTCGGAATTTGGGATTAGACCACCATTTTAACTCGAGTTTCTCTCGTTGTACAACGCATGAGTTGTTTGGAGAAGCTGGAGCTGGAGGGAATTTTAGACATAAAATTGTGCAATCCATAACCACATTCTGGTAGTGAGTAATTTTGGGTGTTTTGGTGGGTGGGAATTTTTGGCTCAAATTGGGGGATTTTGAGTTTGGAAATATTGTAGGTGTTGTGAGATGGTGAGATTGATGGATTCTGAAGTTAGGGATGAAGGAGAACTCGGTTCGGTTATGTCGGGTGTGGGAAAAAAAAACCCAAACCAACCTGAATGCAGTCGGTCCAATTCAGTTTTGCCATTCGGTTACGGTTTTTAATCTCTTAGGTTTTTGGGAACTAATTACAGCCCTAAGGGTTATGTCTCTGCTAGTTTATCTTCGATTTCCTTGCTCGTTTGCTTTGTTCTCATTTTTCCCAATATATTTAGTGTTTTACTAACAAAAAAAAATTTACGAAGATGTGCAATAATGAGTCAAGTTCAATAATTTTGGCTATGCAGTTGGAGTAAAGCACAGATGTCATGAAGGGATGGGTAATCTTGTAAATTAATGATCTTTGTGATGTTTAAGAGAAATGAGAAAAACGGTCAAAGGTATCAACCAAAACTAAAGAATATGTAAAGTTGCACCTTTACTAACATTGAACATTGAGTTTTTTATTTTTTCATAATAATTTGCTTTAAATTGTGGCATGTGATGTCCACTGCTTCAATATTACACACACACACACACATATATATATATACAGGCCGAATAAATCGGATAAATCCAATTAATCACATAAAATTCCTTAATCGACTAGGGTCTGATTAACGATTTAACTGTACAGAACACAGTGGTATTACAGTGCATTTGATTTTATTTCCCTTTATTAGTAATGAACATTAAACTTAAACATACATCAATATTAAGTTTATTTTGGTGTTGAAATCATTTTGTTGCACGTAGCATAACAACTGAGTAAAACCATTTGCCAAAGGCATGGGTAATTAGCAGGAAGCATAGGACCATATGCAGTTGACATACTTAAATGTTCAAATTTGTTGAAACAATTGAAATTGATGGGAGTGTTGTAAATGCACTAGTTTAGTTGGTTGAGTGCAAGAAAAATAAAAGTTGATTTAAATTTTCTAGCAGAAAGAGAACATTGGCTACTCTTTGTACTGGACAAATTATTCTAGGAGGAGTTACATAAATTTACTAAAACACACATAAACTTGTACTAACGTATAATATAAAGGTACTAATTGATTTTTGAGGGGGGATTCGTACCACAGCTCCAATACACAAAACTGCTTGATAAGTCCTCATTTTTCCAAGCCTTTCGGCAACAACTGGAATTTCAAAACTACCAGGAACCCACACAACCTGGAAAAAAGAAAATGCAGACAAGAAAAATTATTTACAACTAAAGACTGGCTATAAAAACAACATAGGTATTGGCTATAAAAACAAAATAGGTATTGGCTATAAAAACAACATAGGGCATACTCAAACTAAGACTAAGAGTATCGTTTCCCTGCTGTAGAATGCGATTCATTCAGACAGTAATTTTTTTTTTTTTTTTTTTTTTTTTGTAGAAGTACAAAGAAGATCATCCTGAGATTAATTAAGTTTTAAAGAATTGGACCAGTTCATTGTCCAGCTATCAGTGGGTCCTTCTCTGAAGTGATTAAATGCATAAGGTGCAAAGGTATAGACAAGGATAAGAGTAACTTTGCATGTCCACTTAATTACAGTATTCAAGAATTTTGTTTAGAGAAAAGTTTCCATTACATACATCAATATCTTCTTCTCTAACCAAATATCTCTTAAAAGTTTCCAAAGCTCCCTCCAAGAGCAGCTTCGTCACAACCTTGTTGAAGCGAGCTACAACCTTCAACACAGAATTCAAACCAATAACTTGTTATCAAACCATAGATACTGTCACCATTCTGACAAGGAAGCCAGCACAAACATCAGCTGAGGTATAGATACTAAAGAGAAGTTAGAAAACCCGCCTCCCTGTTATATAACAATATGCGTAAGAATACATGTAACAAGGAAATATTTGAATGTTGGATCACACAGTAACTAGTGAACTGGATGAAGCGCCCAAAGCCAGACAGAATTAACTCACAGTACATAAATCCAAACCAAATGATGAAATAAATAGATAATACATTGCAGACAATAAGAGCCTTTAGGGAGTGGCTAATCACTCTCCTTAAATTGACATTGTAGAAACTGAGTTGTTCAAGCGTTAAACATTTATTGCAGAAAATATCAGTCTTTTGAAAAGACAGTATCTTGAAAGCGGTTTGAACCTTGTGTTTCGTGATATCTTATAAAAATTTCTATAACCATGATCCTTAAAATTATAAATAGATATTTAAGGAATGGTTGAAGCAACATTCCCAATTCCCATAAATGAAAAATTCCTAAATCATGTCCAATAACCACCAGTCCCCGTGTCTTCAAGGGACTACCTGACTTCACATTCTTTAGGAATAAAATATATCACATTTCTATCACAAATATACCGAGATTTTTAGGTGAGGACCATTCACATGACGAAAGGGGGGTTGTTCAGCCTCTTATGAGGAACATGTCTGAATCAGAAATGGCTCCCCCAATTTGGTGTATAATCCCTCCCCTTTTAACCTCTAGTAATGATTAGACATTCCACTGAATGTAGTTCTGGTTAGACATTCCTCAACCAAGTATTTTAACTAATTTTTTTTATATTATAATAATTACATCATGGGACAATTAATTTGAGCTTTCCATTGTTTGCAAAATATCCATTTACTTTCTCTTACTCCTCTAGTTAGAGGGTTGAACAAACACGTTAGTTCTCTAATGAGAAACTCTTATTTTAGATATCTTAATCAAACACCTCCCCCCCCCCCCCCCCTAAATGTGTTCCTAATTTCTATTCATTGTTATGTGCATGAATAAAAGTTCCCTCGTCTTTTCTTTTCTGACACTATAACCAACTTCCAGAACAAAATAAAATAAATTAATTAAGGGTTTGTTTGGTAAATCATTTTCCTAAGTTGATTGAGACACATTAGAGAGCTTGCACTGCAATGAAGCTTTCAAAAGTGAAACTTACGATGGCGAAGCGAAGACCTTCAGTTCTGATGACAGATCCAATGAAATGACGAACAGAGAATGTGCTTGCCAAGGATGAACCACTTCGACCACCGCTTCCCCTTTCCCTTTCAACAACTAAAACGAAACATGCAATCAATCGTAGAATCAGAAGAACGAATTGAAGGAGGAGTCCGAAGAAACTTACGGCCAGGAATGGAAGAAGAAGTGGTGAAAGATAGGAGAGAAGACCTAGGTTGATGAGGAGGAGGAGGAGATGGAAGTGGAAGCCTTGCAAACGAACAAGTCGTCTTCTTCTTCTTGTGCTGAGTCCTCGGTTGTTGTTGTTTGGTAAGATAACAAGAAACTTCAGTAGTAGCAGTGAAGGAAGCCATGTAAATGTCGATTGGTTGCTTCTTCACTTGTTCTCTTCCTTCTAATGCGCTCTTCTTCAAATGCACCAACTACACAAGAAAGGACGAGCAGACCCAGGCAGGCAGCAAATTATGAACATCCACTTTGTACCCCCACTAGCTGGTACCCCGAGGGATTTTTAAATTAAGAAATGGAAAAAAAAAAAAAAAAAAAAAAAAAAAAAAAAAAGGCGGAAATTTATAATGCATATATACAAAAATTTCTTTTAGATGAAGAAAGCATTGATACTAGGGGTGGGCATCCGGATCGAGTCTATCTCGATTTTTTTGGGTTGATCAAACTCATCTTGATCCAGTCCCGATCTAGAGTGGGATGAAATTAGAATAATGATTTTTAATCCCGCCCATTCCGTCCCATCCAAAATTTATTTATTATTAATTATAATTGTTAATTTTAATCAAATTACTCTTCTAAAGAAAAGTTTATGATGTGTTTGAAATTAAATTAAAACATCTACTATTTCAAAATTACTTGTTTGATTTCGTACTCTTTATTTAGGTAGAAACTTCAAATTTGACATTTTAGGTCAAATAGAACCCATGAAAATTTATGTTTTTTTTTAAATTTTATTTTATGCATTTTAAATTGGTTTTACGACAATTATTCTTATAGAAAATAAAGACGAATGATGGTTTGTGTTAGTTGTACTATGAATTATGTAGTTGGAGAACACTGCTCTTAAATGTATCTTGTATGAATGATATTTCAACTCTTACGAAAATATACAAAACAGATCTATGGAGGGGCTCCTTCCATCTCGCGTCATTCACTTAACAAACTTAATTCTATTGTAAGTTAGCCCTCCACAAATTCTATATGATATTTAATACTTTTTTTTTATGAAAGTTATATGTACATAAATTTGAAATTATTGGTATGTGAGCAATGTGAGATAAAATTCTTTTGTTATTTTTCATTGGAGGACTATTTAGTACATGTTTATCCCATCCCATCTCATATCATCCCGTCCCGATCCCAAATGAACGAGATGGGATTGGGATAAGGTCCATCCCGTCCCGTGCTCACCCCTAATTGATACAAATGTTTGATTATGAGTAATTTATAGAAAATAGCTGGTTTGCCTAAGTTGTAATGTGTTTTTTGTTGTTAGAATGAAAGGGATCTTCTATTTAGTGATATTAGTGGCCAAAATAAATAAAAAATTTGGTTTAAAGTCTATACACCTATATATATATACACACACTAGCATATTACCCATGTGTTGGCACAACATACACTTTTTTTGCTGTAACCATCATGCATTGGACGCCCTCACCACCATCCCCACTATTGCTCTCAATCAATTCCATGAAAAATCATATTTTAAAATGTAAAATAATTTTTTTTAGAGTCAAACTCAGTTAAAATTATAATCGATTGAATATTTGGGGTCTTTGTTTGAAAAATATTATATTTCTCCATCAAGGAGGAGATTGTTACGAGAAACGTTGCGCCTGCAAAGAATTAACTGCAACCATTCTAAAAAGGTAAAGGAAACATTCGACGCAGGAATGCAACTTTAATTGAGTTTTGTCAAAATTTACTTCCCTTTTCATGCAGAGTTGGTGACTTAAATATCGGAGTGCCTTCAGCCACAAAAAAGGTGGTCCTTGATAGTCTAACATCTGTTTTGCAGGTCAAACTTATAGGAGGACAATTTTTGGACACATCAATTTGGCGTCGTCCGTGGGGAGCGACGAGTTTCTTTTTCAAAAAGAAAATTTAGTAACAAAGCTCACTAAGATTTGGTTAACAATCAAACAACTATCAAGATCAATGGAACACTCCACAAATCCTCAATATGGCGGTGAACAAAATGATACGTCGTTTAACATCGATCCAGCGACAACCGTCGAATCAATCGCATCCGAAAGAAGAGAGTTTCAACAAGTAACAATTCAGACGTCTCTAACATCTTGGGGAATCCCCTCGGATCCCCGAATAGAAATGCTTATGGCTCAGATGAACCATGTAATCGAGATAGTGGATAGACTCATTTGAGACTTGGAAGGCAACAAACATCAAGAAGAAATCGCCCAGCTTAAGAGACATCGGGCCAATAACAGTTCCAGATTCAATCAAGGAAAGTTTGGAAAACTACAACCAAATAAGCCTAAACACAAGCGAGCATAAAAATTGTTCACGACCTTGACAACGAGTCGAAGCGAGATCCTTAAAGTTATGACATGAAGGGAAGATGTCAGATGGCCCCAAAAAATGAGAGGAGATCCGAAGAAGCGAAGCAAAAACAAATACTGCCTCTTCCACAACGATTACGGCCATGATACTGAAGATTGTCAATCTGAAGGACGAGATTGAATGCCATATCAGAGAAGGACGACTCGGAGAATTCGTCGGACTCGAGGTCGAAACAACCATCTCAGGAGATCAAGCAAAAGAGACAATATACGTCTTGCATGATGCAACTGGAGAAAGAGAGCAATGCAATCGATCTCGAAAGCGTATAGTCAGAGGCCTACGAGCAAAAATCAAATACCAAGAAAAGTCAGCACAACGCGAAAAAACGATGCAGATGACTCTAACTTTTTTCAAACAAAGATGCAGATGGGGTTAATTTCTTGCACAATGATGCTTTAGTGATCTCGATCATGATAGCTAAATGGAAAATCAAAAGGGTGTTGGTCAACACTGGCAGCTCGGCCAACCTTTTATACCTGACAGCTTTTTGAAGGATGTGGTTCACCAATGAGATGCTTTCACCTAGCGATCAATTTATGGTGGGTTTCAGCGGGTAACAATGTCATCCGCTGGGAATGATTCAACTACGGGTCGAAGCAGGAGAACCAGAAAAGCGGCGAGTATTATTGACAGACTTCCTTGTCATTGATGCTCCAGTTGTGCACAACATGCTACTCAGGAGACCATGAATACACAAAATGGGCGCAGTCTCCTCCACAATGCACCAATGCTTAAAAGTACCCTACCGATAATGGTATGGAAGAATCAAAGGAGATCAACTAGCAGCCCGTGAGTGTCATTTCGCAGCGATAAAGACTCCCCATAAATAGCAATTACTGCAACGACCACAAAAGCCTTCACAACAACTTGGTAAGAAGAGTTCGGACTCTCAGGACGACAATACTACTCCAACCGGTCCGTGAGATTGATCCAACACTGGACAATCGAAAGAAGAAATGATCAAAGTCTACCTAGACAATGAAGCGGAGAAAGCAGTCTGAATTGGCACAAAGATTCATCTCGAACTCGCCAAGGAACTGATCCAGCTGCTGAAAGATAACCAAGATGTTTTTTCATGGATAATGAATGAAATGGTAGGGATAGACCTATCCATCATCTCTCACAAACTACAAGTGAACCCAGACAAGAAGGCGGTTCGACAAAAAAGAACACTACAAGAAAAATAATCATTAATAGCGTTTTAGAAAACGTTGTGTCTGCCGGAGCTATAATAGACCCATTGGTAAGTTGGCCTTTTATAGCGTTTCAGAAACGCTATGGTAAGTATACATATAATTTTTTTTTTTTTTTTTTTTTGCTATCAAATGACTTTTTATTACATCTTATAAGTTTTATTTCTAGAAAATAAAAATTTTAATGTGCCAAACTTAAACATTTCCATGAATGAAGGCAAAGTGATATAATTAATGAGATAATGTATTACATCGAGTCACAAAATCTATCAAATTAATAATAAAGATCAGCTATCTGTATTACATCGAGTCACAAAACATTTCTAGCTTTTGAAAACCTAAATAAAAAACTAAATATAAAGTACCACAGCTCCCTGTATTAACACCTTAACCACCTCAACAGAACCACAGTCATCTTCATCAGTCCACCTCAACAGAACGCTCCATTTTCCAGCAGAGCTCGACCAATCAGCAACTTGATCACAACGCCTCTTGCCAGCCTCGCTCAATCAGCAAAGTCCCTGAAAATAATGTATAAGACTGTCAGATAGTTAAGGGAAAAGTTAATAGAAAATTTTCTAATAAAAGTAACCATCTACGTGTCCTGTCTTAAATGTTGGCATGAACACACCAACTGAGGTGCTGCCAAGCACGTGCCAGTTAAAACAAAGATGTTGCTACGTAAAATAGCTTTATGTAAATAAAGGCCAACCTGTGCAGTATTGTAGACAATATACTCATTATACATCAACTCAGATGCCTTGATATTTGATTGGACCGGTTTCCCACATGGCACAATCACTTCGTTTCTCCATTTAACATTTTCTGATTGCTGAGGTACCATCTTCCAAGTCCTTTGGTTGAGTGTTTTTCTGCTGGAGGCTTATCCATATACTACAAAATATACCAAATACAAAAGTAAGCAAACATATTATGTTCCTTCATGACTAAAAATGGGTTTGTGGAATATGCATGACATATAATTTTACACAAATCCCAGCAAATCGAAAAAATTAGAAAACAATGCACTCATAGAATCATTTTATGTACTCATAGAAAAACAATGCATCCTTTTGAATGAGCAAGCGTTGAATATTGGCACACTTCTGTTTCATTAAGATAGTTGAGAAAGAGAGTTGTCATTTAGAAACTCACCGAGGCCTTCTTCAATTCGTTGACTAGTCTCATTATTCCTTATTTCTATCAAAAGTTGCGAATGACATCAAAAGTCAAACTATTACACTAGAACCTTTTTTGAATTCATGAAGGGTACGAGATAAACCAAATGAACAATTGGAAATGATTTAGGTAATCTTTGAAAGCTTTATACACACACACACATATACATTTACTGATTTCTCTGCGGGGTCCCATCCCATTGCTCTAGCCATAAGCTATGGTAGCTCCAGCTTACACCCACAGGGGCTCACCCTTCAAGGCCAGATAGAGTGGGCTCATCGATCACCCCCAATTCGAATTACGTTAGGGGGTCTTTCGTTATATATAAGCCCTCCCACTCCAAATGCCACCGGTAGGGGTTTGAACCTTAGATTTGTGATACCATAAGCCACAAGCCTACCAACTGAGCTAGTACTCCATTAGCATTTTTGAAATCTTTAGCTTTTGTAGCCACGTGGTTATAGTAATAAATAAAATATTGAAAGAAATGAATTTAATTTTGATTTCCCTTTCCTCTGAAGAGAAAATGAAGGGATGAGAAGGTTGAGCTTGCCAAGTACCATTACTCCAAACACTACTGCTCCCAACATTAACAATTTAACATCAACGTCAACCCACAAGGTCTCTCTGTTGCTCTATTCCACCACCATACCCATTTTCATCCCTTTTTTTTTGTTTCTCTATTTTTCTTTGGCTCTCACATAAACCAAATCAAGCCCAAATCGCAGGTCTACATATGAAATTGCAAATTATGATTTGATAGTTGAAGATGATGAGCTCAGACTCAAATAACAGCCTTAAATGAAGTTAATGAAACATCGAAAAATTCGGACCGAAAAAGGAGATCATAGGTTTTTTTTTTGGCGTGTTTTAGGCAAAATTTTATGAATATTTTGAAATAACCCTTAGAAATAATGATATATTCATTTTCAGAGCCTTAAAAAATTAATTAGTGAGATTTATCTGTCTCCATCTCCTTCTCTAATGCTTCCTTTTCAAAATCGGATTCCCTGTCCCCAGACTTATCATAATTTAAATTATGCCCCAATTTTTGAGAAAATTGAAATCTTAATATCCACTTAGGGTTGTGTATTGTATATGGATTCTTATGGAATTGATAAATAATTTGAAAAGTCCACGGACTCTTTAAATTGTCCACAGACTCTTTAAATTGTCCACGGACTTCTGCTGATTTCTTAAATCCATAGACTTTTGCTACAGACTTTCTAGAGATTTATGAAAATCCACAGACTTTGTATGAACGACTTTTACAGATTTCTAATTATTTGCAAGATAAAAAAGAAGTTGGTATTGACATATCCTCTGACAAACCAAATATATTAGACATTAGAGAACAAGACATGTATCTGACAAAAAAAAAAGATAACCAGGCAGGTAATGACATGAAATCGCAATCCAACATTCAACAAAATCAAATCATTCAACACAACCAAATTAAAAATCATCACTTGCAAAATGAAATAAACACAAAGTATTTAGCCTTATGCATATAAAAAAGTATCAAACTACATGACTTAAAATCCAAATGGCCTATAGCTTATTAGCTTTATGCATCCCTTTGTGCCCAAGTGATCCAGTCAAGTCTTTGGTCTAGACTCATCTTCAAGAAGGTGTCTTGCTTTGTTTTAGTGTTAAGAAAACTAAGCGCAAAAAACTGAGCATCATTATTCAATCCTGGAGTCTCTTGAATAGCAATCCAACATTCGTTGTTCGTTGAAGTTGCGGATTTCGCTCTTTCCCAAGTTCTCTACACAACATACCATTAAATGAGAAACCAAATATAAAATGTAATTAACTCCACATTCAAATGAGCAACAAGTTTACATTTTCCTTTTAAACATGAACTTCACAATTCAACTTGAAACAGAAATTTCATCAAACACATTGTGGGCCTTAAAGAGCAGTGAAGGCAGATGTATCAATTTGAGTACCTGGATCATTGGTTTCCCAAGGATCTGAACAAGGGGTTTTCCAGGAAACCTGGAGGACTCATATCGAGCGGGGATGATCCCGACTACTCTGCTTCGGAACCTTCCGGGTCGACGAAGCGAGAACACAGCGTAAGCTCCCGCAATTACAGCTCCAGCGATCAGGCTGTGTAGGACCCATGATTTGTTCGAGGTGGTTCCCGATCCAGATTATGAGTACATCGATGACAATGGGGTTTATTAGTGTTTGATGAAATGTGTGCGTGACAAAGAAGATTTGGAAGAGAGAGTGTGATTTGGTTGATTGTATTGCAAGGAAGAAGAACAGAGGACGACAACCTGTCTCTTCAAAGTGAATCGAATTAGTTGGTAATTGTCGTGGATAAATTGACCCGAACCCGAACCCACAACATTGGGACCCCTATCTCTCTCTCTCTTGTGTTTATGCAAAGATAGAAAAAGAATCGAGAAAACAAGAGGATGGGAACCAACCTCTTCGCGGCTGGCACAAGGAAGAACTTTGGGAGACTTTTTTTCACGTTGAAATCTTTGATATGGAGGCTAGCAAACTATTGAACTTTGTTATTTATACCTAACACTACAAAGTCCATGAGAATCCATGATTTTTCAAATTCATAAATATGAATGATATTTTGAATACCCTAAAATTTTTGTGGACTTTCTGAAATCCATATTGAATACCCCTAGACTTTGTGGATTTCAGAAAGACATTTTAAAATCCTGATTGAATACCCCTAGACTTTTGTGGACTTTTTAAAATCAAAATTGAATACACTTGGATTTTCAGAATCCATGAAATTTATTAAATTGCCCACAAAATCCAGATACAATACACCCCCCTTAGGGAAATTGATTTTCCAGAAATTCAGAGCATGAAACCCATCAAACTAATAGTACAATTGGCATCCACGAGAAATAATCAATAGTACTATTTACCATGGTAATGAAAATATAATAACTGATCTTAATAGTCCACAAAAAGAAAAAATAAAAACTAACATTGTAATCTCGTGGTTTCAACTCTATCAAAAATCAACTCACCATGAACATAATTCTCCCAAAAACGAAATGTTACTAAAAGTTCTACTATAATAGAATAAATCATCACTTAAAAAAATATAAACTCTCGGGATAGTGGCCAACTCCTCAGCAAGGTTCATCCCTCACGAAACAAACTTCTCTAGCCTCGTCCGAAATTGACTAGTCTTGAAATAATGCTAGTCGTCTATATTTCCAAAGGAATGTACCAAGAAGCCAAAGCCTACTTGATCAGCAATTACGCTGGTGTGAAATCAATAATTTAACATGGGGTGACATACAATTAAGTACATCCGAAAAAACCAATCAAAATATGTAGCTCCTCAACAAGGCTTAGGTATAATGTTAAATATGTTTATATCATACTTTAGTGGTTATTTACCTTACCCTATACTTACTTTGTGGAGGTTGACCATGGCAAGTCTAACCTGCATATATATTAGTAGACTTGTCATCCTGCACGAAATGGTTAGAAGACAAATAAATGTATTACTTAATGACTAAATTCATCAATCCAGCCAATTGGATCCATACATTATTTTTCTTAACTAAATCTTCGGTTTCAGTAAATGAAAACTGATCACCTTAAACTATACACATTCACACCACCTATGTGCCTAACATACATGTTCGTATGCCTCTATCATATAAAGGAGGACTTCCTTGTCATCCATGCCTAAGTGGGAACATCACATACATGCATGCATCCACAAATACTCCTAACTATATGAGTACCATAAAAGCCACACTAGGGCTAACATTGCACATATTATCCCATATTACATCTTTTAAGGATAAATAATCAAGCATCTTTTAGGCATTTCAAAAGTCACTCCCTTTCCGCAAGACCTAAACCGAAGGTTACTTAGTTTCTTTATAGGAGAGAGATATTATAAAACAATAAGCGGCGTGGTAGTTCTAAGGGATACAATTCAATATGATTAAGTTTTATGAAATCAAGGTAATATTTATCACCTATTTGTGATATCTCAAAATTCTTAATGGTGACACTTTGTCATACATGAATAAATCCACCACAATATTCAATCTCTTTGCATCACTTTAAAAAATTATATGAATGTCCATTCGCATAACAATACGAACACCCAAATTCATCATAATGCATTAACATACATTCACCGACCCTTAACATCTCAAGAATCACTATGAAACCACAATCCTCATACTTCAAAACATAATCATAGATCGAAAAACATGCTTATCAATGCAAGAATGAGTTAAGGGTAAAAATGTAATTTTTCCAAATTCAGAAAATTATATTTCCATAAAATAGAGCTCAAGATAAGGATTCCAACCGTGTCAAAATTGGAGCTAGGGGCTATTTTTTAGACCCAGTCAAAACACGGGTCAAAGAGTCAATTTTATAGTCAAATATATGACATCAACATTGATGATACACCAAAACGGTCACATTCTGAGCCATACACGTGTCATGATGATCTCGAGGAGACACGGGCCCCAGCGTCAGCCCTACATTGATCCCACCCAAGCTGTTCTAAACTCGCCCCATGCAGTCCGCTAGACGGACTCGAACTCTTACAACTTGCTAAGCCCAAGCGTCTCACAACCTCAATACCCGTAAGCCCTCCTAAGGCAAGTATCTCGAGGATCAACTTCGGATAGACAACTACAGAAGCTCTTCGCTTTCGATTATGAAGCAAATACTAGAGTACATATCACGCAGGGAAACTTCCTCTTATGGATTACCCTTTGATAGGGAAATATCTCCTGCGTATCTAGGAGCACAGGGCTAACATAAAACTTCCCTAATACAACACGACTCCTAATTAGAGAAGGATTTCCACAAAGATCTCCTTCCTAAACTACGCCCTCGATGACCTGGTCGAACCAAGACTCCTGCACTATAAATAAGGCATGAGGTTGGTAAGCTAAGGTACGCCACAAGTTCCCTGTTTACAACTTTACACCTTCCTCAGATCCCTGTCTGACTTTAGCATCAGAGTGCCATTGACCACCACAACGGGCCGGAAACGTATTGGCTGGAAGACACAGACGGCGACGGGCTTAAACGACCATGGAATGTAGAACGTCTCAAAAAAATATTATCAATAAAATATTTGATTTTACTAAAACTTTCACTGTTGTCCGTTACAACCCTCGACAAACCCGACTATGTCCAGACTCTTATATCTGCCCAATGCTTAGTCTACTGCGTGCGAATCACGATGACCGAGGAAGTGGGAATCTAGTCAGCGTTTGTCCGCTGATGAGGACGACTTGCCAAGGGATCATTGCTCTCCAAAAGACAATGATTGCTGAACTTACAAAACAAGCTTAGTCAGTTCATGATTGATGATGATGGCTTCTGGTGCCCAACGCCTAGTCCGTTGCGCACGAACCACGATGGTCGAGAAAGTGGGAGTCTAGTTAGCACTTTTTCGCTGATGACGCGACTCGCCAAGGGGTCATTGCTTTCCAACAGATAATGATGGTCAAACTTACCATGCAAGCTTAGTTAGTTCGCGACCGATGACGATGGCTTCTGGTGCCCAACGCCTAAAACGTCGCACTCGGACCACGATGGTTGAGGAAGTGGGAGTCTAGTCAACGCTTGTCTGCTGACAATGACGAATTGCCAAGGGATCATTGCTCTCCAATAGACAATGATTGTCGAACTTACTAGGAAAGCTTAGTCAGTTCGTGACTGATGATGATGGCTTCTGGTGCCCAACGCTTAGTCCGCTGCATGCGAGCCACGATGGTCGAGGAAGTGGGAGTCTAGTCAGCGTTTGTTCGCTGATGACGACGACTCGCCAAGGGATCATTGCTTTCCAATAGACAATGATCGTCGAACTTATAAGGCAAGCTTAGTCAGTTCGCGACTGATGACGATGACTTCTTGTGCCCAACGCCTAGTCCATTGCGCGCGGACCACGACGACCGAGGAAGTGGGATTCTAGTTAGTGTTTGTCTGCTAATGACAACGACTCACAAAGGGATCATTGCTCTCCAACAGACAATGATTGTCGAACTCGCCAGGTAAGCTTAATCAGTTTGCGACTGATGATGATGGCTTCTGGCACCCAACGCCTAGTCCATCGTGCGTGGACCATAACAGCCGAAGAAACAAGAGTCTAGTCAGCGCTTGTCCGTTGATGACAATGACTTTTCAATGGATCAGCGCTCCCTGAAAGATAACAGAGTTTAGGGCACTTCAACACAGTCGACACGCTTAGGCAACAACGGGTCATCGACAGACGGTAGTAGCTGAAGGTAGCCGATACACTTTGACTGACTAAAATGGGCGTTCTACCCAGTAGTTCAAATTCTATGATCTACAAAGCATCTAAAGAAAACTTGACATTACAAGACAAAACAATACTTTCATTGAAAAGATAAATATTGTTTTATTTTCCTGAGAAGGTTGTTACAACAATGTTAAGGAGAGACAACCTCCTCTGAAGCTAGTCTCGCGGAGCCAGAACCCTCCCCTCGAGAAATTGGTCCGAAAGCGGACCTCCTGTAGCGGCAAAATCAAGGTCGACACCAAGATGCTCTTCTCTAATCAGCTCAAGAAGCTCCAACCTGCCCCGAATGACCTCTGACGAGATTAACGACCTCCTTCCTGACATGTCAAAATCCACCGCACCTACCAAAGCAGCATAATGCGAATACTCCTCCGACAACAAGCGTTCTGCTTCACAAATGCGGCGGAACCCCTCGTCAACTGCAAATTCCAGCTACCGTCGCTCGACGACCCATTCTGTCTCCGCCTGCCTTCTTTCAGTTTCTTGGGCCTCCAGGTTGGACGACCATTTATCCACGGCCGCATCCAGGTTCTCCAGTTCAGCCCTAGTCTGCTCCATTTCTGCATCGGTCGACACCAAATCAGACTTGGTTGCCCTCAATTGAGATCTTACACCCTCAAACTCTGCTTCAGTCGTAGAAACTGTGGCCCTCACGGCCCCCAAGTTTGTGGCAGTACCAGAACTCTGCAGCTGACCGGTCAAGGAGTCCACCCGGTAGAGGGCATCTGGGTATGACATCTGCAGGTCTGCAAAGGCTTTCTCCAAAGCAAGAACTCCCCCGCGGGCTTCAGGAATGAGGGTGGCAGAATTGCGCGGCTCATGGGCATGAACGACCATTTCGAAATTGTAGTGACACGAAGCATCAACACGTGGTCCAATGTCCTTCTCTTCCAAGTCAACAGTGGGAGTCGTAACATCAAGAGGCGAGCGACGACCCCCCAAGGTCGCCGCCTGTACATAGCGTGACAGCCGAATGAGAAGCCGCACGGTCAGAGGGTTGCCTCATCCTCAGGACAATAACAGGAGGCACGTTCGCCTCCAATTCAGCAAGCCTAGTCAGACTAGGCAGGGCCAGACTTCTCTTCCTCGAATAACGAAGAACCCCTTCAGTCAGTGAACTCGGTACGACATGGGCATCGTAAGAACACCGTAGCAACCCGCTGCGGGCAACGTTACCTGGCATCACGACCTCCTCAACGGACGTCAAAGGGAGTTTGAGGAATTCCCTTTCCATCTGCCTCTCCTCCTCATTAAGAGGCGGAACAACAAACTTCCCTGAAACAGAGGAATGACGTCAAAGCCAATGTCACATCAGGAATATAAAAATATATGAGCCAGCAAAAAAAACTCATGGATATCAAATTGGAAGTATCGGGAAACTCTACGACTCCCAAGTTTGAAGTATGAAGAATCCACCAAAGTCAAGAACCAATGCTTTTTCCAAGGCCCGGTTCTGTTCGCCTCCAAGGGCAAGCAGGCAGGGCAGTTCAATATGCAGAGACCCCTAGGGTCCAACCGAGCGGCGTTCATTTGATGAATCACCATCGTGGTCAAACGAAGACCAACATCATGTGCCCTCGGAAGAATCACGAGCATAATCTTGAACTCGCTCGGAACCATTTGAGAGGGAGGCATGCAGAAATAAAGAAATGCCAGACGTCATCTGACACTGGAAATCAGAGCCCAGATTCAAACTTGCCTCGGTGTAGACTTATATACCCTTGAGGGGGTGTAGTGGGAGACAAATCCCCAAACGCGGCAACAATTTCCAAATCTTCTGGAATACGGTACAAACTGCGAAGCCTGATTAACTCGATTTCATCAACCAGGCTACCCTTGAAGAGCTCGAGGCAAGTTAAGGACAACAGGTCCTTGGAAGAAAGTTTCACATTATCTGCCATTGATAGAAAAAAAAATCGAACTTTACAGCATCACTATCGCTTAAAGGAACAACCCAGATAAGAATGAGAAAATCTTCCTCGAAGCAACGAATATTTATAGGGAAGACAAATCACGCCTTCCCTCCTTGAGTAGTCACGTACCCATTAATGTTACATGCCACTCGAGACAAGCGCTTCGAGTTCAATCGTCACGACGGTACAATTGTTTTTTCAAAAGAGTCAGTGGACCGTCTAAGTGTCCCACTTACTCTGAGCCATACACGTGTCATGATGATCTTGAGGAAACGGGGCCCCAGCGTCAGCCTTACACTGATCCAGCCCGAGCGGTTCTAAACCCGCCCCATGCAGTCCGCTAGACAGACCTAAACTCTTACAGCTTGCTAAGCCCACGCGTCTCACAACTGACCTCAATACCTGTAAGCCCTTTCTCGAGGATCAGTTTCGGATAGACAATTACAACAACTCTCAGCTTTTGACTAGGAAGCAAATATTAGAGTACATATCACGTAGGGAAACTTCCTCTTACGGATTACTCTCTGATAGGGAACTATCTCCCACGTATCTAGGAGCATAGGGCTAACAAGAAACTTTCCTTCTACAACACGACTCCTAATTAGAAAAGGATCTCCACGAAGATCTCCTTCCTAAACTATGCCTTCGATGGCCTGGTCGAACTAGGAATCATGCACTATAAATAAGGCATGAGGTTGGTAATCTAAGGTACACTACAAATTTGCTGTTTACAGCATTATACCTTCCTCAGATCCCTGTCTGACTTTAGCATCAGAGTGCCATCGGCCACCACAACGGTGGTTCGTGGCTCACGCACGTTACTTGTGCAGGTCAACAAGACTAGGTCAAAGCAGGGAGTGGAAAAGGACCGCATCAAGCATCTTTCCAACAAACTAACAAAATCGGAAACCAACTCATTTTTTCCTGCAACAAGCAATGTTCGATCTGTCATTACTACTTTGATTCTTCACCAAAATTGCGATCTAGATACAGATAGAAACCTTGAAATTTCTTCTATCTGTTGATATAATCAATTTCATGAAATTACTATAACATAAGTAAATTTCTGCGAAACTCTACCCATTCACGTGTTAACCAAATAAAGAGGTATATTAATCATTGGATGGCATGGACTGTAACCAATCAATGGTTCCATCCATAAGGCAAAATAGATATATTCATAGTAGATACACGTTCTAAACATACCCACTTCAACACCCCCCCAAAAAAACCAAATCTATAACATGCTCAAATGTTGTTCAAAGTAATTCGAAGAAAATAATATGGATAAGATCTTACCCAGAGTATCAAATTCCCACTTCAACTATCCAAAGTATAAAACCCCATTAAACCAAACTCATCAATAACAACACCAATTAAGCAATTCATCTTAAACAAGCAAAAACAAAATAAATAGAGAGAAGAGTATGAACAAATCCTTACCTACTTCACCGTTTGTGGGTGCAAGTGTATGTAACTATTGAATAAATTTAACCTACATAATTTATAAAGTTAACTCAACAGTAAAAAGAAAAAAGAAAAAAGAAAAAAAAGAACAACCACAAATTCTATACAAGAATAGAAGAACTCACTTGTTCTCATATATATATATATATATATATATATATATATATATTTTTTTTTTTTCTATTTAGCTTTTATGTTCCTTCCCTCTTTTCCCAAACTCTCTACTGTAGATAATGACCTAAATCTCACAACCTCCCCCCAATTTAACCATTGAGTGGAAACCCTATAAGATTAGGGTTTTTAACTAAAATATATTGGCACCGATGTTATATAATTTAATTTTTTTTAATAAACCAATCACAAAATAAATAATCAAAGAAGACATGAAATAAAATATAAAAACAATATTTAGCTACTGGTAAATAGAAATTTAGGTAACTAAAAAAATGAGATCACTAGATTATACACACCTCAAAAGGAATCTCGTCCTAAAATTAACTCGATGGGAGAACTAGATAAACAATTTTGGATGCATATGTTTTACCTTGTCCTCTAACTCCCAATTTACTTCGTTCTCCTTCTCACTCCACTGAACTTTTAGTAAGTTCACTGTCCTTCTAAGAACTTGTTTCACGTCATGATCCACAATCTTGATCAGTCATACTACTTGGGTAAGGTCGTCATTGATCTTGATTATGTGGTTGGACAATCTAAGTAGGAACCTTCACACACTTCCTCAACATGTAAATGTGAAGCACATCATGAACGACTGATAAACTCTGTGGCAAGGCAAGTCAATAGGCTAGACATCTTACTCGAGCAATAATCTCAAATGATCCCACAAATCTAGGACATAACTTTTCTTTCCTACCAAACCTCAATACACCATACATAGGTGAAACCTTAAGAAAACATGGTCAACATAACTCTTATTCGGCTTTGAACTGTTTTAATTCGCTCTCTAATAACCTGCAACTTTTATGATATCTCACATAATACCTCTAGTCAAAGCAAAATCGTGTCACCAACCTCCGCCCAACGATGGTGATTGACAAGGTTTCCCATATAAAGTTCCAAATGGGGCCATACCAATACTAGAACAATAATTATTATTACAAGCAAACTCTATGATGGATAAATAATCCTCCCAACTATCACCAAAATCAAGCACACATATCCTCTAGGATTTGATTCTCCCAGTCAGTCTGACCATTAGTCTGCGATGAAAGCAATACCCATATCTAGCCTCGTCCCCCATAGTTCGTTGGAAACTCTCCTAGAACTCAGATGCAAACAATGGATCTCTATCTGACATAATACATATGGGTACCCTATGACGCCTAACTACATTCAGATGTATTTTCTAGATAACTTATCAGTAATACGATGCACCAACAAGAACAAAATATACGAATTTAGTCAAACGACCAACCATGACCCAAATCAACTCATTACCTTGTGGAGTCTTCGGTAAGCTATCTACAAAGACCATGGAAATATTCTCCCATTTCCAAATAGGAATCTCCAAAGGCTATAAGAAACCCAATGGTCATTTGATGCTTGACCTTTACTTGTTGACAAGTGAAACATCATGATACATAATCTCCCACATCTTTCTTCATACCTTCACACAAGAAGTTTCTATTCAAATCATGATACAATTTAGTGCCTTCCTGATGAATAGCAAAACTTGACTTATGAGCCTCATCCATTATCTTTCTTCAACTCATAAATATCAGACACACAAAGTCCCTATGAAATTTCAAACGTCATCGAACCCAACTGACCACTTTGAAGGACAATCATCTAAATTATTGAGCACTAAGTCTTCCAATTTGCTCAACAAACAAGAATCATTATGTTGCTCCTCAAGAACCCAGTTGATCAAAGAAGGTCGAACAGATAAACTACCAATATAAGCCATGTTCGTCCCCTGGATGAGTTGAAAATAGTCTCGAGAGACTTCCACTCTACCATGAGTGAAGTCATGGTAGTGTGTTGCCGACTAAGAGCATCAACTACTCCATTTCCCTTACATGGATGGTAAAAAATCTCAAATTCATAACTGCTAATGAACTCCATCCAGTTTTGTTATGTCATATTCAACTCCTACTACGAAAAAAATATTTAAGACTCTTATGGTCTGTATAGAACTCAAAATGTCCCCCCTATAGGTAGTGTCGATACATCTTTAAAGCAAACACCACTGCATCTAATTCCAGATTATGGGTAGGGTATCGCTTCTCATGAGGCTTCAACTGTCGTGAGGCATATGACACAACCTTCTAGTTTTGCATCAATACACAACCCAAACATGTGCCATTAGCATCAATGGAAAACACCAACTTCCCACCTTGAACTGGAATAATCAAAATGGGTGTTGTGGTTAATCGATACTTCATTTCCTAAAAAGCATTTTCACACTCATTGTTCCAAATAAACTAAACATTTTTGTGAGTCAACAAATGGGCAACAATAAAAAAAAACCTTCTTGATAAATCTTCTAAAATAACCAGCTAACCCTAAGAAGCTTATCAATTTAGTTGGATTAGTAGGTTGTTCCAGTATTTTATTGCACTCACCTTACTTGGGTCCATTTCTAATATGAAAAGCCATGTGAGAGATACTATATTCTTCAACACCCATATGATGATATCCAGTTCGTAAATCAAATTGAGAAAATGCAACAACTCCTCTCAATTGGTGAATAAGATCATCAGTTCGTGGCAATGGATATTTGTTCTTAATAGTCACCTTGTTTAATTCTCTATAATCCATATACATCCTCAAGGTACCATCCTTATTCTAAACGAATATTACAGGTGCTCCAGTAGAGAATTACTAGGATGTATGAACTTGGTTCATACACACCTCAAAAGGATTACACATATACACATTAACATGAATGAACATGTCAATATGTATATTCAAATAAATCAAAATAAAAACACTAAAATTACCCTTTTTACAACATCTCATCCAACTGAACTTTCATCTTGTTCAACTCATTCGGCGTCATCCAGTACACTGCATTGGAAATAAGAGCGATTCCAAGTATTAAATCAATTCGAAACTCAACAGGTCATTTTGGTGGCAAGCTAGGAATTCCTTGAAACACATCCTTACAATCTCTTACCACCTCTACATCTCATAGTTTATCTCCGAAGTCCCAACTGAGTAAAGATAACTAGTCATCACCAATTCTCCACTATTTCCACAAGTGTGAAAAACACGGGGGCATTCCGAAGCATGAATAAAAAATATTTTCTTTGCATAATCAAGCGTGACAAGGTACGCAAATAATCCATTCCCAAAATGAGGTTTGATGATGCATCAAAATAAACCGATCATCATGGCCATACACATGGCAGAGAACATCCATCACGAGGATATGGCGTCCTATTTATTGGGCCAGCTCATAAAACACAAAAAGAGCAAAGGCAACCACAGAGGTCCAGACAAGACCCACTATAAGAAGATATAATTGAAGCCCGAATCCAGGCCCACCACGGGTCCTCTCATAAAGAAGATGAACGTTGCACCAAAAAAAGTCATGGAGGGAGTTACGCCTCACAGACACATCTCCATCAAAGAGGAGAATGTTACGAGAAACATTTCCTTCCATTGTGCTTCATATGTTTAAGTCACATGGTAAAATTAATTGCTACCATTATAAAAGGTAAAGGGAACATTTGACACAGGTATGCAACTTTAACTGAGTTTTGTCCAAATTTACTTTCTTCTTTAACAAAGTTGCTGACTTAAGCATCGGAGTGCCTTCGACCACCAAAAAGGTGGTCCTTGGTAGTCTAACATCTGTTTTACAGGTCAAACTCATAGGAGGATGATTTTTGGACGCATCAGTTTGGCACCGTCCGTGGGGAACGATGAGTTTCCTTTCTAAAAATAAGATCCACAGTGACAAAGCTCACCACAATCTGATAGAAGATCAACAAGCCGTTAGAACAAATGACACACCCTACATATCTCCAACACAGTGATGATAACAACAACTCTCCTACTAGAAACCATGCATCACAAACAATTCATGAACAAAAAATCCCAAATCATAGGATCAATGGCACCCGAGAATCTATATCCACAAAAATCGCAATAGCCCAGACAACCCAAACATCCGGTGACGCTACCACGGATCCTCGGGTAGACCTGTTTATGACTCAAATGAATTACATGACAAAAATGCTAGAAAAAATCACCCAGAAGCTTATCCAGCTAGCTGACCCTGTTCAGGCACCGCCCCAACAAAACTCCACCAACCAAACTCAAGGGAGTGACGAAGTCCCAGCAAAACCCCAACATGGAAAATTCAAAAGCAATGAGTTCCCCCAAGGCAAGACTCCATCGTGTGACGGAACGCTTGTTGAAATCTCGTTCATAATCAGAGTCATGGATCCCAACGTACTATACGAGTTAGCCAAGCTACCATTCTTTGATGCCCTCATGAAAATGACAATGCCAAGTTCACTCCGCTAAAGTTCGAAGTTATATGATGGTACTACCGACCCAATTGATCACCTGAGACACTTCCACCACATGATGGCCCTGAAGGAAACCACGGAGTCGATCTTATGTATAACATTTTCGACTAGCCTCACCTCCACAACGATGAATTGGTTAAACAGCCCACCACCGAGGTCGACAGACTCTTTCCAAGCGTTAGCTATCATTTTTTTTATCACCAGATTCATCGGGAGCCAGCAGATGAGGAAATGACCACACTACCTCCTTCATATCAAGAAAAAGCCCAAGGAAACAATATGAGAATATGTCACTCGCTTCACCAACGAACTAATGATGATCGATGGATGTAGCGACGACACAGCCGCTGCGACCTTTATCCTCAGATTGAAGAGATGCCCCTAACCTGGAACCTCCAAAAACCATTGCAGTCTTATTGAAAATGGCTCAAAAACACATTTCTCTAAAGGAAATGAAAGCGACAAGGAGGAAAAATGACAAGAAAGTGTCTTTCAAGGAAATGGGAGAGAAAGGAAGAAAGGAGACGGAATGACGGACTACGGGATGATAACGTCCAATTGAAAAAACATCGGAATGGAGGAAGGATGGATTCAAACCAATAGAATCCGATAAGCTACAATCAGCACGACCCCGACACGAGTGAGTAACAAGCGTGATGAAGAAGACATACAAACCATATACAACCTTGAAAACAAGTTGAGCCAGTATACTAAAGCACATAGCAAAATGGGATAACATCAACTAGCCGCTTAGGATGAGAGGAGACCCGGAAGGAAGAGACAAAAGTTAATATCGTTCCTTCCATAAGGATCATGGGCACGATAGAAAAGACTGCTACAATCTAAAAGACAAAATCGAGCATTGGGTTCTGAAAAGATGACTCGACGAGTTCATTGGAATGCTGGATAAACAGCTCAAATGGAAGGAGAAAGCAGATAGCACTGCAGGATCGAAAGAACATCCCAGGGAGTTAATATACACCCTACACTACATAATTGGAAGAAGCAAAACAGCCAACCTAACAGAAGTAGCCAAGAAAACCTCCCACTCGAGCTGATTTATATCATAACAAGAATACTAATGAAGCCAGACCAGTCATTTTACAAACACGTAAAACATGGAGAAGTTTGCATCAATCAACTAACACGATCCAAAGACCCTACCGACGAATGCAAGCTCGACCCGAATCACCAACTACAAAAATTGACAACAACGAACTCAATCGAACCTCGACGATTGACACTAAACATGGAGCCTGCATAAGCATGATTGGACAATTCGGTGCTGATGTGAGCTTGATTGGACAATTTGGTGCTGATGTGAGCATGATCGGACAGTTTGGTGTTGACATAAGCATGATCGGACAGTTTGGTGTTGACGTAAGCATGATCAGATGGTTTGGTGATGACGTGAATATGATAGGACAAATCAACACTACTTAGCTATCGAATAAAAAAGGCACCCCGAGTCTGTTAGCCACGATAGCATATACGAAGAACGAGGATCGACATCAAGCAAATGAAGACAAAGCAAGAAAAACATCAATATTTAATACGAGGATCGACATCAAGCAAAGGAAGACAAAACAAATCGCTCTTCAAACCAACATAAATGATTTAATAGTTAGGGCTGGTGAGAGCATCCAAAAGGGAATATCAATAAGATTACAAATTCAAAATCCCCATTTTAAGCGTGGACGATAGAGTAAACACGTCAAAAAATTAGACATATAAAACAATCGGCATACCTAGCAGTAAGAAATCGAGACAAAAAGTCAGATATGTATAAACTTCTGGTTTGATCAACCACAAAGTAAAAATTGGACAAACACGTCAACTTAACACAAAAAACTTTGAGTCGATTGAGACGTCGAGTTAATGAAGTAAAAGTTGAACGAACGAGTTAACTTAACACAAAAAACTTCGAGTCGACTGAGATATCGAGTTAACGAAGTGAAAGTTGGACAAACAAGTCAACTTAACATAAAAACTTCGAGTCGACTGAGACGTCGAGTTAACAAAGTAAAAATTGAACGAACGAGTCAACTTAACATAAAAACTTCGAGTCGACTGAGACGTCAAGTTAATGAAGTAAAAGTTGGACAAACGAGTCAACTTGACACAAAAACTTGAGTCAACAGAGACGTTGAGTTATTGAAGTGAAAATTGGACAAATGAGTCAACCCAACAAAAAAACTTTGAGTCGACTGAGTCGTCGAGTTAACAAAGTAAAAGTTGGACAAACGAGTCAACTTAACAAAAAAACTTTGAGTTGACTGAGATGTCGAGTTAACGAAGTAAAAGTTGGACAAACGAGTCAACTTAATACAAAAACTTCAAGTCGACTGAGACGCCGAGTTAACGAAGTAAAAGTTGAGCAAACGAGTCAACTCAACATAGTCCACTTCGAGTCGATAGAAACGTCGAATTAATGAAGTAAAAGTAGAACGAACGAGTCAACTTAATACAAAAACTTCGAATCGACTGATACGTCGATCAACGAAGTCAGGATTAAAGGAATGAATCGACATGGTTCGAGGAACTATGAATTGACCGGACCAACAAGGCAAAAGTAAACTTTTTTGCAGCGCATCAAAAAGGATAAAATTGACCCATCTCTAGACGAATGATGAGCCAAAGCGTGAAAGCAACTATTAAGGAATTCAAAGTAAAATCCAAGGCAACTACAACTGAACTGAAAAGGAGAAGGCAACAAAGTTCATTTCATTAACAATACTACTCTATTACATCCATAGAAGGAGACGAAGGAGTAGGAGAATAAATGGAGGCAACTACAGGATCATCAACTATGGGAGCAGGCGAAGGTCTCTTTTCAGAAAGGGGAGAAAGCAATGACTCTTCAACAACTTGGTGTTCGAGGGTAGAGAAAGCAATGGCTCCTCAACTACTGGGGTAGCTTTTTCACCATCATCTTCTTTGAAAGCTTGATCAACCAAGTGACGTTACTTGGATAAATCCGCGCCGAGCCCTTTGATATAGTCAAGAAGCTCAAACCGTCCATAACAACTCACTTCCAATCTTCGGCTACGGCAATGTGAAGTTTGTCCTTCGCAGTAGCGAGTTCATTTTTGGAAGTGGCAAGTTGTTCTTCAGTTGTGGTAAGCATAACGAAAGTATTTGCCTTGACCTCGTCGAGCACATAAGTTGAATGTTCCATCCGCCAATGAGCGATTACACAAATAACAAACAGTTCAATCTCAGCACAATAAGCTTCATCACAAGCTGCCTTCTCAGCAAATAACTCCTTTTTCACATCATGTAGACGAGCACGAACCCCATCCAACTTGGCTTTCAAAGACTCAAGCTCAACGGTAAATTTATCCATCATACTTTCCGCCTCAATCAACGAAGTTTGAGTAGCCTTGGCAGTTTTCTCCGAATCTACGCATTGCGCTTTCAACACGTCGAATTGGGAAATAACGTGAGGAAACACCAGCAACAATGCCGACAACCTCCTATCCAAAGAAGCCACTTGATCACGACTAGCTGGATAAACTAAGCCCATCACCCCCGCATAGGCGAGATGATTCATCCCGTCCATTATCTTCTCAAGACCATGATCAAGGTGATCACATGGATTCAGTACAGGCATCGAATGCCTTTCCACTAATCGCCTGTGCCACTCATTTATCAAACTGCGTGCACCATTTTGCACATCAAGCTGAGTGAACCAGTAAAACTTGCCATCTGACTTGATACAAATATCTTTTGGGCTCACTCAGCTTGAGGATTCGGAAGCATTGAGGAACCACCCCTAAACAGCCGAAACGACGGACGGAATAACAACGACAACAGAAAAATTGCTTTTACCCTCCCATCGAGAAGCAACCGAGCACAAGCAGGAGCAGGATTAGTAGTGATTGCGGGAATAGAAGAATCTAGACGGACATGAAAAGAAACTAAGAACCCAGCCGCATCACTGACGTCAATAGAAGAAGAAGGAGGAGAGTTTCGAAACTCTGACCACCACCACCAACATCTTTAGACTGCTCCACCGTTAACTAAAGCATTTTATCATGGATAGCCCAGGGATCATCATTAGACAACTCAACAATGTCTGAAACCCCATAGGTAGAAATAAGCCTTTTTTCATTATCGTCCATCAGACGAGTAGTCTCTTTCTCGCTCCTATCCAACGCCAACCTTAGTTCCTTAGCCTGCTCGAGAGATTCGCGATCGCCTTTTGCAACATCTTCACAGGAAGAACTTGGGTGAGAGGTAACCTCCGTAACATCCTAACAGGATTCAGACGGGGTGTGATCCGAGCAGAACCACAAATAGAAATCCGTTTCTTCCTTCGAACTCGACCAGGATCTATCAGCTGTTGCCTCGAGGGACTAGTGGACCTCGCAAGCTTTCTTTTTCTGGAAGCCAAAACTATGACATTAACAGGAGCATTGAGAACCGTAACACGTCTGTCCGAACTCACTTCCCAATCAATGCTAGCACCACTAATGCCAGCATGAACAACAATATCCTTAGCACGAGACTTAGTAAACAAGACTCGCTCGCTTCATTTATAGTGTACAAACCACCACGCTCCAGGATGTCCTCGGAATGAAATGCCTCCATAGGAAATCGGTGCTGCTCCAAGAATTGGTCATTGATCCTCTGCTCCTCAACAGTTAACTGAAGATTATTCTGTCTATTGAGAACTTGGAATGATCGAAAAATCAAACGACCTTGTAGTTGGAATAGCTTGAGTCCACAAAAGCATATAACCAAAACCTTAACCAATCACGGATGTCATCGTTAAGCTTCTCAAAACAAACAGGAGAAAAGAGGAAGCAGATATCCTTGCTCACCAACAGACCAACCACCGAATGCAAAACCCTCAAAGTCAAAGGAATGCCGGACAAAATAGCCCTCGCGTAAGAAGAAACTATTACTCTCCAACCATTAAGACCCATTTAGGCAGGATGAATGCCCAAGAAGTTCACATACTCCCAGAATTGCTTTGAAATTGGGAACCGAAAGCTAGAAGAAAACATGCACGGTTACAGTGCGATGTATCCAGACCTTGGATTACAAGGACTTTCATCCTGTCTAGGCAGGATAATCTCGAGGTCGGGCGACAGATTGTAATTGTAATCGAAACAAAGACTGTCCAGCGTCGCCTAAGAAGTTTTATTGGGAAGAAGAATAAGCCTCACCAATAGCTAGTGACTTACCTCTTAGTTTATCACCCACGAACATCGTTAAGGAACATAAGAGGAAAGAAAACGAAGAAGGTGAAGAAATAAACGAACCCTAATTTCAAAGATAATGTAAAAAGGGAAAACAAATTTGTCACGTCCCATTTTATAGAGCCGAGCAATGAAGAGATTGCTCATGGGACTACGTGCGAGATATGATGGCTATGTGAAATCCCAACAATGTGCGCAAAAACGAACGTGCAAGCAAAGAATCGAGACACCAACCCGCAAAAAGTTACTGGCGACATTAAATACAATGGAATAATGGAATTGAAAGGTAAACTGTCACGAAGTTAGTGGCCACATCAGCATACCCACTAACTAAAGGGTGGAATAGCTGATGATACATCAAAATAGACTGATCATCACGGCCATACACGTGGCAGAGAACATCCATCATGAGGATATGGCATCCTTTCTACTGGGCTATCTCGTAAAACCCAAAAAGAGCAAAGCCAACCACATAGGCCCACTATAAGAAGATATAATCGAAGCCCGAATCCAGGCCCAACGAACCAAAGTCCAAATCCAGGCCCGACACGAGTCATCTCATAAAAAGGAGGAACATTGCACCAAAAAGAGTTGTGGAGTGAGTTACACCTCCATGGATGCATCTCCATCAAGGAGGAGACTGTTACAAGAAACACCTCTTTCCGTTGCGCCGCACGTGCTTAAGTTACGTGGAGAATTAACCGTGACCATTATAAAAAGTAAAGGGAACATTCGACACAGGTATGCAACTTTAACTGAGTTTTGTCCAAATTTACTTCATTCTTCAAACATAGTTGCTAACTTAAGCATCGGAGTGCCTTCGGCCACCAAAAAGGTGGTCTTTGGCAGTCTAACATCTATTTTGCAGGTCAAACTCATAGGAGGACAATTTTTGGACGCATCAAGGTCAAAACCCACAAAATTAAGTACGATCAAATCAATTAGGAATACTTTATCAAGGAGTGCAATCTTAAAATTCCTACATTGTTCATGTAATGTCATCGACCCTCCTAAAGGGGTTGTAACACATAGGGGTATAACAAGTGGCAAGGTTTTCAATTTTTCTCTGCTAACAAGCCGCCTGAATATGAAATAATGTGATGCACTAGTATCGAACAAAACCTTAACATAAGAAATAGAAAAATCAGGTTTACCTTAGAAGTTTTATGGGTCTAATAGAGCGGCAAATACACGACCTTTGGTGGTTTAACCCTGCCTATTTTGTTGGGTTGTCTTATCAGTAAGGCAAAGTCACATCACATGGTCTGGTTGTCCATAATAAAACAAGTCATGACATATCCCCTTGATGCAGCTTGGCTATTTTGGTTCTATTGACCCTGATAACCTTGTCGTTACCTTGACGGTGGAATTGGTTCCCATTCTGATACTGGCTACCACCTTGTTTCTGAAATTGATTACCATCCTGTCTCTGAAATTGATTACTGATGGTGGAACTAGATACCTCCCTACTGTTGGTTTTGGTAACCACTTTGAGATCTCTCATTTTGAATCTGTTGACCGCTTTGGTCTTGATTATAAAGACAAAAACGATTACGGTTTCTATGATGATCGCGTGTCACACCCTTATGGCGGGTGTTTCCTGCTGCCTCATACAACTTTGACTTCCCCTTTCTCCCCATTCTCCCAGTACACCTTATTTTGTTCCTCATACTTTAATGCCAAGTCCAAAACTCTGTTAAAACTCTCACTGTCAGCAATAAGAAGAGTCGTTGAAATATAGTGAGGTAAGTCCCCAATAAACTTGTAGTTTTATTTTTTGGGGTACCTATCTAGTAAGGAACAAAGCGAGACAACTCATGAAACTTCGTAATATATTGTTCCACAGTCATATTCCCAGTCTATTTCAACATATTAAGCTTGGTAGCCCACTATGCCTTAACTGCATAAGGCACAAATCTACTCTCAAACCGACTCTTGAAGCCGTCCCATGCCATAGTGGTAACATCAACTGAAGGAAGTAAAACATGGCACCAATAGCTTGCAGCACCATCCAAATGATGTGCAACTAACTCTTATTTTTGAACTTCAGTAAGATGCATCTTCCTAAAAATAGTATCATAGCTTTGGATCCAAACATCTGCATCTCTTGAGTTTTCCCCTATGAATCTCTTACCACCCAAAGTTATGAATTCCTTAACTCTTATAGCAAAAGGTCACCCGAATTACTATTATGTTGTAGCCCTTGTAGCAACTGCATCATCATATTCTACTCAACTGATTTGTGTTCTCACCAAATCCATTCCACTTCCATTGTCATTTCCATTTGGAACAACGTTACCACTGTTACCGCTACCGTTAGCGTTCCCAATTACATTCTGACGGGTATGTCCTCTAGCCATATCCTTCAATTAAAAATGACACTAATTAGATCCTCCATAAAATCAACAAGACATTATAAATCTTACCCATAACCAAATTCCAAGGATACCCTAGGCTCTCCCTAACCTATGATAAACTATGCTCTGACACCAAACTGTCACACCCCAAATTTTGAGAAAAGCCGAAATCCTAATACCCACTTAGGAAAGTCGAGTTTCTTGCGAAACTCTACCCATTCATGTGTTACCCCGATTCTGATGATCAAACTAGCTACGTTCAAACATTTATAACCAACTCAATTCTTAACCAAATAAAGAGATCTCTTAATCATTAGATAGCATGAACTGTAACCTATCTAATGGTTCCATCCATAAAGCGAAATAGTTATGCTCATAGTAGATACATGATTTTAAACATCCCAAAATAAACCAAATCTATAAAATGCTCAAATGTTATCGAAAGTAATTCAAAGAAAAAAAATATGGATAAGATCTTATTCAAAATCATCAAATTCCCACTTCAACCATCCAAACTATAAAATTCCATTAACCCATACTCATCAATTAAGCAATTCATCTCAAACAAGCAAAAACACAAGAAACAGAGATAAGGGTATGAATGAATCCTTACTTACTTCACCGTTTGTGTGTCTAAGTGTATGTAACTATTGAAATAAAATTAGCCTACAAAATTTCTAAAGTTAACTCAACAGTAAAAAAATAAAATAAACAGAGAACAACCACAATATCCATACAGAACAATGAGAGATAGAAAAAGAAACCTATATTTTGAATAGTACAACTCACATGTTCTCGTTTTATTTTTTCTATTTAGCTTATCTGTTCCTTCTTTCTTCTTCTTCTCTTCTCCCAAACTCTGTATGGCAGATAATGACCTAAATCTCATAGGCTCCCTCCAATTTAACCCTTTGAGTGTTAAAACCCTTTGAATGTTAAAACCCTATAAGATTACGGTTGGTTTTTAACCAAATTATATAGGCACCCATTTTATTTTAGTTTTCTAATAAACATAAAAATAAATAATAAAAGAAGACTTGAAATAAAATACAAATATAATATTTAGCTACTGGTAAATAGAAATTTAGGTATCTAAAAAAATGGGATCGTTACATTGATGATGAACTGTAAATAGAAGACGTATCGTCCTTGTCGTCTTCTTCTTTGGAACCAGACTAAAAAATATGCCAGCCACTCCTTTAGATTGGTCGTGACTCGTCGATATCCGCTTGGCTACTAGGTTCCTCTTGATTTCTCGACCTTATCTTGAGCATAACTACAATCTTCCTTATATTCTTTTTGGTGGGATAGGCAATGGATTCCTTCTACCATGGTCCGCTGATTGGAATTTGTAAGTTTAATATCGCAAGTGCACAATATCTATTAAAGTTTAGACCCGATAAGTACGGTGAATCCCATGCAAACTTGATTGAGTTGTAAAGTAAAAGAAATTATAATTAAAATCTTGAATCTTGAATCTAGATAAACAATTAAATAAAAAGAGATAAAATTGAGACAATGAAAATGAATGTGAGTTGCAAGTTGAGAAAAACATTAGTATTATTAGAATCCACCAATATTATTGATGTTTTAGCAATAAAATTATTTATCAATCCTTCACAAATTTCTCAAAACCACTACATTAAATCTAATGGTTTTGAAGATGTTTGTGAAGATTATTAATATATCAAACAAAATTTAGTCTTCTTCTCATTCCAAATGTACAACTTATAAGTGTAAATAGTCAATGAAATTAATCGAAACACTACTTATCAAACAATGTTTCTTTGAAATTTAAACTCAATGCATATATGAAAGAAGACTAATAAGATTTAAAGTGTATAAAAAGGATGTAATTAATAATTTTCTACAAAAAGAATATGATAATATTGGTTTCATATAACAATCCTAGAATGAAAATTTAGTTACACATGGTAATACGGGAAACTAACTTCCATTGACGATGTGTTTGATAGCCCAAAAAATCATTTGCTAGGGAAAAATAATTTTTTTAGGAAAAAATATTAGGAAAATTACTTTACAAGGAAAACGATTTTTCTAGTGTTTGATTGCACCCATAAAATTTTCCTCAAAAATAATTTTTATGGGTATATTGGTGATTTCATTATGACAAACTTGATCTTGAATTAGGTTTTGTTGTATATGAGTTTGGAGAATTATTTTGTAAGATTGTTTTTGTATATTTAGATGCGGCAGAATTATTTTGTATATTTTTCTTGCATGATTTTCATCGTTTCTCCATCAGTGAAAACTCTGGAGATATGGAGATGTGGCAGTAAATAAAAAGACAAATATTGGATTTGACCAGTGATACACCAAACCGTCCTTTAATCCGCACCATACGCGTCACGATAATCTCGTCAGCAGAGTAAAGTGGGTCTGATTGCCCACCAAATCTGGCAAGGCCCAGATGACACTAAGCCCATATTGGCGAAATCTAGAAGGTTGGATCCAATTGCAATGCCCTACTAAGCTCACACATCGCATGTCAAGCCCAATACCCGTAAGGCCTAATCAGACAAGTATCTGGGGGGATCGGCCTAAGACGGGTTGGCCAACAGTACATTGGGTCTGATTAGGAAACAAACATAGGAATATAAGTCATGCATGGAAACTTTAGACTCCAAAAGGAAAATCTCTGCCGCAGATCTAGGAATACAAGTCGTGTAGGGAAACTCTCATACATTTATGACTACTAACTAGGAAATGATCTCCAAAAAGATCTATTTCCCTAAACTACGCCACCAAAGGCCTAGTCGAACAAGGACTCTCGTATTATAAATAAGACACATGGTTGATGAACAAAGGTATGCTACATAACTCAATTTACAGCTTTAAGTCTTTCTCAAGCCTTGTCTGACTTTAGCATCGGAGTGTCATCGGCTACCATAATGGTGGTCCTTGGCTCACGTGTGTTCCCTAGCCAAACGGATGTCGATGGCTTAGAAAGTGGGAGTCTAGTCAGCGCTCTATATGCCCAACCACGATGGCTTGCCAAGGATCTTTGCCCAACTGTGGACAATGATCGCTGAACTCTACCAAAACTTAGTCAGTTTCAACTGATGACGCAACTTCTGGTCCGCTCTAAGACCATAGCCTACTAAGTGCAAGTGAAGATGGCTCAGAAAATGAGAGTCTAGTCAGCGTTCCCAACGCCTTATCACGATGACATGCCAGGGATAGTTGTCCAACAACAGACAATGATCGCGGAACCCTACCACAGTTTAGTCAGCCCCGACTGATGACAATAACTTTTGGTCCCTTTTACAACCTAATCCGCCAGAAGCGGGCAGAGACGGTTTGAAAGCCCAGTTAGAGCTCAGGAAGCTTAACTCGGATGACTCATAAGGACCATTGTCCGATCGTTTACAATGATTCACACACATGACTATAGTCTGACCAGTACGCTTATAAAAGCAACAACAACTGCTGGTTCGATCTACAGCCTGGCTCGCATATGACGGATCTTGAAAATGGGTAATGGGCTGGTCCGAATAATATTTTACCAGCCCTGCTTATCCCCTCACATGGAGTTTAGCCAACCTACAACACTTGGCCGATACTAATCCTCGATCTCTAAAGAGTACAGACCATGATTGTTTGAATAGTCGCAACATAAGCGATCAAAATTCTCATAAGCAGATCAATCATATGACTTCTTGACTCAGCAAAACCTCTTGTCTAAAAGCTAATACCACAATAAGACAAAAAAAAAGAAAAAGTCAAAGAATAAACAAGTACAGAATGTTACTCAACATATTATATCTCATTGATAAGCCAAATACTCAAAGTTCACTCCTCGTCAGGAGAAGGTTCAGATACAACGGAGCTGGACTTGTCAGGAGAAGAAACAGTGGATGCTTCCGCATGCGCCACAACTCGGACACTCAGATCTTGATCACCCTATTCTTTTGATTGATCGGAGGCTTCTCCAAACTCCGCAAATGACACTTCTTTATAGAAGGATAGGTCCCAATCGGGATGCTCATCTTTCATCAACTGCAAAAACTCCACTCTTTCGTGCACAACTCTGCTGAAATCAAACATGCCCTGAGCCTTAAGAAGCTTCTCCTCACGCATTCTTGACTCAGCGAGCTCTAGCTCCAACTGCTCGAACTTGCCCGACAGCGTATCATTTTTATACTGCTCGACACTCAGGTTGTCCTTGACAACACTTAGTTCATTTTGCGCCAGAACGAGTTGCTCTTCTGCTATCCTCACACTTTTGGCATTGAAGTCAACATCAGCTTCTAGTTGCTTACATCGGACAGTCCACTCGGACTTCTTCTTTGCCTTCTCGGCTTTCAGAGCTAGTATCTCAGACTGCATTTTAGTTACAGTCTCCCGAGCAAACTGTAACTCACGACGGACAAGGTTCAAGTCTTCTTCGAATCTGTCCCTCACAGACACTACCTCAACCAAATCGAACTCAAGCATTTTCAAGTGAATCCTCTGAGCTTCCGAGCTTGTCTGCTAGACCTTCGGATCAACGGTTGATTGGGCGAGCCCCCTTCCTTAAGTTGCTTCTTCAATGATTCAATTTCACGAAAAGCATCGGAGTACGACTTCTACAAATTTGCAAAGACTCGCTCCATAGTATATACTCTCTCACGAACAGCCTCAACCTTCGTCCAAGTGATGGCAACTTGGTTCAAATATGACATCCCTAATGATTGATGCCAGAAACCGACGTTAATGTCGTTGCATGATTTTTGACATCTATCAAAGAAATACTTATATATTTTTATTCTTTTTCCTTCAACCTACAATAAACTTCAATAATACATAGTGGAAGTAGGGGTTATCACAATATTTGAATTTTAATTTAAAGAATAAAAAAATAGCAAAATAATGGATGGTGAGATGTTGAGAGATGATATGATTCCAAAACAAAAATGAATATAGAGAAATCTCTAGGGTATGAGAATCACCCCATTCCAACATATGATTGTAGAATGTAATTTCAATTTCTCCCAAAATACTCAAATCACATGGTTTTTCAACCTACATGACTTGAGTTGAGGGATTAAAGAAGTAAAAGTCTTTTCATTTTCCTCAAACTTTAACCAAATCCATTGTTTCATTTCTAAAACATCATTGGATTTCGATTATTTTTTCATCGGAAATATCCCAAAAGACATTGAAATAATTTATTCTTTCAAATCAAAATCACTATCCCTTTAACAAATGAAGTCTTCTTTCGAAATACTTCTTACAATACATTGTTCTACTTTACTTCCTAATTGAAACACAATCTAACTATCATTATATCTTCATGGGGCTCAATCTCTTCCTCTTGAGATGAGTGATTAACTCTCCATGAATAGTAAGAATAAACTAAAAGTTATTGGAGAAAGATAAACAATTGAGAAAGAGAAACTAAGATAGAATTTAACTCTTCAATGGAAAAATTAAAATGTTGGAAAATAGTACATGCACTTTTCTATTAAGCAAAAATCTAAAGCCAATAACTACAACAAAAAAAATCTTTCTAAGAAAAACTATTATGTTATGAACTCCATGTATGGGGATTTTATAGGTAAAAAAAGTTTGAGTGAAACAAGCAAATATGGTTGAGTGAAACAAGGAAACACGGTTGAGTGAAACAAGGGAACATGTTGGAGTAAAATGAGGAAACATGTTGGTGTTGAATAAGGAAACATGTCTTGTAGAGATTTTTTTTACGATAAAGTTGGCCATGTGGACGTCCAAATCTTCATGTTGATTTCTTCGAGATCCGTGGTTGCTGATACTTTGTGGGCTTGAGTTCATGGGTCTTGGGATTGAAATTCTTTAGTCCTTATGAATGCATGTGAATTCCCAATAGGCCTTCTAGTTGTTGAATTTAGCCTTATTGTGCCATTTGTGCATGATTCGAGATTTGTGTTTGAATTCCTACAAAATACACTTAATGAGATATTTATTGGATAATTGGACTTAGCAATTGTATATTTAGGGGGTGTAAAAATTGATGTTTTGGGTGCTTATCACACCATCCCCAAACAACCTTTTGCTAGTCTTTTAGCAAAGAAAACAAAAAGAAAGATAAGAACACAAAAAAATATTTTTATTTGTCCTAAACTTTTCAAAGAAATCAATGCCATTTTTGCTGGTATGACTCGATTGCATTTACAATATGCAACAACGCCTTGAACCTCTAGCATGACACTAAAATAGGAGTTTTAGCCTCTTGAGGGTTATCCAGGATGACACCCACACACAATTCTTTTTTGATACAAAATTGATGTGTCCTCTATTTTTCTCAGAGAATATTCTTGTTATTCAACCAATAGAAGACAAGAGACGTGTAACTAGTTACTAAAATTCACATTACAAGTGAGCAACTTTGGAACAAGTTGTGTGTGTGAATAACCAACAAATGCAACTTTTCGTGTCAAAATAATGTATATCCTAATCCACCTTTGGAATAGCCGTTTTGACTTCAAAACTCACCAGTTAATCTCTCTGAAATGATCACTCGGAGTTTAGGTAAAATATTTTCTCTCTTGTATGTGAAAAAAAAAGTAAATGCAAAAATTCAAACTTCTCACATGCTCATAAGAATAAAGGAACATGAAAGAGAATAATAGCCTTATGGAAAAAATGTTGATTACTTGCAAGAATGTTGAGTCACCCACCATAGCGCCTTCTCATCTACTCTCCACTTCTTACCGTACCTTACCATAGGGTTAATTAGGACTTCTCTAAGAAAAAATAAATTTGGCTTTCATTTTTTTTTTAAGAAGAGTGGGGTAGATGGTAAGTAGATGTTTCTGAAAAGGTAGGGTCTTCAAGTAGCTTAATAGGGAACTCATCAATCACCTCCTTTTTATTTTCCTTTCTTCAACCCCCTTTTTTTATCTGTTTCCTTTTTCATAACCTCTTTTTTTTCACAACATTTTTTTTTCTGAAATACCTTGGATTTTGGATTTTCACTTTGCACTCCCATTTTTCTTCCCAAAACTTCCCAACATTTTTCAGAAACATAAATGGGAAAATGAGTTTTATTTTATTTTATTTTTTATATGTCTAATAACCCAAGACAAAGGCTCACATTGGTATTAGATGGATTGTTTAGCAAGATGGTCTTGAAAATGTTCAGATGGATAAGAAATGCCTAATTTACCTTCCAAGGTTTGGTAATGGTAATAAGTCTCAAATGGACTACAAGACCTATGTTTCTCTTAACTCAAAAAAGATGTCATCCTCAGTGATCAACCAAAAAGAAGAACAATGAGACTTCACAACAAGTTAATGTGGAATCCAATAAATTTTAAGTCATCATATGACTCGGAGTTGTGTAAAAACTCTTTGAATAAAATGAAAGGTTTGATAGCTCACAAGGTTAAAGTCTCAACTATTATTCTTATAGATTCTCAGAAAGTTACTTACTTCTGTATTCCAAACTACTTCTGTGGTCATTGTGCAAATATTTATTTGTTCATGAATGTTCAAATGCAATGTTTATTCTAGTAATAAACTTCCAACATCTCTTTGCCTAAATGTAATGAATCAAGTAATCCAATCTCATCACAGCTAGGATACCACACCATTTTATTATTATTATTATTATTATTATTATTATTATTATTATTATTATTATTATTATTATTATTTTCAATTAAATGTTTTTAGAAAAAGATTTTCAAAAGATGTATGAATTTTGATAAATCTCTCCACCCCCAAACAAATAGAACACTGTCCAAAGTGTTAAGCAAATGAAATGAAAAGATAGAAATAAAAATTATAAATTATTACCTCTAGTGATTTGCAGAACATCTGTATTGTCCCTATAATGAAAAAGATTGAGTTGGTGGGGGGGGGGGGGGGGGGGGGGGGTGATGTATTAAAAAATACATCACCCCCAAACATGCATTGGCGGTAAAAAAACTTTATTTTTTTTTAATTTTTTTTTAATTTTTTATGAATGAATAAATGCATAAACGGACTGGGCTGCCTCCCAGTAGTGCTAAGTTTAATGTCATTGGCCAGACACAATGGGGGTGGTATCCACCACCCCCAAACAAGCTTAGTGGAGTGGGAATTTATGGGCGTGAATAATCCTCACAGTTAGGATCAATCAACTGAATGGTTTCCATTGACCTTGTGGAAAGTTCATGGTATGGCTTCAGTCGCTGTCCATTTACTTGAAAGAGATTACCATTTGTAGGGTTTTCTACGGTGTTGGCATCATAGTCTTTGACGTCACGAACAATAAATGGACCAGGCCAACGGGTTTTTAACTTACCTGAAAAAATGTGAAGATGAGAGTTGTTGAGTAGGATTTTCTAACCAAGATGAAACTCTTTTCTCATGATGCTTTTGTCATGTATCCACTTCATTTTATCTTTGTAATTCTTGGATAAATTATAAGCATCATACCTCAATTCTTCTAGCTCATCGGGCTGAAGCTTTCGTTGTTGACAAGCCATATCGAGGTCAAAGTGTAGACTCTTTGTAGCCCAATAAGCTCTATGTTGGAGTTCGACAAGAAGGTGAAAAGGTTTACCAAAGACCAATTTATAGGGAGACATCCTTAAAAGGGGTTTTGAATGCAATTCGATATACCCATAAGGCATCCAAAAGGTGTAAAGACCAATCTTTCCGATTCGGATTGATAGTCTTTTCTAGGATGTTCTTGATTTGACGTTTTGAGATTTCAACTTGACCGCTTGTTTGAGGACGGTAGGAAATGACAACTTTTTTAGTAACCCCATACTTTTTAACAAGATCCTCAAATATGCGGTTACAGAAATGCTTACCCCCATCACTAATGATACCCTTGGGGATGCCAAATCTATTAAACATAAACTCCCTTATGAATGAAACAACAATTTTGTGATGATTGGTCTTAGTGGCAATGGCCTCTATCCATTTAGAAACGTAATCCACTGCAAGAAGGATGTATTGATACCCATGGAAGGATGAAAACGGTCCCATAAAATTGATGCCCCAAACATAAAAAACTTCAACCACTAGAATAGGATTCAGAGGCATCATGTGTCGACGAGTTATTCGCCCAAGTTGTTGACATTGGTGACAACCTTTACAATACTCATGGGCATCTCGAAAAAGGGTAGGCCAATAAAAACCTGATTGGAGAACCTTCTCTGCAGTTTTCTTAGAACTGAAATGCCCACCACAAGCTTGATCATGGCAAAATGAGAGAATGCTCAATTGTTCAACTTCTGGAACACATCTTCTGATAAGTTGGTCAAGGCAGTATTTGTACAAATATGGCTCATCCCAAGAATAATACTTGATCCTAGACAAAAACTTGTCATGATCTAGCTTAGACCAGTGTGAAGGGAGTTCCTCAGTTGCTAAAAAACTGACAATGTCTGCATACCAAGGAAGCTCTTGTTCTACCAAGAAAACTTGTTCATCTGGGAAGTCCTCTTGAATGGGTAAGATACTAGTAGATGACTGTGATGTTAGCCTAGACAAGTGGTCAGCGACCTCATTTTCCGTACCTGACTTATCTCTTATTTCAAGATCAAATTCTTGAAGCAAAAGAACCCATCGGATCAGACGAGGTTTGGTGTCCTTCTTATTGAAAAGGTATCTAAGGGCTGCATGGTCAGTGCACATACTGACTTTAGCTCAAATGAGATAGAAATGGAATTTATTTAATGCATAAACAATGGCTAACATTTCTTTCTTCGTGGTCGAGTAATTGAGTTGAGCCTCATTCAGAGTCTTGCTAGCATAGTAGATGACATGAGGAAGTTTGTTAACTTTCTGACCCAAAACTGCATCTACAACGTAGTCAGAGGCATCACACATAATCTCTAAAGGTAGCGCCCAATCAGGAGCTCGAATTATAGTAGTTGAGACCAGTTAAGATTTAAGATGTAGAAATGCAGATATGCACTTTTCATAAAAAAGAAGAGAACATCCTTGGCTAAGAGACTGCTCAAAGGGTGTGCAATCTTTGAGGAATCTTTAATGAAGCGGTGATAAAATCCAGCATGCCCTAATAAAGATTGCATATCTTTAACAGATTTTGGAATTGGAAGAGATGAAATGACATCAATCTTAGCTTTGTCAACTTCAATGCCTTTTGGAGATACAACGTGCCCAAGAACAATGCCCTGCTTCACCATGAAGTAACACTTTTCCCAATTTAGAACAAGACAATTTTTTCGCAATGCTCTAAGACAAGTGAGAGGTGATGTAGGCATTGGTCAAAAGATGAGCCGAATACTGAAAAATCATCCATAAAGATTTCAACAAAGTTTTCCACCATATCACTAAATATGTTAAACTTGCATCTTTGAAATGTCGAGGGTGCGTTGCATAACCCAAAAGGCATGCGACGATAAGCGTAGGTACCAAAAGGACAAGTGAATGTGGTTTTCTCTTGATCCACCCGTGCAATAGGGATTTGATTGTATCCAGAATATCCATCCAAGAAACAATAGTAAGGATGACCCGCTAGCCTCTCAAGCATCCGATCAATAAAGGGAAGGGTAAAATGATCATTTCGAGTATTAGAGTTCAACTTACGATAATCAATGCATACTCTCCATCCCTTTTTCACCCTTTGTGGCACAAGTTCACTGTTATCATTTTCTACGACTGTAATTCTTGACTTCTTAGGAACCACATGGACTGGGCTAACCCATTAGCTATCAGAGATTGCATAGATGATGTTTGCATCCAGAAGTTTCAACACTTCTTCTTTTACGACATATTTCAAAATGGGATTTAGACGCCGCTAGGGCTCTCTGCAGGTTTTGGTTTCATCTTTCAAATAAATATGATGCTCATAGACAATAGGGTCAACACCCTTAATGTCATTAATATCCCAAGCAATGGCTGGTTTCTGAGCTTTAAGGACTCCCAACAACTTCTCACTATATTCCTCAATGAGATCTGAGGCAATAATCACTGGATAACTCTCCTCAGAACCGAGAAATGCATATCTCAATTCATTTGGTAAAAGCATTTGTTCTAGTGATTTCTGAGAGCTTGTGGATAAGTCACTCTCTTGTGACTATTCTATGAAGGAAGATGATGAATCCAACTCTTCTTCATATTGATAAAGTGATAATGGCTCAGATTCAGGTATATGCATTATGGTCACATTATCCAACATATCGTTGACCTCTTTCAATAGCTTCGTCCATATCTAGGTTCATACCAAAGTGTGAAAGACAATGAAGCAATACATCATTTGGTGATGATTGAGACATAGACTCAAAAGATCGAATCATACACATTGCTTCTTCTTCCTCAATCATATCGAGATCATATCTCATTTGCAAGGCCTTAAAAATATTCAATTCAACTTTAAGGTTCCCAAAGGAAACAGACATGCTATCGCTTCTATAGTTGATGTTGGCCTCCGCAGTTGCTGAGAAGAGTCGCCCTAAGATGACAGGAATTTGATTATTTGGGTTCGGGCTAGTGTCTAGGATGATGAAATCAACTGGATAATAGAAATCTGCAATTAGACAATCACATCCATAAATATTCCTCTAGGGTATCATTTTGACTCATCTGCTAGCTTAAGAACTACCTTTGTTGGTTGCTTCTCCTTCAACCCAAGTTCTAAATATATATATGATAAGGTACGAGATTCACACTTGCTCCTAGTTGATCAAGGCACGACTTTCAAAGTCTTTCCCAATGAAACATGGTACAGTAGGGGTTCCTGGATCCCTGTACTTAACTACTCCAGTTTGTTGAATAAGCGATGCGACATCACTTGCAAGGCGTGCAATTTTAGGTACTTCCATTTTTCTCTTTTTAGTACACATGTCCTTGAATTTTTTTTTGCATAGACTGGTATTTGCTGGATAGCAGACAAAAGATGGATGTTGATGTGCACTCCTTTAAAAATCTCTACTATTTCTTGAAATTGCTTCTCTTTTTTGTTACCTAAAAGGGCTTTGGGAAAAGGTGCCTTAGGTATATACTTTTATGGCTCTACGGAAAGCTGAGAGGCTTAAACTGGTTTGATAAGAACCTTTAGCGTTCTCAGTTGGTTTAGGAATGCTCTATTTTGAAATCACATCAGTTGTCTTGAGTTGTGCTATGTCATTATCAATTGCTTAGCCAGAACGAAGGGTGGTGACCACTTTAATTTCTGCATGTGAATCAACACTACTTCCAATTTCATTGACATGGGCTTGGGAGCACCTTTTGGATTAGGGATGGGTTAACTAGGGAATGTTCATTTTTCCCTTCCCACGGTCAAATGTTGCAACTATTGTTGAAGCTGGTGGATGGCTTGGGATTAGCAGCATTGGTTGCCATTAATTGGTGCACCATATCCTCCAATGATGGTTTTGGAGGTGGTAAAGGAGCAACATATTGAGTTTAGGGTACCAAGTCTCGAGAGTTTCTAAGTTGAGATTGACCATAGGAATTATGAGGGACAAGTACCATAGAAAGGTTCACAGGCTGATTTTTCTGGTATGAAAGAGGTCCTCCCTGTGGTGGATAATGATTTTGTTGCCACTGGTTAGATTGAGGTCCATATTGAACCTGTTTGGGATAGGTGCGTGAGTTGTGGGCTTGTCCACTAGGTTGCCTAGGGTGCTGAAACCCAGGAGGATTCCTTGAATTTCTGGGTGATTATTCATAAAAGTCACCACCATATGAAATGTTAGAGTGATGTCGATTTGCAGATGTGTATGTTTGATCAAATCTGTTTGATTTATGTTCGTTGTTAAATACACACACTTCCTCTGGAGATTCTTTGCCACATGAAGTTAAAGGACAATCAAAATTTATATGATCTCCTTTGAGGCAAAAGGTACAAGGCTTAGAAGTCGGTTTTTTGGCTTCAGAGGCGGACTTCGTCAGAACAGATTTAATTTCCTTAGCAAAGTCCCCGAGGAAGGTTTTGATGTTTCATTCGGAATCTTTCTTTGGTACAAATAGACGTGATTTTCTAGAAGAACTAGGTTTCAAGTCTCTATGGGCAGTCCATTGTCGAGAATCATCAGCAAGTTCACTTAGTAAGGTATAAGCATCAGTAACAGTTTTACGCATAAATTTCCCTTATTTCTAGATTCGACAATCAATCCATTATAGAAACTTTGCACTAGCATTTGCTTTTCAAAGCCATGATGGGGACTCTTGATGAGTAAATCTTGAAAGTGGTCCCATGCTTTATAAAAAAAGTTCATCATGTGTTTGAGTAAACTCTTCAATTTCTCTTCTAATTTCTAGAGTCTTTCTCTTATAATTTCTAGAGTCTTTCTCATGGGGAAATACTTCGCTAGAAAATTTCTAACTAAATCCTCCCATGATTTGATGGAATTGGCAGGGAGGGAATTTAGCAATGAGGTGGCCAAATCCTCAAGAGAGAAAGGAAACAAGCGAAGTCTGACATTTTCCTCATCTATGTTTTGGTTCTTAAAGGTACTACAAACTTCAAGAAACTTTCCAAGATGGACTTCTGGGGTTTCTTGATCATGCTAATGAAACTTCAGCAACATATTATTAATAGCTGGTCTGATCTCAAATTGAGCTGTTGTGATAGGGGGCAGCTCAATGCATCTGTGCACATTTAGCAGCAAGGGGAACATTATAGTGCCAAATTGGACATTCTGCCATTTCAGTGTTTATCGAAAAGTGAAGGGAGGTAGGTGGATATGAGTTTGTTGAAGAGGTAAATAATTAATTAGGGTGGCTAGAAAAATTTTGGGTATGAACCAAGCATTTGTTGGGTCGTTCCCAAACTTTCATAAAAGGATAAAAAATGAGATGGAAAGATGACAGTGACAAAACACAAGATCTAGTATTCCTAGACGATTGCTAAGAAGACATACACAAGCAACAATCACTTCTGAACCACACAAATGCCAAATCTAAGCAAACTACGTTTTAATTAGATTTTATCTTGTTAATCCGTGAGGGACAAGATTGATTGAAACTAGCGGGCGTTACACTGTTATCTATTATTGCCTGATTAGATAGGGTGCTAACAGATGATCCTAAAAGCTTGTATCCAACAGTACAACGTCTAAAATCAGCAGGTCAGAGTTACGCTCGCAATAAGCCGAATTATTTTACAAGTGACAACAAATCACATGGTCTAATAAAGAATTGTACCTGTGCTACCGCTCTGTAGACCGATTGATATGAAAACGATGCGTGTCAAATACGTACTTAGAGTGCCTGTTCGTAGCCAAAACTGTTAGTTACACCGCGTCCTTTCGCGGTCCGCAACTTACTAGTGACTCGGCGTACTGGGTGAGTTACCCATGTGGCAGTGGCCTCCCGGAGTTCATTGAATGATTAAACCCAACGTTACATTTAGCTTTGGTCAACACAAAATTCAGCAGATTAACCTTGGTCTTAGTTGTCATATGAACAATGTTCTAGTTAGCTCTAATCTTAGTTGATTTTATTATGTGCCTTGGTTTCACACAGCTGGAGTGATGAGGTGGGTGATGAAATCCCACCAGTTTCAAAAACAGGGCTAGGTCCGCCCTCTCTGTTTATGGTAATTTATTAATGTAGGCAACCACACAGTTCGTTAAGATGCATAAACATAAAAAAAACACAAAACAATGTCCAATCGAATTTCACTCAACACCCAAGCCAATAAAACAATGTGTCTGAAAGAGATACTTACTAACTTGTGAGCTCAGACACAAGGTCTCCACCGTGGGGGTAGACAGAAGTGTTATCTGAGAGCTAATTCTCCTTGTTTCAAGCAATTGCTCTCTCCCCCACAACACCACTAAGTGTCCACTACAAACAATAGCCATTTTCAAAGATTTTTTTCTTATTTTTTTTTCCGACTTTGATTGCTGTCTAAATAAATAAACACACAATCAAACAATTACAGATGCAAAAATGTTTAATGGTCTTGGTCAAAAAGTCAGGATTTCTTTTTCTTCTGAAAGTGAATTATTTCTAACCTAAAACTAACAATCAACATAATACTAAAATAATGTCTAACTATTACAAGTTGCACTCGATCATTCGAGGCATAAAAAAATTATTAAAGAGTAAACTCTCTTCCTCACTAGAAACTACAAATAAAAAATAAATAAAAAATGTCTTCAAGCAAGTCTTAGGCAATTCTGCAGCTTTATCACCCATTTTTCCTAATGAATTTGTTCAACAGGCAACCGACCTCAAAACAATCTGAAAACACGACAGAAATTCAAGGTACTGTCACAGAATTTTTTGTAAAATTTTCACGTTAAACGAATACTATTTGAGTCGTCTCCTGCTGTGTTGTTTCCGTTATATGCTGAAACTTACCCAAAAAAACGCATAAAGATGAGAAAAAAATTAAAGAAAATGAAAAAAATAAAGAATTGAAATTTTTTTTCTATTGTCTCCAAAGTTGTATCTTCAAGAATGTCTTCCTTCACCAAGTGATGTGTAATGGCGTCATTTGATTGATGCAAAAAAACGACATTAATATCGTTGCATGATTTTCAACATCAAACAAAGAAATACTTATATTTTTTAAAATTATTTTTCCTTCAATCGACAATACACACTTCAGTAATGCATAGTGGAAGTAAGGATTATCGACTACTTCACTTGGATTAGAAGACAATATTTGAATTTCAATTTAAACAATAAAGAAAAGAGCAAAATAATGGATGGTGAGATGTTGAGAGATGATATGATTCCAAAACAAAATAATAATTTGTAACAAAATGAATATAGAAAAATCTCAAAGGTATGAGAATCACCCCATTCCAACATAATGATTGTAGAATGTAATTTCAATTTCTCCCAAAATACTAAAATCACACGATTTTCAACCTACATGACTTGAGTTGTGAGATTAAAGAAGTAAAAGTCTTTTCATTTTCCTCAAACTTTTCATACCTCTCTTGAAAATCTTTTTGTAAAAAAATTAAATAAAAATAATAATAAAATGGTGTGCTATCCTAGCTATGATGAGATTGGATTACTTGATTCATTACATTTAGGCATAGAGATGTTGGAAGTTTATTACTATAGTAAACATTGCATTTGAGCATTCAGGAACAAGTAATTCTTGCACAATGACCACATATGTAGTTTGGAATACAGAAGTAAGTAACTTTCTGAGAATCTAGAGGAATAATAGTGGAGTATTTAACCTTGTGAGCTATTAGATCTTTCATTTTATTCAGAGAGTTTTTACACAACTCCGAGTCATATGATGACTTAAAATTTTATTGGATCCCACATTAACTTGTTGTGAAGTCTCATTATTCTTCTTTTTGGTTGATCACTGAGAATGACATCTTTTTCGAGTTAAAAGCAACATAGGTCTTGTAGTCTATTTGAAACTTATGACCATTATCAAACCTTAGAAGGTAAATTAGGCATCTCTTGTCCATCTGAACTTTCTCAAAATCATCTTGCTAAACATTCCATCCAATACCAATGTGAGCCTTTGTCTTGGGTTATTAGACATATAAAAAACAACTAATTTTCCCATTTATGTTTCCAAAAAATGTTAGGAAGTTTTAGGAAGAAAAGAGGGATTGCAAAGTGAAAATCCAAAGTCCAAGGTATTTCAGAAAAAAAAAAGTTGTGAAAAAAAAAGAAAAAGAAAAAAAGAGGTTCTGAAAAGGGAAATATATAAAATAAAAGGGTTGTGAAGAAAGGAAAATAAAAGAAAGTGATTGATGAGACCCTACATTTACAAAAACATCTCTTTACTTACCATCTACCCCATTCTTCCTCATAAAAAAGGAAAAAATATAAAGCCAGATTCATTTTTTTTCTTAAATAAGTCGTAATTAACCCTATGGTAAGAAGCAGAGAGTAGATGAGAATGCGCTATCGGGGGTAACTCGACATTCTTGCAATTGATCAACATTCCTTCCATGAGATTATTACTCTTTTTCATGTTCATTTATTCTTATGAGCATGTGAGAAGTTTGAAATTTTGCATTTACTCTTTTCCTCACATACAAGAGAGAAAACATTTTACCCAAACTCAGAGTGATCATTTCAGAGACATTAACTGGTGAGTTTTGAAGTCAAAACGGCTATTACAAAGGTGAATTAGGATATACATTACTTTGACACAAAAAGTTTCATTTGTTGGTTATTCACACACATACCTTGTTCCAAAGTTGCTCACCTGTAATGTGCATTTTAGTAACTAGTTACATATGTCTCTTGTCTTCTATGTGGTTGAATAACAAGGTTATTCTCTGAGAAAAATAGGGGACACATCAATTTTGTTTCAAAAAAATAAAATAAATAAAAATAAAATGTTTGTGGGTGTCATCCTCGATAACCCTCAAGAGGCTAAAACTCCTCATTTAGTGTCATGCTAGAGGTTCAAGGCGTTGTTGCATATTGTAAATGCAATCGAGTCATATCAGCAAAAATGACATTGATTTCTTTGAGAAGTTTAGGACGAATAAAAAAATATTTTTGTGTTCTTATCTTTCTTTTTGTTGTTCATTGCTAGAAGACTAGCAAAAGATTGTTTGGGAGTGGTGCGATAAGCACCCAAAACATCAATTTTTACACCCTAAATACACAATTCTTAAGTCCAATTATCAATTAAAGATATCTCATTACAAGTATTTTGTATATTTTGTAGGAATTCAAGCACTAATCTTAAATCATGCACAAAGTGGCACAACAAGGCTACATTCAATAACTAGAAGGCTTATTGGGAATTCACATGCTTTGATAAGGACTAAAGAATTTCAAGCCTAAGACCCATGAAGTCAAGCCCACAAAACATCAACAATTACGGATCTCGAGAAAATCAACATGAAGATTTGGACGTCGACATGGCCAACTTTATAGTAAAAAAATCTCTACAAGTCATGTTTCCTTATTCAACTCCAACATATTTCCTCATTTTACTCAAACAACTTTCCTTATTTCACTCAACCATGTTTCCTTGTTTCATTTTTACAATAAAGTTGGCCATGTCGACGTCCAAATCTTCATGTTGATTTTCTCGAGATCTGTAATTGTTGATGCTTTGTGGGCTTGACTTCATGGGTCTTGGGATTGAAATTCTTTATTCCTTCAGCATGTGAACTCCCAATGGGCATTCTAGTTGTTGAATTTAGCCTTATTGTGCCACTTTGTGCATGATTTGATATTTGTTTTAGAATTCTTACAAAATTCACAAAATACACGTAATGAGATATTTTTATTGGATAATTAGACTTAGGAATTGTATATTTAGGGGTGTAAAAATTGACGTTTTAGGTGCTTATCACCTAACACGAGATATTTCTTCCCCTTGTCCATACACTCTCCTAGCGTATCATCTGCTGACATCGGAGCACAATTCGCCAACCAATCATTCCACTTACTAATATGTTTCTTGGAGGCGTAAGAAATATCAACCTCCTTGTGCCAGGCTTGGTTGCTCATCTTCAACATATCCGGAGCGAATAAGTTGAATCGTGCATCCAGATGGAGGTCCTATGGGATCGGAATTACTTCAGCACCGCCCTTCGTTGTCTTCACCGCATCAGGACCCTCATCCACCACTTTCCCCTTGCTCACAATGATCGGCTCTCTTTCACGAGACGACTCGGAAGCACTAGACGGGGAAGAAGGAAGTAAGTTATCTCTCGGACCCGTCGTCACCTCAATGTGAGGTCAAGATTAGGACGGAGGGCAATACAGGCGATGCGAATGAGACTTCTCGCCATAAGGACAACATTCATGCGACTCTTCAACAAGCCTGGGAGACTCGTGATCCAAAGAAGGGTTATACTTAGAATTCTTCAGCGAAAAAGAACGAGTTAGACCTGCATCTGACGAAGCTTCCATACCTGCCTACGACAACAGGTTGTTCATCATCTTCGCCTGTTCGGTGCTCAACTTCGTCACATCCTCTACTCGCATGCGAGGTATGTCACAAAATTTATCACAGCTGCTTCATCCTCAAGAGAAACGGGCGTAGTTAGAAATATCCTTACAGAAAGCATGGATAACAATTTAATATGCAATTAACACTGGCAGAATCGAGAAACTGAATTAAACTTACTCAGTAGTCGAAACTCTCGCTCGATCGAACGACTAGCAAGCTCGAAATACTTCAAGTCCACAGAAGCCATGAAACAATATTTCTGCTAGAACTTGAAGTCATTAGGCAGATTGCAAAAGCAGTCCGGCGACGTCAACACACACACACACAACATGCTCGTTTATCCTAGGAGAAGTGAGCAGTTGGATCACCCTCGGAGACACTTGGACACCAACGTCCTTCGCCCTAATTAGAATGACGATCACCATCCTATACCCATTCGGCACCAGTTGTGCGGGCGCAATGCCGAGGTACGCCAGGAAGCTCAAATTTCCTTGATGACAGGAAATAGACGCTCAATTGGAGCATACATCGGTGCAAACAGATAACTCCTTCTGGAGGAGACAACGACCAATGTGAAGAACACCAAATCATCAGGGATCCCATACGTCTCATGAAGGCCTTCCAGATTCGACTCAGAGATTGACCTCTCCTTGAAGAACTTATGGCCTTTAGCATACGTTCATCAGAAAACTGATTTTGGCCTGCCATGGAAGAATCTACAAACTTTCAATCACGGAAGTTAAACAAAATCAAAAGCACGGAAAATGAAACGACAAAGCAGAATCCCTAAGATTGAATAGTAAAGAAAATAAACTCTGTAGTAAAGGGGATCTATATAAAAAACAAAATTTCTGCCCTTGTCTTTTTTCGAGCAGACGCACGCCGAATTAATGAAGCACGCTGAATTAATGAAGCACGCCGCTAAAGGAGACAATTCAGACTCAAACAAATCATGACCGCTCAGGTCCTCTACGATATGACTTGATGGACCGACGACCTGGCCCACCAACTCGGGGGGAGTAGCTGATGATACACCAAACCGTCCTTTAATCTGTGTAGTACCCGTGTCACGATAATCTCGTTAGTAGAGTGAAGCGGGCCTGATTGCTCACCCAATTTGGCATGGCACAGATGACACTAAGCCCATATTAGCAGAATCCAGATGGTTGGATCCAAATTGCAGCGCCCTATTATGCCCACACATCACATGGTCAAGCCTAATAACCATAAGGCCTAATCAGACAAGTATCTCGGGATCAACCTAAGACGGGTAGGCCAGCAGTACATTGGGTCTGACTAGGAAACAAACACATGAGTATAAGTCGTGCATGAAAACTTTCTTGCATGGACAACACTCCAAAAAGAAAATCTCTCCCGCAGATCTAGGAGCACAAGTCGTGTAGGGAAACTCTCCTACATGGACGACTCCTAACTAGGAAATGATCTCTAGCAAGATCTTTTTCCCTAAACTACATCACCAAAGGCCTAGCTGAACAAGGACTCTTTTATTATAAATAAGAGACAAAGTTGATGAACAAAGGTACGCTACAGAACTCAATTTATAGTTTTAAGCTTTTCTCAAGCATTGTCTGACTTTAACATCGGAGTGTCATCGACCACCACAACAGTGGTCCTTGGCTAACGTGTGTTCCCTGTGCAGGTCAAGGTTAAGTTCAAAGGGAACATAATTCGACTACATCAAGCAGTAATAAGGCATGATTATAATAAGGGATCACATGGATTGTGACAATAAAATCAAATTTATGAGTATAAAATAAATATTTGATTGTATATGGGATTTGAGTTGTGGGTTACATGGATTGGGTAGTAGGTTTGTTAGGATTGCCCATATGGGTTACACATATGCAACAACCACATCTCTAAAATGCTTTGTACCCCATACTAGTGTATCTTGTTTGAAATTCCAGTCTTCCTACTTTACCCCTTGCAATAACGAACATTTGCATATTTTTCCTGAAAATAAAATCAATTAGTCCATTTAGTGTAAATGATTCAAACACCACAACTATAAAGGTTTTCATAATTCGTAAAATTGTATTTCTCAACTTGTTGCATTTCATATTATAATTTTATGCAAATTCATCTTAATCTTTAAAAATCAAATTATGCAACTTTATCAAGTGGAATACAAATTTGTGTATAATTGTCAATTTTGGCAAATAATAATGCAATAAATATTGATGAAAATAGTACTATCAAATGTCAACATTTGGCATTTATCATCCGCCCTTATGATATTCCTTCAAATCAGGATCAACACCCCTCAACGCATTGGTTCTTGATGCCTAGAAACTGGGGCTGACCGAGAATCCTCTCAAAACTCGCTGAAAAATTCTAATTGTCGAGGGAAATGGCGAGGAAAACAGCGAGGGACCCCACAGGGTTGGGGGGAGCCGTCCATCCCCCCAGGATGCGCTCTTAAAACTCCGAGATGCGTGCATTGAAAAGTCAAACGCGCATCCCGAGAGAATGGACGGCTCCCCCCCTGTGGGGTCCCTCGTTGTTTTCCTCGACACTTAGACGGACCCGGGGGGGCTCCTGCGCACAAAGCGCAGCACGGGCTCCTGCGCACAAAAACCAACCGTAGGATCTGATCCAACGGTCCATATTGATGGATTTAAAAAAATTATTTTACACCGTTTTTTATCGCTTTATTGGGACTTACATTTTTTTTTTAATTTACTCCCCCCCTTTGGGTCCCACTTCTTCCATCTCCTCTCTCCAAACTTGGAAGAATGGGTTCCATTTCCTCTCCAAACTGTGGATTTGAATCTGAGGTTTATTTCACAGTTTTTAGGAAAGAACACACTCTTATTCACTCTCACATACCCTGCGAACACTCTCACATACTCCGTCGATCCAGGCTGCAAACACCCTCCTGCGATCTGTGCGCATGAGCCCCCACCCAGACTTTTCTGTGGTTTATAAATGGCCAACCCAGACTTTTCTGTGGTTTATATTCTTGATAGTGATAAAAAGCTTTAACATTTCTTCCTGGTGAAGACCAATTTATACTCTTTATAAAGTTTTTAAATGGGTCGGTCACTTTTGGTTTGTTTGATTTTGTTTCAGATCTTAGCAATCCATGCAATGGGGTCGGAACAAAATCTACCATCAGCTGAAGCACCTGCAATGTAATTACAAGACAAGGAGTTGATCTTGGAAAGCATCATCATCATTCACCAAATGAGTCTATAGCTGGTGGAGGTGTTATTATTGGTGGTTTGGCTTCTGCAATGTTTGCTGCTGTGTTTTGTTATATTAGAGTTACAAGAAGAAAACACACCGATCAAATCCAAGGAGTACAAATGCATAGAGGTTTTACAAACACCACTTGAGAACAGAAGAAGATGGGATGGTTTATATTGTTAGGGAAGAGTGTGTGGTGTTTGTGTTATTGATGTAAACTTAGCTACTTGGGGTTTGATGGTTAATGTACAATGCAACAATTTTATGTATAAAATCTAGCATATACTTTTTACTGGTCTTATACCTTCTTGCTCTGTTTTGTTATTTTGATGTTAATTAGTTGTTTACTTTAATCCATTCAATCAAGCCAAGTTTTGCAATGTTGTTAATAGATGATTAACAAATTATAGGTACATATGCATTCAATCAAGACAAGACATGCAATATAATATGGAGGATTTGTAACTTATGGGTTTAACTAATCCCTTCAATCAAGCTATAAGCTTTGCAATCTAATAGTCTAATGGAAGCTTAACAAGTTGTTGGTGTTTGTACAGTCATTTAATCCAATGGAGGACATATGAAGGGATCGGTGGGGGCTCATGCGCACAGATCGCAGGAGGGTGTTTGCAGCCTGGATCGACAGAGTATGTGAGAGTGTTCGCAGGGTATGTGAGAGTGAAACAGAGTGTGTTCTTTCCTAAAAACTGTGAAATAAACCTCAAATTCAAATCCACAGTTTGGAGAGGAAATGGAACCCATTCTTCCAAGTTTGGAGAGAGGAGATGGAAGAAGTGGGACCCGAAGGAGGGGGGTAAATTAAAAAAAAAAAATGTAAGTCCCAATAAAGCGATAAAAACGGTGTAAAATAATGTTTTTAAATCCATCAATATGGACCGTTGGATCAGATCCTACGGTTGGTTTTTGTGCGCAGGAGCCCGTGCTGCGCTTTGTGCGCATGAGCCCCCCGGGTCCCACTTAGACGGGTTCAAACTCGCCATATAATACCGAAAATCTTTGCGAACGGTGGGGTCACCAAGTAGCTGATCCACCTCCTCGCTGCTCGAGATAGAGTCACAAGTCAACTTCCCGAAGGAAGTCATCCCCATAATCCACCTATAAAACTCGTCCTCGATATCAACTAAAGTGGCAATGAATCCAGGGACCTAGTCCCTATAAGCTTCCTGTACTCCCGACTTACTTGCGAAAAAAAAACAGGGACTTGGAGGCTATCAGAAAAAGTACCTCATGGACGTGCTTGAGCACCTAGACTTGAGCTTCGCCATGTTCGGATGGAGATGGTCCAGAGATGCACTTGCCTCAGCTACTATCAGACCCTTTGACAGAGACAAGAACCCTAACCCAATCCTTGTCACAATCCGAAAAATCCCATACAAAACCGGGCAAGTTTTTCCTAGTCTTTAGTTTGCAGATCCCCGAGTTGGTTTTTTTTGTTTAAGGATGTATTGGGAACATATTTGTTCTAAGTTTTTCTCAATGTCCAAAGCTTCAAAAATCCTATCACAACCCGAAGGATCCTCTACATGTTCCCATTCCCATGGCAATGAGTGATCTCATAGAAATTGAGATCCTCAACACTCGGTTGCGACAACGGAAAGCTCAACCCCGAATGCATCTGATCCAAGGTTATGCCGAGTTAAAAACCCGAGAGCGGCGCTTGCTAACACTGGTAAATGGAGTCCATCAAGTAAACTAACTTAATGTTATTCAGGAGATCGAAAAACCTCCTCAGATGGTCTGTTGTAATAAATAGGATCCTCAATCTCCCATTTCGGCGGAGAACCTTCCTTACATTAGATCTCGTTGTCTGCTTATACATAACCATCTTGGTCTCTCATAGGTTTAACTAGAGAAAGAGAAGTGTTCAGACCTTACCTGAAGGCTCCGAACAACTCCCTCGGACAAAACGCTTTGCTCAATCCCCAACATTGTTCCTTGAATTTATAGTTAGTAAGGGAAATTGAAGGGACACTTCATGTATAACCGCTGAGACGATTCGCCTCCAACCTACCAGGACGTGCCACGTGTCCCTTGGGATAGTGAAAAGCCTCCGGGTTAGGCGCAGGGGCAGATCCAGGATTGCAGATAAACAGGGGCAAAAAAATATATAACATTTTCAAGAAATTAGTAAAGGCATCAAAGTTTGTCTTCTTTTTCTGGGTTCTGTTTAATTGATGGAGATATACAACATAAAAATTTTAATTTTTCTGTACATTGCAAACATGCTATGTATGTCAGTGTGTGTGTAGTGTGGAATGTGTACATGTGGTGTGTATGGAGTGTGTTTGTCTTTGAGTGTGAGATTGATTGCTTAGTAACATTTTATGTAGAGCATTTTTTTTTTTTTTGCTTTTATAGAAAGATCATTAAGGCTTATTGTGAGATTGTTTTCAAGAAGGATGAGATTGGCTTGGAGATATTTCATATTGTATTGCCTGCTGTAATGGCTTTAGCCGTTGATCGCATTGCTTTTTTGATTGACACAACATTCACCGGACACATAAGTTTGTACTGTTTTTTCTTTTCTTGTTAGTTGTAATATTAGATGGAGAATCTCTGAATCGGCTGACATGAAAAACTATATTAAATTCAGGAATTTAGGTTTCAGAAATTTATTATAATTTTTATTGCAAGACCAGGGCATAAAATCAACAAGTCGGAGATGGAGAAATAAGAACATCAAACAAACTCACCTGTTTCAGACGGAGATGAAGAAGAACTGAAGAAGATATCGCAAGACGCAAGCGCAGACACAAAAGGCTCGATTGCTCTTGCGATTTGGAATCTATGATGTTTTTTTATAAGAGGGAGCAATATGAAATTTCAAGGGGAGCAATATGAAATTTCAAGGAGGGCTATATAAATTTTCAAAGGGGAATAATAGTGAAATTTTAACTACTTTAATGATTTTTTTACAAAACCTGACCCCCTTATCCAAGCAGTGGATCCGCCCATGGTTAGGCGGTGGACTTCCTTGGCATCCCGATCCAATAATTAGAATACCAACCCAGTGGGAGGGGGCGAATGATGATACACATAATATACACACCCCGACCTGACAATATCCACATAGCCCGAGACATGCCAAATGTGGCTCGAGACAACCCATAAACTTTCTGATTTGGAAAAAATCAGCTTTGATATCGTAGAGGAGAATACTGACACAGAGATACGGTCAAACAAGTATAAAAACACACTCATTTTTATAGAACCAGATACACAACAATCCCCAAATGAACCAAACTACTTCTAAATCTCGACTTTTTTTTTGTTACTGAAAGTCTCTACCTGAATAACCAACCCAGATTGGTGTTTTGTGTAGGTACCACCAACTTGCTTCTCAACCTGACTCCTGCTCTTTTCCAGGAGAAGTTTCGATCACATATTTTCTCTCCTCATGTGTGTGTTTGTGTTAACAGACGATGGTATTGATGCTTCCTTCGCAATTCTCCTGGATGTCAGCTTTCCTACCAATTTGTTGCTATCAAGGTTGTTTAACATATTAGTGACCATTCCAATGCAATTTTCGTCATGGATGCAAATGACGAAGCTGTTTGGAACTGATTTTTTATTGCATATTTTTTGTGACATACCAAGTTCCGTTTGGTTGGGATCCATATAATTGTTAAGCAATAGGTTTCCCTAGTTATGGTGCTCCTATTTGACATGAATGGCATTTAGCATAGAAATACAAATCATTAGTAAAAGGCAATGACTATTTGGTACCACAACTTGCACTCACCCACACCACCCAGCCAATTTTTTTGTTTTTTTACACGCTCTCCCATACCACCAAAAAAAGCATTATTCGTCGTATTCTTCTCTCATCCTCTTTTCTTAAGAACAATAACAACAACCTGGAAGGGGGTAACAAGGAAGGGAGTGATCGATTGCGAGGGATGGTGAGAAACGACCGATGATAGCGAGAGATAAAGGAGATGGAACGACAACCACTGTCACCCCTTATCATCTTTTTCTTCTCATTTTCCTCTTCATCATCTTCTTTTCCTCCCCCTCTCCCAGTTCTCCCACTATCTCTTCTTCTCCCATTCTCTCTCAGTTTCCCTCTATTCTTCTCCCACTCTCACTTCTTCTTGCACAGACTGTCACCCTTATCCTTCTTCCCCTACTCGTCACACCCTGTTTTTATTTTTTTTCCTCGCAACGGCCCGTGCGATTGGGGAACCCATCCTCCCACGGTCCACTGCGAGGGAAAAAAACAAAAATAGGGTGTGATGGGAAGGAAAAAAAGGAGAGGGAAAGGTGCAACGACGGAATCAAGGTTGAGATCCTGTAAATGCTCCAAATCCTATGCTTCTTCGACTTCGTCTTCAATTTCAATTTGAGAGGATAGAGAGGATATGCGAGGGGTGCTTTAGGGTGCCCCCGGATGGAAAGGGAAGAGAAGAAGAAGATGCAAAGAAGAAGAAGATCAGAGAAAAATAAGAGTGGTGGTGAGAAGAGAGGAAGTTGGAAGGGAGAGGGAGTTCTCCATTGTTTTGAATTTGGGCGGGGAGAAAGATTTAAGTTTTTCTTTTGGTAGCGACTACTTCACACCACCAAAAGTGCTTTTTCACACCACCATTGAGGTTGTTTTTTCTTACTTACTCACACCACCAATAAATATGCATAACCTAACAGAGAAACTCAAACTCAAAAAAAAATAAAAACAGGGTAACTTTCGACCAACTTAAATCCTCAATTGAGACTGATTCTCAAGCTCATCAACACACAAACATTGTAGTACTCTGCGTTATCTAATAAATACAACTTGAATCACTTGAAAATCTTTTGAAATGAGCAAGTTATGGTCATTTTACTAAAGTCGCACAAATCTGTCTCACAATGAAAACGGGATAGTGTCTCTGACTTTAGGCCAACTTATGTGATCGATCAAGACCGATTCTCTAGTTAATTAAAACATAACAATTATAGTACTCTGAGTTATCTAATAAAAAAAGATTGAATCACTTGAAAATGCTTCGAAATAAGCAAGTTATGGTCATTTTACTAAAGTCGCGCAAATATGTCTAGCAATGAAAATGGGATAGTGTCCCTGACATTCGGCCAACATATGTGCTTGTTTGAGAATCTCAAACATTGTATTACTCTGAGATATCTAATAAAAACAACTTGAATCACTTAAAAATGTTTTGAAATGAGCAAGTTATGATCATTTTACTGAAGTCGCGCAAATCTATCTTGCAATGAAAACGGGATAGTGTCCATGAATTTTGGCCAACTTATGTGCTCGATTGATACCGATTCTCAAGTTGATCAAAACACAAAGGTTGTATTAGTCTGAGTTATCTAATAAATATAACTTGATTCACTTGAAAATGTTTTGAAATGAGCAATTTATGGTCATTTAACTAAAGTCGCGCATATTTGTCTGAAAAAATTTGCTGAAATTTCCTGTTCGCGCATATCTGTCTGAAAAAGCTCTTGTTCTGGGCGAACAGGAAATTTCAGCAAAAAAATTTTACTGTTCGCCCAGATCAATACGAAAACCTCGCATTGTCTCACATGAACAAATTTTTTTGTGATTCTGAAAAGTTTTCCGAAGTTTACTTTGTTTTTGTGATTGAAAATATTTCTGAAGTTTCTATGAGATTAATTTGTTTTTCTGAAAATTTTTGAGAGGCTGCGATTTGGGGTTCGATTTTGAGGAAGAGGGGAAAAGATTTTGAGGGAGAGGCAAGAAATTTAAATGTGGGAAGACTGATAGTTAAACCAGTTACTGCCGCTATCCACTACTACAACACCCACTCTCTCCATCTGTTTCTCCCAATTCAGATTAAACACTCCATATTTTTGTAAATGCCACTCCTCATATCACTGAATCTACCTTACAATCATTTAATTTTGTTCCATAAATATATGTCCAAAATACACAAAATTACGAACCCATGTTTTTATCACTAGAAATCCAAAATATAAAATACTCCCACTACAACTCATCCTTATTTGTTTCTTGTTATCCAGAGTCATGACTACCCCATAGGAGACATTTTCTTATGACATGCATACTAAAGATGTAGTTACAAATTATTTTTGTATGTATATTAGGGTATTCCCCGTGACGTTGGCACTCCATACTTTCCCCCCAAATATCATGTACTGAACACCCTTGCTACCATCCACATTTTTTCCCTAAATAAGTTTTGAAGTGCAAGCCTATCCTAAGATAAAAATATATATTATAAACTTTAGGGTTTGACTCAGTCAAAATTTGAATCAATTGGGAGAAAAATTCCAACACCGAAAGTGAGTTCTCCCCTAAACTTTTAATTTTCCAAAACATGAAGTTTAGGGTTTTTATCTAAATGTGCATTAAGATGTCTATCTCATTTATTATTTTTTTTCCTATTATAATCGGTCTGTCTCATTTCTTTGAAACGGTAGTGAAAATACTAACAACGTAAAATGCATCAGACATTTTTAATAATAAAATATAATATTTTAATTTTGAGAAGAAAAAAACATCAAAATTTCTCTATCTACTACATGTACATTCCACCAACTTTTTCACCATTTTTTTTTTATTTTCTTTGCCCTTCTACATGTTTTATACTTACATATATATCATTATAGAAAATGAAACTCAACCCTCAACATTTTTGTTAAACTTTTAATCATAACCATCTTTTATCTCAAATTTCGTATGAATAGTGAAACACCTTGCTGGTTTATAAGATAGATTGCTAAATATCATAGTTCGGACTCAGAATGGGCCCTATGAAGTATGTGTATTGTGCCTACCAATTCACCTTTTTCCTTTTTGTCGGAGGATTTTCCCCCGGGTTCGGCTTTACTCCTGGTGGTTCGTTCCTCCTCTAGGGCGATGTAACTTTGTGCTTCCTTCACCAAGTCCACCATATTTGCTGGTGGGTCTGTTAGGAATTTGTAAAACTTGTCGTTCCTCAGACCGTCGTTGAAGGTTGCAACGGCTATTGCGTGGCACACGTTGACGAAAGTTAGATCGCTACTGAAATGCGTGACGTACGCTCTCAGTGTCTCGTCAATTTTTTGCTTCATTGACTTGAGCGTCTTCATCGTTAGTAGGATTTGTTGTATATAAGATGATCTTATATCTGTCTCGGGTCCGTCATCGCTGCTGCTGTTACGGGAGAATGAGTTTACTTCCCATGCATTGTTGGCACAGTTGAAAGTGATGGTGTAGCGCCAGTTTGAGCGTTTTGACGTGTCCCCTTGTTCTCCATTGTTGTGTGATATGGTAGTAACCATCTTCTCATATTCTGAAGATAGACGATGTTAGTAATTGGTTAGGAACTTTGTCGTTCCCATAGACGGCGCCAAACTGATGCAGTCGATTTTCGCTCTCTGCGTTGACCATGACCTACAAACCTGCTGACCTGCACAAGGAACATACATGAGCCACGAACCATCGTTGTGTTGGCCGATGACACTTCGATGCTAAAGTCAAACAGGGATCTGAGGAAGGTGTAATGTTGTAAACAGGAATTTGTAGCGTACCTTAGCTTACCAACCTCATGTCTTATTTATAGTGCTGGAGTCCTGGTTTGTTCAGGCCATCGGTAGCGTAGTTTAGGGAAGGATATCTTCCCATGCATTGTTTACTTCCCATGCATTGTTGGCACAGTTTGAGCGCCAATTTGAGCGTTTTGACGTGTCCCCTTGTTCTCCATTGTTGTGTGATATGGTAGTAACCATATTCTCATATTCTGAAGATAGACGATGTTAGTAATTGGTTAGGAACTTTGTCGTTCCCATAGACGGCGCCAAACTGATGCAGTCGATTTTCGCTCTCTGCGTTGACCATGACCTACAAACCTGCACAAGGAACGCACATGAGCCACGGACCATCGTTGTGTTGGCCGATGGCACTTCGATGCTAAAGTCAAACAAGGATCTAAGGAAGGTGTAATGTTGTAAACAGGAATTTGTAGCGTACCTTAGCTTACCAACCTCATGTCTTATTTATAGTGCTGGAGTCCTGGTTTGTTCAGGCCATCGGTAGCGTAGTTTAGGGAATGATATCTTCGTGGAAATCCTTCTCTAAATAAGAGTCATGCAGTGAAGGGAAGTTCCCATTTTAGCTTTGTGCTTCTAGATACGCGAAAGATAGTTTCCAATCAGAGAGTAGTCCATAGATAGAAGTTTCCATGTGCGACATATACTCTGGTATTTGCTTCCTAGTTGGAAGCAAAATATTGTTGTCTTGCCTATCCGAAGTTGATCCTCGAGATACTTGCCTTATCAGGGTTTACAGGTATTGAGAATAGCTGTGAAACACATGAGCTTAGCAGGTCATAATGCTTTGTGTCCGTCTGGTGAACTGCATTGTGCGGGATTGAAACCGCTTGGGCCGGATCGGTGTTTGGGTTGACGCTTGGGCCAATTATTTCTCAAGATCATCATAATACGTGTATGGTGTAAAAGAGAGACGTTTTGGTGTATCATCAGATATCTAAAAATTACTTCTTGGAGATTGATTGTAATCTTCTTGTTCTTCATCAATAAGTGTATCTCAAAGGGTGGTCTATCATCATTTGTGGAGTAGGCAATTCGCCGAATCACAAATACTTGTATCTCGATTATGTGTTTACTTTGTTACTTTACACATGGATCAAATACAATTCTAGGATTTTTTTTTCGATTGATCAATCTTGGTATTCTAAGATCTTCTGAGTAGTTTCATAAAATGTCAATCCCGTGGCTCATAAGATCAATGCAAGAGGATCCTCTTCAAGTTCCTCGCATTGGGAATGCTACCGAAATTGTGGAGACAAGAAACGAAGAAAGGGAAATATTGGGACTCGGGGGGGCTCCTGCGCACAAAGGGACCGGAGGAGCTCCTGCGCATAGATCTGGGCCGTCGAATCTGATGGACGGTCCAGATCTGTGGATTTGAAAGAAAAAAAAATTTACACTTTTTAAAAACTTTTTCTCTCTTTACAAAAATTCACATTCTTCCTTGAGCCAATGGCTTGCTGAGATTGTTTGCGATGAGCAATGGCTCCTTGAATTGAAATTTCAATCTCCGAATTCGCGCTGTTGCATCTTTTAAGCAAATGTACTTCATAAAATCCATTTGAACTTGCACTAGAAGATGATGATGATGAAGAACCTGAAGACAATGAAAATGATGTAGATTTACTTGATGAATGCTTCTTCATTGATAATGAAAATGACCTCCTTTGGGTACTAGTAGTAGTGCCACTATAGATTTGGCCAAATGGGTTTTTCTTTCCACCATTCATATACTTGTTCAAGCTCTCCTTGGCTCTTGAAACCGTTTCTTCGCCTTCCTTCTTCGTAGCTTCAACAAAGACATCATCATCAGAACACTTTGAACTAGGGGTGGGCATTTAGGACCGAAAACCCGGACCGACCCGACAACCGGACCGATAGGGTCGGTTCGGATCGGTTTTAATTATTTAAAAAAAATTCGGTTGTAAAAGCCCGGCCCGGCCCGAAGTTTCTGGTCCGGGCCTCGGTTTCTATTTCTGAAGCCCGTCGAGTAACCGGCCCGCCCCGACTCCTTCACTTAAATAATTCTCTCTCCCCTCAAACTCCCTCAACTTCAAAAAATTCAGAGAGGAAAACCAGCGAGGACACCTCCCTCTCCCTCTCCCCTCTCTTCTCACAGCGAAGCCGCGGAGGCCGCTACCCTCTCCCCTCTCTTCTCACAGCGGAGGCGGAGGCCGATCTGAGGCCGCCTCCCTCTCCCCTCCCTTCTCACAGCGGAGGCGAAGCCGTGGACTCCTCTTCTCACAGCGGAGGCAGAGAGATCTTGATCTGATCTTCTCGGATCTGCTCTTCTCACAGCGGAGGCGGAGATATCTTCTGATCTTCTAACAGCGGGAGGCGGAGAGATCTTCTCGGATTTGATCTTGATCTCAGATCGGATCCTGATCTCGATCTGATCCTGATCTCGATCTGATCCTGATCTCGATCTGGATCTGATCTGGATCTCACTCGATCTGATCAGATCTTGATTTGATCAGATATCAGATCTTGTAATTTGTTGTATTTTTTTTTTGTAATTTTTTGATATAATTTTTGTTGTATGCTATAATTTTTTGATATAATTTTTTTTGTAATTTTTGTAATTTTGTTGTATGGTTTCAGTATTTTTTTTTTTTAATACTGTAGAAGCATTCTTTTGCTCTTAGGATCGAGACCGGCCCGTAAATCGGTTAACCGAGACTTCAGTTACCCGATCAACTCAGTCCGATTTCGGTTCTTATAAACACGGGCCCGAAATTTTCGGATCGATTTTCAATTTTTAGCTTTTGAGCCGGGTACCCGTACTTGCCCAGCCCTACTTTGAACACTTTGTTTTGGTAAACACATATTTGAGATAAGCCCTTGAAGCCTTGAGTTTCATACCCAAGGAAGATTGCTTGATCAATTTGAGCTTCTTAGCCCAAGACTTTTTTGGGTGGTCAGCAATGAAACCACTCACATCAGTGTTGCATTCGAAGAAATACTCCTCTGGGTTGCAAGACTCAAATGGGGTACTAGTAGTAGTATTGGTGGTGGTAAAAGGGGTCATACAGTTTTCTTCAAAGGGATCAGTTTTCATGTTGTCATCAAAAGTAGAGTTGGAAGAAGACGCAGAGGTAGAGAAGTTTCGTGTTGTCATCAAAAGTACACTTTGAGTTATAAAGAGAGAAAAAGTTTTTAAAAATTGTGATTTTTTTTTTCTTTCAAATCCATAGATCTGGACCGTTCATCAGATCCGACGGCCCAGATCTATGCGCAAGAGCTCCTCCTGCCCTTTGTGCCCCCCGGTCCAAAATATTGCCCAAGAGGCGTTAAGTAGACTGGACATGTTGCAGGCTATTCAGAACTTGGAGTTTCACAAAAAAGTCCAAATGCTGACTTTTCAGCGCTACAACAAATCCTCAAAACTGCATTGAGCATATGTTGCATTTAAGTGCATCCACAATAGAACAAGGGTTAGTTGGGCTCACTAGATTATTTAATTTTTTTTTTTTTACATATAGGCTGCAAGACTTCTTTTAAACACTGTTTTGACTTGGGCTCCTCCCTTCCCTTATTTCTTTTTTGCTTTCTTCCCCAACGAAGTTCTTTTCTTCTCTAGCAAATAGTTGTATTAGCATATTAAGACATTTCCAATGATTTATTAGTTAATGTACTTTAGTCCTTTAATAAGTATACACTTACATTAAATTATTCTGATTTATCAACTAAGCCCAAAAAACTGAAACATGGTTCAAATTTTGAAAATTACGACAAGATAATGAAATTTGAAAGGTAACAATAATTAGATTTATATAGCAAAATAATACATATTTGTGGTATAACATTATCAACTTGATCTTCAATGGGCTTAAAATTGTTTATAATATTGGCTACTGGATTCTATCAATGCATTTAGTTATTCTCGCCCAGTAGTTGCATATCCTTCTGGTCGCTCATTGTGTTCCTGTGCAATTCTGGTTGCAAGCCTTTGTTGTCTCTTACACAAATCTTCTTCTAATGCAAACAACTTCTTATTGCAAAGATTATATTTTTGCATTTAACCTTCAATTTCGATTTGTAATTCCCTAACAACAACAGATTACAAAATTTTTTGTGATTACTTCAACATCTATGCAGCTGAATCGGCTTGATGTAACTCCAACAAATGATATCTTAAAAGGTAAACATCTAACCCAAACTTGTGAACGTCATCAATTTGTTTATATAATTTAGACATATCTGGGGCATTAATCCTCAAGTAATACATTTCTGGAGCCGTTGAGAAACATAACTCCCCATAGTTTATTTGGCTAAGGCGTAATCTGTAACACCCGTAAATTTTACCTTAGCTAATTTACTTCATTTTGGATTAATTTCAGTTTGAAAAAAAAAAAAAAAAATTTGGGAGTTTCTTTTAGAGGTGGTGCCCTCAAATTTTCAATGGGGGCGGATAGCCTCTCAAGTTTTATAAGGGGAGAGGACCCTTTTTCTACCCTCTTCTCCTTCACACTCCCCTGCATGTTTTCCTCTTCATCTCTGCCGACAAGCTTGATCTGTGACTGTGATCGAGCTTTGCAACAGCTCCCACCGGCCCTAGCACCCCTAGTTCTCTTTTTTCCCCCTTCCTCCCATATCTTTCCTGTCTAATTTTCGCACCATAAACAGGTTCGTAGAGAAGGAGAGAGCTCGATCAGAGATGTTGTCGGCTGTTCGAGCAGCTCAGCACCGATCCCTCCCTTCGATGGTGTTTGTGTCGACGTCTTGAGCCGGTAACTCCCACAAGTAGAGGTAGGTGGTGGCTTGGCCGGAACATTTTGAAAAATCAAAGAAGGTGAGCTTATCAGGGAGGTTCACCGGCGCAAATTCGCGTAGTAATTGTGTAGGTGAACTGCGGTTATCTTTGCAGTGGTTTTGTGGCATTGTTCTGGCAAATATTTGGTTTGTTGCCATTGTTGGAGGAGGTCAGACCTGTGTAGGAGTGGTTTTCGGAGGCTTTTTGCCAAAATTTGACTTCTTCAGAGGGATAACTAGACTTGTTTTGACGGTAAGCAAAATTTCAATCCTTCGTCGGATTGTTTCATTTCTTTTTCGCAATCTCTGAGTAGATCTCTCACTATGGGGACTGTATTTGCAGTGTTGGGAAGATTTCAGAGTCACAAAAATTTGATGATTCGCGAATTGGGAGCTTAGGTCGGTAGGATCTGGGTTCTGAAAACCCATTTCGCTCAGGTGAGTGAGAACTTTGTTCGTAAATTTTGATTTTCCCAAAACTTTTCTCGGGTATTTTTCATAGTATTAAAAAAAACCTGGAAGTTCCATGATTTTGTGTTTTTGGTCAGTTATCATTGAGATTGAACTTCCTATGCTTGTTGCATGATATTCAAAATAGTGTGACGGTAAGCTGGTTATATGGTTACAGATTTGGATGTTTACTTATAGCGTAATATTTGGATATGACATATTAAAGCAATTGTAAATTGAGCATCCATAGCATGTAATACATAAGTCTGTGATCATTTTAGTTATGGTATTTACTAATTTATTTCAGTAATCGACTTGCATCATATAAAACTATATTTTCTCACAATTCTAGCCAGATGGATATGCATACTGTGTTTGGTGTATGATAGGTGGATATATACAATGTGGCAGGTGTATATCAGAGATGTGTATACTGTGTTTGGTGCACATTAGGAGGACATGCACACTGTGTCTGGTGCATGTCATGTAGATATGCATAATGTGTTTGGTGCATATCAGCGGTTCAACACCAAGTACTACGGGAAACTACGTTAGGTAGTAGCGCCATGACCTAGAGAACATGGTTTATTTTTATCGGGTTGATAGTTTTTCGCTGCACGCTATACTTTGGGATTTGGGCCGCTCGATTGATCATCTGTGGCAAGGTGTATGTCCTAGAGGTGGTATTCCGCCTGGGAACATACACACCAGGAGTGGTATCGGTGCGTGTATAGAGGTATGTCAGAGTGAGACATATTCAGCACGGAGGTGCGATTGTGGGAAAATATATGGTTTTGAGCTCATATTGCAGCTCATTTACATTGTTAAGTTATGATTGTCTTTGATCAGTGTTAGTTGATATTATGCATGCTATTTGAGATAGATTATTTGGGTCTCCTTGTACCAAGTAGTGTTGATCCGTTTGTTTGTTCATGGCAAATGGGTGTACCCATATCTGGGTTTAGGTGGTGGTGTAATTGGTGGCGGTGCCGCTGGAGGTGCTGAGTGATCGAGTGGTTGTCTGCGGGTTTTACAACTGAGTGGCAGGGTTCGTTTCAGATCTAGGATTTTGCGTTTTGTAAGTCTTTGTGACTTAGGTGGTATTTTTGAAGAACAAATGAAATCCATGGATGTTAGTGTTGCCTTGTACATAGTGATGTTGGTTCTTAATTTATTTTTTTCGCATGTAACAATAGTAACCATTGGCAAGTAAAGAAATTATATTCGCATGTAACAATAGTATCCATGGATGGCAGTGGCTGTAGGAACAGAACACGTAAGAAAGTAGCTTAAAAGGAACCAGAGACTCTGGAGGAGGCTAGTCATCCAATCAATTTCATATTTTAGCAAGGGAGACATCACAAAGAAATTATATTTTGATGTTATACAATCATCATCATCATCAAAGCTCATTTCCGATATTTTTGGGGTCGGTTACATGGATTTTAGTTCTTCAAGCAATGCGGTCTTCCCACATATTCTCGCCTAATCCAAACTCAATGATATCTTCATTCACCACCTTCATCCAAGTTTTCAACGGTCGTCCCCTCTGTCTATACCCTCCATTAACTTGCCAATCTAGACATTTTCTAATTGGCGCCGTGCTTGGTCTCCTTCGCACATGACCAAACCAAATCAAGTTAAACGTCTTTCTCTAATTTTGTCCTCTATGGGCGCTACACCTAAGTATCTCCTAATTCTTTCATTTCTAATTTTATCCTTACGAGTTTTATCCTCACGAGTTTTATCCTCCTTTGCACATGATCAAACCAAGTTATTCTTTCATTGATGTTATACAATGTGCATATATAATTTGTCCTACTATTTTGTAACGGTGTACAAGAGAACTTAAATAAGCGTATTTTGAAATGAAATAACCAAATATCTAACATTAGTACGATTCTATCGTGAAGTGTCTGACATCAAATATTTGTTGTTTCTACTGGTTTGCTATGCAAAATGTGAAATACAAGGCTGCTAACAAAAGTCAGAAAGACATCACCACCATTGTTTTCTTCCGTTTCCTCTGTTCTTTTCATAATTGGAGACAGTGAAGCTTCTAGACAGTAACAATACAATATCTTTTGCCCACAAGACTCCACAACTAAGATGGATTTTGAACTAGCTTTGGATGGGTGGCGGCATAAATGGAGAAGTTCGGATCAACCTTTAGGTGGGAAACAAGGTGCTGACATCTGGCCGTAATACTTCCATTACTTCCTGCATATAGTCAAGCTTTCCCATTTAGGCTTGTTGTTGCTCTGAACAGGTCCTCCCCGACCTTCATATAGGATAGCATGGTGGCTGAAAAGATACGATGTACATGTAAACAATTAAGGTGTACAATACAATGTGTCATGTTGTGTATCTATATAATTTTATCAATAGTTTAACTTTCATATAAAAAAATTTCACACGTCTTTTTTGTTATATTACTATAGTGAAATGAAACACTAACCTTGCACATTTTACAAACATGAACACCCAACATGAAAAAGATAGAAAAGGCCTTTTAAATTTGTTATGATTCCTAATGTTTTATCTATGATTTTATTTTCTAACAAAAAATATTATTACATCTTAATAACTACTATAAACTTCCTAAATTAACCAAGTTAATTAAAATTAAATATTTAATATATTTGTACGATTATCTTAAAATTAAATATGGCTAACCATGATTTTGTTGGACGGGTTCTTCAATAGTTACCATATCATTTTAAAAGACAAAAAAAGGTTCATGAAATTAATAAAATATAATAGCATGAGGAAATCCATCATTTCTATTAGATCTAGATCTAGTTTTCTTAGTTGCCTTCAAACATTATCATGTGAGTTGTAAGGTTATACATGAAATCTCAAAAATTCTCATCCAGAATGATTAGTTTGGATGAGTTCTTTGTGTTTTGTTCAATAGCCAACACTATGATAAGATGTTGGCATGGTTCAATCATACCGCAATGATATTCACATAATTATTACATAATATATCCTTCAATTTATATATGTTAGTGTTTTGATTATTATATTTTATAGTAATTATTTCGTTTTCATGTCTTTGTAGGAATTTGAGTGTAAACGATAAAATCATATTAAGGCGACAAGTTAAGGAACGACAATTGGTCGATTCTAGCGGTGGTACAAAGTATAGGGTCACACATCTAAACCCAAAACCTAAACTCATAACCTAAATCCAAAACCTAACCCATAAATCCAAAACCTAAGCCCATAACCTTAACCCAAAACCTAACCCATAAACCCAAAACCAAGCCAATAACTTAAATCCAAATCCAATGCTAGCCCAATCAAACCCTAGACACATTCCCTAAATTATTCAAGATTCTGATTTATTTTTGCCTTAAATCACTCATTGAACCCTCCCTTGAACTTGTCCATATTCATTTTCTCCTAATTATCTATAAATACAAAAATTCAATGGATGAGAAAGGGGAGGAAGAGAAGGGAAAAGAAAAATTACAGAAAATTAAACCCTCTTCCTCACAAAGTGATTTTCATCACACCAGAGCCACCACCATCACCACCTCACCCCGCCACCACCGTGCGAGCATCGTCACCACCACGAAACAGGGGAGTGACAACCCTGTTTCGCATCAGACATCACTTCGCCATCACCACCATCACCCTTCATCTCGTCGTCCCTCCCTCTCTCTGCCACCACCACTGCACGAGCACCGCCACCACCACGAAACAGGGGAGTGACAACCCTGTTTCGCGTCAGACCTCCTCCTCGCCACAGACCCTGCTCCCTGTTTTCCTATCTTCTCCACGATCTCTCCCTCCTCCAACTCGCCCTCTCTGTTCCTGCATCACAACAGACCGAGAACCACCACCACGCCGCGAAACAGAGCCTCACCGCAGCTCTGTTTCGCCTCGCCGCCGCCACTGTTCCTCCTCTTCTCTCGGCCTCTATTCGTCTCGAGCTCCTTCCTGCCTCCCTCTCTCATGACCACCGTCGCAAGCGGCTCTTCAGCATGCGGCACAAATCACCGCGACAGGAGAAACAGGGCTCCGCAAACTCTCTGTTTTGATTTTCTTTCTGCTTCCTTTCCTTAATTCAGTGTTTCCTCACTTTCTCTCTCTTTTTGCAGGTTCAGAACCAGTCGGAGGAGCGAGGAGCGAACCAACAGACGCGAAGAACAGCACCGCAAGCGGCGCTGTCGCGTTGGAGACGAAAGGAACTGTAGCAGAGGCGTGGGAATGATTTAAAATCTGTTTTTCGCTATTTGCACCCCCGGTTTCTCTCTGTACTACCACAAAGCTTGTGTACTTCATTTTCTCGGGATTCGTGTTCGAACCAACTACTGAGTACCACCACATCGAGTTTGCGACAAACTAAATGGGTTGTATAAGTTATTGTGATTGATTTTACTGAATTGTGTGCTTAATTGTTAATTACAATTTATTTCTGAAAGTTTTTGATAAATTGTTTTTGCTTGAAATAATTTGTTAATGTTTGATAGAAACATGATATAATTTAATTTGATTTTAACGATCATATATTTGGTGTAAGCAAGAGATTCTCATTCCTAAAGCTTCTCGTTTTTAAATTCAGTAATTTAGATTTAAATAATTTTTGCTAACTCATTGGTGAGTCCAAGCCCACAAAATTCACATTTTTCTTTTATTTTACTTTTCTTATTTTTAAATTTATTGTTAGTTTAGTTTTAAAATGCTGTAATCCCATTTTCCATTTAAATTAGTTTAAATTAAATTATAAATTTTAATTGCATCCACCTTCCTCGTGGGATCGATCCGTACTTGCCGTTGTCTATCAGTTAGGCACCGTGCACTTGCGGTTATTACAAGTGGGTTAAATTAGCCTATTAATTTAAGTTAGTTAAGCTCGCAATACGCAACACTAATGAACAACTCATTTTGTGGTTTGGTTGGGTTGCACCAGTATCTTAAAGGATTTGTGTCTGGTTGAATTATGTACTTGATTTTGTGCATCCTTTCAATGCTATAGTCAACAATTGGTTGAGATTTGGCATAGTTCAATCATATACCCTAATGTTGATAAACACTCAATTTTGTGGTTAGATTTAGCGGCGCCAATATCTCAAAAGATTTGTTTTTGTGGTAATGAGTTGATGAATTTAGTTTTACATGGTAGACACGAATTTCTTCCTCAAATATTCTCTTAACTTTGTTTTTTTTTATTATTTTATTATAAGTTTTAACCATCTCAGATGAGTCAATCTTTACATGCCAGGAATCATTAATCTAACTGTCTCAAAGGATTGTTTCATGTTTTTCTGTATTTCATATTTCATATTTGTAATTTTTATTTTACAATTTCAAATATGTTGTTTGATTCATTTCTTAATTTGATTTGGTTCAACCTTTTACTACTACTAGCCAACATTATGTTTAGAGGTTGACATGGTTAAAATATACCAACGTGATAAATATTCTAAACTATTTGATTTGGTTCCACATTCAATATCACGAGTCAATTTTTTGTTGAGATGTTGGCATAGTTCAGTCATACCCCATTGTTGATGAGCAAACCAGATTTATATTTTTGATAACTGAGTTGTAAGTTTAATTTGATGTTGTAGAAATGATTTCCTTCATTGAACTGACTCAAGTTGTTTCACTTTATTCTTTTGTTATTTCAATCCAAATGGAGTAGTTTGGATGGTTTCTTTATTTGATTTGTTAAACTCTTCGATCTCACTAGCCAACACTTTCTTGGTGTATAAGAAGATAATTTTTTTTAATTATTTTTATTGTGATAAATTGGTTGTTGAACTCTAACCTGATTTGTTAAACTCTTCGATCTCACTAGCCAACACTTTCTTGGTGTATAAGAAATTAATTTTTTTTAATTTTTTTTATTGTGATAAATTGTTTGTTGAACTCTAACCCATGATATCATCCGTCACAATATTTGTCGTTGAGCCGCAAAAAATAATTCGATGTGATTAATTCGGAGTGTAACCCTCTTATAAATCCGAGGATTACTTCTCTCGTACATGATCTAGGACTAGTCTAGCTGACACTACAAGAGTGGATTAGCTGATTTTTTTTTTTACATTATTTTCGTAACCATTACGAATTGGAGTTGTACAGAGTTGCTTCCAATGGTTTTCAAAGTCACTTAATGGAAGAGATTCTATTTTTCTAACATACATATCAACTAATGGTTGCAAGGCAACCCATGAGTTGTTCGCATGACACATTAACGACACCCCTTCACGTTGCTTGAATTTTGTAAACAACTCATCAATCGTGCACGCTAAACAAAGTCACGACTAACGAAGAAACCAAAAGAGTTCAGATTCATAGTCATGCATGATCCTACTCATACTTTTATCAAATGACGCTTAAATGTAGGTCCATTGGAGTTGGACCATGTCATACATTTTGGTCCAAACAGTAAAAAAATGTGCCCTATGAATTCTCAAGGGACTTTTTCAACTCCACACAACTTGTATTTTGATGCCCAAAACGCACAAATCTATTTGTCCAGGTATTAATAAAATATCGTCTTTCAAATAACCACACTTTCTTCAAGTAATTCAGGCATTGAGGCACATAAAACCATTTACTACCAAAGTCCATAATGCAAAAACTTTATGTTTCCTCGGTGCTTAATGTAATCAAGGATGCAAACTCATCGTTGAACTTACTATTTGTCATTCTACTCGAGTGTTTTTTGCATGTCTTTTCCATATTTCTCATGATATGTTATGTGCACAACATTATGCTAGATTATAAAAGACTTGCTTAATTGCATTTGTTAAAGCCGTTTCTTTATCTATCATATTTGACATGTCTTCGGATCAAAGATTAATACTTTTCCAATATTAAATATACTTCTCTTCCTTATCCTAAGGCATGAAATAACAAACATTATAGGTATTACCTGTCAATGTAACACACAACATAAAATAATGACATCCTCCAACGGTAGTTTTGTAAATATAATCCAAAAATAATACAGAGGGAAAACACTTGGCCAATTTCACGTGACTCAAGGTGCGTGCGCCTAAAAAATGTTTGTGACATTTTTATATCATTATCTTTAATGTGTCACTCAATGTAACTATTTATGACATATAGTGGTATAGGCCCCAGCAGAGTCGTACTCCCTTGGAGTTGAAGTGTCTCAATTAGCTTGGCAATGGCATTGTAAATAGTCCTTATGTAAGACTTGTTACCCTTGAACCTTGCTTTTGGCTTTTAAGGTACTCAATATAAAACAAGGCTTGTCGCCTACAACATATTGGCCAACACACCTAGTTCCTCTTGGGTCAATCTACACGCATAATGACTAACTAGATCTTGCTTAGTCAAGGTTACGGGTTCCACAAATCGCTACTAACTTCCATATGTCATTATGTGTGTTTTGCAAATCATGTTTTAATCACTTTCTCCTTAAGTTACTGTACGAGTTTCTAAGTCGATCCCTATGAATGGTTTTTCCTTACTTGAGAGCAGGGGCGGAGCCATAAATTAAGGTGGGTTGGGGCACTCAAAAACAAAAAAGTTCTTTCAAATCATGGTTAATCTAAGGCAAAAATATCAACTAATTTGAGTACTTTCAATACATATGGGGGTATTCTTAAACTAGGGATCTAAGTCTATTTTAGAATGTTGTATCACTAAAAACCACATTTCTAGAATATGAAATCTCTAATAAGTTGTATATAGGAATACTATCAATTTCAATTCTCAGTGGTTTCATTTAATTATATAGTTATAAATAAAAAAACTTTAAATATTGAAGAATACTAAAAATAAAAAAGAAATTATAATTTTTACACTCAGTAAATTAGGTTGAGCCACAAGATAAAAACGATAACATGTATTGAGCCAAATCTATCCATATTAGCATAAGAAAAAACCCAATCAGAATCCAAATCCAACACTGACATGTTAAGAAAAAGAAAAAAAAATTGTATGTATTCATAAAAATCAAACAAATAAGAAATAATTACCAGAGAAAGAGAAGAAGGAAGGAATGTATGTATGTATGCTAGCCGAATTTCAAACCACACCACACCACACCACACCCCAAGGAATAGAGAGGGAATGGATAGAAAGAAAGAAGAGAGGTTTCAGGTTTGTTTGGCTGGTTGAGAGAGAGTAGAATAGAAGGTGAGGTCAAATGGCAATAAGAACACAAGAATAGAAGGGATTGGGGTATACATTAAAAAAAAAAAAAAAAAAATTTCTCTCAAAAGTCAGTGGGGGTGGCTCCGTGCCTGACCCAATGTATCGTCTAGTTTGATATTTTTCATTTTATTATTTTTTTTAAAAAAATTCACATGGCCCACAGGCTTGCTGCGTACAACACTTGGTTAACTATTTAGTTGTGCCCCCAGTAGCATGCAAATTACATGGACTATAAGGATTTGGATTAGCTATATAGAAGAGATATGAGATTTGGGGTGTTCCACTTGCCCCACTCCAAAGCAGTGCAGCTCCACCCCCGCTTAAGAGTTGTTTGATTCCCTACTCATCTCTATGCAATTTTTACTATAGTTTATTGGCAAAAGTGTTAAGGATACAATGATAACAGTCATATTAGATTTTTATCATTTTTCACCAAGTATAGCCCAAAAGTCACAAATATGAAAACACTTGGCCAATTGCACTAACTCCAGGTTGGCCCAGAAAATGTTCATGACATTATCATCATCTTCAATATATAACGTTGGCTAATAGTTACACAGTCTGTTGTAGAGTCGTTTTCCCTTAGAGTTGAAGTGTCCTCGTCCCGGCAATTACATTATAAATAATCTCTAGGTAAAACTTGTTATCCTTGAAACTTGGTTATAAGTTGTTTTATATGAACCAAGGCTTAACACCCAACTTTGACATACTAGCTAATGCTTTTAACGTCTCTTAATGAGTCAATATGTCCACATAAAAATTACCAACAAGATATCTCTCACTCGTCTATGATAGTGGGATCCACAAATCATTGTCATCATCTTATAACAAACCTTTTAATTAGAAGGGGCAAATAATTTTTTCTACCGGTAGAGCAGTACCTCTTGCACTCCCAATGGGATTCTTATACTTTGGATCACCCTCCATTTCTCACAACCAAATACAATCATTACGTCCACTATTGACGTTCTTAGACGTGATAATAATGAAAACTTTGTTATCCTCGGCTATACCTTGGTGATGTAGTCGATTTCTGTTCTCCTTCTTCACCTTAACCTGAACTTGCATAGGAATGCATGTGAGCCAAAGATCACCGTCTGGCGGCCGATGACACTCCGATGCTTATGTTAGATAAAGCTTAGGTTTATGTAGTGTACCCTTGTTCATTGACCTTATCTCCTCTTTACTGTGCGAGAGTCCTTGTTCGGCTAAGTCTTCGGTGGCGTAGTTTAGGGAAATAGATTTTGCTAGAGATACTTCCCTTATTGGGAGTTGTCTATGAGAAAAGTTTTCCTACACGACTTGTGCTCCTAAGTCTGCGGGAGAGGTTTTCATTTCAAAGTGTTGTCCATGCAAGGAAGTTTCCTTGCTCGATTATACTCCAGTATTTGTTTCCTAGTTGAAACCAATGTATTGTTGGCATGCCTGTTTTGGGTCGATCCCCCAGATACTTGCCTTATCAGGGCTTACTCTTGCTTTATCAGGGCTTACGAGTATTGGGCTTGGTAGCGCGTTGCAATTTGGGTCCGACCTTCTGGATCCTGCCAATAGTGGGCTTAGTGTTGTTTGGGCCTTGCTAGATTGAGCATGCAATCAGTCTTTATTTGCTCTGTTGATGATATTATCATGACTCGCATACGATGCTGATCAGAAAATGGTTTGATGTATCATCAGCTACTCCCCTCAAGTTGGTGGGTTAGCTCATCGGTCCACCAAGTCATTTCATAAAGCAACTGTACAGTCATGATAGTTGAGTTTGAATCATTTCCTGGAGTGGGGAGCTTCATTAATTAGGCGTGCGTCTACTTGAAAAAAAAAAGGGCAAGAGTTATGTTTTCTATTTACATCTCCTCTATGCAGAGTTTGGCTTTTTTATCTTTCAATCTCAGAGACTTTGTTTTGTCGTACCACATTCTGTGCTTTTGACTTTGCTCATCCTTCACGATCAAAAGTTTGTACGATCTCTCATGGCGGGCTTGAATAAGCTTTTCGATGAACTATTCGCTAAGGGCTGCAAGTTCTTTAAGGAGAGGTCGTTTTCTGAGTCGAGTCTGGAAGTCATTCATAAAACATATGGGATTCCTGAAGATCTGGTGTTTTTTACTTTAGGTGCCGATCTGAGCCGTTGTCCCCTCTAGAAGAGTTTATCTGTCTTCACCGAGGTATGCTTCAAACGGGTGTATGCTTTCCTGTTATCAAAGAAATTTGGGAGTTCTTGGCGCACCTTGGCATTGTGCTTGCTCAATTGGTGTTAAACGGGTATAAGACTGTGATCACCATTCTGATTAGGGCGAATGACACTAGTGTCCGAGTATTTTCGAAGGCGATCCAACTGCTTACTTTCCCTCGAATAAACGAGCACGTTGTGTGCATGCTAACATCGCCAAACTGCTTTGACAATCTGACGGACGATTTTAAGTTCTAGTAGAAACTTTGTTTTATGGCCTCCACGGACTCGAAGTATTTCGAGCTTGCTGGTCGTCCGGTCGAGTGAGAATTCAGGCAACTGAGTAAGTTCAATTTGTTTTTGATCTTGCTTGTATTAAATATCAGATTGACCTTTGCGTTTTTCGCAAGGAAATTCCCAACTTCATCTCTTTCTGCTGAGGATAAAGCGGCTTTGGATGCGTTTCATGACATGCCTTGTATGCGGATAGAGGATGTCGTTAAGTCTTCTAATATCAAGCGTAGCGGACTGTGGGCTGATTGGCACAAGGCTCCCATTCTTTTTTGGGTTTTGAAACCAAAGCTCGAAGGCGTATCCTTCTCGAAGAAGAGGAAGTTCTCAAAAATTAAGATCCCAAGCCCTTAAGGAGGGAAGAACAAAGTGAGGGACTTCCTTCTTCTGTTTGTCTGAAGAGGCATTGTGCTGTGTCTAGACCTGCTCATGGGCGTTCAGCTACATCCGAAGGGCGTGAAGTTGTCGGACATGTTCTTGATTTGTCCGTTGGGGTGGGGAGTATTGTGTCTGAGGGGCATGATGCTCGGGCATAGGCTTCTATTTCCCTTCCTGACTTGGAGAAGGAGTGTCTGCAAATGGTTGGGATTGAAGATGTAACAAAGTTGAGTACATAGTAGGCAAAGGTTTTGAATAAAGCGCTGCTGCAGGTGGACATGGAAGCTTCATCTGGTGTAGCACTGGGTCATCTTTTTCGTTGAAAGACTTTGTTTGTGGCCCTACTAGGCCCGCTGAAGAGTCCCTTAACCGTCATCCTTATGGTTTAAGGTCCCATTTGCGTTGCCTGTATTGTCCTCCGTCTCGCTCCCGTCCTCATATTGAGGTGACGACGGATCCGAGGAATAACTCGTTTCCTTCTTCTCCGTCAACCAATTCTGAGTCGGCTCATGAAAGAGAGTCGATCGTCGCGAGTAAGGGGAAAGCTGTAAATAAGGGGCCTGATGCAGTAAAGACAATGAAGGGTGGTGGTGGAGTGATTCCAGCTTCGAAGGACCTCCATCCGGATGCGTAGATTAGTCTGTTTGCTCCGAACGTGGTAAAAATGATCAACCAAGCTTGACATCAATGGGTTGACATTTCTTATACTTCCAGGAAGCATATTAGCAGATGGAATGACGGGCTGGTGAACTGTGTTCCGGAGTTAGAAGGAAAGACATTAGGAGAGCGTTTGGAAAAGGGAAGAAGCATCTCGTACTGGGAATGTCATACCTGAATCAAGTGGCCGCAGCTGGGACTGAAGTCTAGGCCGTTTGTGAGAGAGTGTATATCATGGAGTGAGTCTTTGCAAACTTGCAGAAGTCATACTCAGGTGCTCTCTACGAGATTGAATTGTTGAGTACACAACTCAAAGCTCACTCGGATGCTAGAGCAGAGTCCTGGCACACAAGATTGGAGACTCATAGGGTTCGCTTAGAAACGCTTGAGTCCGATTTGGTGGGGGCAAGGGCAGTGTCGACGAGGGATCGGTTCGATAATGAAATGAACCTTGCCCGTCGTGACTTACAATTTGCCTAGAAAACTATGGTCGGAGTGCAGGTTGAGGTACAAGCTCTGAACGCCGAGAATCCCCAGAAGGAGTCCGAATGGGTTGTCTGATGTCAGCAGTTGAAGGCTGATGTTGATTTTAATGTCAAGAGCGTGTAGACCATGGAAGAAGAGCTTTTTCTGGCACAAAATGATCTAAGTGTTGTTAATGATAAGCTGGGTGTCGAGCAGTCCAAGACTGATATGCTGTCAGGCAGGCTGGAGCAAGAGCTTGTTGAATCAAGGATACGGGAGGAGAAGCTTTTTAAGTCCCAGAGCACGTTTGAGTTCAGCAGAGTCATGCATGGAAGGCTGGAGCTGTTGCAGCTTGCGAAGAAGGAACATCCTGATTGGGATCTCTCCGATTATGAAGAGGTAGCATATGCGGAGTTTGGAGTGACGTCTGATCCATCGGAAGAGGAATGTGACCCTGATGAGGGTGATCGAGAGGCAGCACGTACAAATGTGTCTCTTACTTCCTCTCCTGATAAGTCTGGTTATGTTGTTTTTGACTCTCCTCCTGATAAGAAGTGAACCTTGTATTTTTTGGCTTGCAAATGAATTACATTCTGTACTTGCGCATTTTTCTTTTACTTTCCATGCTAGCTTTTATCTGCTTCGTCCCATCGCGACATTAGTTATCAGGCGAGAAGTAGGGATGTCAACGGGGCGGAATGGGGAGGATTTGAGCAAATCCATCGCCCGCCTGTTATAGATCACGGATACCCAAATCCGCCCCGTAAATCCGTTTAAAATTACAATTAAAAACCATACCCGCCCCGAACGGATTAGCGGATATTTGCCCCGCCTCGCTAATCCGTTAAAGGTTTTGGTTTTGTTGGCGGGTTAATGGTTCCCCACCCCAATCCGCCCCGATTTGCCCAACTGTTTTGGACATGAAATTATAATTGCATAATTGGGCCTAAAATATATTCTCACAAATCAATCTCTTAATAACACAAATTACAACACCACAAAACCTGATAATCAGCCCATTTGGGTCTTAACAACACAATCTACAACACACAAAACCTGAACAACACAATCTACAACACAAAACCTGATAATCAACCCATTTAGCTCTTCACAACACAATCTACAACACACAAAACCTCATAATCAACCCATTTAGTTCTTAACAACACAATCTACAATATCACATATCAACTCAACACAGTAGCAATCCAAAATAAGCTCTGACAGCATCTAATACACACAATAAAAATCCAAAATAAGGTCTTACAGCACAATAACAATCCAGAATACAACAAACAATAAAGTCCTAAAGCACCCAATACACACAATAACATTCAAGAATGACAAGGCACTTGATTCAAAGAACGGATTATATAAAAGCAATTGATCCTTCTTTGCTCTTTTGTTGTTGCAAAAACTTCGTCAACCTGAAATAATAATAAACATAACCTCCATCAAGTCTTTGAAATAAAAAACATTCAAAACTTTTGGATCATGCAATTAGCATCAACTTTGTTCCTACAAATAAAATAATTCATTTTAGGAAAGCCTAACATATCATTAGTTCATTATGGCTTATTTAAATACTAATTTACCTCAAGTGGATTTGCATCATCTTCAAAGGTTGACCTCCTATATGGTGATGTCGAAGTTTCATATGTCATAAGATAAACAATATCAAGTTATTAATTTAATCAAAAAAAATAAACAAACATAAAATACATAACTAAGATATTTCACAACTACACTTTTTATTACCTTTAATATTAGCCCATAACCAGTTTTGGGCACACATCAAAGCTTCTAATATCTTTGCAATGTGGGCTAACAAACCTACCACCCATACTAAATGCAGGCTCCCTCTGGCAAGGATGGTCTTCAATATTCATTTCTTTTTTGTGTTTACTCTACTATTAGAATGAAATGACTGGATCTTTGCATGTTCTCATTTTAAAACATTATGGAGATTGTGGGCGGTCTCTGAATATCATCGAAATACAACTATTGGTTTCATATGTGCATTCACATGTTTCCTACTCATAAATTTCTTGATTTCACATTAAGTTGAAAGTTTAGTTAATCCAGTAATGTTTTTTTAAGGCAAGCAAAGGTATTTATGGATCTCATAACCAATTAAATGCCTTTAACAGAGTTTGAACCCTAAACTTGTAATACTATCTAGTGACAAGTCTTAACTAACATTGGCTACATCTCAAATGGATGGTAAAACTGATCACACATTTTTCATAAATCAAATAAAAAACATGGAGCAACATTGCCCACCATCCAGTTGGAAACGACATACTGATTTGATCTTAATCAGAGCGATGTGGAAGAAAAAATGTTATAAAATAATTACATCATATTATGTATGGTTAACTATGTGGATCCAGTTGGGTGAACTTTTGACTATGAAGAAAACAGTGGTGGGGGGCTTGGTTAGTGAATGATTCAACCTACACAACATTATGACCCTTAAATTTGATGAGATTTTAACCATTTTAATCATGTTATGTTGGTAATAATAAACAAACAATTTTGCTAAAACATCTAAAAAAAGAAATTTATTGGTGGGGTTTGAATGAAATGACTAGATCTTTGTCTTCAATTTCACCCCCAAAATTCTCTTGATATGATTGTGGATTTTTAGTTTCAATACTTAAGAAACAAACACACCAATTATTGTAGAATAAGAACAACAACATAAGAACAAACACACCGATTCTGATTTATTTTCTTTCATTTTTGTTTAATTATTAGCAGAAGAATAATAACAACAGAAGAAGACGATGGAGGAGCAAAGAAAGGAGACGAGATTCTCGGCTGCATCGACAAGATTCTCGCATTTATCAAGAGCTTTCAAGGTATAAAAACAACTCAACAAATTTAACAACACACCCATTATTATACATAATCAAAACCCACAATTTGCAGAGAAAGAATCCAATAGAAGAAGAGAAAGAAGAGAAGAACAAGAACAAGAACAAGAGAAAAAGACTTACTCAAAGATGGAGATCCGAACAGTGTAGGGGATCTGAGATCTGAGAGTGAGAAAGGAAGATCTGAGAGTGAGGCAGCAACCGTCTGAGACGATGAGAGTGAGATTGTGAGAACTGAGAAACTGAACTGAAGAATGAGATCTGAGTTAGTTTAGGGTTATATTTTCCTTTATATAGTCCAGGGGTAGTTTAGTAATTTGTTTGGTTAAACGGATATCTGTGGGGGCGGATATGGCAAAATCCGTATCCGCCCCGAATAATAGATGGATACAGTTTGGATATCTTTATCCACCCCGACTTCCATATAGCCTTAACCAAATCCGCTCCAAATGAGGCGGGCGGGGCGAATATCCGTGAAAATTTGCCCCACTGCCATCCCTAACGAGAGGCTCTTCTAGGTTAAGAAGCCATATGATTGATATGTCGATGAGCATTTTGAATGCTTGTGCTGCGATAGTTTGTGCAATCCTGGTTAGAATCTTTTTAGAAATCGGGGAGTGTAATTCACTCTTTGTCTGGCGGCCTGGCTGTATATCGGACCAGCAGTTGTTGTTGCTACTGTGAGTGAACTAGTCAGGATGTGGTCCTAGCACGTGCACTGTCATAGATGGTCAGACAATAGTCCTCGTGAGTCCTCTGAATTGAGTTTCTAGAGCTCTCGACCGGACTTTCAACTCGTCTTAACCTGTTATTGGAGGAATAGGCTTAGTTGGACAAGAGGTTGTTATCAACAGTTATAACTGACTAGACCGGGATCGAGTTTGACGACCATCGTTTATGATTGAATGGTGGTCCCTGGCAAGCCATCTTAATCAGACGTCGAGGGCACTGACTAGACTCCCACTTTCCAACCCTTCATCGTCCATTTTTGGAAAACTAGGAATTGGAGTGAGCCAAAAGCTATCATCGTCAGGCGTTCTGACTAAAATTTAGAAATGTTCAACGATCATTGTCTATAGTTGGCCAACGATCCCTGACAAGCCATCCACGTTAGGCATCATAGCGCTGACTAAGTTCCCACTTTCTAAGCCTTCAAAATCTGCGCGCAACGAACTAGGCTTAGAGCAGACTCGAAGCCATCGTCATCAGTGGCCACTGACTAAGCTTTGGTCCGGTTCGGAGATCATCATCTGCATAAAAGTGGTGATCCCTAGATAGCTATCTTAATCAGGCGTCGATAGCACTGACTAGACTCCTACTTTCTAAGCCGTTGGAATATGTTGTTGGCGGACTAGGCTTCCAGCAGACCAGAAGCTATCATCATCGGTAGTCACCGACTAAGCTTTGGTCGTGTTCGGTCACTATTGTCCATGTTTGTACAATGATCCATGGCAAGCTGTCTCGATCAAGCATCAAAACACTGACTAAGTTGCCGCTCTCTAAACCGTTGGGACCCGTTTAACATACTGGGCGTTAGAGCGGACCAGAAGCTATTGTCATAGGTTGAAACCGACTAAGCTTTGGTTAAGTTCGGCGACCATTTTCTATAGTTAGACAATGGTCCCTGGCAAGCCATCGTGGTCAGGTGTTACGAACGCTAACTAAGCTCCCATTTTCTAACCCATTGTTGTCCGCTTTTGGCGAGCTAGGCATTAGAGCAGACCAGAAGCTATTATAATTAGTCGTGTCTGATTAAGCTTTGGTCAGAATAATATTTCAGGCATGCCAGTTTGACTTGGGTGTCTTGACTTACTTAATTCGCCCATCAGTCTAATTTTGGAGCCGGATCGATTGATCGGACTAATAGTAGCTTAACCAGCTTTAATGAACAACAATGAAATAATAGCAGGGCGGACGCCTTGGATTTTTTGTAGGTGCGCTCCTTATTCCATGGGCGCTCAAGGCCTTCGCCGTTTGTCTCTTTGCATATGAGAGAGAAATTTTTTTTATAGATCAGCGTGCCATGTGTATGGCATAGATTGCGAGACAGTTCAGTATCGGTTACTCCCCCAGTTAATGGGGCTGCGTGTAGGGTCATTAATTTCGATGAATGTGGACTCGTGTAGTTGAAGTTGTAACCACCGTTTCCCTATTTCCCATGCAGCATTTAATGATGATGTAACTGTTGGCTAATGTTGTTTCATAAACCACCTCACCTATATATAGGCTAAGTCGTTCTCCATCTCAAGCATTGCAATGAGCATTGTAGAGTATGTTGATAAAATGTATCTTACCAGAGAATATGCTTTGGGTTTTCCAAAGGCTGAAGGAAGATATCTATTACTGGAGTCTTCAAATGTTCTAACTTTTGAAGCGACGAGTCTTAATAAGATCTACTATTATGTGATGCCATTTGATCTGGGTGAGCACCCGATTGATTTCATGAGATCTTGTAATATCTTCTTATATTTCGAAGAAGTGTGGACTCTTCCTCAGGGGACATGTCTGTTGCCATCTTCTGTTGTTCCCAAGCTCCCATCTGTCACTGTTGTCGGGAGATGATCCTTGCAACAAGTTTTTGGTGAAGTGGAGCGCCAGAGGACGTGACTTCACTACACCAAAAGGCCTGTTTAGCTACACGGAGCTGGCCACGGCTCTAAACCGTTGGTTTATTTGCCACGGCAAAAAATCGTGGATATTGTGGCCAACGGCCTAAAACCGTGGCTATAAAAATAAGAAACCGTGGCTATAATCACTGCCCAAAAGCTGGCCACGGCTGTAAATCGTGGGTTCATTTGCCACGGCAAAAAACCGTGGCTATAATGGGCAACGGCCAAAAATCGTTGCTAAACAAGAGTGTTTTGCACGTGCCGCCTGTGTGGAGGGAGGAGTTTCGCGCTCTGGCGAAAACGGGTTTCGCACTTTGGCGAAAAAAATTGGGGAAAATAAAAGAGTTTGCGCGGTCATTGCGAGGAGAGATTTTCGACCTATTGGCGAAAAAGATTTTTGACCTATTGCGAAAAAAATTGGCACAGAGGAGAGATCGAGGAGCTTGAAAATCATAGTCAGGCAGAGGAGAGATCGAGGAGTTTGAAAATCAGAGTCAGAGAAAGGTTTGGCGCAGAGGAGAGATCGAGGAGCTTGAAAATCATAGTCAGAGAAAGCTTGAAAATTTCACGGTTTGGTTTCGCCTCCTTCCATTTTCATTTTAGGGTTCCATTTTAATTTCTGGCCATTTGCTGTTGAATTTACACATAAATTTTCAAAATAACAATTCACACTCATTAAAAAGTAATTTTGGTTCATTCTATTACTGTATTCGTGGCGGTCAAATGCAATCTTGAATGTGAATATCGCAAATCCCAGGTTAGTTTTATTGCGTGAACAAGGAAATAAAACCTTACCTTGCATTTTCCCTTTGCAAATGGCAAAGGCATTAGGGAAAAACTAGTAATATATGTTCTTTTTTTTTATGGCCATGCAGGTTAATATGTTTTTTTTTTTTTTTGCAACAACTGTAGAATGAAAACTGGTGATACTCCGGTGGTGAAAATTTTGCATGTGATCTTTGTTTAATAACCTATTGATTAATCTTTAACATTGTCGTTTATCCTAGAAACACTACAGAAAGAATGTGAGATATAGAGGGAGAGAAATGCGTTAAGTTAGATGACCTTCAACCACATGTTTTGTAAAACAAACTTTCTACTAGGGAAGGGCAAAGAATATTTCAGCTTAAAACAAAAGAACATTCTCATTTCAGTTTTAACTCACGATGAAGGAAGGTAGTAAAAAATACTTACATTGACATCGCTATCATTTACAGCAGAATCTCCTCTCCATTTTACTCTTTGGTTGGATGGTAACTTCCCAGACCTTTGAGCCTCAAAATACAATAGACTCTTCTTAAGGGTTGTTCCATAGCTGATTGATGCGACTCCTTGAATCAATAATAGAATACAAATGAATAACTCCCACAAAAAATGCTTCATAATCGTCAAAGACATGGATGTTAAGTGAAAGCAATAATAAGAAACTTGTAAGACAGATTATGTGTCTAAACTCTGACCATATTTATAAACAAAACACTTAAATACCAAATGGAAAACCAAACATGCCTTAACAAATTCTCCTATATTTGAGTAGCCCAGGTTCTATATTTGACAGGCAAGTTATCACCTTCTTCATGATGTTTGTTAGCTATACAACTTATCACACTGGTTTTGTCGTGTTGGCAGTCAGCAACAACTGCTACTTACACAAGCTGCAAGCAGCAACAGGCCAGCAAACTAAAACTAAAACTAAAACTGCAGGGATTAGAATAACAAAATGGACTAGGGAGCAGGGAGCAGGGATTTTCCAGTACATATGAGGATGATTAGAATAACAAAATGGACTAGGGAGCAGGGATTACATGTTTATTCTGTTCTATAATCCGCCAAAAGTTAAAAACAAGTTGCAGAGTATCAGATATCCAAATAATATGATATATGCTCTGCATTATTTTGTTTTCTGCATTTTTATTTATGAAAATATATATCACAATAAATCAAAAAAGTTCAGATGACCTAAGAATATCGAAGATACCTGTGCATATGTACAACTTTGTGTTAGTCTAAAGGTTCCAGAATCCTTAAGTTATTGATTATTCCATGAGTATACTAAATATATGCATATAGTATAAAGGTTCTTTTTTTTTTCCTTATCTTCTAGCTTATATTCACTATTGATATTCTTTTCATGTACTATGAATATGAAAAGTCTCATAAACCTAAAGACTTTAAGTTACCTTTTGGACAAAATTTGAAAGAATTTTGCATTCTGTTGATTTTGTTGATATTTTTGGTCAGGCATTAATAATGTCTAACCTAATAGAAAACGGTTTGTCTTGATACGAAAAATCTTTTTGGTTGGAAAATGTTTTATTGTATTCAGTCTTCACCATTATCTTGTTTCACTTCACCCATTTCTGTGCAATTTATTTGTTTGCCCCCTAAAACTAAAATAGATTCATTTTCCTGTTGTAGGATAATTGCCTTGCGGAAAGCAGAGAAGGAGGAAGAGAGAAAAGCAAGGGAGAAGATCCGTCAGAAACTCGAAGAGGATAAGGTATATGTTGAATTTTCAACTTATCTTTTATTGAGGTATGATTGAAGAATAATTTGTTTAAGTTCATACTTCATAAACACATTTAATGAGGCTGAGAATTCTTATTTTATGTTGAATTCTTATTATTGTTATTACTAATATTATTATTATCATTATTATTTTGGGTGGCCTTCTTTTACTTGAGCATATATCTAGTATGGACTGTATAGTAGACCTTATACATGAAAATTTTTCTGTTTTTCAAAAACTCCCTTGAGATTGGTCTGCTAAAATAGTAAGCAACTTTACATTAAACTTAAATCCTAGAAACAATTAAGCTATGAAGCATGTAACCCTTTGACCATTGCCCTGTAATATTGAAACCTAACTTGTCGAACCAATCTCACGCAATCTTCAAGGAGCAAAAATTGCAATTACACAGCTAGACTCCTCAGGATATTAAATCTCTGATGAACTGAAACTGATTGAAAAGATGGAGGTAGTGTCAATAAAAGCATATCTTTATTTCTATTTGTTTTCTCAAAACAATTCTAAGAACAATTCTTGGATGAACACCTCGTTATACTAGCGGTAACCTAGTATCGGCACCGTTCTCTTGAACTGTTCAAAGAATTATCTTCAAATGATTATTGTTATTCTCGTCTATTTTTATCTGTGTGTTTTACTATTTCTGTATGTTCTTTCTCCTGTGTTCAACTATCTGTTCTAGACTGTAAGTTTAGTTTGCTTTCTGAAACCTAGTAGTCCTGTGTGCAAAATTGGTATCAGATGAACTGAAACTGATTGGAAAGATGGAGGTAGTGTCAATAAAATCATATCTTTATTTCCATTTGTTTTCTTAAAACAATTCTTGGATGAACACCTCGTTATACTAGCGGTAACCTAGTATCGGCACCGTTCTCTTGAACTGTTCAAAGAATTATCTTCAAATGATTATTGTTATTCTTGTATATTTTTATCTGTGTGTTTTACTATTTCTGTATGTTCTTTCTCCTGTGTTCAACTATCTGTTCTAGACTGTAAGTTTAGTTTGCTTTCTGAAACCTAGTAGTCTTGGGTGCAAAATTGGTATCAGATGAACTGAAACTGAATGGAAAGATGGAGGTAGTGTCAATAAAAGCATATCTTTATTTCTATTTGTTTTCTCAAAACAATTCTAAGAACAATTCTTGGATGAACACCTCATTATACTAGCGGTAACCTAGTATCGGCACCGTTCTCTTGAACTGTTCAAAGAATTATCTTCAAATGATTATTGTTATTCTTGTCTATTTTTATCTGTGTGTTTTACTATTTCTGTATGTTCTTTCTCCTGTGTTCAACTATTTCTGTATGTTGTGGAAGGAAACTATCTATAAATGTAGTGTATATAGTTGTTTCTTATTTCTTTTTGTTCTATAATGGTTAATATCTATAATGTCATTGATAGAAATGGGTAGTACTCGCGGCAATCTCTCCACCAATGATGTCACTACATCTACAAATGATGACAGTGAAGTTAAAAAGACCATATAGTTCAATGTCCATGGTTTAGCACTTGGAACTGGTGCTAGAAATTTCAATAAACACATTGAAAAACTTGTTGAAACCCTTGTGCCCATCAAATTCAAGGGTTGGCATCATGTTACTGACAACTACAAAGAGGATGTGTGGAATGGCCTCAAGGTGAGATTTTACATCATTGATTTTCATAATGTCTTATTTTATTGTCAACTTATATCTCAATGGCTTATTTGCAGCGTGAATACGACATCCCAAATTATGTGAAAAGGAGTGCATTTGAAAATGCCTGAATATTTTGGAAGGTTCAAGGCAGATCTTAGGGAGGACTATTTGGATAAGTATCCTACCATTGAGGAACAAGAGAAGCATGTTTCAAATGGTGTAAGAGAGGAGGATTGGAAGGAGTTTGTTCGCTATGAGAGCACCCCTGAAGCGAAGGCAATTAGAGCCCAAAATGCCAAAAACAAAAAGGCTTCAAAGTATGTATGGGGGGGGGGGGGGGGGGGGGGGGCGCAAAAGAGTGCTGCAGAAGTAGAATATGAAATGGTAATTGAGTTTCTAGCTACTAGTACAATAATAACCATTTAACTATATAGGCTGAGACTAATCTTTCAAGTATATAGGTTGAGAAGAACCCTGATGGCGAACCAGTCACATGCACTGATATATGGATTGCTTATCACACGAGAAAGGATGAAAAACCCACGCATGGTGCTGAACTATATATGGTATGTGCCCAATGATGTCTTTTATACACAATTCATTATTTATTTTGTAGTTGTTTGAATATTATTTGTGTCCTGATTTATTTTATTTTTTCATTCTTTTGAAGGAACAAGTTAAAGCAAAAAAGGCCGCCTTGCAAGAATCTTCAACCCATGGTACCACTGACCTCACTATTGATAATGATCCTCTAAGCCAACTGTTTGGCCAAGAAGAAAGGGGACGTGTTCGTTGTGTTGGAACCACCGTTTTTAAAAGGAAGTATGATGCTTCACTTCCCGCTCGTTCATTGCTTTTGGATAAAACATTGGAAGTAAAAAAATTTAGCGAAAAATATGATAGATTGGAAGAAAATGTTCAATGGATACGAGAGAGACTTGAAAATGGAACTTATGTGAGACCATCAACAAGTGAGGGAACACAAGGAGGGACACAAAGAACTGAAGATACACCTTCATCCCGTGCACAATCGACAAGGCAACCAGAAAATCCATTACCTCCATCTCCATTACCACCATCTCCATTACCACCATCTTCTCAAGGTGTTGCGAGGTTTCCTTCTCCAAGCAATCATGTTCCTTCAGTGTCAAGGACTTACAAAGTTTGTGATTGGCATAAGAATGTCATTGCGATAGCAAAAGAGGTTGTAGATCCTATCCATCGATTCTCTTGCGATTGCCATGGATCATTGAACCCTGCAACAGAGAGCAGACTTTCCTTATGTTTCAAATATTTGACTGAGGTGAAACTTTACAAGAGTGATCCAAAAGGAGACATGATGGGGGATTTGGACGTTGGTGATTTCTTCATATGGTGTAAAAATCATGTGGAACTTGATGATTGTTAGTTACAACTACCTTGGTAGTTACAACCTTGAACGATATCCTTGATGCTTGCTATTTTTGTGGACTTGCATGCAATATTGTGGTACATTGCCGGTCCCAAGCCCGGATAAAGGAGGAGGGATGAGGGTATGTTTACCTTTATCGATTTTTGTGTTAAGTTTCATTATATTTTTTTCATTGTGATATGGTTATCTGGTTCTTATATATATATATATATTAAATTTTCTGATGTGCAGGTGGCTATTTTCATCGTCTTAGTGATCTATCTTATGGAGTCGACTTGCAATATATTAGGTGGATGGGTATACTGCAGGTACGTGTTGATGGACTTTTTTTTTTCAAATATGTGAATTTATCAAATGAATACTTTGATATTCTTTCCTTTTGTTTCTGTATAGTGGCATCATAACAAATATGACGCATGTATTTTCTTTTTGTTTTTGGCAGGAAACACTCTTTTATAGAGTTCCTCCTGGTGCTATGGAAGTTTATAGAAAATCTGTAGAGGAATTTTGGTCTCAGTACGAGGTAATGATTTTGCATTCTTACCTGTTTTTTCAAATGATATGTCTTGGTAGCATGATGGATGTACCAGGAGATGTACTCTTTCAAAAGGAATTGCATTCCACTTTCTTTTCATTTAATCCGATGGAATTGATATTTGATCTAAAAAAAAATTGGGGACACATTCCATATTTCTAGGGAAAAGGCCTTCCAATAGCTTGGATGTTGGTCCAATTCCAACAAAGCGTGTCCGCACGGTTGCAAGGCCACGGGTTGTAAGTCCCTATGGCTCTGGAGCTCCTGGGGGTATGCAGATACCAAGCAAAACTGACGCTTCTAGTGGAGATACTAATTCTTTCCAGGATGACCAGAGCACTGCCCAGGGTGGACCCCAGATCAGGAGAATGGATGTGGAGTCAACAGGAGAATATGGAAAGCAGCTACCTCTTGACTATACTGAAGTATCTATGAAACATAAAAAGAAGAAAAAGACTAAGCACCCACTGTATAAGAACTCGTTGAACTCAACAGAAACTGGAGGCTTTGTTGCTGGCAAAGTATGGTCATTTCCTCAGCATCCTTTTTTCATGTTGTTACTCTTTATGGTTGCCTAAATCCTATCTGATTGCAGGGTTCTGCATATGAGCAGAGATGGCAGCATGATTCCGTTCCAAATGAACATGTAATTTTTGTTTGTTTGCTTGCTTGCTAGCTATATGGTTCAGATGCTTTCTAATTAATCAAAAAGTCTACATGGATACCAGACTGTGAACTTCAGTTGAAATGAGTAAACTTAGTCTGATATGTTGTTATAAGACTCAATATTTCCCTTATGTTTAATGATTTTCTGTAACAATGATTTATAGTTGATATTGTCTACTATAACGCTGGTGATGGGGCGGATAGCACTGAAGACTCAGGGTCTTCACAACCTTATCCATCAACACTACCTGGTATTCCTAAGGTATGCTGTCTAGTTTTCTATTGTTATGGATTTGCTCTTTACAGTTGAACTTGACATTTTCACCAATCTGATCTGTTTCTGTGGCAAACATCATCAGGGTAGCGCAAGACAACTGTTTGAACATTTGCAAGGTTCGATGGAAGAGGATACATTGAAGTCCCATTTTGAGAAAATCATTTTTATTGGGCAGAAGCTGAATTCTTGTAGGAGTCAGGTTTGTTTCTTGGTTACATAATATGTCAATTTTATTTAAGTATATGGTATCAGCGGTACTGTCAAACATTTGCGGAAATTTGCTGGGTAATGGGAGGTGTGAAGCACAACGAGGAGCTGTTCTTAGGCATTTGCGCCAAAGGGTTACCTACTTATGCTTACGCGATCCTAATATTCTGGTTCAATGCTTGTTCTTCATACCTAATAATTTCTGTCGAACCGTCCTTTTCTGAGATTGAAGTCTCAGGTTTCATCCCTTTTTGTCTTACCTCGGGCTGATTTAGACCACACTTGTGTGGCCATAAACACTTAAACTTGGTTTAAGTATATCATGTTGTAAGGCTCCTAAGAGTGATAGTCCCATCTGTTGCTTGATTCCCTATGTAACACCGTCATTTCATTTACAAAAAAGTTTCCCGTGTCGGACACTTATCTTTAGAAATGGTACAAGCATATTACGACAAGTTGCATTACACGTCTAGCAATGTTGACCTACAATGCAAAATTTACTACTGAAACAAGTAAATACTGCTGAGATATACAGGTGTGTCCCAAGCGTGTCCCGTATTGTACTTTTTTCGCCTACAAGTCCGACACCAGTAGTCGTGTTCATGTGTTATTACATAATTGATGTCCCATTTTTTTTCAGCTACCAAAATATCGTCATACTTGCAAACAAGATAACCGAACCCAAATGAATACTTTTAGTGTTCATTGTATCATATCATATTTCTTATGACCCTTTGTCATATGGGTAAACTAGTGTACTATCCGTGCCATTGGCACAGCCGCACACTTTCCATGTAGTGTGTAACTGTGTATCCATGTCTTCGGTATAGCTACCGTGTCTTCGGTATAGCTACCGTGTCTTCGGTATAGCTACCATTGTTCGTGCCTTTGCACAACTACTGTGGCACATGCTTGTTGGGATGTTTGTAACAAGAGTAATAATATGATCAGATTTTGAGAAAGTTTACTTTGTTCTTTCATAGTTTGTCAAAATATAAGTCATCTGAAAATTTTATGTTAAGTTATTTTTTGTTGGTGAGTTGGTTGTTGTTGGATTAGATCGTCTTGTCTCATTTTCATATGAATATTAATCTATTTGCTGATTTGAAGAATTGAGGCTAGACAACATTGTGCTTGCATGCTATACAGAATAAGGCTAAACTGGTTGTTATTGCACATGATGAAGACCCAATAGAGTTGGTTGTTTGGTTGCCAGCATTGTGCAGAAAGATGGAGATCCCATACTGTATTGTTAAGGGAAAGGCACGCTTGGGAGCGGTAATATTTATCAGCAGTCACTGGCTAGACAGCCTGTTTTGTTGACCATGCTTAGGATTCAATGTTAATTTCATTTTGCCTATTTTTATACAGATTGTCCATCAGAAAACTGCCGCTGCATTGTGTTTGACTTCAGTTAAAAACGAGAATAAGTTGAAATTCAGCAGGATTCTAGAGGCTATCAAGGTATGCTAATATCTAGATTGGTATTGTCTGACATTGTTTTGCTTTTGTGATTATTTTTCATTTGTGTCCTTGACTTCTTGTTAAAAATTTGTCTTGTGATTGTTTTTGCATGCAAACTTCAATGACAAGTATGATGAGTACCGAAAGAAATGGGGCATGTTCCTAAGGGTATTGTGTATGGTAAGCCTAAGAATCAAGGTATTACCCAACTGAAGTCCCAGAGGAATAAGAGATCAGTTGCTGAGGAGCGTGCCGGTAGGAAATTGGGTGGCCTCAAGGTTCTTAATTCTTACTGGATCAACGAGGTTTTTCAGATAATTTCTAAAAGTTTTTTTTTTTCCTTTTTTTTTGTTTTTTAATTCCTTGGCAAGTTATGAAGCATGTTATGCCTTTCACAGGACTCGACCTACAAGTATTATGAGATAATCCTGGCTGATGTTGCCCATAACACAATTAGGAATGATCCTAGAATAAACTGGATCTGCAATCCTGTCCACAAACACAGGGAACTTCGGGGGCTCACATCTGCTGGAAAGAAGTACAGGGAACTGCGCGGCAAGGGGCACTTGCATCACAAGAACAATCCTTCTCGAAGGGCCACATGGAAGAGGAACAACACCCTCTCCCTTCGTCGTTACCGTTAGTTTTGCTGGTATTGTTTACTTTTGTTTTTCTCTCAACCTGGAAAAGTAGCTCCCTTACCCTTGGTTGTTATTGTTAGTTTTTATGCTTGCTAGTGTTTTTTATATGCATTCCTGGATTTCTATTAGAAGGACAAAGTTAACTTTTGGAGGAGAAAAGTTTAAATGTCAATTGAACATGAGTTTAGTTTTGGACTATTCAAGTAGCTGCCATGTGTCTTCAATTGAACCTTTTAGTGAAGTTTGCCTGATTTATTAATCTGAGTGATTGGTTGTCTTGCCGAAATCCTTGACCAGATGATATCCTGATGCTTTGATTAAGCAATGGAAACTTTACTATTGAGCATGGTATGTACTCAAGTCTTATAATCTCTCAGTGTTTGGAGACTTGCTCATAAGGGTGATATTGTTTTGAAAAATGCCTAGTAAATTTTTCAAAATTTAAATGAGTGTTCAGTTTTTTTACATTTACCTACTCCATAGTACATACAATCCTGCATTTTTTTAGTCTTTAAATTCCTCTGCTGAGATTGTTGAATCAGGTTGTAGCTGTGATGCAGACAAGTTGTTGTGCATGGAACATATGAAGGATTTGCCTTTTCCCATTTCATATTACTTACTGTCTGCAAAAGATATGGAAGATAATGGGTATTGTACCAACCAACAAGGTACATGTTTTACTCCTGCAGATCATCTATTGAAGTACTCGGTTATAATTTCTTCATTTAACCTAATTATTTGACTTTTCTACTGCAGATTTTGTAAGTGAAACAATTGACAGAGGTACATGGGGGATAGTTGCTGAAATTCAAGGAAACAATTGCATTGTAAGTGAAAACTCGACACTTCTTATCGTATTGCAATAGTGCTGAACAAAAAACCGATCAAACCGATTAAACCGACCGAACCGATCTAAACCGAACCAATTGGTTCGGTTTAAATTTGGTTCGGATCGGTTTCGGTTTTAAAAAATTCAAAACCGAAGTAGTCGGTTCGGTTTTCGGTTTCTATGTGATTTTAACCGACCAAACCGAACTGACCGAATATATATAATAAATAATATATATTTTATATATAAAAAATACAATATGTTTAAAATAGTTGGTCGGTTCGGTTTTATTTCGGTTTTGATTCGATTTTAGTAGGTTCGGTTCGGTTACGGTTTGCATAAATTAGAATCGGTTCGGTTTCGGATCGGTTTTGTTAATGGTCGGTTCGGTTTGAAAATTTTAAAACCGACCTAAGTCGGTTCGGTTTTCAGCCCTAGATTGCAATTCAAATGCAAGCAATAATTTTAAAGTCTAGTTCACATTTTTCATAAAATACCATGAGAATCATGGAGTGACTATTATGAAACCTTGTAGTTTGAATTGTAAACTTTTGTGAATATTGGTGAATTAGTTATTATAGTTCTGTTTCTGTTGCTCATTTTGGTTATTTTCTGGTAGTGTGTTATGACCACGGGGATGGAACTTACAAGGGTGGCACTTGCTGACGTCAAAGGACAGGTACTACATTGTCCTTTTTCTCCAGTCAGTGTTTGTACAAAATTTAATATTGTTGACGTCAAATGTAGAAAGAGTTCAGTGTCAATCCACATTGTGCACATACATGTTTTTGTCATCTAGGACAACTCCAGCACTGAACCCTGGCATCCTGTGATGACCATCAAAAGAAGCCGAGAACACTCTAGCACTGTTTTGTCACTATTTTTGCGCACTGCTTTTGATTATGTAAAAAAGTTACATTTTTTTGTTTATATAATTTTTTGAACTATGGGGTTCTGGGTTTTTATTGGTATCTAAATATTTAGGTGTTATGTAGCATTTCAATTCATTGCTCACTATCTTTGTATAATTTGTAGGAGGAGGGCTTGGGTTCTTCATGGGTATGCTTCTTGGGGCATTGGATAGTCCTCTGATGCAAGAACAAATGACTGCAAAAAAACAATTTGTTCATGAAGCCAAGCAAATGGGAAGAAGGAGCTATAGCTCTGCTAAGACATTTGCAGTGATGGGTTTGATATTTTCAGCTGCTGAATGTGTAGTAGAGAAGGTATATGAGAGAAATCAATTTGTGTTATGGTAATTTTCTTACATTATAATTAGGTGGATTTGTATTGTTGGAAAAAACATAGAGAAATTCTTTTGTTTTAGATGCGAGCGAAACATGATATAATAAGGTTCCATTTGTTCAGGTTAAACCTGTTATTGTACATTAGTGCTATTTGTTTACATGTTTTTGTTTGGCGTCAAAATTTGACAAATTCCTTTTTACGGTTGATTTTGTATTTATCTAGCATATAGTTTGTGGAATCCTATTCGTGCCGGAGGCATGACACAAACCTTAGTAAGGACTGATTTTGCAGGTGTGGGGCTGTGATTTTGCTGCAGCAAAAAAATATATATAATTTTTTTTTCTATTATATTAATTTGCAACGGTTTCAACCCGTCAAAACAAACCAGATTTCTTTTTTTTTTTTGAATTTTTTTTAACTGCCAACGGCTTACAACCGTGGTCGCATCTTGCCACGGCTAACAACCGTGATCCTTCTCCATGCTTGCCACGGTTTACAACCGTGGTCCAATTGTTGCCACGGCTTAAAACCGTGGTCCCAGTTTTGCCACGGCTTAAAACCGTGGTCTTTCTCCATTACTTGCCACGGCTTAAAACCGTGGCTATTCCTTGCCACGGCTTACAACCGTTCCTATGATGTTTGCCACGGCTCAAAACCGTGGTCTTTCTCCATCACTTGCCACGGCTTAAAACCGTGGCCATGTTTTGCCACGGCTTAAAACCGTTGCTCTTATGTTTGCCACGGTTCAAAACCGTGGTCTTTCTCCATCACTTATCACGGCTTAAAACCGTGGCCATTTTTGCCACGGCTTAAAACCGTGGCTATTATGGTTGCAACGGCTTAAAACCGTGGCTAAATGTAGAAAATCATCACGCCCCCTCGAGCATAAAATCGTTGCTAAAATGTTTTGCCACAGTTTATAGCCATGAATGAGGATTTCGCGACGCCTCTATTGCCCACGCCTCTAAGCCGTGACAATTGGTTACCCCCATGGTCCCAAACCGTTGCTGATGGGTATTTTTGGTGTAGTGCTTTCAGTCTTGGGGTGGTATCTCTGCATCACCACAATCATTACACATTTGAGAGGAGTCCCCATCTGGTTCATTCCGTTATCTTTTTGAATCCTTTTTATAAGGCGGGTTGACGTAGCAGGAAGCCTACTGAATTGAACAACAATTTTGAGGATGGAAGCGTTGTGAGACCTCAATGATCCTGCAATTTAGGGATATTCTCGTCTGTCTTCTTTTGTTTTCCTCGCATTCGAAAGGCAGATTGGCGGAGCAAAAAATCAAGCGAGTGCTTGTAGCCTTCTTCAAGTGTTTTACTTTCACCACCTTCTCTGGAGGCAGATTTGCGGAGTGAAGTTTCGAGTGCGTGTTAGTAGATGCATATTCGTGCCGAACTTAGATACTTGTAGTGTGTAAACTTCTGTGCTAGTTCGTCGGCAAGCTTTGTAATAACTTTCATTGCAATCAATAAAATCTATTTTATTTCTGGAATATGTCTCGTACGAACAATTCTTATAAACTAAAAAAGAAAAACAAATGACAAAACGAAATCAAAACAACAAAATAATTTAACTCCGAACGGGGACTAAGCTAACCCGGCCCTAAAGATGGTGCGTATTGTCTTGGCTCGAATTTCATAGTCCCTCTAGCAAAGTGTCTTGTTTTGCCAAGGATAATCAAGTTATTGAAGAGTGGATTTCGTACTGGCAGGCAGTTCTTTGCTGATTATCAGCTTTTGGAATAGGCGGTCGTTTGCTGAAGTATTGTTACTTAGCTTTACATTGGTCTGGATTGGGTCTCCAGTTCTTAATTTTGGCTTTCCGCATAGCTGCACTTCGGTTGTCGGGGACTCTCCTCTTTTGTCTAGGTCCGGAGCCTGATATGTCTGTTCCGCGGGCCCGAGCTGCAATTGATAGCAATTAAGTCATGTCAGAGCTTCATAATGACATCTCTCGTTGCAGGCTGATTTCCTTGGATAATTCCTTGGGCCTGATTGTCTGTGTTTTTTATGCATTGGTGCAAAGTGGAAACTACTACCTACATATGATGAAGCCAAGGCCTTCCCAGAATACCGTTGTAGGTGGACGGAACGTCAACCACCATAAATTCTTGGACAAGGTATTTATTCAATTGTAGCTCTCTCACCACCACTATTAGATTGATATTCTCGATGGAGAAGCATTTTTCTCCACTGAATCTGAGGGTGAGTGGCGGGGGTTAAGTCTTTCTCCTAGAGTTGTATGTTTCGAAATGCGCTGAGAAATAGGTCATTAAGTGAGCTTCTTGTATCCACCAAGGCCATTTTTACCTCCGACTTCGCGATGAGAACAGAGATGATCAGGTCGTTATTATGAGGAGAATGTACACCCTGGAGATCCCTATCTATAAACATCAATGGTGGGATCAGGCTTTGAACTCGTGCATGTTGTACTTGTTGGTCCTTACACTGGGGTGGCTTCCGCATTTTGGTCAACGTCCTCTTGTGGGACTTGTTGGATTGCTAGCCCTCGAGACCGACCCCATGAAGGACATAAATGATGTCAAGAGTTTCCTTTTCGATCTCCTTGACATCGTCCTTCCTTTCCTTTGCCTAATCTTGCCTCCTGTCTGAGCTCAGGAACTCTTTGAGCTTGCCTTTCCTGATCCAGTACTCGACATCTCCTTTGAGGTTTCTACAATCGTCGGTATCGTGTCTGCCCTCCTAATGGAAGGCACAATATTTCTTGTTGTTGCGTTGAGTGGGGTCTTCTTGCTACTTGGGGGGCACTTCAGTTCTTCCCAATTATTGATAGAATCGAGGATGTCAGACTGACAAGTGTTCAGAGGGGTGACAGATTTGGACCCAACATAATTGGAGGCCTTGTTCTGCCTTGTGCGATTGTAGTCGGTCTTATTGTCATTGCGCTTCCTTTTGTTCCTGTCGTCGTCCTCGTTCTTATTCCCATCTTTCTTGTCCATAGGGACAAAGGGTTTTTTCTGAGATTTCGCCTCCTTTTTGGCATTCAGCATCTCGTCTAGAGAAATATATTTCTGGGCATCCTTCAGCATGTCTGCCATATTGGTTGGGGATCTAGTGTAAATAAGTCGTAGAACTTGCCTCTCCTTAGACCCGAGGTGAAGGCTGTGACGGCGGTGTCATCACTATAGCCGTCACACCGCCGTCGATGAGAGTCAACTCATCGTTGAAACGCATGGCATATTCCTTCAATGTCTCCTTTTGCTTCTGTTTTAGGGTCAGTAGATAGTGCATGCCCTTTCTGATTCGTTGGCTACCAACAAAGTGCGTGAGGAACGCTGTCGCCAATGTCCAAAATGAGTCGATGGACCTCGGAGGGAGGTTGTGGAACCAAGTTAGCCCGACTTCTTCGGACTGGTAGGGAATGATCGGCACATTATCGCATAGGACCTTTCCTTAAGTGTCATTACATGCTGGAAGTGGCACAACTGATCGGACGGGTTTCCCGTCCCGTCGTAAAACTCCAACTTTGGCAGGGTGTACTTCTTCGGTAGCGCTTCGTCCATGATATGATCCATGAACGGAGGGACAGTGAAATTGAACAGTACGTCTGGGTTTGTGGCCCCTTATTGGATGGGGTTTTGCGAGACGTGTCTGTCGGCTCTTGGCGCTGGGTCCCTGTTAGCTGCTCATCCACCTTTGGTCCACTGGGAAACTTCAGGGCAGCGCAGCTCTCCTAAACCTTCTGGGGACTGGGCTCTTCGCTGCTCATGGTCTCTTCCTGCGGGTGGATGATTCTGCTGATTGAGTATCTCACCCCTCGTGCGATTTGTTGCATCTGGGTTGACGGTAGATCCACCATTGGGGCCGCCGTAGCTGCCACCTGCGTGGGGGTTTGAAAGGGTTCCTCCTGCGATGGTGGTGGCATCGGAGCTGGCGACGCTCTGCTAGTTCGAGGGTTCAGCAACGTGTCCATTGTTGCGAGACTAGTTGTCACCATCTCTCTAGCCTTATAGGAAATGTGACACTACTGTTTCTTCTGAGGAACTCTGTCGCTCCCCATAGATGCCGCCAAACTGATGTAATCGATTTTTGCTTTCCTTCTTTGCCTTAACCTGAACTTGCACAAGGAATGCACGTGAGCCAAAGACCACCATGTGGCAGCCGATGGCACTCCGATGCTTAAGTTAGATAAGGCTTAGGAGGGGGTAAAAGATGTAACTTGGATTTATGTAGCGTACCTTTGTTCATCGACCTTATCTACCTTTTATAATGCGAGAGTCCTTGTTCGACTAGGCCTTTGGTGACATAGTTTAGGGAAAAAGATCTTGCTAGAGATCATTTCCTTATTGAAAACTGACCATGTAGAGAAGTTTCTCTACACGACTTGTGTTCCTAGCTCTGCAGGAGAGGTTTTCCTTTTGGAGTGTTGTCCATGCAAGAAACTTTCTTTGCCCGACTTATACTTCAGTATTTGTTTCCTAGTCGAAACCAATGTATTGCTGACCTGCATGTCTTGGGTCGATCCCCAAATACTTGCGTTATCAGGCTTATGAGTATTGGACTTGACCTCGTGAAGTGTTGGTTTAGTAGCGCGTTGCAATTTGGGTCCAACCTTCTGGATCCTGCCAATAGTGGATTTAGTGTTGTCTGGGCCTTGCTGGATTGAGCGTGCAATCATGTCTGCTTTGTTCTATTGACGAGATTATCATGACACACTTATGACATGACACACTTGTGATGATGATCAGAAGATGTATGTATCATCACTTGGCACATAGATATTATGATTGCTTTTGTTGAAAACACCTATAAATACCTAAACAAAATACACATAGATAAGGTTCCAAAAGTTATAAAATGTTGTACAACAATTTAATCAAATAAACGAACCTCATCAGCAAAGAAGTCTCTAATGTCGACTACCGCGGCTAATAATCTTTCCTCTAAGTCGGCTACCTCGCCATCTGTACATGATGGATCTTTGATCTTTTAGATCAAGTGAATCGACCGAATTAGAAATAAAAATCAATAAAGTAATGTTCTGAATGAAGTGATAATGAACACAGTTATTACCTCTATAATGTTGGCCTCATATGAATAGTCTTAGAGATGGCAATTTGAAATCTATGTGAACCATGATAATGTCCTGTAGACAAATGAACATAGTTACTACTCCTAGAATGTTGGCCTCATCTCTGGATGCAATTTTATACCATTTATGAAAAAAGAACTTCAAAGGCATTTAAAAGAGTTATCAAGGAGCTTTGCAATAGTGGCCACAAGATAGATTGCGAGCAAATGAGATATAATTGAGCAAGAGTGGAAATGTGAAACTCCTCCCTTATCCTCAACAATACTAGTTAGGTTAATTTATTTTTCTTGTGTGTGTCCCTTTCTAAAGCTGGGGGTTGCAAGTAGCCAGGCAAGATTGGGAATCCAATGGTGGATGATGAATGATGCATTGTAATGAGCCGTGTTGTGTATGTGTGCGAGAAACACTGTCCTCCACCACTCTTTCACACGCAAAGCATAAAAAATGGTCTCCAAACATGGTCGATGATTTGGTCGTCCCTCCCTCAGTTTCTCTCTTCCTTTTTGTTTCTCTCTCTCTCTCTCTCTCTCTCTCTCTCTCTTTGACTGACTACAAAGTTTTAGTGGAAGACAACACCATAAAACATTTCCATTTCGAAGTAAAAGAAGAAGAAAAGAAAAAGTGAGTGAAGAGTGAGGATGAAATGGAGGCTGCAGAGGCAGAGTTGGAGCGAAGAAGCAGATTTCTTACTAGTCTTATACAGAAGAAGAAGAAGAAAGTAATCGAAGAGAAGGATCAACATGAACGTCTCAATGTTCGAGTTAGAGCTGCTGATATGCCTCTCTCTCTTCAAAATCGCGCCTTTCGTTGTGCTAGAGACTTGTTTGACTCCATACCCAACAACAAACTTGACAGCAAATGCCTTGCTCTTGCTTTAAAGAAAGTAACAAACAACCCCTTGCTATCCTTTTCCTCTCTTTCTTTTTTCCTTCTTAATATTTTTCTTGTCTGGGGTTGTTTTTACGATGCTTGTTTAGATTGTCTGTAAATGAAATTTGTCCACCAAGGGTATGGTTGTTGTTCATATTGCCAAAGTTTTACATAAAGAAACACCCATTTTTTTGGAGGGAAATCACAGTCTCCAATAATCCTTTTCTTAAAAAATAAATAAATAAAATTGGTTGAAGGGTGTTGGAATGTATTGGATTCTACTTAATTAGGTTATGCAGAGATAAAATGGTTTCTTTAATTTGGGGAGTTAAATTTGTTCATGTTGAGAGAAACAGATTGTTTAGGATGTTAGGAAGAATGTCAATAACTGAAAAGGAAGCTACATACCCAAAATGTGAGTTAATAGTCTTCTATTTATTATAAGTTGTTTTGACAGATGAGTAATGCGAGGATACAATTTTACCTCACACCTGGAACAGAAAATGACACTCAAAGGCACCCTAGCACTCATAATAGTTTTCAACCCGCGGAACCAGTGGCATGCTTATTTAAGAACTTTGATCTTTAGAGATATTTCTTCCTATTTCTGGTTCATTGAAATATTTCATGCCCTGATCTTGACCTATCATTTTGATTTTGTCGCCCGAAACCTTTTGGATCAGATGACACCTTCCAAATTCCTCATGAATCTCAAAATACCAAAATTTTCACAGACGTTCTTGATGGTTTGTCCCATTCTTTTGTATGCGATAGATAACCTGCCAAACTACCACCCCTCGATACTCGTTCCTTAATGGAATCTCTTGCAAGGTTGATGTATTACTCTGTCCCCTTTCAAGTAAATTTTTTTACGATGAGGCTCCTATTTTCATGTAGGTCTGTGGGACTCATCTCAACCATCCACTTGCTTGCAATCCGACTATGTATTTTATTCAAAATAACTTAATAACTAATAGCGGGTTTGTTATGTGGATGACTGAGATGAGCCCCACATTAACTGTATTACACCCTCCACCCCCCCAGAAAAAATTTGTTGCTTCCTACTCCTAGTCTATTAATCACATCTTGCAACTTTCCTATGTCGTGTAGACTGCACAGCTACTTGATATGCATACTTCGAATAGCCACTAAGCTTGTACTATTACTTGTTCAGCTACACTGATTGTTACACCCTCAAATGTCAAATCCAATGAGAAAATTTTCTCAATAATAGGATTGGTAGCGTCGGTGAGACATTGACCCCATTGTCAAACCAATCTTGTGTTTATTATAGTGAATTTAGAGATTCAAGCATACCTATTGTAAAATAACAAGTTCAGGTTATCCAAAATCTTATATCTTCTTCTGGACATTGGATTTAAGATTGATGATTCTGTGTGTATGTATTTTCATAACCAATGAATTGTAAGCTCGGGCCTCCAGCAGGCAGGATTGTAGCACTAATTCACGTCAATCTCTTTTCATTAATCACTTTATTTCTTCTGTTTGATTTTATGAACCGGCGAACCGCTCAATCTAGTGAAGGCTTTTAATGTGTTTGTTCTTTCTGTTTTGTTTCTTCAGGAATTTGACTCGTCATTTGGCCCAGCTTGGCATTGTATCGTGGGAACAAGCTTCGGTTCATATGTCACACATTCTCTAGGAGGTTTCTTATACTTCTCCATGGACAAGGTCTATATCCTACTTTTCAGGACTGCTGTAGAGCCTTTAGATCAATGAAATTTCTACAAACTTTAAATCTAGCTATGAGTATTTGCGTGTATGAAAAAATGTTTTCAATGGTCAATTGGAACTGTAAAACCTGAAAGACAAAATTGATTGATCAATTTGTTGTTTTTGTGAGCACCTAGCATTTGATGTATATATCGTGAGGGATGCTAATGTGCTTTTGAATAAACAGAAGTCACGGCAAATCCATCGCAACACCTGACATGAATGCTATTATGGACCTAGTTCAGCCATTTCAAATGCACAGGTGAGTCTGACTTAGTGTTGGAGAGTAAAAACAACCCGAGTGGCTAATGCATCTTATGAAGAAATACATGAATTAGATAGCATGAATCTGACAGTGCTGTGATAAGGGCACCACAAGGGGAGGAGTCATTGTTCAGAGTTGTATGCTATTCAGTTGATATCTGTTAAAAGAGTGTCCATCTGTAGGGTTGTCATAACCACCAGAACCATGACTGTAGTAGAAAGATCCCAATATTCTTCGTTGTTTGTATATCTAACGTCTACCGCTTTTGGCTCTGACAACGATTCCTACATTTTCCAGCCCCCCACGTATTACTCTTTTTGGTTTTACATCTCCCTTCACACGCTTGTCAACGCCTTATCTTCCGCCTTATTCAAAGACCCTTACCACCATTATTTGTTTTAACAGCTGTATTTAGAAACCAGTTTATTCAGTAAAATCATGCCTAATCTTTCGTCACCAAGTTAAAAGCCGAAAATCTGAAAATCCTGTAAAACTGCCTTGTTTCAACCACATACCATGGTTCACATGATGACCAAGAAATTGAGCAACACTCCATATATTATACCAGGTTAGCCGAAGTGCCTTGCTGGAAGAGAAGCTGCATTTTCTGTTACATAGATTTGGTTGCCTGTCTGGCTACAGATTGATGACTAGTTTAGGCTCGGTCCTTTGGGGAAGATAATGTTTGGAGACACTCTGTCCATAGATGAGCACATCACCATTCTGTAAGGACCTTGTGTAGATGATATGCAATGGATCTCTTACTCAAACTAATTGGTTGGACTATATCTGTCAGTTCAAGAAGACACATGGAGCATGTGAAGGACGCTTCAATCAATTAGTCCATCTCATATAGCCACAAGAAGCTAAGGGTGTGTTGTTTGGTTCTATGGAATTCTTAGCCATGGAAATTTATGAGAGGACCACTTAAATTTAAGCTAATTGATGTATACTCACCAATCCACTGTTTGATTTTGTAATCAAGGACACTCTTTGGTCTCCCTAAAAGCACATTAAATTCTCATGTTCATGGAATTTAGATTTTAGTGGTTCCTTCATGTATTCTCTTGGCATAGGATTTCATGCAACTAAACACACCCTAAACTTCACTAGCGGGTCATATTGAGATATTCAATAATTAATTAACTCTTCACATATTACAAATTAAACCTTGAAACTATATTCCAATTTCAAAACATCATTTTCATTATCAAAGGAAACAACTCTTGAATCAACATCTTCACATTGCTATATATTAGGAAAGAGTCGTTCTAGGCGGCGAGTGAGGGGGTTTGACCCCCCATCTCTCTCGAGATTCACACGGGCACACATCTCGAGGGGGGTGGAGGGTCACACCCCCTCCCTCGCCCGTTTCCTCGCCATTTAGAATCATCGATTAGGAAAACTTGAATTTTTACATGAGTTTGGCTAACTGGCGAAGAAAACAGCGAGGGAGGGAGGACCCTCCATCTCCCTCGCGATGCGTGCATGGAGGGTCCTCCCTCCCTCGCTGGTTTCCTCAACAATTAGAATTCCCCTTTTTACATCACTAAGACTATTGAAGCTACAAACATCCTAGATTCTCAAACCTCAACTATGAACATCAAGACGCCCAGAACCCCAGTTATCATGTATGTATCTCTCAGTTATTCCTCCATTTCTTCATCCTCATCCATGTTCTCTATCTTGAGCTTCTTAGCAGCCTTTATAGCACCATCAGTTCTCAGTCGGTTTGGGATCTCAATTAGTATATCTGACTTCTGCCCAGTGCCTGCATTCACAAGCCCACCATTCTTCTCAACCCTGTAAACAAGTCCCTCGCCTCCACCCGCTGCATCAATGTTGACAGTCGAGTTCTCATCAATTTCCTCTCTCATAAGCATCTTCGAGAGAGCTCTGTCACGACCTTCTTTTCAAGGCACCTCCTATTGGTCTAGCGCCATAAGCCTATATTCAAAATATAACATACATCAGCATCCAAGAAAAACGGATTTCATAGAAACTAAAAGACCATCTCTGGAGAAATAACTACTTACCGGATCATAACTTTCAGCAAGAACAATATCTAAAGCTGCATCCGACACAGCCAAAGCAACACCCCTTTCTGCTAGGCGCAATGCTACATCCCTCATTTGCAGTCTAGCAACCTTTCTTAGTTGGTCATGTGAAAGGGGATCAAATACTACAATTTCATCTAACCGATTGAGTAGCTCAGGCCTGAAATGCCTCCTCACCTGTCACATGATATTCAATACATTTAAGTGTGAGACTATCATGCATTTAAGTTTGGGACTTGTATAGAAATTGAAGACTCGAATAATGGCCCTAATATCTGTATTTACCTTCTGCATGACCCTGTCTCTAGCAACTTGAATTGTACACTTGCTGATGCAGGAGGGTTTTTAGGATTCCTAATTTGAGTTTCTTGGGTTTCTAATTTGCTCTCAAAGTTATTTACTAAATAACTTATTCGTAATCTTTCGATTTAATTAGGAGTATTTTAGTTTTCTTTTAGGATTAAGTTTTACTTTTTCTTTTAGGAATAGACTGTTTGTTATTTTAGTATTTGATTATACTTTTTCTTTCAGGAATAGGTTGCTTATTATTGAAGTTATTTAAGCACTATAAACAAAAAAGTATCATACAATATTGAGGAAGAACTCTATTTATAGTGCTCAAATAACTTGAATAATAAGCAGCCTGCTCTTAAAAGAAAAAGTAGAATCAAATACTAAAATAACAAGCAGTCTATTCTTAAAAGAAAACAAGTAAAGCCTAATTCTAAAAGGAAACTAAAAAGATTCCTAATTAAATTGAAAGATTACGAATAAGTTATTTAATAAATAACTTTGAGAGCAAATTAGGAACCCTAGAAACCCAAATTAGGAACCCTAGAAATCCTCCTGCATCAGTCGCCTCGGGTTGGAAAAAATTGAAACAAGCTATTGGGCGCCCCTCATGACTCAGAACACACCAATGCCAACCCCAGATACATCACAGTTTACCTCAAACATCTTTTCTAAATCAGGAAGTGCCAAAACCGGTGCCTCTGTCATCTTCTGCTTGACCAGTTGAAAACTAGCCACCGCTTCCTCGGACCACTGGAAATCACGTCCCTTGAGGCACTCTGTGATAGGAGCTATAAGAGTGCTGAAGTTTCTGATGAACCGACGGTAGAAGGACGCCAATCCATGAAAACTTCTGACATCGTGTAAGGTCTTTGGTTTGGGCCACTCCAAGACCACATCTATCTTCGACTGATCTGCATGAACACCATTAGTAGACACAACAAAACGTAAAAAAGTTACAGAAGTAAGTAAGAAATAACACTTTTTCTGATTGACGAACATGCATAGAGGTGATCCAAATGTGACGCCCATGTCGGGCTATAAATGAGGATGTCGTCGAAGTAAACTACAACGAATTTTCCCATGAAAGGCCGTAAAACTTGATGCATAAATCTCATAAATGTGTTGGGCGCATTGGACAGTCCAAAAGGCATGACCATCCACTCATACAACCCATGTTGTGTTTTAAACGTTGTCTTCCAATCATCTCCAGGCCTTATTCTGATCTGATGGTATCCGCTTTTAATGTCAATTTTTTAGAAGACCTTAGAACCGGACAGCTGGTCTAACATATCATTCAGGCGGGAAATTGGAAACATGTATTTCACTGTAATCCTGTTGATTGTTTTGCTATCAACACACATACGCTAAGAGCCATTTTTCTTCGACACCAGTAGAGCAGGAACTGCACATGGGCTCATACTCTCACGAATGTAGCCCCTCTCCAATAACTCTACTACCTGTCGCTGCCACTCGTCAGATTCCTTAGGACTGAGGCAATAAACCGGTCGGATAGGTAAACTGGAACCCGGAACAAGGTCGATCTGATGCTGAATATCTCTCATAGGCGGCAGCCAAGGAGGAAGATCCTCTGGCATCAGGTCAAAAAACTCTGCTAGCAGCTGCTGCACCTCTGCTGGCAAATCTGGATTCACGTCTATTGTACTATTCCCACAAGGCAGCAGAGCAAAGACCACGTCTCCATGCTCAATCTCAACTAAAAACCTGGACTTAGAAAGTAGGTTAGTATTATTGGCTACCGGGGTAGGAGTGAGTCATTTCCGACGAGGTGCCAACACAATCTTCTTCCCTTTGATGCTAAGGGAATATGTTTTTTTCTGCCCATCCTGAATAACACTGCAATCATACTGCCAAGGTATATCTAACAATACATGACAAACATCCATAGACACAACATCACACCAAGCATTATCAAAATATTTTCTGCCAATCGAAAAAGACATTAGGCATCGCCTATCTACTGTTACCTCATTGCCTTTATTCAGCCATGACAATTTGTACGGCTTGGGATGACGATATGTCTTCAACTGCAATTTCTGGATAGCCTCTTCAGACACTACGTTCTCACAACTGCCACTATAAATGACCAACTTGCAGATTTTATCTACAAATGTGCAGGTTGTGTGGAAAATATTGGTTCTCAACCAATCGTCCCCTGAATCACTCTTGGGAGTCACTAGGCTCTTACAAACAACCAGAGTCTCATGGCCATCTCCATACAACACATCTCCATCTTCACCATCGTCATACATAGGCTCTCCAAGCTCCTCATTGTCGTCTACCATGTCTTCCTCAATCAGGAGATTGTTGCCCTTCTGAATAGTAGGCTTCTTGCACTCAGTCACTCTATGTCCTTGTTCACCACATCTGAAACATCTAATATTTGAATTAGAATTACCCTGCGGTGGTTGTTGGGTAGGATGGGATTCTTGAGGGCGAATTGGCCGACTACTTTGATCACTGATCTTCTGTTTTGCTGTTTTTCCACAGCAAGTGCACGCTGGTAAGCTTCAGAAACGGTCCACAGAGAGTGAATGCTGAGGACATCCTGCAAGAGCTGTCGTAATCCCCCCAAATACCGTGCCACCATCTGCTCCTCCGTCTCAGATAAGTCATTCCGGGCCATCAATTGATAAAACTCCTCCGTGTAATCATCTACCGATCGCGTGCCTTCCCTCAACAAGTGAAGTCGCTGAAACAAAGTTTGAGTGTAGCCGAAAGGAAGGAAGTGACCCTTCATCTTCTTCTTCATCTTCTCCCAATCAGTGATCTTGGCCTTGCCCTGCCTATCGCGTGACCGCCTCAACTGCTCCCACCATGCAGATGTTCTGCTTTTGAGTTTGATGGCAACCAATTTCACTTTGACACGATCTGGAACTTACTTATACAAAAAAATACGCTCTACTTCATTTAACCAATCTACGAAACCTTCGGCCTGTAACGTACCAGAAAACTTGGGCAGATCCATTTTGAAATCAAGGTCTCCATGATGATCCTCCCGACCGCGGCGCTCCCAGAATCGAGCACGATTGTGATACGAGTTTTTGAAACTAGATTCAGAATCGTGATTTTCCAATCTCACGATCTCCGAAATCCCGCGCCGCCAAACGCTGGGTTAACTCTGCAACTTACCTCTGTAAATCCTCAATCATCACATTCTGAATGTTACGATCACGATTTGGGGCTTCCTTGTTCGAAACCTGCCCGCGATGACCACGACCACGACTACCAGCCATGGAAACTAATGAAATCTCACCCCAAGAAAATGCTGAAGCTTTGATGCCAACTGGCGTCGGGCAGAATAGTGATTATCCTGCAGGCTAGTTTCAACAGACAATTCACGGGGAAAGAACACAAGAGAATCGCCCAAAAAAACACAGAGAAATAACTCTAATGTTCAATTAAATTATTCAAATCAAAAGGTATCTCTAAAGCCAGCCCACAAGCCGGGCTTTATAGCTAAAACTCGTGATTATTAAAATTTTACAAAAAATAGCAAATCCCAATAATCATGTTAAAACAAAATTCATAATAAAAGAAACAATCTGCCAAAAATCTAGCCCAATTGGGTTCAAAATAACTTCCTAAACGATGAATGAAATATTACCATAAAAATAAAAAAATTACTAAAATTGTAGATTCGGAAGGGGAAGTAGTGGATTTTGGCCTTGAAAAGATGTGCAATGAGCCTAGCTTGTTGGCTACGACGTGCGCCCTGAAAAGAGCTTTCTGAATTGGGGTCATATGTGCGATTCTGATACACGTAGCCAAAGTTATGGCCAAAATACCAAAATGCTCCCAAAACTGCCCAAAAGATCACGATTTCTAGCTATCTTTGCGCTGATCTACCAATTCAAGGTATCTCAGTGCCAATAACGTGTTATCTAACAGCTCAACATTATCTGTCTCGGATCCTCCTGCATCAGTTTGTATCTGTTGGTAGGTGACAGCTCAGCATCATTTGTCTCACATCCGACGTCACATGCCCATAAGCCCAGAAAGTACGTGCTCTGCTCCAAGGTTTGATGTCATAGTAATTATGGTATTGGAGAAATCCACTGTCCAGCCCTGCCCATCAGTTAGTCTACCAACATCAAGAACTTGTAGGAGTGTGTTGAAAACTGCTAAGTGAGCCTTCTCAACTTCATCAAATAATACAACATTGTAGGGCCTCTGTCTAACAACTTTAGTGAGCTGCCCACCTTCGTCGGTCACGAAGTACCTATAATTTTGAAACATCCCCAAGTAAGTGAGTGTTCAACAATGATCTAAACCAGGTCTGCATGACAATTTGGAAACTACATACTTAGCAAGTTCATCATCAATCGTAAAACAAAATGTTGCTCCATGTGCTCCAACATATCAATCTGCACCAAAAGATTTTCATCATAAAAAAGTTGTTCTGCTAGAGCCTTAGCAAGTTTATTTTTCCCTACACCAGTCGAATCCAAGAAAAGGAACAACCCAGTTGGCTGTTGTGGCGTCCTAACCCAGCCCTTTACCTCAATACAGCTTGTTTGACTGACTCAACTGCTTGATCCTGCCCAACCACTCTCTTATGTAACCTATCCGCTAAACCGATCACCCTTTCCTTATCGTTCTGGCCAAGCCTTGTGACTAGTATTCCAGTCCAACGACTCACTACTTCTACAATTTGATCGGATCTAACAGTTTCAGTAAGCATTGAGTTTTCATCAATACTCCCTTCGTACTTTTGTATAGCAACTTCTATTTCCTGAAGGGCCCCATATTTGAGGTCAGCATCTCTAGCCAAGTCACCTTTTCTTTTAGCCTCTTGTAAACAGAGTATTATATTGTCCGCTTTGGGCCCAAGGCCCGCACGGCTTTAAAACGCGTAGTACTTTGTAGATCCAACATCTTACATATATAACACATCTCCTTCCCTCACCTAGGCGATGTGGGACTATAATCTCCCCTTGGTAGCTTGCCCAACCCCTCTTGGGATCCATGGGCCTATTGGGCTTCGCCATCACGGGCCTCTCCCACACCCTCCCCCTCAATTCCGCCAACACAAGGGTATCACAGTCCACCCCCCTAAGGGAGCCCAACATCCTCGTTGGCACACTTCAGGCTAGGTCCGGCTCTAATACTATTCTGTCACTACCCGATCCACATAGTACTATATTGTCCATTTTGGGCCCAAGACCCGCACGGCTTTAAAACGCGTAGTACTTTGTAGATCAAATCTCGTACATATATAATACATCCCCGTCCCTCACCTAGGCGATGTGAGACTATAACCTCCCCTTGATAGCTCGCCCAACCCCTCTTGGGATCCACGGGCCTATAACGCTTCGCCATCACGGGCCTCTCCCAAACCCTCCCCCTCAGGTCTGCCCACACAAGGGTGTCACAGAAGGTGTCTTTACGTTCCTTTTGGTGATCTTGGGCTATGCGAATCTCCTTGACGAATGTAGAACTGGGGGGATTTCGTCAGGAGTGGGTGTTGTGATGGGGGATTTTCTTCAAAGATTGTTTTAGAACTCACTCGAATGAGTTGGCAGCTTCATTCCGAACCACCAGCTGCATTGGAGATTGCTTGGCGGAAGGTCTCATTGGGTTTGAAAAGGAGAGAGAGTGCAAGGTGCATTGGTGTGAATTGAACGTGGCCAAAGTTGATGGCTAGTTCATGGGATGCAGCGACGACTTCATTGGGTTTGTGTGTGAACTTGTATGGACTCATTAGTTTTGATTTAATTCAGATGAAACAATGTACTGGAAACAATAAAATGAAACTGAAACTGAAACTGAAACTGAAACTGAAACTGAAAAAGAGAAAATTACTTTGTTGAAATGGTTGTTTGAAACTGTCGCAAAGAGGAATAAGAGAAGGTCCTTTTGTTGGAAAGAGAAAGGTGTCTCGAAACAACTTAGAATCCTAGAAGAAGAAGTTACTCGAGATTTCCAGAACAAATATTATATTTCGGGTTCCAATTTCCATTTATGTAAAGCAAATTTGGCCTTTGGATCTTTCCATTACGCTTAACTTTTGTACAGTGATGAAGAAACAAGGGACGTTTAGAGGTACCCCACTTTATAATGTGAAACTAAAATTACCCCCATTTATTTCAAAGATTGGGGTACCCTCAAGACTGATAGTCAACGATAATTTTCCATTTTTTTACTCTCTACTAGAAAACGCCCCTTGCACACAGTCGTCCCCAAATTTCATAATACTCAAATAAGCCTCCCACACTCCTTGCACGTTGTTGTTCCCAAGTTTCATAACATTCTCTTTTTTTATTCTAGAATAATTCATATATGATCATTGACAAAAAGTAAATATGATTTGGCTCATTGATTCAAAAGTAGGTGAAAGATCAGCATGTCATAAGATGTTCAATTTCATTCCCACCGACACCGGGGTTACCTTCATTCTCAAGCAAAAGAGAGACAGGGAGAAGGGTCTCCACTTAAGAAAGATAGGGAGAATAAGAAATGGTTTTCTTCTTTAGAGACTTCGAGGTCGAGTATGAGTTTGATCGTCAGCTCGAAGGTGTTGGATGAGTAGAATTCCCAGTTAGGTGCACTGAAGTTGGAGGAAGCATGGCTCGTGATGGAGGATCTAAAAAAATGTAAGCTTTAGGGTTTCAAACCTTACCTAAGGACCATATTCTTCATATATTTTATGTTTTTTTTTTGTTGCTTTGATTGTTGGGTTTTAAGCAAATGGGGTTATTATAGTTTGTTACAGGTGTGTGTTTAGTAGATTTGTTATTCTGAAGTGTTTATTGAACTTTATTTCCATGTTAGAGTACATATTTTGGTAGATTATCACTTTCCTTTTTACTGAAAATGAAGTTTCTAGCGTTCCTCTCTCAAATTATAGTTTACTTATAGTATAGCATTTGGGGAAAATTTAGTTGTGTGTTTTGGTGTTTTTTTCATACGTAAGTTCTATTTCTGACCAAACACGGAAATTTCCATGTATGTATCAAGGGTTTATTAGTGATGAGGTAGATTATTCAAAATAAAAAAAATAGTAAGTCTTTGTAATGACTTTTAGAATATACATTAAGTTTTCAACTAGGGTGTCGACGTGCTCTGATGCACGAATATTTAACACTTTTTTTTATCTTATTACAATAATAAGAAAAAGATTATTGAATTTCTAAACAAAATAATTATAAATAATTTTAAGGGCTTATGCATAGTTAATAAATAAGAGCTTCAAAGAATTTATGTTAGGGGCATAGGTATAACTAATCAATGTTTGAATGGAGATGATTTCAATTGAAAAAGTATGAAATGTAGAGGGCAAACTGAAAAATCCAAAAGTTAAATGTGAGGGCTCTTTTATAATTTATAGATAATTGGAAGGCTTCAAATAAATTATATTAAGAGTTTAGTTATAATTAATGAATGTTTATAAGGGCTGGTTTTGAAACTACATAGTTTAATTTTGGGAAGGTAAAATTGTAAAAAATGTGTAATAGTGTTTTTCTTTTGAACGACACAAACACCCTTGTGACTTTTGCCACAGTTTGATTTTTAATTGTAAATACTATAGAGTTGAAAGGACAAAATTGGAGAAAAAAAATAGAGTTGAAGACGTACACTTTTATTATTCATTTGAGGAACACTAGTTCTACTATTCAGATGTATGTTTCTTGAATCCATGTTATGAATTGTTTTGCCATGTTTTGCTTTATGGTTGTATGTTTGCATGAACTTGGTTTTCCCTAACTTGATTGTTATTCAAAATTTGTACTTACATTTCTTATTCTCTGATGTGCCAGTACTATTTATGATATTGACATAAGAGTAATACCTTAGTAATGTTTGTTGATGATACACCAAACCGTCATTTAATCTACACCGTACCGTGTCACGATAATCTCGTTAGCAGTGCAAAACGGGCCCAATTGCCCACCAAACTAACCACCAAAGGCCTAGCCGAACGAGGACTCTCGCATATAAATAAGACACATAATTGATGAGAAAATGTACGCTACATTGCTCAATTTACAACTTTAAGTTTTTCTCAAGCCTTGTCTGACTTTAGCATTAGAGTGTCATTGGGCACCCAAGGATTGTGATTTCGTGAAGTTACACGAATTTTCGCCGATTTTTTTTTTTTTTTTGAAATTATGAAAAGAAAAAAGTTTACAATTTTTCAAGTTTTTTCGAAAATTTTCGAGATTTTTTCGAAAATTTCGGAGTTTTTTTTTGGTAAAAATACAAAAAACAAGCTGCTAAATATTACATTTTTTGAGGATTTTTCAGAAATTTTTTGAGATATTTTCGTAATTTAGATTTTTTTTTTGAACCACCCTCTAATATTTTAATTATTACTTATTTACTTATATTGATTTTTGAAAACATCCCCTGATTTTCTAATTATAGGTATTTTGGTTTCATTTAATGTATCTAATACATTTATTTACTTGTATATTATTTTTTTTCACATATTTAATATACCCTCGAAATTCATTATATATATTTCACGTACCCTCGAAATGTTTACGTTTTTATTTACAAAGTGAAATATTTCTTAAAATCAGGAAAATCGAAATTAACTTGAAAAACGAAATCACAATCCTTGAGGCCACCACAACGATGATCCTTGGCTTACATGCGTTCCCTGTGCAAGTCCAGGTCAAGGTCAATGAGAACAGGATTTGACTACATCACTTTGGCGTGGTCCGTGGGGGACGACGGAATTCCTTGAAAAAACAGTGATATCACCCTGCCTAATAGTACAGAGATGTGGTGATCACGAGATCTCACAATAATGGAGACATCCTTGAGCCCTCAAACGCTCGTACTGCGAGAGGAACAAAATTAGACCTCGCACCGGTGGCAGTAACGGCGAACCCAAGGGTGGATCTACTATCAACCCATATCCAACAGATCACACGAGCGCTGGAGATTCTCACCTAGCAGAACCCTCCACCCGCAGAAGGAGAACGGGAGCAACGAAGAGCCTCGTCCCTAGAAAACATAAGGGAACACGTTCAGGAGAGTCGTTGCCCCAGCAAACTCTTAGTGGACCAAAGGCAGAAACCCAGCGTCTAGGGCTGACATACAGGTCTCCTAGAACCCTATTAGACTGGGGGCCACCAATCCTGACGTGTTGTTCAACCTCACTTTCTCGCCGTTCATAGATCATATCATGAACGAGTCTTTGCCGAAGAAATTCACTCCGTCGAAGCTGAAGTTCTATGATGGGACGATAGACCCGTCCGATCACTTGCGCCAATTCCAGCATGTAATGGCGCTCAAAGAAGGATCTGAAGCAATAATGAGTTGGTCATTCCCTACTATATAGCCTGAAAAAGTCAGCGCTGACCTGGTTCCACAGCCAACCTCTGAGGTCCATCGACTCATTTTGGGCACTGGCAATAGCGTTCCTTATACGCTTCGTCGGCAGCTAGCGAATTAGGACCCGCATAATCTGCAAACCCTCAAACAGAAGCCCAGCAAAATGTTACGGGAATACGTTACACGCTTTAACGATGAGTTGACTCTCATCGACGACAGCATTAGCGAGAAAGGCAAGTTCTATGATTTCCTCACTCTGAACCCTCCAATCGATATGTCAGACTTACTGAAAAATGCCCAGAGGTACATCACTCTCAATGAGATGTTGGCTGCCAAGAGGGTGGTGGAGTCTGAAAAGAAACCCTCTGCATCCAGAGACAAAAAGGACGGGAAGAAACAGGATGACGATGACAGGAAGAGGAAACACATTGATAGCAAGCCTGACTCTAACCGTGCAAGGCAAGATAAGGCCTCCAACTACGTCGATGCTAAAGTCGTCACTCCTCACAACTCCAGTCTGTCTGACGTCTCCAACACTATCAAGAATTGGGAAGAGCTAAAGAGGCCCGCACAACAGCGATGAGACTCCACCCAACGCGATAACAACAAATACCGTTCCTTTTACAAGGAGGGCGACCACGACACTGAGAACTGCAAGAGTCTCAGGAGCAAGATAGAGTATTGGATCCGGAAGGGCTACGGAAAGGGAAGATTCAAATAATAAGATAGAAAAAAAAACTTTTGGCATCATCTATGTGCTTTATGAGTTAGCTCTGAAAATCAAACAGGTCCTGCAAGAAAACGCTTATTGAAATGCAGACTCAACCCACCTGCGAAGACAGACAAGTGTAGTATGCATGTATTCAGAGCCCCATCCCACTGCTGATGTTCACGGACCAGGATCTCCCGGGCATTCATTCTTCTCACAATGACGCCCTTGTCATCTCGGTCCTCATTTTAAAGTGGAAGTGAAAAGGGCCTTGGTGGACATAGGAAGCTCTTTAAACGTCATGTTTCTAAACGTTTTTCGCAACATGTAACTCAAGAAGGCAGACTTAGCACCTACCAATCATCCCATAGTCGGGTTCAATAGAAAGAGATGTTTCCCTATTGGGAGGATTAACTTAATGGTAGCGGCAGGAAAGCCACAATTACAGAAGTACCTTGTCCAGGAGTTCATGATGATCGATACTTTGTCGGCCTACAACATCATCTTAGGGAATCCTTGGCTTTACATATGGAAGCAATAGTTTCTACTTTGCACCAATGCATCAAGTACACAGCCAACCATGCCCAATGAACTATTAGTAGAAATCAACCTTCAACGAGAGATTGCCACTACGCAACGCTGAAGCAGTTAGATTGCTAGCAATTACAGCTTGGGCTCGTGGGACAGACATATCACACGTCGGGCCCTGGTTCGAGGGGAGAATCACCCCGTACAGACAAAGACAAAGCTTTGACAACTAAGGCTCAACTATCCGACGAATCAGAATTCAGTAACTTCGCCAACATTGGCGACACCTGACGGTCCACCAAAAGAGCTACACATTCTTAGCCAGGATCGTGTGCGTCTCTTTCAGAGCCAGATTAGCTTAATTTTTATTTAGAATCAAACTATCTTATTGCTTTGATTTCTTTTGTTTCTTTTTGTTTTTCAATTTAGAAGAATTGTTCGCACAAGACATATTCAAGGAATAAAACAGATTTTATTGACTGCAATGAAAGTTATTACAAAGCTTGCCCTGCTGACTAGTACAACAGTTTATACACAACAAATATTTAAACCCGACGCAAGTATTTATCTGCTCAAACGCACGTCAAGAATTTTCTCCGCCAATGTGCCTTTGGAAAGGAAGTGAAAGTAAAGTACTTGATGAAGGCTGCAAGTACATGCTTGATTCTTTGCTCTACTAATTTGCCTTGTGAAGAGGAATAGAAGGAAACAGATGAGAATGGCCCTCGAACGAGGGATGGCTGGGGTAATGCAAAATTATCACCCCAGGTCACGACCGTCAAAGCTCCGTTTCGCCTATCTGTCTTCCAGGTGTGGCGTCATGCGTGAAGCCCAGTAGAGACAGTAGGAACAAGCCACCCAAGGTTGGCTTGTGGTGTTATCTCTGAGATCGAATGGTGCGAGACGTCATTGGAGTACCCGAAGATGGAAGACAAACTTGACCCCAAAGAAGAATCGAGTACTTCTTCTTCACAATGTTAGAAGAAATTACAAGGTCCCATGTAACCAATTAATGCTCACCCAAACTAGGTGGCACCACACAAAAGTAGGTTTTGTCAAGACTCATCGCTGCAAATGTCAGAACATTTGAAGACTCAAACAACGAAGATCTTCCTTTAGCCTTTGGAAAACCCAAAACATATTTTCTAAAGGAATGCATTTAAAGAACATTATCTAGAGCATTTATGGCAATGCTTGAAATGGTAAACTCCAGCATGTATATAGGTGCGATGGATCATGAAACGAAGCCAATCAACAGTTATCTCAGCATTAAATGTCGTACGAGAGATAGGGAAACAACGGTTCCAATTACAACTGCACAAGTCCACATTTATCGAATTAATTGCACTACACGCAACCCCATTAACTCGGGGGAAGTAACCGGCACTGAACCGTCTCGTAATCTACGTCGTACACCTGGCATGTTGATCTTTACAACACGCCCCCCCCCCCCCCCCAACGAATGGGCCCAAGCAAGTAACCCACCAGATCCAGCCCAGTACAGTACGAAGGTATTAAGCGCCCATGCCACACGGAACATGCCCGTAGCGATATTTTTAATAAAATCCAAGGTATCCGCTATATTATCTATTATTCATTAAACTTGGATAAACTCAATTAAATCAATTTTATGGCGATCCGACTCTAGAATCAGATCTATCATTTAGACCTTCGTATTAGACTACTAGGTGAACTGAGTAAGTGAAGATGCCAAAGTCAGACTTGCACGCCCAAAGTCGAGTGAAGGTTTAACCCGATCAAAGCTTAGTCAATTCCTACTAATGGTTGTGGCTTTTGATCCGCTCTAACCCTAGTAAGCCAAAAGCGGATGATGACGGCTTAGAAAGTGGGAGCTTAGTCAGCGCTCTAACGTCTGACCATTATGGCTTACCAAGGACCACTGTCCAACTATAAATAATGGTCACTGAACCTAACCAAAGCTTAGTCGGTTTTGACTAATGACGATAGCTTCTGGTCCGCTCTAAGCCTAATTCATCGAGCACGGTTGACAATGGCTTAGAAAGTGGGAGTCTAGTCAGTGCTCATGTAGTCTGGTTATGATGGTTTCCTGGGATCATTGTCCAACTACAGACAATGATCGCCGAACCCTATTGTTCTAAGCCTAGTCCATTGAGCGTGGATGAAAACGACTTAAAAAGTGGGAGTCTAGTCAGTGCTCATGCAGCCTGATGACGATGGCTTGCCAAGGATCATTATCCAACTACAAACAATGATTGTTGAACCCAATCACTCTAACACGGATGACGATGGGTTAGAAAGTGGGAGTCTAGTCAGTGCTCATGCAGCTTGGTGACGATGGTTTGCCAGGGATCATTGGCCAACTATAGACAATGATCGCCGAACTCGACCAATGTTTAGTCAATTATAATTGATGACAACAACTTCTCATCTCCCTTATAGCCTAGTCCGCCATCAGTGGACAGAAACGGTTTGAAATCAAAAGGACCATCGTCCAATTAAATGCACGCGCATGACCACAGTCTTATCGGTTTGCTTATAGCAGCAACAACCACTGGCCCAATCCACAACCTGGCTCGCATATGATGGATTACAACGGTGGATTTCAAAGACGGAACTTTCATCAACGGATCAAGTATACGACTTTCTGACTCAGCACAACCTCTTGTCTAAAAGCTAGTAGCGCGGTAAGACAAAACAGATAAAGCTAACAGGGAAAGTCAAAGAATGCATAAGTACAAAATGTTGTTTAATATGCTATCTCTCATTGATAAGTTAAAATTACAAAGTTCACTCATCATCGGGAGGAGGTTCAAATACAACTGAGCTTGATTTGGCAGGAGAGAAGGTAGGAGATGTATCCGCACGTGTCGTCACTCGGACGCCCTTGACTTCATCACCTTCTTCTTCTAGTTGATTATCTTCTTCTTCTTCTGATTGGTCAAAGGTTTCCACAAACTACGCGTAAGAAAACTTTTTATAGCGAGAGAGGTCCCATTCGAGATGCTCCTCTTTCATCAGCTGCAAAAGCTGTAGGCGCCCATGTACAAATCTGTTGAACTCGAATGTGCCCAAGGTCTTCAAAAGCTTTTCCTCGCGCACCCTCGACTCAGCAAGCTCTTGCTCCAACCTCTCTAACTTGCTCGACAGTGTGTCAGTCCTAGTTGCTCGACACTCAAGCTGTCATTCGTGGCACTTAGTTCATGTTGCGCCAGAAAAAGTTGCTCTTCTGCTATCCACACATGCTTAGCATTAGAGTCAACTGATTAATGCCAAAAACCAACATTAACGTCGTTGCATGATTTTGGACATCAATCAAAGAAATTTTTTTCGTCAACCTACAATGCACTTCAACAATACATAGTGAAAGTAGTGGTATTGACTACTTCACTTGGATTATAAGACAATATTTGAATTTCACTTAAAGAATAAATAATGGATGGTGAAAATGTTGAGAGATGATATGATTTCAAAACAAAATAATTAACTTTTAAAAAAAATGAATATAGTGAAATCTCAAGGGTATGAGAATCACCCCATTCCAACATAATGATTGTAGAATATAATTTCAATTTCTCCCAAAATACTCAAATCACATGGTTTTTCAACCTACGTGACTTGAGTTGTGGAATAAAGAAATAAAAGTTTATTCATTTCTCTCAAACTTTAACCAAATTCATTGTTTTATTTCTAAATCATCATTAGATTTTGATTATGTTTTTCATTGGAAAAATCCTAAAAGACATTGTAATAATTTTGATGGAAATAATTTATTCTTTCGAATCAAAATCATTATCCATTTAACAAATGAAACCTTCTTTCTAAGTGTTTTTTACAGTTCATTGTTCTACTTTACTTCCTAAATGAAACATAATCTAACTATCATTATATCTTCGTGGGGCTCAATATCTTCTTTTTGAGAGGGGAGATTAGCTCTCCATTAATGATAAAAATAAACTAAAAGAAAAAGAAACATTGAGAAAGAGAAATAAAAAAATAAAAAATAAAAAATTTTACTTCTACTTCAATAGAAAAATTAAAATATTGGAAAGTAGTACATGCACTTCTCTATACTTTCTTCTCTACCAAGCAAAATCTAAAGCCACGAACTCCAACCAAAAAACTCTCAAAAACAAAAACTATCCCCTCTATGAACTCCATATATGGGGGTTTTATAGGTAAAAGAGTTTGAGTGAAATAAAGAAATATGTTGGAGTGAAACAAGGAAATATGGTTGAGTAAAATAAGGAAATATGTTGGAGTGGAATGAGGAAACATGGTTGAGTGAAATAAGGAAATGTGTTTGAGTTGAATTAACGAAACATGACATTTACAGATTTTTTATTTTATGATAAAGTTGGCAATGTGGATGTCCAAATCTTCATGTTGATTTTCTCGAGATCCGTAGTTGTTGATGCTTTGTGGGCTTGACAGCTTCATGGGTCTTGGGCTTGAAATTCTTTAGTCTTTATCAATTCATGTGAACTCTAAATGAGCCTTCTAGTTGTTAAATTTAGCCTTATTGTGCCACTTTGTGCATGCATGATTTGAGATTAGTGCTTGAGTTTCTACAATATAAACAAAATACACGTAATGAGATATTTTTATTGGATAATTGGACTTAGCAATTGTATATTTAAGGGTGTAAAAATCGATGTTTTGGGTGCTTATCACACCACCCCAAACAACCTTTTGCTAGTCTTCTAGCAAAAAACAACGAAAAAAAAGATAAGAACACAAAACAAAATGTTTTTATTCATCCTAAACTTCTCAAAGAAACCAATGTCACTTTCGCTGGTATGACTCGATTGCATTTACAATATGCAACAAAGCCTTGAATTTCTAGCATAACACACTAAAGGAAGGAGTTTTAGCCTCCTGAGCGTTATCCAGAATGATACCCAAAAACACGTTTTTTTTTTCGGAAATAAAATTGATGCGTCCCCTATTTTTCTCAGAGAATTTTCTTGCTACTCAACCACATAGAAAACAAGAGACATATGTAACTAGTTACTAAAATGCACATTACAAGTGAGCAACTTTGGAACAAGGTGTGTGTGTGTGTGTGTGTGAATAACCAACAAATGCAACTTTTCGTGTCAAAGTAATGTACATCCTAATCCACTTTTTGAATAGCCGTTTTGACTTCAAAACTCACATGTTAATATCTCTTAAATGATCACTCTGAGTTTGGGTAAAATATTTTCTCTCTTGCATGTGAGGAAAAAAGTAAATGTGAAAATTCAAACTTTCACATGCTCATAAGAATAAACGGACATGAAAGAGAATAATAGTCTCATGGAAGGAATGTTGATCATTTGCAAGAATGTCGAGTTACCCACCATAGCGCATTCTCATCTATTATCCACTTCTTACCCTACCTTACCATAGGGTTAATTATGACTTCTCTAAGAAAAAAATGAATCTGATTTTATTTTTTATGAGGAAGTGTAGGGTAGATGGTAAATAGATAGATGTTTCTCAAAAGGCAGAGTCTTTAAGTAGCTCAATAGGGAACTCATCAATCACTTCCTTTTATTTTATTTTTTTCACAACCCTTTTTATTATTTGTTTCCTTCTTCAGAACCATTTTTTTATTTTTCTTTCTTTTTCACAACTTTTTTTTCTGAAATACCTTGGACTTTGGATTTTCACTTTGCACTCCCATTTTTCTTCCTAAAACTTCGTAACACGTTTCATAAACATAAATGGGAAAATGGGTTTTTTTTATATGTCTAATAACCCAAGACAAAGGCTTACATTGGTATTAGATAGAATGGTTATCAAGATGGTTTTGAGAAGGTTAAGATGGACAAGAGATGTCTAATTTACCTTCTAAGGTTTGGTAATGGCTATAAGTCTCAAATAGGCTGCAAGACCTATGCTTCTATTAACTTGAAAAAGATGTCATCTGTAGTGATCAACCAAAAAGAAGAATGATGAGACTTCACAACAAGTTAATATGGGATCTAATAAAATTTTAAGTCATCATATGACTCGAAATTGTGTACAAACTCTCTTAATAAATGAAAGGTTTGATAGCTCACAAGGTTAAAGTCTCCACTATTATTCTTCTAAATTCTCATAAAGTTACTTACTTCTAGGGATGGCAACAGGGCGGATTAGGGCAGATTTGAGCAAACCCATCCCCGTCCCGCTGGGGATTTCGGGTCCCCAAAACCGCCCCGCATATCTGTTTATCATTTTTTTAAACAATCCCCGCCCCGGACGGATAGGCGGATATCTGCCCCGCCCTATTTAACCTGGAAAAAAAAAACATATCTGAGAAAGAAGAAGAGAAGAATGGAAGCATGGAACCCCTAATCTCAAAATCCACCCCACCCACCTACATAAGATCTCTCTCTCTTTCCACTCTCCTTCACATTTCTATATCAGACACCCAAAACACAGAGAAAAAAAAACAAAGCAAAAGCCAGAAGCTTGAAAGCATGCAGATTTTGTTGTCGAGATTGAGAACTCAAATTTAAACCACCAATTTTGCCCCCACCCCCATAGTGGTACTCATGTTGGGATTGTTAAACTCGACAAAATTGGAGCCACTGAGGGAAAGAAAATGCCAGACGACGAAAATTTAAAACCGGAGGATGACTCAGTTCCTGAAATGGACGTTCCGTCCCTGACTCGGTTGTTCGAGTCAAGAACCCGATTCACTTGACCTCCACCTCGGATTTGATGGTGATTATTTGAGAACACAAGGTTCGATGGCGGTTGCGGTGGCAAACCTGGTGGAGGTGGTTTGTAGATCAAGTGAGGAGACGGAGAAGACGAGTATGATGAATGGAGGAGGTGGTGGAGGAAAATGAAGATTTCATCCGAAGAATTGAAGGAAGGGTGCCGAGACAACGACGGAAGTGGCGAGGATGAACAACTTGTGTCGTACATCTCAGTATAGCAAATCAAAACCGATTGCGAGAGCTTGAAGTGGTGGCGGAGGTGGTTGTATGTACAAACATTTTGATAGAAAAGATTTTTGAAGGAAAGAATAAGAGAGGAGGAGATGATGGTTTGTACGGAAAGCTGGGATGAAAAGCTATATGGTTTTTTGCACTGTTTTTTTAGGAAAGCCGCCAGCTTTGACTACACTGTTTTTTTTCTTTTAAAGGGGTATTTATGTAAATTTTCATACTTAAACGGATATCCGTGGGGCGGATATGGCCAAATCCATATCCGTCTCGAAACCCGTTTAGCCATATCCAAATCCGCCCCATACGGATTGGGTGGGGCTGATATTCGTGAAAATCCGCCCCACTGCCATCCTTACTTACTTCTTTATTCCAAACTACATCTGTTGTCATTGCACAAAAATTGGTTTGTTCCTGAATGCTCAAATGTAATATTTACTCTAGTAATAAACTTCCAACATCTCTTTGTCTAAATGTAATGAATCAAGTAATCCAATCTCATCATAGTTAAGATGCCACAACATTTTTAATTTTAATTTTAATTTTAATTTTAATTTTAATTTTAATTTTAATTTTAATTTTAATTTTTTATTTTTATTTTTATTTTTATTTTTATTTTTATTTTTATTTTTATTTTTATTTTTATTTTTATTTTTATTTTTATTTTTATTTTTATTTTTATATTCAAAAGAGGTATGAATTTTGATAAATATCCCCACCCCAAACAAATAAAACACTGTCTCTAGTGTTAAACAAATTAAATGAAAAGTGAGAAATAAAAATCGAAACTTATTACTTCAGGTGATTTGTTGAACATATGTACCGTCCCTACAATAAAAAATATCAAGTTGGTAGGGGTGATGTATTAAAAAAAAAAATATCACCACCAAACAAGCATTGGCGGTATTATTAATTTTTTTCTTATTGTTTTATTTTTAGTTTTTATGAATGAATGACTGCATAAATTGACTGGGATGCCTCCAGTAGCACTAAGTTTAATGTCATTGGCCAGATGTAATGGGGTGGTGGAGACCACCCCCAAACAGGCTTAGTGGAGTAGGAATTTGTGGGCGTGACTAATCCTCATAGTTAGGATCAATTAGCTTAATGGTTTTCGCTGACCTTGTGGGAAGTTAATGGTGGCTTCAATCGTTGTTCATTTACTTGAAAGAGACTACCATTTGTAGGGTTTTTTTATTGTAATGGATAGGTCTTTAACATCACGAACAATGAATGGACCAGACCAACAAGTTTTTAACTTACCTGAAAAGCAGTGAAGACGAGAGTTTATAATAGGACTTTTTGACCAAGATGGAACTATTTTCTCATGATGTTTTTGTCATGTATCCACTTCATTTTATTTTGTAATTCTTGAATAAGTCATAAGCATCATACCTCAATTTTTCTAGTTCATCACACTAAAGTTTTCGTTGTTGACCAGCCATATCGAGGTCAAAGTTTAGACTCTTTGTAGCCCAATAAGCTCTATGTTGGAGTTCGACAAGAAGGTGACAAAGTTTACCAAAGACTAATCTATAGGGAGACATCCCTAAAGGGGTTTTGAATGTAGTTTGGTATTTCCATAAGGCACCCAAAAGGCGTAACGACCAATCTTTCCGATTTGGATTGATAGTCTTTTTGAGGATGTTCTTGATTTGACGATTTGAGACTTTGACTTGACCGCTTGTTTGAGGATGGTACAAAAGGGAAACTTTGTGAGTAACCCCATACTTTTTAACAAGATGCTCAAAGACGCAGTTACATAAATGCTTACTAATGATACCCTTGGGGGTGCGAAATCTACTAAAGATAAACTCCCTTATGAATGAAACAACAATTTTGTGATCATTGATCTTAGTGGCAATGGCCTCTATCCATTTAGAAACGTAATCCACTGCAAAAAGGATGTATTGATACCCACGGGAGGATGGAAACGGTTCCATAAAATCGATTCTCAGAACATAAAAAACTTCAACCATTAGAATAGGATTCAGAGTTATCATGTGACGACGGGTTATCCGCCCCAGTTGCTGACATTGGTCACAGGCTTTACAATACTCATGGGCATCTCGAAAAAGGGTAGGCCAATAAAAATCCGATTGGAGAACCTTCTCCACGATTTTCTTCGAGCTGAAATGCCCACCACAAGCTTGATCATGGCAAAATGAGAGAATGCTCAACTGTTCAAATTCCGGAACACATCTTCTAATAAGTTGATCAGGGTAGTATTTGTACAACTATGGCTCATCCTAAGAATAATACTTGACCCTAGACAAAAACTTGACACAATCTGGCTTAAGACCAGTGTAAAGGGAGTTTCTTAGTTGCTAAAAATTTGACAATGTCAGCATACCAAGGAAGCTCTTGCTTTACCAAGAGAAGTTGTTCATCTTAGAAATCTTCTTGAATGGGCAAGATACTAGTAGATGACTTTGATATTAGCCTAGACAAGTAGTCAGCGACTGCATTTTCTGTACCTAACTTATCTGGTATTTCAAGATCAAATTATTGAAGCAAAAAGACCTATCGGATCAAATGAGGTTTGGTGTCCTTATTGAGAAGGTATCTAAAGGTTGCATGGTCAGTGTACACAATGACTTTAGCTCTAATGAGATAACAACGAAATTTATCTAATGGATATACAATGGCTAACATATTTTTCTCCATGGTTGAGTAATTGAGTTGAGCCTCATTCAGAGCCTTGCTAGCATAATAGATGACATGAGGAAGTTTGTTAACTTTCTGACCCAAAATTGCACCTACAGCGTAGTCAGAGGCATCACACATAATCTCAAAAGGTAGCGCCCAATTAGGAGCTCGGATGATAGTAGTTGAGACTAGTTCAGACTTAAGATGAAAAAACGCAGATATGCACTTGTCGTAAAAAAAAGAAAGGGAACATCCTTGGCTAACAGACTATTCAAAGGGGGTGCAATCTTTGAGAAATCTTTAATAAAGCGGCGATAAAATCCAGCACGCCCTAAGAAAGATCAGACATTTTTAACATATTTTGGATATGGAAAAGATGAAATGACATCAATCTTATCTTTGTCCATTTCATTGCCTTTTGAAGAGACATCGTGCCCAAGAGCAATGCTCTGTTTCACCATGAAGTGACACTTTTTCCAATTTAGAACAAGACATTTTTATTTGCAACAATTTAAGACAAGTGAGAGGTGATGTAGGCATTGGTCAAAAGATGAGCTGAATACTGAAAAATCATCCATAAAAATCCCAAAAAGTTTTTCATTATATCACTAAATATGCTAGACATGCATCTTTGGAATGTCGTGAGTGTGTTGCATAGGTTGAAAGGCATGCGACGATAAGCATAGGTACCAAAAGAACAAGTGAATGTGGTTTTCTCTTTATTCTCCAGTGCAATAGGGATTTGATTGTATCCAGAATATCCATCCAATAAACAATAGCAAGGATGACCCGCTAACCTCTCAAGCATCTGATCAATAAAGGGAAGGGAAAAGTGATCATTTCAAGTATTAGAGTTCAGCTACGATAATCAATGCATACTAACCATCCATTTTTCACCCGTTGTGGCACAAGTTCATTGTTCTCATTTTCGATAAATGTAATTCCTGACTTCTTAGGAACCACATGGAATGGACTAACCCATTGTCTATCAAAGATAGCATAGATGATGTTTGTATCCAAGAGTTTCAACACTTTTTCTTTTACGACATCTTTCAAAATGAGATTTAGACGTCGCTGGGGCTCTCTGGAGGTTTTGGTTTCATTTTCCAAATAAATATGATGCTCACAGACAACAGAGTCAACACCCTTAGGGTGTGTTTGGTTGCATGGAATCCTATGCCATGGGAATCTATGAGGGGACCCCTACATTTTAGGCTAAATTGATATATCACTCCACATCCACCATTTGATTTTGTGATCAATGGTGGGAATGGAAGTCCCATGAACACGAGAATCACACTCCGTGGTCCCCCAAGGCATATGATTCTCATGTTCATGGGACTTTTATTCCCACCATTGATCACAAAATTAAATGGTGGATGTGGAGTGATACCTCAAATTAGCCTAAAATATATGGGTCCCCTCATAGATTCCCATGACATAAGATTTCATGCAACCAAACACACCCTTAATGTCATGGATATTCCAAGCAATGATTGACTTATGAGCTTTAAGGACTCCCAACAACTTGCCACCATGTTCCCCAGTGAGATCTGAGGCAATAATCACTGGATAGCTCTCCTTAAGATCGAGAAATGCATATCTCAATTCATTTGATAATGGCTTAAGTTCTAGTGATTTCTGAGAGTTTGTGGATGAGTCACTCTCTTGTGACTGATCGATGAAGGAAGATGAGGAATACAACTCTTCCTCATATTGATAAAGTGTTAATGGCTCAGATTCAGGTATATGCATTATGGACACAATATCCAACAAACTGTTGACCTCTTCAATAGCCTCGTCCATATCTAGGTTCATACCAAAGTGTGAAAGAAACGAAACAATACGTTATCTGATGACGATTGAGTCATAGAATCAAAAGATTGAATCATACACACTTCTTCTTATTTTTTTCTCAATCATATCGAGATCATCTCTCCTTTGCAATGCCTTAAAAATATTCAATTTAGTTTTAAGGTTCCCAAAGGAAACAGACATGTTACCGTTTCTACAATTGATGTTGGCCTTCGCAGATAGGTCTCCCTAAGATGGCATGAATTTGATTATTTGGGCTCGGACTAGTGTTTAGGATGATGAAATCAACTGGATAATAGAAATATGCAACTTGGACAATCACATCCAGAACTATTCCTCTAGGTATCGTTTTGACTCATCTACTAGTTGAATAACTACATTTGTCGGCGTCATGGTGAAGGTTCTCCTTTTTGTCGTCTGTACTGTGCTCCATCTCATTCTCGTCATCATATTCAAATTACAACGAATCTAAGGAATAACTCGCTTCCCACTTCTTCGTCAACTGATGTTGGATCGGCATGTGAAAGAGAGTCGGTTGTTGCGAGCAAAGGGAAAGTTGTTGATGAGGGTCTGATCCAGTGAAGAAGGCTAAGGGCGGTGCTGGGGTGATTTCGGTTCTGAATGATCTTCATTTGGATGCTCGAATCTATTGGTTTGCTCCAGATGTAATAAGAATGAGCAACCAAGCTTGACATCAGGAGGTTGACATCTCTTACGCTGTGTGGAAGCATATCAGCGGGTGGAATGACTGGCTGGCGAACTGCACTTCGGAGCCAGTAGGAGAAACGTATGAGGGCGTTTAGATAAAGGATGAAAACATATTGTGCTAGGGATGTTATATCTAAATCTAGTGGTCGGATCTGGAATTAAAGTCAAGGCCGCTCGTGAGAGGGTGTATACCATGGAATGAGTCTTCACAAATTTGCAGAAGTCATACTCTGACGCTCTTCAAGGTTGAGGAAGCAAATTGTAGCTTTCTCAGATACTGGAGTGGAGTCCAGGTCTATTAGCTCGAAGGCTTACTTAGAGGCGCCTGAATCCGACTTGGCGGGGGCATTTTCCTCGAGGGATCGGTTCAAAAAAGAATTGAACCCTGTCCGTCGTGACTTGCAACTTTCTCGTGAGACTATAGCTGAACTGCAAACTTTGCATGCTGAGAAGGTAAAAAAGGAGTCCGAGTTGACTGTCAGAAATTGGAGGTCGACACTAAGTTTCATGCCAAGAGTGCGCGAGTGCAGAGTGAGCTAAATATCGCCAATGATAAGCTGGATGTTGAGTAGTCCAAGACTGGAATCATGTCGGGTGAGTTAGAGCAACTGAAACAAGAGCTCACTGAGTCAAGAGGGCGCGAAGAAAATTTTCTCAAGGCCCAGGGCACGTTTGAATTCAGTAAAGCCATGCATGGAAGGTTGGAGTTGTTGCATCTAATGAAGGATCCCGACTGGGATTTCTCCTATTATAAAGAGATTGCATATGCAGAGTTTGGAGCGCTCTCCGATTAGTGTGAAAAAGAAGGCGACCCTAATGAGGGGGATGGAGAGGCAGCACCTACAGATGTGTCTCCTGTTTTTTCCTCTGCTAAGTCTAGTTTTGTTGTATCTGACTCTCCTCTTGATGAAGGTGAATCTTGTATTCAAGATTGCAAATGAATAGTACTTCGCACTTGTTTGTCTTCTTTTGCTTTTCCTGTTAGCTTTTACCTGTTTGTCTTCGCACTTGACGACATGTAAATAGACGCTCGATTGGAGCATATCTTAATGCAAACAGATAAATCATTCTGGAGGAGACAACGACATATGACCAATGCCCAATGTGAAGAACACCAGGTCATCAGGGATCTCATACGTCTCGCGAAGTCATTCCATATTTGACTTAGAAAGTGACCTCTCATCGAGGAACTTACGACCCTTGGCAAACAGCTCATTCGAAAGCTGATTCTGGCCCACCATTGAAGAATGTATAAACTTTCGATCACGGAGATGGGGTAAAGTCAAAAGTGTGGAAAGCGAAACAATAAAGCAGATTCTCCAAGATCGAAGGGTAAAGAAAATAAACTTTGCAAAGAAGGGGATCTATATAGAAAACAAAATTCACACATTTTTCCTTGAGCAGACGCACGCCCATTTAATGAAGCGCGCCCTTAAGAAGACAGTTCAGAATCAAACCAATCATGACCGCTCAGTCCTCTCCGACATGACTTGATAGACCGATGAGTTGGCCCACCAACTCGGGGAGTAGTTGATGATATACCAATTCGTCTTTTAATCTGCGTCGTACGTGTGTCATGATGATCTCGTCAGTAAAGGAAAGCGGACCTGATTGCCCACCCAATCTGGCAAGGCACAGACAACACTAAGCTCATCTTGGCAAAATTCAGATGGTTGGACCGAATTATAGCCCCCTACTAAGCTCACACGTCACATGGTAAAACCCAATAATTGTAAGGCCTAATCAAGCACGTATCTAAGATATCACCTAAAACAAGCAAGCCAGCAATACTTTGATTTCGACTAGGAAACATATACCGGAGTATAAGTTGTGCATGAAAACTTTCCTTGCATGGACAACACTCCAAAAGGGAAATCTCGCCCGCAGATTTAGAAACACAAGTCATGTAGGAAAACTCTTCTACATTGACGACTCCCAACTAGAAAATGATCTCCAGCAAAATCTATTTTCTAAACTACGCCACCAAAGACTTAGCCAAACAAGGACTCGCATTATAAATAAGACACGAATTTGACGAAGAAAAGTACACCTATAGAATCCAATTTACAGCTTTAAGCCTTTATAAAACCTTATTTGACTTTAGCATCAGTCTGTGGCTCTGTGGCTTACGTGTTTTTCATGTGCAGATTCAGATAAAAGTCAATGAGAACATGATTCGACTACATCAACAATCATTAATGGAAAGTTACAATCATCAATAGAAATGGAAAAGTTACAACCATCAACGACTCTTAATATGCTACCTCACTCGTCTGCAAGTAGAAGACTCATTCTGCCTTTATAAAAAACAAAACAAACTCATTCTCAGGTAATACTTTTTTAAATATCAATTCTCTCAAAAAATTGAGAAATAAATAATTTTCTAAGATTATTCAAACTTTGCCATCAGAATCCATGTGGTTGGCATCACATCGGTGTAAAAAATCTTTAAAAATTGTTTGGCGTGATCCAGTAAAAATTTACAGTATATGCCATGAAAAATTAATAATAATAATAATAATAATAATATACAGGGATACACTAGCAAGTCAACACGAGGATGCAAATTATTATTAACTATGAGAAACAATTAAGTTTAAAATTTTTGATACTTCAGTTCTGCTTCATATCTCCAGGCAACAACAAAATATGACGTTTAGAAGCTACAATAAAAAACACTTGGAAAGACAAAAAGGGTAAAAATCCTTCGCTGCCGACTTAGGATAGCACCAAAGCAAAGCTTAATTGGAGGAGAAGAAGGTTGGGCGCACGATATGGCATTAATTTCTAGTACAATAAGCCGCCAGATGCGCAGAACAAACCTCGTCCATCTAAGAAGGATGAGCGTTGAGATCCAAAAAGATGTTGTTCTCCTCCACCACAGCTTCCTCTTCCCTCTTCTCTCGGATCTTAACGCCGTAACCGTTAGTTTCATCCAAATCTCTCCACTTGAACCTAGGAGGAGCGTGCTTTGCTGACCCTCTTTTCTCGGTCAACTTGCCGTTTTCCTTCTGAAAGTAGTTAACGGCAGAGTGCACTCGCCTGAGGATCGCAAAGAACTCCTCCACCTCAGCATCACTCGCTCCTGCTGTACAACTTGTGGTCGCCACATCGTGATCGTGATCGTGATCTTCCCGCGGCGCCTTCGATCTTCTTGCTCCTCCCTCAATCGATCCGTTGTTTCGTTTCCTCTTCTCAGAATCCATTTATTTCAATGATACTAAGAAGAAGAGAGAATAATTTGAGTGGGAATCAGGCCTTCCTCTCCTTTTAAAAGGGGGCTTTAGTTGTTGATTTGACTGACATTGGGTAATGGTGTGTTGGGTGGTGCAAAAACTAAGTTAAAGAATGATGGAGAGTGGTGATGTTTGCAACTGATGTCATTTTGGTTACGTAATATAGAGTAATTCTAGATGTCGAGGAAGTGGGCGAGGAACTGGGCGAGGGAGGGTGGCGAGCACGTCAGGCTGACGTGGTTTAAAAAAAAAAAAAAAAAAATCGCGGGGGGAATCCAAAATTTGGGGGAGAAGAAAGAGGGAATCGAAACCTTCTTTCTCCCCATTTCCTCATTCCCTCTCCCTCTCCCCATTTTCCATCTCTGAAACCCTAATTTCCCTCTCTCCCCAATTCCAGAAACCCTAGATTTTCACTATGGGTACACTCACAGGCTTGCAGGATCACGTCAGATTGGCCAGAGAGTACACGAATGAGGGCATCTATGACACCTCAGTCATCTTCTTCGATGGCGCCATTGCTCAGATCAACAAGTAATTTCTCTTTTTTTCTATGTTTTTTGAATACCCATTGTTGTTAAAGTGTGAAATTTGCTTGATTTGATTAATGGGTAGTTTAGGGTTTTGATAAAGGTGCCTGCTTGAATTGTGAAGTTTGGTGATTTTTTCTTCAAAAAGATTGAATTTTGATGTGGGGTTTCAGGCATTTGAGCACATTGGATGATCCATTGATCTGGGCGAAATGGATGAATTGTAAGAAAGCTTTATCTGATGAGATAGAGACAGTGAAGCAGTTGGATGCAGAGAGGAGGGCATTGAAGGAGGCATTGGGTACGAGGTGTCCGGCTTCGCCTCCATTTCCGACCAAGTCTTCGTTTGTGTTTCAGCCTCTGGATGAGTACCCAAATTCGTTTTGGTTTTGTTTGTGTAGTGTTTGATTTATGAGATATGCCTTCTATTTGTTTGATGTTATGCTTCTATCATTTCTATTGAATAATATCATTGGTACAGTGGGTGGTGGAAAGTTGGTTCATGGAGTAGTTAATCATTTTCAACTTTTCATGGGAGCTTTTCATCACCCCAAATCAGCAGCACTGAAAGTAGCAATGGCTCTTCTCATCAGTGCCAGTGTGATACTACTGCTGTTTGCAGTGTACACATTAGTACGGGCGAATGTAGAAATGAAAGGGCATACAGATGGTTCAGGGAGAAAGGTATTAAATGAACTAGACATGCCAGGCTCGCAGAGGGACAGCCCTGGTAGCTCAGGAAGAGCGAGGGAGACACCAAGACATTTCAACCGTGATCTAGACAGGGAACGTGCAAATGCAGAGGCCAAGGTATGGGGTGAGAATTGGACGGGGAGAAAGCATTCAAATGCAACAGGTAGCTTTGATAGTACAAATGAACTCTGAGTTGACTCTTTTCAAGTCATCTTGCTTATGGCTGTTGAAGAGATCCTCAAGTGGTTTTCTGATCATTCAACAAAAAGAAGAGGCCATATATCTGGTTTCCATTTCATCCATGGATGCAAGGGATTCCTCCAGCTTATCCTGTAGTTCTCATGATTTAATAGGGAAGGAAAATTAGTTCAGATCGTATTCAAAAGGATTGTCATTGTGATACTAGATCAACTTCAGTAATCCAAGAGAAGAAATATCGTATTTGTAAGAACAGTAGATGATCATTTTTGCCCCATGAACTATATGTGTTGCTGTGGGGATTATTAAGTTTGGTTTGGGTGAATCATTGTTATATCTTATAGTTTTGTGTCTGTGTATGGATTATTGATTCGGTCATGTTTTCAGCTTATTATACAGAAGCTTTGGACATTTACATTTTTTCTTCTTCCATGAAAAGAACCTCCCTTTTACTGGCACCAGAATTGCGTAATAATCTGTAAAGTTTTTGGTTTTCTGTGATTGATTATGAACGAGTTCATTTCAGAGGTTGCAAATGTATCATTGTTTATATATTAGTAGGTATTCTTTTACCTAGTTTTGTTACTGTCAGGTTCTCCTAACTGTTCTTGATCAAAACTCAAAACTTTCTCAAAAATACTTACTGAAGAACGTCTAACTTCAATAAGACGTTCAATGTCATTGCCCATATTGATAACAGGGGTTCAATGTCTACTTGGAATGTACTGCTGGACTGATACGAACTCTTATAGAATGTCTACTTGGAATGTACTGTTGGACTGAAAACTGCTTGTCTCGGTGCTGAGCATCCCCTTGGTGTTCGTTGAAAAATACTGAAACGTTCTAAGCAAAAATCTAACAAATTTAAAGTAGGATAACATCACCACCAGCTTCGAAGTGCCACCTTAGTCCAGCATATAGGTGAAAGTTGTATTAATTTTATAGACAAACACTTTAATTTGTTTTAACAGTTAATTTTTTCTTCCTTTCTGCCATAAGAATGTGAGATTTGAACAAAAAGAAGTAAAGAACAAACAGTTACCAAAGCCAGAAGGCGAGGGTAGTGGAGGTCATAAAACATTGAGATTCAGTTAGGCTTAATGCAATTTTACTTGTAGGGAAAATAAATGTCATGTTGTCACAGTACAAAGGCCATATCTAACTAGCTATGCTTTATGACAATTTGAACAAAGTTGGAAGAAATAAATCCATAACCTCACATACAGTCTAAACATGTAGTACCACAATGTAGACAGATTTACAATACATGACAGTTGCTAACAAATACATCAAAAGCATATAACAACACTGCTGAAACTACTGCAGCTTCAAAGCTAAAGTAGATTCTCAATCTGGCTCAATAATGACAAGTATGTAGGACTAATTATCTCAAACAATTGAAAGGTTGGCACTTGAAAGGAAAGCCTCCATCTTTCTTAAAGACCTTCATGCTACAAAAGTTGTCTCCTTATAATTGGTCATAATCCTATGCCAAATAATTATAAAAGCTACTATATCGTCATGTAGACTCATATGGAAAGTACATGTAAATGTACACGAGGGAAGCCATGGCTACATGTAATAGTACAAACGAACATGATCCACCTACAAAATGAGCCCTTAATTCGATTTGCTAGGTAGAAACTTGCATGTTGCTTAAATTATTTTTTTTCTTCCCCGAATAACAACTATAGGGAGAATCACTTTCTCTTCCATAAGGAGAATCACTTTCTTTTCCTCCCCTGCAACAAAATCAGGATGTTAAAACCAAAGAACTGACAACTGTTGGACAGCACCATAAGGCGGCATAGAATAAGTTCTAAGAGCTTACCGAACTTGGGTAGTCATCCATCAAAGTTTGCCTTCGCTTCTTTGGAGGGCTCTCGGTGGACTGCCTTGCTAATGCACGCTTTGACGGTGTCATATTCGGAACACAAAGAGTAACGATAATAAATAATTCATCCCAACAAATGATATGGAGCAGCTGAACCCTCATATATCATCAACGTGCTTAGATCACAAGAAACAATTATATTCACTCAGGCAACTATTTCAAGTTTTCAACATTTATATCTGTAAGCATCCAGAACAAAGTAATCAACGCCATCATGCATATAAAAAAGAAAATTGGAAACTGGGCAAAATTGCTAATTTAGCATCTATAGCAGCTTGTTCTCCAATCATATGGACATTCCATATAAGGATGAGGAAATAAACAAACCTTTGCAGCCTTTTTATCTTTCCGTGCTTGTTTCTCCCTCTCATCAAATTCTTGGTTCTCTCTCTCCACTAAACGAATCAGGGCATCACAGCGCCTTGCAAGTGCTTGTCTAGTTCATTTAATACCTTTCTCCCTAAACCATCTGTATGCCCTTTCATTTCTACATTCGCCCGTACTAATGTGTACACTGCAAACAGCAGTAGTATCACACTGGCACTGATGAGAAGAGCCATTGCTACTTTCAGTGCTGCTGATTTGGGGTGATGAAAAACTCCCATGAAAAGTTGAAAATGATTAACTACTCCATGAACCAACTTTCCACCACCCACTGTACCAATGATATTATTCAATAGAAATGATAGAAGCATAACATCAAACAAATAGAAGGCATATCTCATAAATCAAACACTACACAAACAAAACCCAAACGAATTTGGGTACTCATCCAGAGGCTGAAACACAAACGAAGACTTGGTCGGAATTGGAGGTGAAGCCGGACGCCTCGTACCCAATGCCTCCTTCAATGCCCTCCTCTCTGCATCCAACTGCTTCACTGTCTTTATCTCATCAGATAAAGCTTTCTTACAATTCATCCATTTCACCCGGATTAATGGATCATCCAATGTGCTCAAATGCCTGAAACCCCCACATCAAAATTCAATCTTTTTGAACAAAAAATCACCAAACTTCACAATTCAAGCAGGCACCTTTGTCAAAACCCTAAACTACCCATTAATCAAATCAAGCAAATTTCACACTTTAACAACAATGGGTATTCAAAAAACATAGAAAAAAAGAGAAATTACTTGTTGATCTGAGCAATGGCGCCATCGAAGAAGATGACTGAGGTGTCATAGATGCCCTCATTCGCGTACTCTCTGGCCAATTTGACGTGATCCTGCAAGCCTGTGAGTGTGCCCATAGTGGAAATCTAGGGTTTCTGGAATTGGGGAGAGAGGGAAATTAGGGTTTCAGAGATGGAAAATGAGGAGAGGGAGAGGGAATGAGGAAATGGGGAGAAAGAAGGTTTCAATTCCCTCATTCTTCTCCCCCAAATTTTGGATTTCCCCCGCGATTTTTTTTTTTTTTTTAAACCACGTCAGCCTGCACGTGCTCGCCACCCTCCCTCGCCCATTTCCTCGCCAACTTCCTCGACATCTAGAATTACTCCGTAATATAATGATGCCATCACTATACTTTAAAGTTTGTATCGTATATGTAATAACCTCGATAATTCTTTGAAGACCATTTTAAAGACCAAAATACAATAGGGGTGGGCATCCCATTCCGTGATCCCGTTTTCGTTTCGATCTCGTCTCGTTCCGTCCCGATTTTTTTGTGTTTTAATGGGATTGAATAATTTCATCCCGATCCCGTCCCGTCCCGATCTAAAATGGGATGGGATGGGATGAAAATTTTCAATCCCGCCAATCCCGTCCCGTCCCGAGCTAATTTTTAATATTTGTTATTAATATTTTTATTTATTTATTTATTTTAGGATTGGAATATTACTGTAATTGAAGAAAAATGAATTTAGTTGAAATCAGTGTAATTGATATTAGTCTATACCTGCAACTACTTGATATTGGTTTATTTCTAGAATTCTAAATGAATTATTTAATTGCAAACTCTTTAAAACTCAAAATGGGATTGCTAATTACATTGGAGATTTTATTTCGTTTCAAGACAAAGAATTTAATGACTTTTTTTTTAAAGCAATAATGTAACATTCTTTTTAGCACCCCAAATCTACTCATCCTTTTGTTCACTATTCGAAACAGTAGAGCATGTCCACCATTGCCATTAGACTGTCCACATCTTAGTCATTCAAAACTCTGCAGAAATCTTAATTACAGGGTGAATTTCAGCTATCATTTATGGTAGTTTATTATGATGTTGCATACTCAATCCAAGGCTATCATTTATGTGTAGTTCAACGAATTGTCTTTGCCTATTTTCAACTAAGCAAATTGGGTATTGGGTAAGCAGTAATTTGTCAAAAAATGAAAGCACGCTGATCCCGTCCCGTCCCGAACCCGTTTGGGATGGCACGAGGTCGGGATGAGGTTTTTCCCATCCCGTACCGTCCCAATCCCGTATGAACGGGATGGGATAGAGATGGGTCTATCTCGTCCCAACCCGTCCCGTGCCCACCCCTAAAACACAAGACCTGGGAGGTCAACTCAACACTGTGTTTGTTAACAATTAATTACTTGGGAGAAAGTTTGTGTAAATTAATTCCATCTTCACAAAGAGCTGGTGGTGCTTCTTGTTGGATGCTTGAGTTGAGTGTGTGTGTGTGTGTAATAAAATTCTCCAACTTGGAACTGTAGACTATAGTATTCCATTCTTTTGGAGACTTTCCAATTAGGGATGGCAACGGGGCGGATTTGAGCAAATCCATCCCCGATCCGTCAGGAATAATGGATCCCCAAATCCGCCCAGCCAATACGTTTATAAATTTATTAAAAAATCGCCTCCGCCCGGCACGGATAGACGGATATCCGCCCCGCCCAAAATATTCGTTAAAAATTTTTCTTCATTACATAGTAAAAGATAGGTAAACGATCATTTATACATACAAAAAACCATACAACAAATTACAAAAAAAAAAATCGTTCTAAAAGATCAGATCTCTGATATAAAAAAATTACAAAAAAAAAAAATTCGATCTAAAAATTACAACAAATTCGATCTAAAATTACAACAAATTACAAAAAAAAAATTCGATCTAAAAAAAATTACATAAATAATCTTCAATCTAAAAAAATCGATCTCTCAGATTTGATCACAGAGATCTGAGATCTCAGATCTAATCACAGAGATATCTGATCTCAGATCTAATCACAGAGATATCTGATCACAGAGATCTGATATGATCTGATCTGATCTTTGAGATCGATATCTGATCTGATATCTGAGATTGATATCTGATGGGGAGAGGAAGGTGGGAAGCTTCGATTTCGACTGAGAATCTGATCTTGGCCGTGAGAGGCGAAACTGAGTCTGACTTGTAAGAGGCTTCGACCCTCATTCTCTCTGTGAGAGGCAAAACCCTCTGGTGTGAGGGAGGGAGATCTCTCATTCTCTCTGTGAGAAGGGAGGGCAGAGGGAGAGGCGGCGTGAGGGAGGGAGATCTGTGAAAGAGAAGCGGTGTGAGGGAGGAAGGGGGTGTGAGGGAGGGAGATCTGTGAGAGAGAGGCGGTGTGAGGGAGTGAGGGTGATATCTCTGTGAGAGGGGGGAGGGGAAGGGAGCGACTGTGTGTGTGAGTGAAACTGTGAAAGGGTTAATCCCTTTATATACTCGAAGGGTATTTTTGTAATTTCACATGTTAAACGGATATCCGTGGGGCGGATACGGAAAAATCCGTATCCGCCCCGATTATTAAACGGATGCAGAATGGAAATCCGTATCCGCCCCAAGAACCAGGGACCCTTTACCAAATCTGCCCCAAACGGAGTGAGTGGGGCGGATATCCGTAAAAATCCGCCCCACTGCCATCCCTATTTCAAATTGTCATTGACAATGGAATCATTTTTCTTTTAATTTTAATTTCAAGGATTTTTTTTTATTTTTTTACTTTGACTTTGATTACCTTATATTTTTGCAGCATCCTCCAACCTACCTTATATTTTGCAAGATCCTTCAAGCATTCAATAATTATGAATAGTTCAATGCATAAAAATTATTTAATAACCCTTTTAAAAATTAAATTATCAAATTTTCCTTAGGTAGAATTATTTAATAACGTTAATATCAAATTTGAAAAGCAAATCTCTCTCTTTTATCTGTTGTAACTTCTATAGCGTAGGGAGGGCGAGCTAATATTATCCTTATTTATAATTTATGTAGTGTATTTGATTTATTGCATTTGATATTATTAATTTACTCTCAATTGGGCAAATAAATTAATATTCATACAAAATCGAGACAAGACGATGTAATGGTCCAACAACAACCAATTTATCAACCAAAAACAAGTTAAAATAAATATTCAAATGATTTATATTTGACAAATTACAAAAAATAAAGTAAACTCTATCAAAATTTGATCATATTATTATTTCTCTTGCGCACATCCCAATAAGCCAAGTGGGGTGTTGAAGGCACGTCACGGTAGTTGTATCGAAGGCACGACTACGTGCTACTTAGAAAGTGCATGACCATGCCAAAGGCACAAGTAATACACTAGTTCATGTATAAAATGTCTAACTAAACTAATAGATAACCCGAATTCCAATTTCATGAACTTTAATTCCCTTTATCATGAGTGAATAACTTGCTTACTAATCAAAAAATTAAGTCATCAAGTAATTTGCAAGTGAATTAGGGTAAATTTGATGTTGGTCTCTTCTATTAATATGGTAAATGGCTATAGTCCCTATCATCAATTTAGTTTGATACTGGTCATCGTCGTTAGTTGACAATCCAGTCAACTGTTGTCTTATGTATCTGCTTATAATATGATTCTAAACAAGTATTTGGATAGTTAGCTGGCAGTAAGCAGCGTGGTGTAAACGGATCGGATTGTCCGAAATCCAAATCCAATCCAATCCAAAATTTTATTTGATACAAACCCGGTAAGTTGTGCTCAATCCGAATCCAATCGATCTGAAATCAATTAATATTTTTTATTAAAAATCTAAATAAAATCAAATAATCTTATGATATATTTTAGGATTTGTTTATAGTTAGGTGCTAAAATGACCAAAAACATCTTCATATTTAATATTATATCCACAACTTATAAATTTTAAGACAAATTGTAAAAATATATAATTTGGATTCTTAGTGGATCGAATTTAACAAAATCCGAATCCGATTCGATAAGCAATCCAGATTCAATTCTTACATTCGAAAATCAAAAAATTGAAATCCACATTCGATTTTCTCGATCGAATTTCGGAGAAAACACGGTAGATTAACAGCCCTAGTGGCAAGGGACCAAGATCAAATCAAATTTATAAAAGGGACTAAAGCTTTTTATCCTATGTCAAATGGGTTATCATAGCATGAAAATTGTTTGAAATTTGTGTCTACCATCTAATTTTTATGGTAGGCATTAATTAAATCTATTTCCAAGTTGCATATAATTTTAAGCCAACAATTATAGGGAGCCTTGTTTGGGGGCATTTTTGAAATTTTTTGACACTTCTACCTATTTTATAGATGATGTTTGTGGTTGTGTTTTAAAGAGATGGGGCAAAAAGTGTAAAAAACCAAAAGAGACCCCCAAACAAGGCTCCCTAGACAAATCCATTTTAAGCTAGTGTCTCATACAAATTGCATGCTATGAAACTTACCAATTAATTGGGCCATAACAATAATACACAAACGAGAAAAATTAATATTTTTCAAAAAAAAACTTGCTATGTCTTCATCAATATCCTAGCAATAGAGCAATACCAAGCATGTGTGAAGAGAAAGACAGATCAAAGGGAGTGCCTATAGAAAAGATCTATGAAAGGGAAAAAAACGACAAAAGAAAAATAACGAGCAAAGCTAAAAAAATATGAGGTGCACATTTATTTTACATTAAAATTTTAATTATTTCATAATTTTCTTAAATTGTACCATGTGATTTTACTACTTTAATACACATAATTTTTTTTTTTTAAATTTGTAGTAAACATATTACTTAGAATGACAAAGACAATATTTTCATCAAAGACTAATTAATCTCAAAACACTTATAAACCAATTAATGTCTGATTAACAAGTTAACTACATAACTTAGATGCAACACGAGCATCTCACATGCAGGTCATCTAATCACGGGGAATGTGCTCTCCATTGATAAAATCCACAATTTCCAAGCTATAAAAAATGCAAGGCTTCCATGAATAACAAATAAAAGTTCTTACTGTTTCAGCGTAAAGATGTCTCCATTCTTTATAAATAAGCCCATTTAAGCCCAAAAATAAAGCATTCCACCCCCTGAAATGGTGGACCCTCCAGTCTCCAACAAATCCAATGTTGATTATCCAAAATTTGCAGCGATTGGAGGCCTGTTTACCAACAAATATGTTTATTTCCAAATTTCTAAATGATTCTTCTCACCTAGATTATATTATGGGTAATAGTGCTAAATTCAAAATTCACCATATCTCATTATCCACTGCAGTTTTGTTCCTGCAAAAGTATTCTGAATTCTAAATTTTTTATCGGAATGCATTAAATTTGAAGGTTAATATCTAAAAAAACTTGAGTTTTCTTCTAAGATTTGCGTTGTGCGGTTTTTAAATGAGCGAAAATTCTAGGGGTCGAGGGAGGGAACGAGGGAAAGGGGCGAGGGATGGGTGGAAGCCACCCATCCGCCTCGAGATGAGTGACATTGTGCATCTCAAAGCCGATGCACTCATCTCGAAGCGGATGGGTGGTTACCACCCATCCCTCGCCCTTTCCATCGCTCCCTCCCTCGTCCCTTAGCAAAGCTCTTAAATGAGATATCGATAACATCAGACAATCAATAACAATTAACAACCACAAAGGGGTGTGGAATTGTTGGATAAACCTCTCGATCAGAGTTGAAACCCTAAATATTATCTGGAGGAAAGAGAGCAGAGCATACATACATACAATACACATTGGTGGATTGGTGGTGTGGACCATTGTCTATCTAGCAACCTTATTTACTCTACTTGCTTCTTCATACACCCCCCATCACCTTTGCTTAATAATGTTTGATTTGGTCAAAAGAACAAGAAGACATGAATCATGGTTGAGTTTGTCGGTGTTGAAGCAAATTTAAGTCAAAGAAACTGCTGTAAAAACAAATTTAGACCTAAATTTTCCACTAACAAAAGACATATCTTGCAGTCAGAGTATCTACCATCATCTATATTACAATTTAGAGTGGTGTTTTATTATTCATTGCTGACTGTGACAAAATCAAATCAAAAGGATTAAAGATAAAAGATGGTTATGATTGAAAGTTTGAAAATGTATTGAATTTAAGGGTTGAGATTCATTTTGTATGATGACATATTGGTAAATATAAAACATGTAAAAGGGTAAAAATAATGAAATTTTTTTGAAAAAAGTTGGTGAAATGTACATGTGGCGAAGAGAGAAAATATTATGTTTTCCTTTTAGCAAAATGAAAATTATCATAACTATCTAAATCGTTGTTGGATTTTGATAAATTTAGTATCGTTGAAATGCATTTTTGAAGATCTTTCGAATAAAATCAATGATCAATATAAGGGCCAAAATACTAAAAATATATATTTCATAATTACAAAAAAAGTATAATGTATTACACGTATTTAATATTTTTCAATATTTTTAAAAGCAATGAGACGTGTCGATCATACCAGAAAAAATGAGTTGGGCATCTTAATGCACATTTAAACAAAAACCCTAAATTTCATGTTTTGGTGAATTCAAAGATTGGGGGAGAACTCATTCTCGACATTTAAAATTTTCCCCAAACTGATTCAAATTTAACTGAACAGGCTTACACTTATAATCGACTTACACTTCAATACTAATTGAAAGCGAAAATGAGGATAGTGACGGAGATGCTCAGTACAAAATAATTAGCAAAAATAAAATTATGTGGAGTGCCAACGGAACGGGACATACTCTAGTATATATATATTATCAGTAACTGAGTGGGGTCGATAAAGTTTAGATCATTGTGTAAATTCATTGTACATATGTGCACTGGTTTTGTATCACTGCATTCAAGATTAATTACATGGTGGGATTGTAGAGCAACAAACTTTTGAAAGACATTTGCTAATGCCATCACCCTTTCTGCTGAAGGATATCACCATTCAATTTTATTTTTTTTATATGTTGACGGACACCACCATTTTTCTTCTTCTTCTCTTATCCACCTCTACTTCTCTACACAGGAGCAACACCACCTTGTCCACCTCACCACCACCTCGCCCCACCACTTCTGACCTCATCGAACTGCCGCCGAACGTCACTCCTAGCTCTCGCCTGTTTTTTCTCTTATATGTTTTCTTCTAATTCTTCTTCTTCTCTTATCTGTTTTTCTTTGTTTTCTTCATTTTCTTTTTCCCTATTTTTTTGTTCTCATCTATTCTTCTTCTTTTTTCTTTTCCTATCTTTTCTTCTTCTTTATTCTTTATTCTTTATTCTTTATTCTTTATTCTTTTTCTTTTTCACTATTTTTTCTTCATATTTTTTTCCTCTTCTTCTTATTATTCCGTGTTTTTTCTCCTTCGCCTTCGCGAAGGTTTCTGCTAGTGGATAACCCTTACATGCGGAGCTTTGTGTGAGTGTGAATTCCCTACTCGTAGGAACCTCCGCGAAGGCGAATAAGAAAATGGAGAAAAAAATGAGAAGAAGAAAACAGAGAAGATAAGAAGAAGAAAAAACAGTAAAGAAGAATAAGAAAAGAAAAAACAGAGAAGAGAATGAGAAAAAGAAGAATAGAAGAAAAAACAGAGAAGAGAAGAAAATAAGAAGATTAAAAAAAACAATAAAGAGAAGAAGAATCAAACATAGAAGAGAAAAAGAGAAGATGCAGGTGGGGGTTAGAGTGATGTTCGGCAGCAGCTCGGTGAGGTCGGCGGTGGAGGGGAGAGTCGGTGGGGCTGACGGTAGCGGTGGCGAGGTGGTGGTGGTGGTGCTTGATGGATAAAAGAGATGGTATGTTTTTTGTTTATATTGGTGGTGTCCTTCAGCAGGTAGTAATGTCCTTTAGAAAGGTGGTGGTGTCCTTAAAAAAGTAGAGCACCAGTGATAACAAATATGTTTTTGAAATTGCCTTAAAAAAACTTTCAAGTTAATTTTTCTATTCATATAATAATCTTATAGTTGTTGATTTGTTTGTTGAGGTGTGGCACAACTGCACAATAATACAAGAACTACAAGTCCGAAAACCTCAAAGAGCCAAAAATAATTCAATAGGAAGACACATAATAATATTTTGTATTTCTTCAACTCTAAATTTTCTTTCCAATTTTGTTCTCAAACTCTATGGTATTTACAAGAAAATTAAAAGGTGAGTAAAACGTGATTATGGGTGTTTATGTCATTCAAATAAAAATACTATTACACATTTTTACCATTGTACCTTCCCAAAGTTAAACTATTTACAATAAAAAAAAACCCTATAAACATTAATTGATTAATACCTAATCCCCTAATATAATTTGAAGCATTCAATTATCTATAAATTATTTAAAACGCTCTGATATTTAACTTTGGAATTTCTCATTTTTCCCTCCATATTTCATATTTGTACAATCAAAACCAGCACTCTCAAACATTGATTACTTGTATCCATGCTCATAACATAAATTATTTGAAGCCCCTTATTTATTTATAAAGATACATAGGCCATTAAAATTATATATAATTATTTTATTTAAAAAAATAATAATAATTTATTTTTATTATTGAATTGTTGTAATAAAATAAAAAATATTGTATATACGTGCATCCTAGTTTACCTAACATTTAAGCAATTGAAATAGATTTCAATCAGAAATAACTTTCAATAGGCACCAAAAGCCTAACATCAATAACATGGGAAGGCCCATGATTTCAATATCCTTTCATGGGCCCTGGGCAAGAAAATGGTTCACTGAAGTTGTTATAGCGCTCCAGGTCTGTTGTCAAAGGACAATACTACAGCGCACTGGGGGTTAGCACCAGGCTAAACACCGGTGCACTTAAGAATTTTCGGTTGTCAAAATGAGTAGATTGGTAAATCAATTCAACGATTTACTTTAGGAACCATAATGTGGAAGAGATTTGCTTTCTACAAAATGATATGGGACATTTATTCTAGGTTGGTTAGTTTACACGCTATTTGGTAACGATTTGGTTGAGGAGCAAGTAGTGAGTTTACCGAATGCAAGCTAAAAAGTAGAAAAACAGTTCAAAATGTCAAATGTAACAAGCTTACTATGTAAGACAACAACATTGTCCAGAACTAAAACAACAACAAGCGAGTCTCTCTCAGTCTTTCTTGCATCTCTCTCGATCGACTTTCTCTTTAGGGTTTGGGTGGGCGAAAGGCCTAAGGGCATGGCAACGAAAAAATGACCTAGTTAATGTAAACCAGTACACGGAATAAATTTTTAATTTTTTTAATTCACCCCAGTAGTTGTTACTAAGTGGTGATTACTCACCAAGTAAACTACCCAGATTCCAAGTTGGGTATTGGATGAAGAGCAACAACACATATGATGATCTAACTTTAGTTTCTAAGACCTTAAAGCGTCTCTAACAAGCAAGTATAAGTTTTGATTGAGCTTTGAGGTTACGTTTTTTTTATACATTTGAAATTTTAGACCAACCAAATATCATAAAAGAGTATGAGGTTAGCCATTTAGGCAAAACTAGGCGTGCAAAAGCCTGACTATTTTCTTTCAAAATGAGTAGTTTGACGTTCTTTGGTTTGAACTTCCAACAAACAAAAACAATTATTTAGCCTCCAAAAAATTTTAATTTTGAGCATGCCATTTTTTTTTAGTTTTGTTCTTTTCTTTTATTTTCATAAAGAATAAGTTGGTCGACTTCTTAAGCCAGAGAGTAAGAAGGCACGACCTTTGAGTAATCACTTTCCTTTTTCTTATTCTAAAGTCGGGATTTTTCATCATAAATTGGAGTCTGAAAAAGAAAAAAATGGTACGTACATTGTTCACGTGATTAAAAAGATGTACATGTAGTTTGAATCTAATTATAAGAAAAAACAAATGCCCTACTGTTGATCAATGATCGCAGGCTCTTCACCAAGAGTTTGGTGTTGTGATTCATGCCAAGGATGACAACTTACATATTGAGATTGATGATACACCAAACTGTCCTTTAATCCACATCGTGTGTGTGTCATGATGATCTCATTAGTAGAGCAAAGCAGGTCCGTACATGGGTCTGACGTGTTGTTCAACTTCACTGTCCCTCCGTATATGGATCTTATCATGAACGAGCATTTGTCGAAGAAATTCGCTTCGCCGAAGCTGAAGTTCTATGAAGAGACGACAGACACGTTCAATCACTTGCGCCACTTCTAGAATGTAATGGCGCTCAAAGAAGGATCTGAAGCAATAATGTGCCAGTGATTCGTTACCAGCCTGAAAAAGTTAGCGCTGACCTGGTTCCACAACATCTCTCCGAGGTCCATCGACTCATTACGAATACTAGCAACAATGTTCCTTACACGCTTTATTAGTATCCAACGAATCAGGAAGGGTCTGCATTATCTGCTCACCCTCAGACAGAAGCCAAACAAGACGTTAAGGGAATACGTCACACACTATAACGATGAGTTGACTTTCATCGATGGCTGTAGTAGCGACACCACGGTCACAACCTTCTCCTCGGGTCTGAGGAGAGGCAAGTTCTATGATTTTCTCACTATATAGCCTCCAACCGATATGGCAGTTTTACTGAAGAGTGCCCAGAGATACATTACTCTCGATGATATGTTGGTCGCCAAGAAGAAGGCATAGTCTGAAAACAAACTCTCTTGATCCAGAGACAAAAATGATGGGAAGAAACATGATGATAACGATAGAAAGAGAAAGTGCAATGATTGCAAGCCCGATTCTGGTCGAGCAAGGCAAGATAAGGCCTCCAACTTCGTTGGGTCTAAATTCGTCACTCCCCTCAATTCTAGTATGTCTGACGCCCTCAACTCTATCAAGAATTGGGTAGAGCTTAAGTAGCCCACTTAACAGCAAGGAGACCCCTCCCGGCGCGATAACAACAAATATTGTTCATTTTACATGGATAGCAACCACGACACTTAAGACTGCAAGAGTCTTAGGAGCGAGATAGAGTATTGGATCCAGAAGGGGAAATGCTTCCCTATTGGGAAGATCAGCCTAATGGTAGTGGCGGGAGAGACACAATTACTTTAGTACCTTCTCCAGGAGTTCATGGTGGTCAATGCATGTCTGCCTACAACATCATCCTGGTGAGGCCTTGGCTCCACCATATGGAGACAGTAGTTTCTACTCTGCAACAAGGAACTATTCATGAAGATCAACCTTCAGTGAGAGACTGCCACTACGCAACATTGAACAGCTAGATTGCTAGCAATTACAGCTCGAGCCCGCGGAACAAATATATCAGACACCGGGCCCAGATTCGTGGAGAAGATCACCTCGCGCGGATATAGATAATGCTCTGACAACCCAGGCTCAGCTATTTCACGAGCCAAAATTCAACACTGGAGACACCATCCAGTCCAGTACAAAGCTAAGTAATAACACTTAAGCAACAAAGGCGCCTCCTTCGAATGCTGACAAACAGCGAGTAACGACCCGCCCGCGCAAAGTTCACTTTTCAGTAACTTCGCTAACATTGGCGACACGTGACACTTCATGAAAGGAGCTACATAGTTTGAGCCAGGACCGTGCGTGTTTCTTTCAGGGCCAGAGTAGCTCAGTTGCTGTTTAGAAACAAATTTTTTTCAAGTTTAGAGGAATTGTTCGCACAAGACATATTCAAGGAATAAAACAGACTTTATTGATTACAATGAAAGTTATTACATAGCTTGCCCGACTGACTAATACAATAGTTTATACACTGCAAGTATCTAAGTCCAATATAAGTATCGACCCGCTAAAACGCACGTCAAAACTTCGTTCCGCCAATCTGTCTTCGGAAAAAAGTTCGGAAGTGAAAGTAAAGTACTTGAAGAAAGCTGCAAGTACAGGCTTAATTATTTGCTCTGCCAATCTGCCTTGTTAAGAGGAACATAAGGAAGCATAAGAAGGCAGATGAGAATGTCCCTCGAACGAGGGATGACTGAGGTGATGCAGAGTTAGCACCCCAAGTCACGTCCGTCAAAGTTTCGGTCAGGCTATCTGTCTTCCAGCTATGGCATCACGCGTGAAGCTCAGTAGATTCAATAGGAACAAGCCTGGGTTGGCCGTGGGTGTTATCTCTGAGTTTGAATGGTGCGAGACGCCATCGAAGCACCGGAAGATGGAAGACAAACTTGAACCTTGGGGAAGAGTTTGTACTTCTTCTTCTCATTTTCAGAAGAAATTACAAGGTCCCATGGAACCAATTGGATGCTCACCCAAACCAGATGGCACCACATAATAGCAGGTCTTGTCAATACCCACCGTTGCAAATGTTAGAACATTCGAAGACTCCAACAACAAAGGTTTTCCATTAGCCTTTGGAGAACCCAAAACAAATTTTCTGAAGAGATGCATTTAAGGAACATTCTCTAGAGCATTCATGTCAATGCTTGAAATGGTGAACACCAACCTATATATAAGCGCGACGTTTCATGAAACGAAATCAATCAATAGTTATGTCAACATTAAATGTCGTACGGGAAATAGGGAAGCGACGATTCCAATTGCAACTGCACGAGTCCACATTCATCGAATTAATGGCACTGTACGCAGCTCCATTAATTAGGGGGGAGTAACCGGCAGTAAACCGTTTCGTAATCTACATTGTACACCTGACATACTAATCTTTACAACACGGCCCGCCAACTAATGGCCCCAAGCAAGTACCCCGCTAGATTCGGCCAAGTACAAAGGCCTTAAGTGCCCATGCAACGTGGAACACGCCTACAACATTATTATCAATAAGTCCAAGGTATCCCCTCCATTAGCTGTCGTTTATTGAACCTGGATAAACTCATTCCAATCAATTTTTATGGCGATGCGATTCTAGAATCAGATTTGTTAGTCTAACCTTCGTATCGAAGTACTAGGCAAATTAAGCTAGTCAGACTTACACGCCCAAGGCTAAGCGGAGGCCTAACCCATTCAAAGCTTTGTCAGTTCTGACTGATGGTGATGGCTTCTGATCTACTTTATTTCTAGTTTGCCAAAAGCGGATGACGATGGCTTAGAAAGTGGGAGCTTAGTCAGCGCTCTAACGTGTAACCACGATGGCTTGCCAGGGATCATTGTCCAACTACAAATAATGATCGCCGAACTTAACCAAAGTTTAATGGGTTTCGACCAATGACGATAGCTTCTGGTCTGCTCTACCGCCTAGTCCACCAAAAGCGGATGACGACGGCTTAGAGAGTGTGGGCTTAGTCATCGCTCTAATGCCTGATCGAGACGGCTCGCCAAGGACTAATGTCCAACCACGGATAATGGTCACCGAACCTAACCAAAGCTTAGTCAATGACGACGGATTACGATAGCTTCTGGTCCGCTCGAAGCCTAGTCCGTAAATAGTGAATGAAGACGGCTTAGAAAGTGGGAGTCTAGTCAGCGCTTTCAACTTCTGATTACGATGGCTTGCCAGGGATCACCGTCCTTCCGTAGACGATGATCACCGAACCCGACCAAAGTTTAGTCAGTGGCCATTGATGACGATAGCTTCTGGTCTGTTCTAACCCTAGTCCGTCGAGCGCGGATTACGACGGCTTAGAAAGTGAGAGTCTAATCAACGCTCTTGATGCCTGATTACGATGGTTTTCCAGGGATCATCGTCCAACTGCAGACAATAATCGCCGAACCCTTCCAGAGGTTAGTCAACCTTGTCTGATGATGATAGCTCCTGGACCGCTCTAATGCCTAGTCCGCCAAACAGATGATGGTGGCTTAGAAAGTGGGAGTCTAGTCAACTACAGACAATGATCGCCGAACCATACAAAAGTTTAGTTAGTTATAACTGATGACAACTTCTGGTTTCCCTTACAACCTAGTCTGCCAGAAGCAAGCAGAAACGGATTGAAAGCCTAGTCAGAACCTAGGAAGCTTAACTCGGACAACTCACAAGGACCATCATCTGATTATTTGCAGCGATGCATAGGCATGACCACAGTCTGACCAGTTTGCTTATAGTAGCAGCGACAACTGCTGGTCCGATCCACAAGCTGGCCCTTATATGGCGGATTACAATGGCGAATCTCAAAGATGGGTAATGGCCTGGTCCTAATTATCTATCACCAGCCGAGCTTATCCCCTCACATGGAGTTTAGCCAACTTACAAAACTTGGCCAATACGACTCCTCGATCTCTAAAGAATTCTGACTACTTGTGTTTCTTATCAGCTGATCAATTATACGACTGCCTGACTCAGTACAACCTCTTGTCTAAAAGCTAGTAATACGGTAAGGCAAAACAGAAAAAAGCAAGCAGGAAAATTCAAAGAATACATATGTACAAAATGTTGTTCAACATGTTATCTCTTATTGATAAGTTAAAAATACAAAGTTAATTCCTCGTCAGGAAGAGGTTCATATACAACATAGCTACGTTGGGTAGGAGAACAAAGAGGGGACGCGTCCACATGTTTTGTCACTCGGACACTCTGGTCTTGATCACCATTTTCTTCTGATTGATCGGAGGCTTCCCCAAACTCCGCGAAAGACAAATCTTTAAAACGAGAGAGGTCCCATTCGGGATGCTCCTCATTCATCAGTTGCAACAGCTCCAGTCGTCCATGCACAATTATGCTAAACTCGAACGTGTCCTGGGCCTTCAGAAGCATCTCCTTGCACACACTCGACTCAGCAAGCTCCCGCTCCAGCTGTTTCAACTTTCCCAACAACTTATCAGTTCTGAACTGCTCGACACTCAAGTTGTCCTTCGTAGCGCTTAGCTCATTCTGCGGTAGAAGAAGTTTCTCTTCTGCTGTCTGCACACACTTGGCATTGGAGTCAACGTCGACCTCTAGTTATTGACATCGGGCAGTCCACTAGGACTATTTTTGGCCTTCTCAGCGTTCAGACCTTGCACCGCAGCCTGCACCTTGGCTACAGCCCCCCGAGCAAATTGTAAGTCACGACGGACAAGATTTAGTTCTTCCTCGAACATGTCCCTCACAAACATCACTTTTGCTAACTCAGACTCAATCGTTTCTTATCGAATCCTTTGAGCCACCGATCATCTTGTCTTCCAGACCTCCTGGCCAACAGTCGATTGGGCAAGCCTCCCTTCCTTAAGTTGCTTCTTTAGTGATTCAATTTCACGGAAAGCATTAGAGTACGACTTCTACAAGTTTGCAAAAACTCGCTCCATGGTATGCACTCTTTCACGAGCAGCCTAAACCTTCGTCCCAACGATGGCGTCTTGGTTCAGTTATGACATCCCTAGAACAAGATATTTTTGCCCCTTGTCCATACGTTCTCCCAGCATATCAGAGCACAATTTGCCAGCCAATCATTCCACCTACTCATATGCTTATTGGAGGCATAAGAAATATCAACCTCTTGGTGTCAGGCTTGGTTGCTCATCTTCAACACATTGGGAGCGAATAGGCTAATCCGCGCATTCGGATGGAAGTCCTCTGGGATCGAAATTACTCCAACATCGCCCTTCACTGTCTTCATGGCATAAGGGCCCTCATCCACCGCTTTTCGCTTGCTCACATCGATCGGCTCTCTTTAAAAAGCGAACTCGAAAGCAGTTGACAGGAAAAAATGAAGTGAGTTATCTCTCGAACTTGTCGTCACCTCAATATGAGGGACGATATCGGGATGGGGGAAATATGGGCGATGCGAAGGAGACTTCTTGCCACAGGGGCGACCGTTAGACATCTCTTCACCAATCCAGGAAGACTCACGATCCAAATAGAGGTCGTACTCAAAATACTTCAGTGAAAAAGGACGAGTCAGACCCACATCTGACAAAGGTGCCACACCCGTCTGTAGCAACAGGTTGTTCATAACCTTCGCCTAATCGATGCTCAGCTTCATTGCATCTTCAACTCCCACCATCAGCAAATACTTTTTCTCCAAGTTGGGTAGAGAAATAGGGTCCCTTGCATGAGCATCCTGCCCCTAAGACATAATAGATGTCATCCCAGCAGACGAGTTGAGAACTTGCCCCACAGCTTCACGTCCCTCTTCTGAAGGGGTCGAACTCTCATGAGCGGACTTAGTTGCGGCACGAGGCTTCTTTGAGTGCACATAAGAAGAAAACACTTCATTCAATGGGAGCTTCCTTTTCTTTAGAGAGGGCTCGCCTTCAGACTTCGATTTTGAAACTCCGGAAAGAATGCGAGCCTCATGCCAATGGGCTCATAGTCCGTTGCACTTGATGTTAGAAGACTGAACGACATCCTCTACCCGCATTTGAGGCATGTCATGAAATTTATCTAAAGCTGCTTCATCCTCAGAAGAAATGAGCGTAGTCAGGAACTTCCCTACAGAAAACACGGATAACAATTTAGTATGCAATTAACAATGCTAAAATCGAGAACAAAATTAAACTTACTCAGTTGCCTGATTCTCGCTCGATCGGACGACCAACAAGCTCAAAATACTTTGAGTAGCTAGAAGCCATGAACTTGACGTCATCAAACATATTGCCAAAGCAGTTCGGCGACGTCATCACACACACGACATGCTCATTTATCCGAGGAGAAGTGAGCAGTTGGATCCCGTCGGAGACACTCGAACACCAGCATGTTTTGCCCTAATTAGGACAGTGATCACCATTCTATACCCATTCGGCACGATGTCGCGATAAGCCAGGAAGCTCCAAATTTCTTTAATAATAGGAAAATGGAGCATACCTCGGTGCAGACAAATAAATCCTTCTCGATGAAACAACATCGTCTGACCAACACCTAATGTGAAAAGCACCAGATCATCAGGAATCTTATATGTTTCATGAAGGCATTCCAGAGTCGACTAAGAGATTGACTTTTCCTTGAAGAACTTATGACCTTTAGCAAACAGTTCATTAGAAAGCTAATTTCAGCCTGCCATTGAAGAACGTACAAACTTTCGATCATGGAGGTGGGTAAAATCAAAAGCATGGAAAGTGAAATGACAGAACAAAATCTCTAAGATCGAAGAGTAAAGAAAATAAACTCTGCAGAGAAGGGGATCTATATAGATAACATAATTCTCATTTTTTTTCGAGCAGACGCATGCCCATTTAATGAAGCGTGCCGCTCGATGAGATGATTCAGACTCAAACCAATCATGATCGTTCAAGTCCTCTACAACATGACTTGATGGACTGATGAACTGGCCCACCAACTCGGGAATAGTAGCTGAGATACACCCAACCGTCCTTTAATCTGCATCGTACGCGTGTCATGTTGATCTCGTCAGCAGAGCAAAACGAGCCCGATTGCCCACCAAATCTGGCAATGCCTAGACAACATTAAGTCCAATTCGGCAGAATCCAGAGGGTTGGATCCAAATTGCAGCCCCCTACTAAGCCCACCATCACATGGTAAAGCCCAATACCCGTAAGGCCTAATCAGGCAAGTATCTGGGGGATCACCTAGGACCGGCAAGCCAATAATACATTGATTCCGACTAGGAAACATATACCAGAGTATAAGTCGTGCATGGAAACTATATGGACAACGCTCCAAAAGGGAAACATCTCTCGCAGATCTAGAAGCACAAGTCGTGTAGGAAAACTCTCCTACATGGACGACTTCCAACTAGGAAATGATCTCTAACAATATTTCTTTCCCTAAAGGGCCTAAACTATGCCACTAAATGCCTAGCCGAACGAGGACTCTCGCATTATAAATAAGACACCGAGTTGATGAAAAAATGTATGCTATAGAACCCAATTTACAACTTTAAGCCTTTCTCAAGCCTTGTCTGACTTTAGCATCGGAGTGTCATCGGCCTCCACAATGGTGGTCCTTGGCTCACGTGCATTCCATGTATAGGTCCAGATAAAGGTCAAGGAGAGTATGATTCGACTACATCAGAGATCATGAACGAGTAGCACTAAAAACTCTTAAAACAACAACGTAAAGATAAATATATGTGGAACTAATTAAGGCCTTTGAAGTGGAAGGATGAGTTTAGAAATGATATATGAAAGAGACAAATGTACACCCATACTTTATCTGTGGCCTTCATAAATATTTTTTTGTGTAAAGTTTTATTTAATATTTTTTGTGCTCTTGCTTAAATAACACAGATATACTCTTGTATAGTTTCATGCTTGTGCATGCGTCGTAAGATGTGGAATTTCATTGTAAACATAAGGCTTGAAATTGTATTTAAAATCTTATTTCATTTGCCAAGTTGGTTTTTTTTGAAATATACTTAGTTATCTTATCTTCAAAATCTTGGGATGAGCTTCCATTTAAGGTATGTGTAATGTAACAACCCTATTTTTTTTTTAAATATTTATATTTATATTTATATTTTCTTCATATTAGTTTTTGACCAATTAATATTTATAGTGTTTAAATAATATCTCATGTGTCATAATAATATTTATGGGTATACATAGTAAGTCTAGGCTTAGACACCGTTTTAAGAGTCAGACTTGGGCTTTCATTAATGTAGTGATTAAGGGGGATAAATGTTTAAAGAATAAGTGAAGAAGAGGTGTTTTTTTTTCTCTCTGTACGGCAGAGTGTGAAATATGAAAAAAAAAAAAAAAAAAAACACGTGCGTGAGTGTGGATGGTATGCGATTACGCAGGTTTCCGTGGTGTGCATGCCAAATAAATGAGTAATTATCACTCTTTTTCTGAGTTCATACTCATTTTAATGGCTTGATTTCTTGATATTTTACTTTATAATAAATGATTGATTGTTGGCTGAAGAATATGTTGTTTGATTGTGTTTTTTTAAACATATTGATATGGGTATATTTCGGACCCGGTTACTTCCATATGAGTTAGGATTTTATTAATATGATTATATGGGTTGATAGATCTTGTCGTGAGCTTTCCGTAGGTATATATAACATAAAATTTTGAAGAGAATTGACGTAGTTATGATCAATCGAAGTTAGCCCAATGTCAGCAAAAAAAGTTGTTTATGGTGCATTGGGGAAGGCGACAACGTCAGCATAATGTCATCTGTTGACCAGGGCTTTAACTTGTTTGACCGAACTTTGACTAGGTTTAAAAAATAGCTCATAGCTCCGTTTTTTACACTGTTTTTACCATTGCAATCCTTGTCTTGAGATCTATTTAATGGAAATATAATTTTTTTTAAAAATTACATTTTTACCTCTTAACTTCAATATGTCTCGATATGCGTGTTTTAAGTGAATGATTGTGTTTTGAAGTATGTGGGTTGCAGTTTCATAGAATTTTTGAGATGTTAATGGTTGAGGAATGTATGTTAATGCATTGTGATGAACTTAGATATTTGTTTTGTTATGCATATTGATTTGTTAATGCATTATGAAGAATTTGGATATTTGAGTTGTTATGCAAATTGTCTTGTCAATGAGTGGTTTGATTGTCGTTTTGTTATAGAGCATTGGTTTATAAAATTATATGTTTTCTCAAAAGTATAGATGGATATTGTGGTGGAATTATTTATAAATGGTCATTGTGAAAGAATTTTGAAATATCATAATACATGATATTGACAACTTTGATTCCTTTAAATTTAATCATTTGAAATTATATCACTTAGAACTATCACATCTCTTGTGTTTATGTTTTTCCTCTCATATAGATAAACTAAGTATTCGGGTGGGTATTGCGGAGTAGGACACCCCCTTCTTATAGAGAAACTAAGTAACATTCGGGATTGAGTCTTTCGAAAAAGGGGATAGTTTTTTAAATGCATAAAATAGGCTTGATTATTTATCTGTAAAAAATGTGATGTGGCTTATGCGCATTGTTAGTCCAATAGTGGTTTTTGTTGCACTCATATAGTTAGGAGTATCCGGTGGTGCATGTCCGTATGTAATGTTCCCACTTGAGCATGGATGACGGAAATCTTTTCCTTTATATGAGAGAGTCATACTGACATGTATGTTCGGCATGGAAGTGGTGCAAATGTGGTATAGTCTAAGGTGATCAGTTCATTAAAATGAGTAATCTGTTTAAGACAAATAAGGTATGGACACGACAATATTAGTTGATAATTTATGACCAATTGGTTTGATATGGATTTTTGTAGTCAAGTAAAAGACACAATTCTGAACAAATTTTGTGGTATGATTTCGAAATTATGCACATACAGTGAGTTATTCAAGTTTTAAGTATACTAGATAGTCTAGAGAAAATTTAGTAAAGGAAGACGGTCTGAATACTTTTTATTCTTTGAGTTTTCCCAAATTCTGAATATTTTGGTCAGAACTCTGACGCAGTAAGAAATTATGAATTTTCATCTACGTGATATAAGATTATGAATTTTCATCTACTTTATGTTATATCATGTACTTCTTTTATTTATTAAAGTTGAAGATTACTCACACAAGCTAAATTGCTGACCCAAGTAAGCTTTTGCTTCTTGTGTACATTCATTTGGGAATGTATCTAGAGATTATTTGATCATCGTTATTGAAATCTTTCTTAGTGGGCGAATCTCATCAAAGGGTTTTCCTAGTCTGTAATTGAATTTCACATTCCGGATTTGGGAGAAACGGATAATCCTACGTGGATATAAGGATTTTGTTTTTCTTGAAAATAGGGCATGACACAAAATAGTTATCTCAACATCCATAATTTCTACACTAGTCGGTGGCCGACTAGAAAGTACACAAGACACAACACAATTATAATTAGAGGCAATATCAGTGAACCTTCCTTAGTTTGTTATGTAAACACAACCAAATCCTTGCAAGTCATTAAAAAGCAAACTCTAAATCAAAAGTAGGTGTTTGATGTGTACTAGAGCACCGCAATAAGACCAGAAGGCCAAAACTTTTTTTTCCTGTTTGTATCAAGAAGTAAAAGATTTAAAACAGATATCAATATCTGTTAAAGAATCTGAAAAGGAGTCTCCTTCCCTCCTCTGATACGGCAATAAGGGCCGTTATTTATTGGGCACAACCATCTAGACTTTCTTCCCAAGTAATGTATATGGTTATTTACCTTTTATCCCCCATTAATTTAGGTGTAATCCTATATGGGAGCGATTAATTTTGTTTATTTCATCTAACCCCATTTTAAGTGTTGACCATTAAGTCAGCTGCTTTGACTACCAGAAACCATTAGTTACGATGATACGTCAAAATAGACTAATCGTCACGGCCATACACGTGGCATAAAGATCCAGCACAAGAATACAACTCTTAATCTATTGGGCCAGCTCATAAAGCCCAAAAAGAATAAAACCAACTGTAGAGGTCCACACGAGGCCCGCCAATGAGGAAAAAACAAACATGCCCTAAATCTAGGCCCAAACGAATCAGAGCCCGGATCCAGACCCGACACAAGTTCTCTCATAAAGAAGATGAATGTTGCACCAAAAAGAGTCGTGGAGGGAGTTACGCCTCCTCGAATGCATTTTCATAAAAGATGAGACTGTTACAAGAAACATCTCATTTCGTTGCGCCTTACATGCTTAAGTCATGCAGAGAGTTAACCACGACTATTATAAAAGGTAAAGAGAACATTCGACAAAGGTATGCAACTTTAACTGAGTTTTGTCCAGATTTACATCTTTTTTCCAACATAGTTACTGACTTTAGCATCGGAGTGCCTTCAGCCACCAAAAAGGTGGTCTTTGGTAGTCTAACAATTGTTTTGCAGGTCAAACTCACAGGAAGATAATTTTTGGATGTATCAGTTTGGCGTCGTCCGTGGGGAACGATGAGTTTCCTTTTCTAAAAAATGAAATACATAGTGACAAAGCTCACCACAACCTAACAAAAGATCAACAAGCCATCAGAGAAATAATGCAGTCTGCATATCCTCAATCTAGTAATGATCACGACAACTCTCCCATCGAAGCATCACTAATAGTTCAGGGAGAAGATGCAACCCAGATCACAAGACCAATAGCATCCGAGAGTGCGGATCCACTGCACGCAGTAGTCCAGACAGCCCAAACAACCGGCGGCACTGCCACGAACCCTCGGGTGGATTTGCTCATGGCTCAAATAAATTACGTGACAAAAGTGCTGAAGAAAATCACCCAGGAACGCGTTTAGCCAGCTGACCCTGCTCTAACACCGCCCCAACAAAATTCACTATCCGAACTCAAAGAAGCAACGAAGCCCTAGCAGAACCGCAACAGGGAAACGTCGAAAGGAGCGAGCTCCCACAAGACAAGACTCAGCAGTGCGACGGAACGATTGCTGAGATCACGTTCGGGATTGGAGTCAAAGATCCCAACATACTATATGAGTTTGCCAAACCACCAATTTTCGGCGCACTCATGAAGAAGGCAATGCCACAAAAGTTCACTCCACCAAAGTTTGAAGTGTAACACCGACCCAAAAGATCACCTAAGACATTTTCACCACATGATGGCTCTAAAAGAAACCATGGAGTCAATCGTGTACAGAACGTTCCCAACTAGCCTCACGTCCACAGCAATGAACTGGTTCAATAACCTACCCCGATGTCGATAGGCTCTTTCCAGGATTTAGCCACTGCTTTCATTACCAGATTCATTGGGAGCCAACAGATGAGGAAAAAACCCCACTACTTCTTACACACCCGACAGAAGCCCGAAAAAACGATATATACGGGAATTCGTCACTCACTTCCCAAACAAGTTAACAATGATTGATAAATGCAGCGACGACACAGTCGTTGTAACTTTTGTCGCTAGATTGAAGAGAGGCTCCTTTTCGATGCCCTTAACTTGGAGCCTCCAAAAGGCAAAGCGGTCCTGATGAAAATAGCACAAAAACATATATCCCTTGAGGAAATGAAAGTTGTGAGGAAAAATAATGAACAGGAAAGGGAGAACCATTCTAGGAAACGGGAAAAAATAGATGAAAGAAGGTGAGATGATAGATCACGAGAGGATAGTAGTCATTCAAAGAAACATTGGAGCGACGGACGTACTGAGTCCAATCAGCAGGAACCCATGAAATCGCAATTGGCATGACCCAGTCATGAACGAATAACCTGTGTAATAAGGAAATAGTACAAACTGTACACAACCCTAAAAAGTCGAACCGAGATCTTAAAACACATAGCGAATTGGGAGAACGTCAATTGGCCAACCAGGATGAAAGGAGATCCGGAATGACGAGACAAGAGCATGTACTGCTCTTTTCACAAGGATCACGGGCATGATACCGAGGACTGCTACAAGTCAAACGAAGAAATCGAGCATTGAATCCAAAGAGGACGTTTGGACGAATTTATCGGCATACCAGATAAACAGTTCGAATGAAAAAGAAAAAGCGGATGTTGTAGCCACAAGATCAAAAGAGCAGTCCAGGGAATTGATATATGTTCTACATTGCATCCGCCCCGGTAAAGCACCTCCCACCCAAGCAGACCAATATCGAAGTTGAAAGGTCAACGCTTTGAAGACGGCTACACCAACAAACTCGAAGACTTTGATAGCGGATACAAATTCAACCAAAAATGCTTATAAGGGAATTAGCAACGACAAACTCTATCAGGCCCTAACAAGCAATGTTAAACGGAGAGCAATAATAGTCCAAGCAAAGGAGGTCATAAATTAAAAATAACATCAGAGGCATGAAACACCAATGTGAGGATAGACATCAGTCACGCAAGAGTAAAAGAAGAAACGCTCCACAATGTAACGAAACCACTCCAGAAAAATGACTGCTAGAAATGGTCAAAGAATCAATAAAGTTTCATCTTCAAAATTGACATCCCACAAAAGCGAACAGCTTCGTAGCAAAGCTATACGAAACAATAGGTGTATAAAGCCCAAAAAAATGAGGACGCAAGTCGGATATTCACAATAAACTTCTAGTTTGATCAACCAAATAAGTAAGAGTTGGACATCTGAGTCAACTAAACACAGAAACTTTGAATCGACCAGGGTGTCGAGTTAACGAAGTAAAAGTTGGACGAACGAGTCAACTAAATAAAACGACTTCGGGTCGACTAGAGTGCCACACCAACGAAACAAAAGTTGTACGAACGAGTCAACTGAGTAAAACGACTTCGAGTCGACTAGAGTGTTGCACCAACAAAGTAAAAGTTGGACGAATGAGTCAACTAAACACATAGACTTCAAATCGACCGAGATGTCGAGTTAACAAAGTAAAAGTTGGACAAACGAGTCAACTAAGTAAAAAGACTTCGGGTCGACTAGAGTGTTGTACCAACGAAGTAAAAGTTGGACGAACGAGTCAACTAAACACAGAAACTTCAAATTGACCAAGATGTCTAGTCAACGAATTAAAAATTGGACAAACGAGTCAACTAAGAAAATGACTTCGGGCCGACTAGAGTGTCGCACCAACGAAGCAAAAGTTGAACGAGCGAGTCAACTAAGTAAAACAACTTCGAGTCGACTGAAATGTTGAGTTAACGAAGTGGAAGTTGAGCGAACGATTCAATTAAAACGCATAAACTTTGAATCGACCGAGATGTCGAATTAACAAAGTAAAAATTGAACAAACGAGTCAATTATGTAAAACAACTTCGTGTCGACTGAAACGTCGAGTTAGCGAAGTAGAGATCAAGCGGATGATTCAACCTCAAGACCACCAAAATCAACAAACCAACTCGATGGAGAAAACCTTCGTGGTTGATCAAACGAATAAAGTAAACAAATGGAGGAGCAAGTTAGCACAACTCGGAGGAGAAAACTTTGGATAAACTAACGTACCAAATCAAGACATGCAAGATAAAACATAGAAAAATTCAAATCACAAAACGATTGCTACAGATATATCTATGAAACATCAAAGCTCAAATACAAATTGTCACGATAACGACAGACGAACAAAGTCAATAATAAGAAAAATAAAGGGAACAATTCCAGTCATTCATTCAAAATCTATTCAGTTACATTCGAAGACTAAGGGGAAAGATCTATAACAGCCTCAACAATACCATCTGCAGAAGTCGGATCGTCGACAGAAATTCTTTCGTCAAGATGAGAAGGAGGCGGCTCTTTAGCCATTGGATCATCTGGAGGATCCTTAGCACCTTCGTCATTCTTGAAGATCCGATAGACCAGATGACGATATTGAAACAAGTCGACACCGAGACCATCAATATAATCTAGAAGCTCAGTCTGACCATCAACAACGTGCTGCCAATCTACCACCTCCATAACACAGAATCCATCCTTAACAGAAGCAAGCTCACTTCTTACCGCGATGAGTTGGCCCTCAACAGTAGTGAGCATCGCCGAGGAATTAGCCTTGACCTCGTCGAGTGAAGCCAGTAACTGTTCCACCTTTTGTTCAGGGATGTCAAAACTCTTAGAGTGCCCTATCATGGAACGTGCGGCCTCCACATCATGAAAATGTGTGTGGACGCTATCTAAGTCAGCTCTCAGGGACTCAAGCGCGGCCATAGACCAATCCTGTGCACCCTCCACCTCAGCCAACGAAACCTGAGCAACTTCAACCGTTTTGGTCCGTTTAGAGCATCGCGCTTTTAATGCGTCACACTGGTAAAAAACATGGGAGGATACCAATAACAATACGAAGAGCTTCCTCTATAGGGAAACCATAAGATTGTGATTAACCTGATGACTCAAACCCATCACTTTCGCATAGACGAGATGGGTCATCTTGTCTATTATAAGCCTGACACCATCCTAAAGTTAAAGATTCGGGTTCAGCACGAACATCAAAGGCCTTTCCACTCATCATTTGTGCCATTCATAATCAGCTTACGTCACCATCCTGCTCGCCAAGATGAGAAAACTAGCAGAACTTCCTATCCAATTTGACTCGAATCTCTTCGGGAGTGGGTTCCTTCCAACTAACCCACGAATGAAGAATATGAGGATCCGGTAGTATAGAGGAACCACCACCACCCACGGTCGAGAAAGAAGAAAGAACGACAGGAGAGCCTCCACTACCCTCTCGTTGTTCAGCAGAAACAAAACAAATGGCGGTCCCAACAAGAGCAGAATAACCCAAGTAGGTTGTGGAAGGAAGAGTCTCCACCCCTCCATCAATAGGAAGGAAAAAAACAGGATGACACTGCACCTCGAGAACCCGATCACGATTGCCAAACTCCTTAGACTAAACAACAGCCAACTGAAGCATTTTGCCATCTAAGGACCGAGGATCCTCATCAGAACACTTGGCAGCATCAAGGCTGCCATAAGCAGAGATAATCTTTTTTTTTCTTTCATCGTCCAGCGGACGAACGATATCTTTCTCACTCCTCTCCAAAGCCAACTTCATCTCTTCCACTTCCTGCAAAGAGCAACGATCTTCCCATGAAGGCTTTCTATCGATATAATTTGAATAAGAGATGTGCGATGCACATAGTCAACAAGCCGTTTCTTTTTCGTAATACGGTATGAAGGCAGAAACAACCGCTTCGATAGACTAGCAAGCCTCGATGCTTTTCTCTTCCTAGAAGGGCTGGTAGCACTAAGAACAGGGGCATCGAGATCCGTAACACCCGAGCTCACTTTCCAATCAATGACAACGTCATCACCTTCGACAGTAGCAGCACGAGCAGCAATCTCCGCGACTTGCCTCTCGATTAGCAAAGCCCGCTCGATCTCATTCATGCTGTATAGACCACTGCGCCCCACCATACCATCAGTAAGATAGGCATCCAATGGAACTATCGAAAGCTCCAGGAAACGCTCGCTGATAACCTGCGTTTCAATGGTCAATTTTAGATTTCGATGCTTAATAAGAACTCGTAAAGACCTTACTATCTGAATACTCCACAAATTGAAGTAGCCAGAGTCAACAGACGCATAAAACCAATCTTGAGACCAACCCCTGATGTCATCACTGAGATTGCCAAAACACGTAGGAAAATGCAAGAAACAGGTACGGTTGGGTTTCACACCAAACCTTACAAAAGAGTGCAAGATTCTAGCGGTTAAAGGAATACCAGAAAGAATGGCCCTGGCATACGTGGAAACCAAAGCCCTCTAACCATTCGGGCCCATCTGGGCAGGAGAAATACCTAGGAAATCTAGATATGACCAGAATAGTTTCGGAACTGGGAACCGAATACCAACATAGAACATGCGAGGATAAATCACAATATATCCCTTCCTCGAACAACAAGGTCTGTCATTTTCACAAGGGGGAACGATTTCAAGGTCGCGGGGCAAAGCATAGTTAGAACATACACTATCAAGAGTAGCCTGAGAAGCTTTGGTTTGGGAAAAATGAGCCTCACAGGTAGAAAGCTGATCACCGACCAACAGGTCACCGGCAGACATTGCAAATAAGAAATAAAAGACAAAGAAAAAGTGGTAATAGGGGAGAAAAAATAACGCTGACATCAAAGATGGCGTAAAAAAGGGGGAAAGTAGCCACAACACACTTTATGCAACGAGGCAACGAAGAGATTACTCACGGAGCGACATACGGGACATAATGGCGCACCAAAAACTCCCAGAAAATGTGCGGGAAATGAACAGACAATGAAGTAACCGAGACGATCAACCAACCGAAAGTTATTAAACATTAAGTTCAGTGCAATAGCACAATCAAAATACCAACCGTCACACAGTTAGTGGATACATGTACATACCCACTTACTAAGGGAGAGTAGCTAATGATACATCAAAATAGATCGATCATCACGATCATACATGTGGCATAAAGATCCATCACGAGAATATAGTGCCTAATCTATTGGGCCAGCTCATAAAACCCAAGAAGAATAAAGTCAATGGTAGAGGCCTAATCGAGGCCCGCCAATGAGGAAAAATAAACAGGCCCAAACAAATCAAAGCCCGGATCCAAACCCAACACGAGTTCTCTCATAAATAAGAGGAACGTTGCACCAAAAAGAGTCGTGGAGAGAATTACGCCTCCCCGAACGCATCTCCATAAAGGAGGAGACTGTTGCAAGAAACATCTCCTTCTGTTGCGCCTCACATGCTTAAGTCACGTAGAGAGTTAACCACGATCATTATAAAAGGTAAAGGGAACATTCGACAAAGGTATGCAACTTTAACTGAATTTTGTTCAGATTTGCATCATTCTTCCAACAGAGTTGCTAACTTAAGCATCGGAGTGCCTTCAGCCATAAAAAATGTGGTATTTGACTGTCTAACAACTGTTTTGCAGGTCAAACTCACAGGAGGACGATTTTTGGACGCATCAAGTAATTTAAAATTTTCTGAACTATCGTCACATGCCAAGTACATGATGGGTATCAAACAAGAATTTCTAGAATACTTTGGATGCCAAACGGTAAAATTAGCTTATAATATCTCTCTTCCTCCCTCACCTCCATTAAGTTGCTTCAGCCATTGTCCATTGTTCATCCTTTCATAATTTGCTGCATAACCTCAAAGTGATAACTAATGTATAATCTAACCAACAAAAAATGTCTCACTGGTTGTTTAAGAATCACAACATTCTTGTGTTTTTCATTTTTTTAAAAAATCAAAATATACGATCACAATAAATCAAATAATTGACAAAAAAATTGAAGTATCTCATAACAAAAAAACTCAGTTTAATCGTAATTGCGAACAACATAAATTGTCACATAAAAATAAGCATTGTTGCTCACCCCTGAACAATCTGCTACTCTACCCACCCTAGTCTATCCTTGACTGCCATCACCATGAAAATCTCCTCGGCATCCTCATTTCAAGAAGCTTTTTTCACAGCTTTTTAACATGGTGCACTTACAATTGGAACTAATTATGCGCATCTCACCAAGTGAATCAAATGCAACCTTTGACAGTAAAACATTGTCTTTAAAAAATCAATCATTTTTCTATCGTTTGTATAGAGTCTCAAAGAAAACCATGATGAACCATTCAATTCATTGATCTACTAAGCCGTTCACCCAACACTCGTCAGGGTTTCTTTATTACCAGGATGACTGCTAGCAATCTCTATGAACCTCGCATGCCTTCAGACATTTGTTGCAGCATCTCAAGTACTATTTGTGAGTGCAAGTACATTTTTTGAACACTAACAAGATCATGTATGGGAAACATACGTAAAATGAATGATAGCAGATTGAAGAGTTCACTATGAGTATTAAAAAAAAAAAAGACGAGCAAATCAAATATATTCTCTTGTTAACAAACATGGGTAAAGACTCTGTAATTGTGCAAACAACAATGGGGTTTTGATTCTTATGAACCCAATACATAAGGACCTCTTACATTCTTATGAACCCAACAACGAGCTTCTCTGCAATTGAGTGTTGCAACACATTTAGCATCAAAGAACTTTTTCCAAAATGGGCATTCATCATTAAGATTCGAACTTCATACCCTTTCAAATTGGGATTATAAAAATTGAGTCGTGTGAAATGGGTATTCATCATTTCATATTCAAACCCCTTCATATTGTTTTTAAATAACTTACTTTTCACTCAATCACTTAAGAAAAGTGAAAAATCCATTTTTTTTTACTTTATTAATGAACTAAAGACCCCATCAAATTCAACCAAGATCACACCACTTCATCAATCCCCAACAACAGAGCCAAGAGATCAAATACCCTGTGCACCTGTGCATCGAATCAATGTTCTTAGGGGAGAAATAATCCACCGTACTCTTATCATCCCGATGACCCCAAATCTGCTATGCTCCCATCACCGCCTCTGAAATGGAGCTTTTTTTTTTTTTTTTTTTTTTTTTTTTTTTTTTGAAAGGCAAGCCGGTTTTTTCAGCATAGGATCCGTAACCTACTCCCGAGATGCGACCTACTGGTCGAAATATCACCCCGAAATAAAGATGCCTCCAGTGGGTCTCGAAGCAAGGACCTGTGGAACAAGTCCACAACTCCTTAACCACTCGACCACAACCCCTTTGGCCTCTGAAATGGAGCTTGTTCATCAGTTGTGGTGTTTGTCCAGATCAGCAGCAATAATAGTAACGGTCATGGAGGAAGAGTTGGAATTGGAACTAAAAGGATAAAGGAACTCACTAGTATCGACTTGGAGACTAAAACTTGTGCTTCCTTGTAACCCCATGGACTGTTTTTGTTGCTAGGTCAGCCACCTTGCTTATTTCTTCATCTTTTTCCATCAACAATCAAACCCATAGAGTTTTCTCTAATTTCCCTCATCTCCTTCTTTATCGATCAGCTCAAGAATGAGGGGTGGGGATGATGTGGCTTTGGAGGTGGTTGGGGCAGTGTGGTGGCGATTTGTTGGAAGGGAGGGGTGGGGACGATCAGAGAAGAAGGGGCGGTGGAATGGTGGCAGCGAGGTTGATTATGGTGGTGGTGAGGCGGATTGTTGGTGGTTGGTCGATTAGGAGGGGCAATGGAGTTATCTGGAAGTGAGAAGAATAGTTGTAGAAGAGAAAAGATAAACAATGAGGGTAGGGCAATTATGGAAGAGATGGTGGAGGAATAGAGAGAAGCCAAATTTTAGAAATTCATGTTTGGTATCCATCACGTGCTTGACACGTGAGGGTAATTTAAGAGTTTCAAAATTACTAATGGTTTTTGATAGTCAAAGTAGTTGACTTAACGGTCAACACTAAAGTTGGGGGTTGGACGAAATAAACATAATTAATAGCACCTATCTAGGATTACACCTAAATTAACGGGGGCTAAATGGTAAATATGTCTAAATTATGTTTTGAGACATTTCTTTGAGGCCAAGCAAGACACAGCCGAGGCAGCTCATGGTAAATAGGAACTCGAGGAGGAACATGAAGAGATGGTCAGAGACACACGATGCCTCTAATCCAATTGGGGGTTGTGGTAATTACAGTGACTGAAAAATGTAAAGTGCAGTAGAAAGTGAAAGACAAGACAAGATAAAGCAGTAAGTTCAACTATTCTCTTCTCTTCTTCCCTTCTTCAATCTTTGAGCTATCGACACGTGTTCGTTTATGTCAATCCAGTGGCCATCCCGAGTCTATGAGGCCCTGGACGAATTCTAAAAATTGGCCCCTCTTTAGAAAAAAAAATTTAATACCTTAAATTTATAATTTTTAAAAAACAATATTGAACGCCGTGATTATCCCAAAGTTGGTATTTCAAAATTATTATGATTTTTAAAAATAATTTAAATTTGAAAAAAAAAAAGTTATAGAACAATAACTATTCATTATTGAAAATATAGGAAGAACATGTCTTTGGTGGTGGGAACAAAACAGTTAAGATAATCAAAGGACTATAAATTTGATTTCCATTTTAGTGGGAAGATTGTATATAAATTTGAAAATTTGAATCAATTTATTTATGAAAATATATCAAGCAAAATTATTACAAAATTTCATTCGTTAGATAGATTTAGATTTAAAGGCCTATATATTTGGTGTGGATTTGGGTTATGAAGCTATGTCTTTGGATCCTAACCCATAATTTAATTTTGAGATAATATATATATATATAATTAAAAATATGAAACCCCTGAAAAATCGAGCCCTGGGAAGCTGCCCATGCCCAGGGACGCCCCTGTGCCAATTGTGTCGCTCTATGAGCTAAGTCTCGTTTCAGACACACAAACTCCCCACCAACCCCAAAGGAAAGGAAAGGAAAGGAGGAATAATAACAGTAGTAGTACTAGAACTGTCACGTTTCGTTTTGGCGGGAAAGTTAGTTGGCGATGGATTCCATGTCAACGTATTTTGGCGGGAGAGGTCGTGAGCATGAGCATGAGCATTGGATGGGGTGGGTCCCATTAATTTATCATATCATCTATATTACAATTCAGAGTGGTGTTTTACTATTCATTGCTGACTGAGACAAAGTCAAATCGAAAGAATTAAAGATAAAAGATGGTTAAGATTAAAAGTTGGGTAATGTATTGAATTCGAAGGTTGAGATTCATTTCTCATGATGACATATTTGTAAATATAAAACATGTAAAATGGCAAAAATAATGAAAAACTTCTGAAAAAAGTTTGTGGAATGTACATATGGCGGAGAGAGAAAATATTGTGTTTTGCTTTTAGCAAAATAAAAATTATCATTACTATCTACATTATTATCGAATTTTGGTAAAGTTAATATCGTTGAAATGCATTTTTTAAGATCTTTCCAACAAAATCAATGATCAACACGAGCGCTAAAATTTTAAAAATATATATTCTATAATTAAAAAACGTATAAAGTATTTCACATTTTTAATATTTTTTTAAAGTAATGAGATGGGCCGATCATACCAGAAAAAATGAGTCAGACATCTTTAAACAAAAACTCTAAACTTCATATTTTGGTGAATTCAAAGATTGGAGGAGAATTCATTCTCGACGTTTAAATCTTTTCCTCAATTGATTCAAATTTGAATGAGTCTAACTCTAAAATTTATAATATATATATATATATATATACCTTAAAATAAGCTTACATTTCAATACTGATTCAGAGTCAAAATAGGGATAGTGAAAGAGGTATTCATTACAAAATATTTAGCAAAAATAAAATTATATAGAGTGTCAACGACACGGGGCATACTCTAGTAATAATACATATCGAATGAAAGTTGATGTCGTCCACTCATCATCGGTAGTGATCCACTTTAGCCCACCATGGCATGCATGTGTATGTATATGTGCATGTGAGCATGTGTCATCCCTCGTACACACTACTTATACATGCAATCTGTACGGGTCAGGACCCATAAACGATTAGACACATTCAACGCTCTCCTTCCCCACTTTCTCTTATTCTTCACTTTTCTATAGGAGGCGGTGATGTTGTTATTTTAGTAGTACCAGAGGAGAGAATGAGTTTTTTGAGATAACAAAATGCACCCAATATGGACCCATACAAACCCTCCATTTCTATTTAGAGATTGATGTGATGCGAGAGGTGTATAAAAAAAGGTTAAAGGCCTAAGACACGATCACGCAAGGGTCTGCTCGAGGCAGGGTAAAAGAGAGAGAGAAAAAAAATGCCCTTGCATATTTTGGATACTACAACTACATGGATAAATAAACGAGATAAGCCAACGTTGGGTATTACTTATGGGCATTGGGCAATGTTTCTTATTAGCATTTAGTTCTTTTCTCTTCTAGGGGTGGATATCCCATCCCGCTATCTCGAACACGTTCCGATCTCGTCCCGTCCCGAATTTTTTGGGTCCTTTTGGGATTGATCAAACTCATCCCGATCTAGAGTGAAGCTTGTTCGGGATGGAGATTTTCAATCCCGCCTATCCCGTCCCGTCCCGAATTTATTTATTGAATATTTATTATTATTAATTTTAATCAAAATACTCTTATAAATTAAAGTTTAGGATGTGTTGAAATTAAATCAATATAAGATGAAAATTTATATGAAATCTAAATGAATTGAATCATTAATTTTAAATGAAATTTAATATTTATTTGCCTTCCAAAAAAAGTTTAATATTTAATATTTATTATTATTTATGATGTAAGTTATATGTATATAAATTTGACATTATTGGTGTGTAAGTAATGTAAGATAAAACTTTTTTTGTTATTTTTTATTGGAGGACTATTTACTACGTGCTAATCCCGTCCCATCCCGATACCGAATGAATGGGATGGGATAGGGATGGGTCCATTTCATCCCGTGCCCACCACTACTCTTTTCTCCATGCTTGATCGTGGATAAGTTTGTCCATGTATTGTATTTTCTTTCAACAATTCTAGTTAGTCATGTTTGTTAGTTATTTTTTTTACACTTTTACTCTTTCTATAAATAGTAGTTGTATTTTAAAGAGAATGAGCGAAAAATGTAAAAACACCAAAAAAAAAGCTGACAAACATAGCTGACTAGACTTACACATTTTGTTTAATTAATAATTTAATCCTTCGTGCATCTAACCTTTGTAACAAAAATTTAATTATGTAACAGTGATGCGTCCATGAGTCCATTTTGTAAAAAAAAAACTAGGGTATTTTCCGTGCTGTTGGCACGATAAAAATTTAAATTTTTTTCAAAACATGATTATATGCCTAATTACCATCATCAATAATTAAAGAATAATAAATAAATAAATATCAAAATGTTGGGTATGATAATCGAACCCATACATTTGGTGCTTTAAGTTTTATACGATTAGTTGAATCTTTATAATTAGGTAAATCTCAATCGTCTATTATCTCCAACCTTAAACACCATCATGATTTGTATAATAGACTAGAGTATTTCCCGTGCCGTTGGCACTACCGTACGATGTTAAATATTTTCATCGCTATCTTTCGCAGTGTCTCTCACGGCTTTTACTGTATTGAAAAACTCACGATATATCTCTGGGGATTTTATCAATATGCTATTAGCACTTGGTACGTGGACTTAAACTAAACAATAATTAAAAAATGATTAAAAAACTTACATATCCCTTCAACGTGTAATTAAAAAATCTATGTAAATGAAACAAAGTGAAAAAATGAACATTTTTCGTTACTTGAGATCGTTGATACGACTATTTAACTTCTCATATTTTTTAAGAAATTTTTTCAATCGCCATTGTTTATTAACATTTAATGAAATACAACAACAAAATCCACCTAACCAAGTGACAATAATGTGTTTGAAATATGTACCTTATAGATTTGAAATAAAAAAGATTTGTAAAGATTATTAGGCTAGAGGCATGGAAAAAAGAAAATAAAGAACCGTGCAAGATGTGCAATGTGTGTGAAGTTGTGTGGTAAACATATATGATCTGTTCCACAGAGGAAATTAATTGATACATTTATCCTCCATATGAAACTCAAACTAATAAGAATAATTGAGGAATGAATTTAGCATGAGCCCATTTATTCAAATAATAATTAGATGTTACTCTAATAAATATGTATTGTCATTCAAGACATGTGTCACTAATCATATCTCAAGGTTGTGGCACATGTACCATTACCACTGAACATATTTTTTAAATATCTATCGTGACATTCATCTTTTTAATATCCTTTGCGGCATATCTTAACTACAAATATTTGGTGTTTTTGTAACAATAACTTAAACTAAATTAATCACAATTAATTCATCAAATAAATAAATATACAAAATGAACCACTATAGCATTACTCCACATGCTAAATGTTTCATATATATATATATATATACTTACATGCCTAATCACCACCATCAACAATTGAAGAAAAATAAACATGTTATTGAGTATTCCATCGTGTCATTGGCACGATAAAAATTTAACATAATAAATAGAGTTTACTCCACTTTAAATAAAAGAAAAATAAATAAATATAAAAAATATTGGGTATGGGAATCGAACTCATGCACTCTTGGTGCTTTAAGTTCTAAGTGATCCGTGAGATTCATATATTTGGGTAAATCTCAATCGTCTTTTATCTCCCACCCAAAACACCGTCCTGTTTTGTAAGCTAAACTAGGAATTCTCCGTGTCGTTGGCACTACCGAACGGTGTTAACTATTTTCATTGCAGCTTATCTTTTTTTATCGTGTTTCTCATGGCTTTAACTGTGTTGAAAAATCACTTGGTATGGTTATGAGAATTTTAGGTCAATATGTTATTAACTACTGGTACATGGGCTTAAATTAAACTATAATAATAAAAAAGAATAAAACGTTTGCCATTAAAAAAAGTTGCCTAATAAATAGATATTGTCGTTCAAGACACATGTCACTAATCATACCCCAAGGCTACGGCACATGTACCATTACCACTCAACATATTTATTTAATATATGTCATGTCATTCATCTTTTTAATATTCATTGTGGTATTATCTCAACCACAAATATTTGGTGTTTTTGTAATGGTGGCTTAAACTAAATTAATTATAATATTTTTGTTGAATTTTAACAGTTTATATTGTTTTTAAAAATTTTCCCAATACTAAAATTTGTCATACCTCATAAATTTACATTTGTAATTCATCAAAATGGAAAAAACACACACACACACACACACACACACACAATAAACCACTATAACATTACTTCACATGCTAAATGTTTAAGTAAAGAATATAAAATCTTTTGCAGAATTTCGTCAGAGTTTACTTTGTTTTCTTAATGTTTTTTTCCAACACTAAACCCTGTCATACACAATAATATTGCATTTGTAATTCTTCAAAATGCAAATATATAAAATGAACAATTACAACATTGTTCCACATGCTAAATGTTTGAGTAGACAACAAAATTTTGACAAAGTCTACTAATGAGCAAGAAATACAGTACTTCCAAAGTAGCACATGTTGTATGCAAATGTAAATCCCATTATGTACATGGTTAACATTGAAGTCGTACTGTATGCATATGTAAATCACACTGTATACAAATGTATGCTAGGATATTTAACACTGTATTCTAATGTATGCTAGGAATATTCTAACATTGAAGTCTCATTGTACATGTCAATAAATCACATTATTTTTGTTAATAAATCCTATCATACATGTTAATAAAAAAAAATAAGATTGAATCATAGCATGAGTATACAAATGTGAATAAAACAAATTTAGAATAAGAGCTCTATAATATTTCAATAAAACACAGTTGATTTCATTTCAATTGATCTAACCATTCAATGCATAAGAATATTATCCTTTTAAGGGTGAGATTTTTCTTTTATTCATATAATTCCTGCAAATAATTCAAAAGATTAAAACAAACACCTATACTAAATGAAATTATTTAAAAAAAATGAAAATTTCAATTAAGGTTTATTTGGGGCATTTACAAATTGGGGTCTATTAATTAATTACTAAGTAGACATCTCAATAGAATTTCAGTGAATAGAATAAACTAATGCAAAACATAAAATAACTTACCTATTCTCTATCTTGATTTTAGTGCTAATGCAAAATATGAACATCTCAATAGAATAAATTAAGTGGTTGTTGAAATAACTTAACCTATTTTCTCACAGCAAAAATATTTTTTTAATTTCAATCACCATGATAATTAGGATTGTCAACGGACTAGACTTATGAAAAAAAAAAAAAAAAACGATTTTAAATCGGATTTGGTGCTTTAATAAATATATATTGTCATTCAAAACATGTGTTAATAATCATACCCCAAGGTTGCGGCCCTAATCACACCCCAAGGTTGTGTCACTAATCTACCTTACTATAACATTACTCCACATGCTAAATGTTTGAGTATGATAAATAAATATAATTATATGCCGAATTACCACAATCAACTTTTGAAGAAAATAAATAAAAAATGTTGGGTATGGGAATCGATCCCTTGCACTCTTATTGGGGATAAATCTTCATAAATGCTAACTTTAAGTCTCAGCCGTTAGATTTTCATGTTTGGATAAATCTTAGCCATCTTTTATCTCCCAAAAATAAATAAATAAATATCAAATGTTGGGCATGGGAATCGAACCCATGCACTCTTGGTGCTTTAAGTTCTATAAGATCCGTCAGATTCATATAATTGGTTAAATCTGAGCCGTTTTTATCTCCCAACCCAAACACCATCCTGTTTTCTAAGATAAACTAGGATATTTCCCGTACATTCGACACTCAACTTTAGCCTAGGGTATTTCAGTCCTATGCGAACATAAATTTCAGCCAAACACACTCCCCTACCTCCTCTATGTGTCTTAATATTGAAAATACGTATGACATGAAGTGCATTAGATTATAGTTATTTTTTTGAAAAAATGCATATGGCGTGAAATGCATATTTAAAACTCTAAGACTTTGTATTAATGATTAGTTTTATTTGAAAGATATTCAAAAATGCATTTCAACCATACCAAGTTTACTAAAATTCGACAACTAAGTAGATAGTTATGACAATTTGCATTAAAAAAATACAAAAATTGTATCTCTCTACCACATGCATTTCACTAACCTTTTCATATTTTTGTTCATTTTTCCGATAGTTATCTAAGGCATGTGCTTAACCACGTCCCCAATTTCGCCCTGAATCAGTTTTGAAGTGCAAGCCTATTCTAAGGTAAAAAAATATATAATATAAACTTTAGGGTTAGACTCAGTCAAAAATTGATTCAGTTGAAAGCTGAGAGTGAATTCTCCCGTAAACTTTGAATTCACTATAACATGAAGTTCAAGATTTTTATTAAAATGTGCATTAAGATATCTGTCTCATCTCTTCTTCCTTCATAGGATGATCGACCCATCTCATTTATTTGAAAAATACTAATGACATGAAATGCATTATACATTATTTAGCAATAAAATATATATATTTAAAATTTTAGCGTTTGTATTAATTATTGGTTTCACTGGAAAGATCTTCAAAAATGCATTCCAGATATGAAGTTTACCAAAATTCGACAATCAAGTAAATAGTTATTACAATTTTAATTTTGAAAAAAAATACACAAAATTCTCTCCCTTCCACATGTACATTCCACTAATTGTTTTTCACAATTTTTCATTATCGTTGCCCTTATAGTTGTGTTATATTCACAAGTATGCCTTATAGAAAATGAATGTCAACCCTTAACATATTTTTCCAACTTTCAATCATAGACATCTTTTATCTGAAATTCTTTAAAGCACAATTCTGATTTGTAATATAGATAATAATATTATTTTAAAAAATTTCTCCTCCAAATTTTCAATTTCCAAGCATATCCCCCATTTCTATTCTCTTCAACATTTCATTACGGCCATCTTCCCCCATTCTCCCTATTTTTTTCCGTGAATTGCGACTCACCACCATCCACCGCTAGATCCCCTCCCATTTTCTTTCCCACAACTAAACTCCTCCCTTATCGCATGAACTGCAATCTCTCCTTCTCCATTCACTCTCTAGCCATTAACATCCCTGTTGAAGGAGGTGATGGAGATGCAGAGTCAAGAGGTGAGAAGGGATAGAGGGTAAGAAGAAAAAAGAGGATGAAAGAAAAAAGAGCTTTGCTAGGGGTCGAGGGAAAGGAGCGAGGGATGGGTGTAACCACCCATCCTCCTCGAGATGAGTGCATCACCATGGAGATGCGTGCTTACGCTCATCTCGAGGAGGATGGGTGGTTACACCCATCCCTCGCTCCCTTTCCCTCGACCCCTAGAATTTTCGAAGAAAAAACCCTAATCGAAAACATCACAAAAACAAGAACCTACTGATTTCTCCATCCTCAAAAGAGGTGTTTTAGAATATGGGTTTTCACACAAACCCTTATTAGATACATATGAGCAAATGTTGGGGAGACAATGTCCTGCTTCAAGATTATCCAAGGGGTTTATTTGCAAAAGATAAGAAAACCATTTGTTCTGTTTTCTTGAACTTTGAGAGAATAAGCAAGAAAATAAAATGGGTTTTAACTCTATCTGAAATGGTTTACTTGAAGTCGAGTGAAGATGAGTGAGTTGTCTACGATTAACGGAGTCATGTAAGTTTTTCTTCCATCTGTAAATGAATATTTGGGCCCCATTGGCCTACAGTGGATGATGACACTCCATTGGCCTATTTGGTTGTTGGACCTACATTGCTCAAAATCTGCAATGTTTCAACAATTCCCTAAATGGGGAAATGAGCCAGAAAATGCACCATAATTAAGTTTTTGTGATTGCAATAATTTAACCTTTTAAAGAAATATGCTCCGAAACAGTGCCTGCGTCTGTCATTACACCACGGATGGTTCTGCCCTTCCCATTTGGAATGAGGGGTTACATATTGTATGAGATTCCTTTAGGCAACGACTATCTCACACCACAAATTCCTTTTTTTCACACCAATCTACTCTCTTACACCACCTACTTACTTTCTCACACCACCCTACTCTCTCACACCACCTATATAAACCAAAATCCATTCATTTTCGATTTCTTTTTCTCCCTCCTTCCATTCAAACCGAGAGATTCTCTCTCTCCCACAACGGTTCCTCCCTCTCCCACATTCAAAATCCTTCCAAATCTCTCCCCACACTCAAGTCCGTTTCAAATCTCATTCCCCTCTCTCGAAAATCTTTCAAAAACCCATTCAAAACTAAAACCCTTAAGAAATTCAAAGTCTCCAAAAAGTTTGTTTGGTTCAAAAATCTCTTACAAAATGATTCTCTCTTGCACTCAAACTCTTTGGTAAATAAGTTTTTCTTTGAGTTTAAGATTTTTGTTTGTAAAACATCCATTATTTGTTTTTGTGTATTTTTTCCACAATCCTTCTACGTATCGAGGGAGGGAATGAGGTAGGGAGCGAGGATGCTCCCTCGCACGTCGTCCTGCGTCGTCCGTCGCACATGGTCCTGCATGGATTCAAAAAAAAAAAAAAAAAAATGAAAAAACAGAGGGAATCGAAAATTTTGGGGAGAAAAGGAGGGAACCTCTCCCTCTCCCCATTTCCATCTCTCAAAACCCCATCGACAGAGACAGAGACAAAGAAAGAGAAAGTAAAGAGAGACCAAAAAGAGAGAAACAAAGAAAGAACCCTCACACAAACAAACAAGCAAGCAAAGAAAATTCTCTCCTTGAATCCAAAGCGAAGGAATGTTACTTCCCACTATCGAAGATCTGATCTCCACTCCACAGGTGACTTATTCTCTTTGTCGATCTACTTCTCTTTCATCGTCAATTCTGTAATCAGTTGTGTGCAAAATTAGGGTTCTTGTAGCAGTTAAGTTCGGGATTTGAAGATTGGTTGAATATTTGGGTAGCTTGTTGAAATGCTGGTTGGATTTCTACTTAATTAGTAGAGTAAAGTTTCAATTTTGATGCATTTACTTCATCGATGAGTTTCAAGTGGCGTGCATTGTGGATTAGATCTGTATCAAGGAAATCGATGTGCATTTGGATTGATTTCGATAAATGGGTTTGGTTTCTACTTGCGTTTTGAGTAAAATGTGGTAAATTTTGCAATTTGTTTCTTTTTAGTAAGAAAGTTCAATGCTCTTTGTCTCTCCAGTGTTGGGGATCTATGTAAGTGTGGACTTGTTACTACTGTAAGCAAGTCTTCTTTAATCAATTCATGCTTTGTGATTTATGGGTGCTTTCCCAAATTTCTGTTAGTTATTCGGAATTTGGAGTTATTGAGAAATTGGTATGTTGATTTTCTGATGAAATTACAATGTTTGAATTTCTTCTGAACTGCTGAGAAGTTAATCGAGAGTGCTTAAGGCGGAGGTGTCATTTGATAATTAGAGAAAATGAGGTCAGGTACTCCTCTCGACTGTGCTGTGTTTCAGCTGTCACCAAAGCGTTCAAGGTGAGGATATTACTCTTTGTGTTTTTTTTTTTTCTTCTAATCTCATAGTCACCTGTAGTTTTCAGCATGTCTAAATACATTTCCTTTTCCAGGTGTGAATTGTTTGTTTCAAGCAATGGAGAGACTGAGAAACTTGCTTCAGGATTGCTGAAGCCTTTTGTGACCCATTTAACAGTTGCTGAAGAACAGGTTGCTCGGGCGGTTCAGTCAATTAAGCTAGAAGTGGACAAAAGTAAAAATGAAAGAGTTTGGTTCACAAAAGGGACACTAGAAAGGTCAGGCAACAGGCATTTCTTGATTTTTATTTTTGGTGCAAACTGTGACCCATGAAATATCCACATCTTTATAAAATTGAAGGAGCGCTGTCATTGCTTTGAAAGTGAAATGGCTCATTACACTGATTTAATCTTTCTTGAAATTGGCAGATTTGTTCGGTTTGTTAGTACTCCTGAGGTGTTGGAGCTAGTCAATACATTTGATGCAGAGATGTCTCAGTTGGAAGCAGCCAGGAAAATTTATCTGCAGGTATTGCCCTTCTTCACGTTTATTTTGTATGTCCTGGACCACTTAAGAAACAACAGTACTTCATTCACGATTCACTGAAATGGAAATTATGTGGTCCAGGGTGCAGGAAATCAAGTTTCTGGTTCAAAAGGTATGTTTCCTTCATGTTCTTTTGGTGTTTATATTGTATTCGATCTCTGGTGTTGTTTGTATTTGAAAAGCTTACCCGTTATTCTGATAGTCACCCTTGCATGGATTTATTTTAATGCAAACGTTAACTGATTATTCCCTGTGAAAAGATCTGTGGCTAAAATTGACATTTCTTTGTTACTACTTATTTAATTTGAAGTGTAGTCTGACATGACAGACATAACTGTCCTTTTTTTTAATCCTTGTAATGCCGGCTGTTTGCAGAGGCGCTTTCGCGTCAATACTCATTTAATTAAGATGCTTCATCGTTAACAATTTCCATGCTCCACGTCTCACAACATTCATCTTTTTCCTTCTGTAATAGATTATGATCATATCTCAAACTATTCCAATATAAAGAGGATCCAAAATATTTCTATTTCTGCCAAGTAGCATTTTATTGCATTTAGAAAAGTAGACATGTTGTAAAATTTATGCTTTGAGGAGTATTTGTTTTAGGTGTTTTACAGAAATGTTATTGTTCTTTAAAGGAAAATAATTTATGGATCTTACTCTGCTGCAGAAATGGTATTTAAGGACAAATTGTTTGATTTTTGTTTGCCATTTGTAAATGTGAAAAATATACTGTTTGATTTGCAGACATATATTGAAAGTCTTGTTTGAAATAGAGATTCATGTTAATCCTGAAAGAGAGATAAATGGAAAGGAATTGATCTTGATTTGAGTTTCTCCTCTGGTAGAAATCTGAACCTTTCCAACATAAATAGGTGTTTCAGAACCTATTCAGTGATTTCTATTTGAAAATTCTATTTCTGCCAAGTAGCATTTTATTGCATTTAGAAAAGCAGCGCGTTGCAGGCGCAGTCTGTGGTCTGGAACATGTCTACTTTTCTAAATGCAATAAAATGTTATGATTCATCCAGTTCCTATGCTAGAACTTCTGTATAAACTTATGCTGAATGAAATAAAATTGATATTTTGACATGTTGAAACTGAGTAGTCTAACCATATTACCCGTAATTCTTATCAGCCTGTGCGGAAGGGAACAAATGGCGGAGTGACAAAAACTGGACTCCTAGCCGCTGCAGCAGCAGGCACTCTCATTGGTGCATCATTTTATATATTTGGATTCTTTACAACAAAATGCCCTGATGTAGCTTTCAAGCAAATAATGGTAATACCCCTCAGCACAATGGCTGGACTTGGTGGGAGTCTGATAGACTCTCTGCTGGGAGCCACTTTGCAATTCAGTGGATTTTGCTCGGTTCGAAACAAGGTAAAAACAACTGCAGTTGCCCATATGCTCTCTAAGTTAAGCAGTCAACATGAACAATCGAACCTTCATCCTATTTTGGATGTGGTATACCATCGTTTGATCTATCCATGCTATGGTGGTAAATTGGTAACTTTCCTGTTTCTACCACTTATCACACTGAACCCTACCCTTTTTGAAAGTCATAGAGATCCATACTTTTAAATAGCTTGTAAAGATATATTTTTGCAATGCCCAGCTAGTACCAGTGTTTTAAGTATGTCGTATATTTATCAGGCTAAAATGCAACATCAACCAGTTGAGTTATTTCACTGAAATTGTAAGATTCATGTTCACAAATTCAATATTGATTTTTTTTTATTGCCTTCACAGGTTGTTGGAAAGCCAGGGCCAACTGTGAAGAAGATATCAGGTTTGAGCATACTCGACAACAACACTGTCAACGTCGTGTCAATTTTGTTAACCACGCTGCTGACTGCCATTGCCTGCTTGTACATCTTCTGATACTACAGTTTCTACATCTCATCTCTGTGGCCCATTATGAACTCATAAACTTTACATCCTTCATTGCACTTAAGTGGTTGTAAATTTGTAATGAACACAATGCTAATGGAAAGTTAATATTACTGGCTGGAAGTATATTTTTGTATCAAACCTTTATACTGTTTTTTCGTTTCTTTTTTTTTTGTGTGTGGGGCTCTTGTGAAAGTAGTGTGAGGTTTAGATGCTATTAATTCAGGGAGAAAATGAAATAAAGGAAGAGCTGAGGTTGCTGATTATCTTATACCCTGTGCATTCGCGCCAAATTAAAACAAAATCTTCCAGTCTACAGCGTTATTTGAATTCTATCTTGAGAAGTATTCTTAAAATTCTGGATACTGTTGACACTTTGAGAGCCAAAAGATTGATGAGTCCATACTACCTTTCTGTCTAATTTCAGTATCTAAATTTTTGCATAAACTATCTTGAGAAATATTCTCCAAAATATCAACTAATATTTGTGTTGGATCTTTTGAATGAAATCCACCAACGGGAGTGGGGAGAAAAATGAGCCCGATAGTTTGAGATTGAAAATCACATTTGATACCAAAATTTTGTCAATAGTGATGTGAAGTATATTTTAAAGACTGAAATATATATTGTAGTACCAACCACCACCACCCAAAATATAACACATACCAAGTGCTAATTCATGATAGCCACATGTAACAACCAAACACACATTTAACAGAAAATAATTGTAGAGCAAGCAAGGTTCATTTAAGAAAATTAATAAACAAAATAGTTATTCAACATAAACTGATGAAAACAAGAACAATAATCCATAAGAAATGACAAAAGTAATTTAAGCAAAGGTAGCAAGAAATAACATCAACTACTAATTGACACTACTGCTGCTCTCCTCCCATACTCGTAACCATTTGCTCTTCTGACTTCTATGTGCAGCAGCAACATATTGCGTCCAAGCAACACTCACAGATCTCGAAGCAGCAGAAGCAGCAACAAGCCGCGAACAAACTGTCACAAAAACCACACATATATATAATTAGCATCACAAAAGTTGACATGGTATATATATGAGATAAAAAGAGAAAAGAAGTAACAACGTACCAAGCATAGCAGCAACCTTTCTCTTCTTTACGACGTTGGATGTGATCGAGGTAAGACATCTCTTGTGCTGAGGGTGCTCCATCTTGATACATCTTTGATTATCTCTGCCTCTGCTGTAACAACAAAAATCAAAGAAGAAGATAGACTATTTGCTTTGCTTTGCTTTCTCAACAAAAGCAGCGCGTTGCAGGCGCAGTCTGTGGTCTGGAACATGTCTACTTTTCTAAATGCAATAAAATGCTACTTGGCAGAAATAGAATTTTCAAATAGAAATCACTGAATAGGTTCTGAAACACCTATTTATGTTGGAAAGGTTCAGATTTCTACCAGAGGAGAAACTCAAATCAAGATCAATTCCTTTACGTTTGCATTAAAATAAATCCATGCAAGGGTGACTATCAGAATAACGGGTAAGCTTTTCAAATACAAACAACACCAGAGATCGAATACAATATAAACACCAAAAGAACATGAAGGAAACATACCTGTTGAACCAGAAACTTGATTTCCTGCACCCTGGACCACATAATTTCCATTTCAGTGAATCGTGAATGAAGTACTGTTGTTTCTTAAGTGGTCCAGGACATACAAAATAAACGTGAAGAAGGGCAATACCTGCAGATAAATTTTCCTGGCTGCTTCCAACTGAGACATCTCTGCATCAAATGTATTGACTAGCTCCAACACCTCAGGAGTACTAACAAACCGAACAAATCTGCCAATTTCAAGAAAGATTAAATCAGTGTAATGAGCCATTTCACTTTCAAAGCAATGACAGCGCTCCTTCAATTTTATAAAGATGTGGATATTTCATGGGTCACAGTTTGCACCAAAAATAAAAATCAAGAAATGCCTGTTGCCTGACCTTTCTAGTGTCCCTTTTGTGAACCAAACTCTTTCATTTTTACTTTTGTCCACTTCTAGCTTAATTGACTGAACCGCCCGAGCAACCTGTTCTTCAGCAACTGTTAAATGGGTCACAAAAGGCTTCAGCAATCCTGAAGCAAGTTTCTCAGTCTCTCCATTGCTTGAAACAAACAATTCACACCTGGAAAAGGAAATGTATTTAGACATGCTGAAAACTACAGGTGACTATGAGATTAGAAGAAAAAAAAAAAACACAAAGAGTAATATCCTCACCTTGAACGCTTTGGTGACAGCTGAAACACAGCACAGTCGAGAGGAGTACCTGACCTCATTTTCTCTAATTATCAAATGACACCTCCGCCTTAAGCACTCTCGATTAACTTCTCAGCAGTTCAGAAGAAATTCAAACATTGTAATTTCATCAGAAAATCAACATACCAATTTCTCAATAACTCCAAATTCCGAATAACTAACAGAAATTTGGGAAAGCACCCATAAATCACAAAGCATGAATTGATTAAAGAAGACTTGCTTACAGTAGTAACAAGTCCACACTTACATAGATCCCCAACACTGGAGAGACAAAGAGCATTGAACTTTCTTACTAAAAAGAAACAAATTGCAAAATTTACCACATTTTACTCAAAACGCAAGTAGAAACCAAACCCATTTATCGAAATCAATCCAAATGCACATCGATTTCCTTGATACAGATCTAATCCACAATGCACGCCACTTGAAACTCATCGATGAAGTAAATGCATCAAAATTGAAACTTTACTCTACTAATTAAGTAGAAATCCAACCAGCATTTCAACAAGCTACCCAAATATTCAACCAATCTTCAAATCCCGAACTTAACTGCTACAAGAACCCTAATTTTGAACACAACTGATTACAGAATTGACGATGAAAGAGAAGTAGATCGACAAAGAGAAGAAGTCACCTGTGGAGTGGAGATCAGATCTTCGATAGTGGGAAGTAACATTCCTTCGCTTTGGATTCAAGGAGAGAATTTTCTTTGCTTGCTTGTTTGTTTGTGTGAGGGTTCTTTCTTTGTTTCTCTCTTTTTGGTCTCTTTACTTTCTCTTTCTTTGTCTCTGTCTCTGTCGATGGGGTTTTGAGAGATGGAAATGGGGAGAGGGAGAGGTTCCCTCCTTTTCTCCCCAAAATTTTCGATTCCCTCTGTTTTTTTCAATTTTTTTTTTTTTTTTTTTTTTTGAATCCACGCAGGACCACGTGCGACGGACGACGCAGGACGACGTGCGAGGGAGCATCCTCGCTCCCTACCTCGTTCCCTCCCTCGATACGTAGAAGGATTGTTTTTTCCAAGTTTAAAGTAGAATTCTTTATTTTTTTTCTACAATAATGTTGGTATTTTTCTAGGCTCAAAATTGGTATTTTTTTCATTTCCTTAGAATGTAGAAAATTTGTTATTTACATCCAAATTGGCTATAGTATTGCTTTAAAATAAATAGAATATTGTAAAAAAAAAATTGTCTTGAAGCATTTGTTTCATTTTATTTGAAGGTTTATCACGTCTTCTGTTGGTGGGGATGATGAAGGTAGAAGACAACCCATGACAGTGTTTGCTAAAAAATAGATAGCAGAAAAGGGCAAAGAAGTGGTAGAAGAACGAAAAAAAATTAAGAAATGAACAAAATAGGGAGAAAGAAGTAAGGAGGGAGATGAAAGAGCAGCAAATGAGGATTCAAATAGATCATTATGAAGCATAGATGAGTAATTGTATCCCAAAGTCAAGCCCAATCACAAGGGCAAGGACGTTCGAGTGGTGCGGGTGTTGGACATCAGAATGAGGAGTTAGAGGATGAAGCATAGGATGAGGAGGAAACAGGTGATGAGGAGGAAGCAGAGGAAGAAGAGGAAGCAGAGGAAGAAGAGGAAGCAGGGGAGAAGGGTAAAGAAAGAGAAGAATCTAAACGAGATTCTTATCCCGGTGGTCCTGTGGATTGTTCCACATTAGTCGATTACCATGACCATATTTGTCGTGCCATTTGGGATGGTGAGCCGGTAAGTTAATATTTTTAGTTGGTTAAATTATATAAGTGCGCTATTTATATATATTTGGACATTGAATTACTTAATGTATATGTTTCTTGTATTTAGGAATGAGGCGCATTGCCGTGTCGGCATCAATATAGGAACTTCATCGTTTGGGATTTGGAAAAAGAGTCGAGGGATGTAAAGAGAATGGTTTACAATAGTGGTCTATATCCCTTGGTTAAATATCATAGGGTACGTCCTGAAATTGTGATAATTTGTGCTTTCGCCGAGCGTTGGCATCCTGAGACCAACACTTTCTACCTACCTTTTGGAGAGATGACCATCACTCTGGACGATGTTTACCGTATAACTCATTTGCCGATTCTTGGTAAGTCAGTTAGAATTTCGAGAGCAGTGACGGTAGATGAGTGTGTTGCACTATTGGTAGATGGTTTGGGGATTGATAGTAAAGAAGCAAAGGCCATTGCAAGAAGCATGAGAAATATGTGGAAATGAGGTTTATTCATGACCACTGTTGTAGACAAGCCACATACGCTGATTCTCTTGAGAGGAAACAACAAGTGTGTAGGGGTTACTTGTTGTTTCTTCTGGGTATGACTCTATTTGCCAATTAAAGTGGAACAAGGGTTCATATTGAATATTTGAATATGCTGATGGAGGTGGCTGATGTAAACAAGTATGCATGGGGCGTAGAAGGTTTGGCACTCATGTTTCGTCAGTTGGGCGGCGCTACTAGAAAGGGAACAAGGCAAATTGCTAGATATTTGCCTTTTTTGGAGGTATGTTTCGAAAACAAAAAAATTCAGTTACCCTAATTATATATAATAATTTCATAATCTTTGTTTATGTTGTTTTCTTTTATAGGCATTGATATATGACCACTTTTGACTATGGGGTAATGCAAAACAATTGTGGGATGCTAGACTCCCAAGCATAGCTAAGTGGGAACCTTCACATTTTATAGGGGTTTTGGACGAACAAATCATCACTCTTAGGGAGCTTCTCGATGACTTGTCTCCTGAAGAGGTAAAAATGCATCTTTAAGTTAAACAAATTTTTTGTATGTGTCATATATTAATAACCCAATTATTATAATTTCCAGATACTTTGGGACCCTTATGTGGAGTCCAAGAGAAACACTCCCCTTCATGCCATCACATGATTCACGGGATGTCTGTTGTGCCTCGATATAGAAGAACCATATCACCCCGATAGAGTTATGAGACAAAGGGGAATGGTACAAGTCATCCCAGTCCATCTAATCCAAGCCAAAAGGGAGATTAGAGTTCGATCCGGCAAACACTACTCCGTCCAGTATTAGGTGTTGGCTTCGTTCGTTCGAAGGTGGCATTATAGTGTCGTGCCACCTAATCAACAAGGTGTTGATGCAAAGCTGCCATGGGACAGTGCGGTGGATTACTTGAACTGGTTTCACCGCATTTCCCATCCCTTCGTACAACCACCGAACAAGATGAGAAGTTTTCCCCTAAGAAGACATTTGTTTATTTCAAATAAGAGGGTAAGTACTTACATTTACCTTTATGTATTTTAAAAGATTTACATGGTTTGCACTAACATCTAATATTTTATTGCAGGAAATTGCTATTGGTCATGGCCGTGACTTGATCAATGCCTCCATTGAAGAAGGGGCGAACGTCGACAAATTAATTTTGCTTAGCCGGCAAAATAAAATACGAGATTTGCTAGATGAAATGTCTAAGCCCGTTACCGTGGAACAAGTGGAAGAAAAGCCTGATGTTCGCACTAGTGTTGACAGCGGTGAAGTTGGCGGTGGAGGAAGTGAGCGTCGAACTAAGTCAAGGCATGAACAAAGATTCTATGTTCGGAGGCAATACAATTTTTTGTTTTGTTCGGTGCTTTTATGTTTTATTCAATGATTCTATGTATTCATGGTCGTGGAGGAATTTTGTAAACTAAATATTTTTATTTTTATTCAAACCTTGTAACTTAATTTTTCTATTCAAAGTAGGGGTGGGCATCCCATCCCGATTTAGAATGGGATGAAGATTTTAAATCCCGCCAATCCCGTCCCGTCCCTACTGATTTTGTAATATTTATTATTAATAATTATAATATTTATTTTAGAATTGCAATTGTTTGAATGCCCATATAAAGTTTGGGCATAATGTTACAAGTTGTGTATTATTGTGTTACAGAATGAAGTTTATTATGTTACATGTTGTTTTGCTATTATAAACCAGAATGAAGTTTATTAAGTTACAGGTTGTGTATTATGTTTGTTATGTTTGTGAATGAAGTTATAATAAATTAATGATGTGTGAATGAAGTCAGAATGAAGTTTATGTTACATATTGTGAATGAAGTCTATGTTTATATTACAGATTGTAAATGAAGTTTATGTTACAGATTGCAAATGAAGTCTATGTTTTTTTATGTTACAACATAATAATATGTTACACATTACTATGTTTATTATGCTAGAGATTGTGTTTATTATGTTTTGTTGAAATATGTTATTATGTTACATGCTGTAATATGTTATAGATTGTGTTTATTATGTTATAAATTGTCAAAATAAATAATCAACAAATCAAGCATGTTGATCCCGTCCCGAACTCGTTTGGGATGGGATGAGGTCTATCCTGTCCTAATCCCGAATGAATGGGATGGGATAGGGATGAGTCCATCTCGTCCCGTGCCCACCCGTAATTCAAAGCATGTTACTTAATTATGTTCTATTCAAGTATTCTATGTATTCATGGTGGTGGATATGAGAATTGAGAGATTGTTCTATCCCGTTCGAATGATGGGCAGAAAACAAGTTTAAGAACAAAATTTCAAAAGAAAATATCAGAAAAAGAAAGAATAAGAATAAGAAGCACAAGAAATTATCAGAAGAAAAATCAGAAGAAGAAGAACCATAAGAAGAAAAAACATTGAAGAAGAAAAAAAGCATGAGAAGAAGAAGAAGAAGCATTAAAAGGAAGAAGAAACATAAGAAAAGGAAAAAACATAAGAAGAAGAAGAAACATAAGAATAAGAAGAAGAGAAGCATTGAAGAAGAATAAGCATAAGGGGAAGAAGGAAGAAGATGAAGAAGAAGAATCATAAGAAGAAGAAGCATTGAAGAAGAAGAAGTTTTAAAAAAAAATTGCAGGAATTTGTACTGTTCGCAATGAACAATGTGAACTATCATGGTTTAGTCGCATTTGGGACTGCAAACAGAACATTTTTAAAACATTTGTCTCTGTTTGCTTTTGGCCCTACGCAAAACTTAAGTTCGGTCGCAGTATGTGCTGCGAAGGATCCAAGTTTCCTGTTTGCATTTGCCAAAGCGTAGAACCAGGGATTAGTCGCAGTAGGGGCTGCAAAAATTCTTAGCTTCTTCGCAGTGGATACTGCGAACTATTGAGAAATGGTCGCAGTGCCTGCTGCGAACCAAAATTTTGTTTTAAATTTTTTTATAGTTCGCAACACAGAATGCAAATGTTTCTGATTTATGCGCAGACTATGTTGCGATGACTCCCACATTATTCGCAGTACATGCTGCGAACTATACCAATATTTTCGCATTCCCTTGTGCGAACAATAAAATTTGAAAAAACCCAGACCCTTCCGCCGTGTCCAATGCGAGCTTTCTATGTTTTTCAAACTAATTCAATTTATACTTAGTTTTCAAATGTTTTTGACCTAAAACCTTGATGTGATAGTTCCATGGGTTAGATTGAGCTTACCTGTCGCATGTTTTACGGTCATTTCCACATTTTTATATGATTTTTATCTGATTTTTTTTTTTACTGATTTCGCAAAGTCATACAGAAAAAATAATCCATTGGCCAATTCTGAAATTTTTTTTTACTGATTTTAACTTTATATATTATTATTGGACTACAAGTATTGACGACTTAATTTATTTATTTTCTATTAAATTTTAAGTCGTGATTATGTTGAGGTCACAACTCTGAAAATTTCCAAGCCATAAAACTCCAAAGTATGTAGGGAATTTCCAGCTTTTGGAGACTTATTGAAGGAAATGATGAGAACAACCCAACTCAGATTAAAAGGTTCATTTTTCTCCTTGAATCCCCTAAAATTCACTGAAGGTGTGTTCTCAAGGAAAAATGACTTTCTTAAAAAAAACACTAGAAAAATTATTTTCCTAGAAAAGAAATAATTTCTGACATAGAAAAGAAACAACAACAAGCCATGCTAAAAAATAAGCCATAGAAAAAACACTAGGAAAATAATTTCTGACATAGAAAAGAAACAACAACAAGCCATGCTAAATCTATGACAACTAGAAATCAAGCCATCTAACTGCCCAAATTTTACAAGATTTGATTAGATGGATGGTGCTATGATTTTAGATATAATAATGCTTATGCTTTGAAAACAAAATATATGTATACATAACCACCAACCATGACAATCCAACCATGAACATCCCTTACAACAGCTTCTAGGCCAAATTTCAAAACTAAAGACATAATTCAACCTTCTTTTTTTTCGCCATTGTAATATTAGTGAAATTCCGTATAATATATTAACAAATTCTTGAAACATACAAGTCTTTCGTTAACAAAAAAAAATATGGTGACTTGTCTTACAAAACAATGCTTTGAATTTCGTTTGCATTTGTCATTTACAACTTTTCATAAAATAGTTAGCAATATACAATATGTGCATCAGTCTATGGTCACCATCTCGGTTGACTTGTTCGCGCTCTTCTTATTCTTATCATTAAACTTATTCAGCATCGTCGCACCAAAATCGAACTGGACATCGAATGTACTCTTCAACAAGCGGGTCGAAGGAAACATTTGACACGACCAGGTTGGTACTGTTGGGGGCAATGGTGGGTTCGATTGCATATGCAGGACGATATAATGACTGCTCTGAGTCAAGTGTGCCAAGAAACATACGCGTCTTGAGTCAAAATGTGGGGCTGGGTAAACATAGGGAAAACAAGTTGTGTTTTGGTTTCAATAACAAACGAATACACACTGGTAACAGGTCGCTGCAAGCTCTGACATGTCGAGATCCATAAACCAACTTACCCTATCAATCCACACCTGATTTTCTGGAATCACCAAAGTGTCCTTCACAACCTTTACCCCTTCCTCGTGCGACATTGCAAGCCACAACGCTGCATTACACTCAAGCTCCATCAGTATATCTTTCCACACTCGTTTCTAACCGTTTTCGTTATCATACTGAAGGAACTTGGAAATGCATCGAAAGCCACAGTTACCGTCGCCTAGGACATTGACAACGTCGTAAACATAATTTTGTATCCAAGACGAAATCTGCCACATCAATCTATTGTTATGAATTATCGTCTTCTCTTTTTTGACTGACACTTTCTTACTCTTGCTTTTCATTTCTTCTTGTGTCATTGCGTATTCGTGATCCCTTTTAGTGGACTTCTCGTGCTTAGCCAACTTCTTTTTTGGTCTCCCCTTTTGAGCCAAAAGTTCTACTGGTTCAACCATGACACTGTCACCCGGAGAAGTCAACTCGATAAGCTTCCTCTTCATGACCAGCTTCTGATCAAGACTTGACTCATTGAACCTATTCATAAGGGCGTCAAGCAATGAGTCTATAATTACATCGCCACATTCACGAATAGGTGTTGTGCCAAGCTACAACCAATATTGTCAATGGTGCATATTGGAATTTGCCCTGTGGGAGTTAGATAACCTGTAAGTTCATGAGCGCAAGGTAATCCATGCATCGTTCGAAGCACACAACCACACTTTACAGGGTCAACCCCCACACTTTCACACCTCAGAATTTTAGCATTTATCAAATCAATTGCCTTGTATGCCACCGACTCATGAAGGAAAATAGAGTGAAGTTATGTTCAGCCTTCACCTTCGTCAGACTATAATGGAATGACGACTCTATCTCAATCAGTTGGACTTCGATCATTTCATGTATCTTTTTCCAAACATTAAGAAATGTTCCCTGATAGTTTTCCAACGAGTGCTTCAACTTCGAGGGTGCACTTTCAACTAGACTCGTTGTGCGTTGTCCAAAATGCATAAATTTATCCGTCCATGCATACACAAAGTACACCTTATGGGGATACTAGACTGTCTTGAGATATTCAAAACACTTGGGGTATTTTGCCCATCCTCTATCAAACTCAAATGTGGCCTTGTTCCATTTTTCTTCTGAACTTGATCTATACAATTCTGAAAATGAATCTATAAAGTCGGCCCACCGGTCATTGTCCTCAAAGTGCTTCTTACAATTTTTATCCACATTTGTATTGATGTGCCATGTGCACAATAATCTCCTTGCCTTGGGGAAAACTCGCTCAATAGCCTTAATCAAAGCTAGTTCTCTATCAGTCACAAACACACTTGGCAGGTTGTTTGACTCGAAAATTCCTGCAAGCTTTTCCAATACTCAAGCATAAGACTCTTTATTCTCTGAACACATGAAACATAATGTAACGTTGAAGGTCTTCCTAGTCGACGTCACACCAACAATCTCAAACAACGACATCCTATAGCGGTTACTTTTATACGTGCAATCCATAAGCATTACTTGTAAAAACACTTTGCCAACTGAATAGATTTAGGATGCGCTCAAAAAATGTTTGTGACTCTATTCCCCTGATCAACAGAATGTCACTCTATGTATTTGTGCTCCCTCAACAACTCTAGAGTATGTTGCAAAGTCATCCTGCCTCTTTGTTCTAATAACTTTAGCCGACACACTAGATTGTAAATATGCTTCTGAGTCGAGGTATTATTCGCTGATCTCTCTTTCATTCGAGACAAGATGTTCTGAGGGCTCACACCGGCCTTCGCCAATTTCCTCACATAAATAATCTCCTCTACGCTCAATTTTCCAACAAACGAATGACCAACGAGTGACTCTGATCGATGATGATTGTCGGTTCCACATCTCACTTGCAATCTCCAATGGTCATTCTCCAGTGGGACCCCTCTCAACTCAAATTTGCACCCACACTTCTTTGTACTACTGAATCGAATGAGATTTTTTAACCTTTTATCAGGCTTCCCTCCCATTTCACAACCAAAATGGACTATTCCCTTCCTTATTTGATTAGTCAGTTCCGATTTAGTGATAGTAATGACCATGTTATTATCCCTACCGATCCCTTTTACCCAACCTATCAGTGTAGACCTTGATGAGAATACCTAAAAAAAATTATAACTTGTTAATAACAACATATTTATAACAATGACAAATGGTGCAAAATGAAAATAAGTAAAAACTTACATACCTCATCCGTAACAAATAAATGACTATCATCGACTACGAGTCCCAATGTTCTTTCTTCATTGTTATTGTCAACATTATCATCAACTTTCTGCATAATGATTCAATTCATAATTACTTTCATAACAACATTATATTCAAATTTTAATTTACTTAACAATATAATGGTGGTTACCTCTAAATGACTCGTCTTTGGGCTTTCAAGATCGTTAAAAGACATCTCCATGTCTAGTACATCCATTATAAATTCCTATGCACCAATGCACCATAAAAAAATCAATCACTTATTTTGAAAAAATACAAAATAAATAAAATTTACATGCAAAATAAATGAAAATCTTTTTTGGCAAATTACCTCCATTGAAAAGGATTGTCCTTGCTCTTTGGATTGATCTTTTTCTTCACCCTCATGAAAACCCTTAAAATCTTCATTTCTAGCATCATCAACTTCACTAAACCCTTTCATTTTAATCTAATGAAGTAAACGAATTCTTCCAATGTGATGTAAACTTCAGTGAAATGCAAAGGAAGAGAGAGAGAATGCAACCTTGCAAAGGAAGAGGGAGACAATACAAAGAAAGAAGAAGTTGAGAACGATTTTAGGGCCAATGCAAAGAGGAAGAGATAGAGAAGAGGAGGAGAATGCAACCTTGCGAAAATGAGAGGTTGGTCGCGGAGTGTGGGACGAATTGCAGTAGGGAGTGCAAAGAATAAAAGAGGGAGAGGGCCGGTTTGGTGTTTTTTTTTTTTTTTTTTTTTTCGTTTCTCTGTTTGAGATTCTGAGGTTTTAAGCTATTTATTGGTAGTGTGAGAAAGTAATGAAAAAAATGGTTTGGTGGTGTGAGAGGAAGGAAGTGGCGGTGCAAGGTAGTTGTTGCCATTCCTTTATTATTAAGTTTTTAATTTTCTAACGCTTTATTGATATCAACTTTCAAAAAATTTTGGTCTGGTACCAAATTAAATAAATAAACAAAAGTTTAAGATTGAGTTAATTAATTTTAAAAAAATTAATATTTTTAATTTATTATGTTACGTATATCAATCATAAGTTCAACTTTTTATAGGTGTTTGCTTGTAATAGTAATATTCAAAATTTTGAATACACCATAATTTTTTGAGTTTGTCTTTATACCTCATATTACAGTAATAACAAAAAAAATACTGAATATACACACATATCGAACACGTCCACGTCCTACTTTATATATAAAGACAAGTAGAAAGTGTTGTTTTTAGTTGCTTCTACTTGTAAGCACGTGTATTATTTACCCATATTGCAACTAGTCAAACATCGACACCATGCAAAGATTGTACAAGATGAAAAAATCTAATTGTCGAGGGAATGGGCGAGGAAAACAGCGAGGGAGGGAGAGAGGGAAGGGGGAGACCGTCCACTTCCCTCGGGATGCGTGCCATCATTTTCTTTGCATGCATCCCGAGATAGATGAACGGTCCCCCCCCCTCCCTCGCTGTTTTTCTGGCCCATTCCCTCGACAATTAGACGGGTTGGTACAAGATTATGAACATGAATGGTATCAAAAGCAAGCTTGTTTAATTATCTTTCAAGCAAATCCAAATAAAATTCTCTTGTTTCTCAAACAAAATTAAAGCTCCATAATCCTTTACCTTATCCACCCATTCTAACTTTTTTCTTTTATATAATTTAGATTAATGCTAGTGTTGGACATGCACCATGCACGTACATACTCACTTTTTTTTAATTTTTTATTAATATGGTTTGAATAAAATCATATATTCATAGCACATTCTTTATCCATGTGTGGTCAACTATGTGAGTAGTTTTACAATAATATTAAATAATTTTGGTATTTAAATTAATATAGCATTATGATGGAATTATGCTACTTAATAATATTAGCAATAGTAGTATTTTAGCAATATAAAACATTATATTATTTTGTAATCGGGAAACCAATTGAGATTCTCACATTGGTTTCTTATTAGATTTGAGATTTAATTTAGAAGATAGGTTAATTACAAATAGGGGGCACAAGTTGCCCATTTTTTCGAAGTTGATTGAATAAAAGTTAATTGTTTATTAGTTTATTTTGTTTATTGTCATCCCAAGGAGTTTGTGAAGGAGAAAAATTTGAAAAAAAATATGAAAAGAAGAGTTTGTGAAGGAGTTGACGAGACGAGACGAGAAGTTGTACCTCATGTTCGCAGAATTCGGGGCAGAATTAGCAGTATGGATGGCGGACTTGGATCGGATCTTTGACAGTCCGCAGGATGGACCCAATCAACACCACCGCCACTATCCAGCATAGTCGATGGTGGCTCATTCACTGCACAGTCCGCTGTCCAGGCCAATCAATCTGCTTCACCTTCACTCGATTGCCCTGCTACAAGCGATATTCCGCCACAACTACCATATCACCTAGATCGTATCAGTAAATAGTCCTCCATTGGGTTTGATCGACCACCCCAGCCTTCGATCGAGTCGCTTCAGTCGGTCGGCCATCCATCTCCTCCATCCAGTAACCCTCATTCAATCGATCGACCAACTCAATTGCTGCTTCTAGTTGATCGACCATACCATACTTTTTCACACCACTGCCTTTAGCTTGATCGAGTCAATCGTTGCCTCCCCTTGCCACAACCCCTCGATCGCCCTTCAACAAGCCTTCACCTCATTTGATCGCAACCCAGATTTCCAATCTCTCTTTTAATGGAGCCCACCCACAGATTGATCACATCCCTCAGGTATATTGGTAGACCGATCGACAACTTTCCTAACCCCTCGCCAACTTTCGCCCACCATCAAAACCCCTACTCTCATCCCTCAATCCGTTATTGAATGCCAAGCTCTTCTGCAACCATTATCTCCTCACTGAAAGGCATTGTCGCAGTTATCGTCGCCACCTCCTCACCGATTCCACAATCACAGGTCGCCTCCATTTTCGATCGTTGCATCCACTCGATCGAGCAACCCGTCAAAATCGTACAAAACAATTTCATATGGTGATGAAGGTGATTATTGTATGGGTAGCTATGGGCAACCTCAGAAGTTTCATGTGTAACCACTCATGTTTTAAAATAGTGACCAAGCTATTCGTCGCCCCCACACATCTGTTTGTACCATTACCACCTATAGTTTCTGATCTAGTTATTCACCACCACCAGACTGCCTACTAGACACCGCATGATACATTTTCAGATCAAATTTGGAAAAACTTTGTCGCTCATTTGGTGAAAAGTTTGGCGCAATATTCAATTCTTGAAGTGGTTTTATTGTGCGACCGTGATTTATTATAGACATTATTTTTTGAAGCGCATTCATGATTTGATTGTTGATGCTCCCAATAATTACAATGGAAAGGTTCGAGGTCGCCTTTTGCTTGGCCACTTAACCATCTGTTGTTGCTTGTGCTCGTATGATTTTCTGGGCTTCAAGCTCGAGAACGAGCTTCTTCAATCTGGGGGGTTGATGGAATTAGGATATTTATTAATATTAGCAATATTGTAAATTTTATTATTTTGTAATGGATTCTAATTAGGATTCTCACATTGGTTTCCTATTAGGTTTAGGGTATGATTTAGAAGATAGGTTAATTATAAATAGGGGGTAGGTTGCCCATTGTTTTGAGGTTGATTGAATAAAAGTGATTTGTTTATTAGTTTATGGATTTTTTGAGTTTGGTACTCATTAGTTTATACACATTAGAGTTTGGCACTCGTTTTGAAAACTAATTGAGTATAACACTCGTTTTCTGATGGAACCGTTAAGTCCACGTCATTGACTGGTCAAGACTAATTTTTGGACCATTGTGGCATTATCTTGTGTTGGTTGAGTCTAATATTAGGTGAGAGGCGCATAGGAACAATGGCCATTTCTACATATTCGTTGGTCATCACCACTTTTGTAATTTTTGACTTATCCATTTATGCATATTTAAGGCAATTTTGGATTTTAGGGTTAAAAAAATTAGATTCAATTAGCCAAAAATTAGACTCAATTAACTCAGGTAAGGGCAAAATGGTCCCAAAATTAGTATTGACTAGTAAATGACGTGAACTTAACTGTTTCATTAGAAAACGAGTGTTGAACTCAATTAGTTTTCAAAACGAGGGCCAAATACTAATAGATATTAACTAATGATTGCAAAACCAAAAAAAACTTAGTTTATTTCGTTTATTGTCAATTTTGTTACTTTCGTTTATTGCAATTTGGTTTATCTACTTGTCCAATCTATCACATTATAAGTAATTCGATAAAATATATTACAATCCTTATCATTTTTATTATTATTGTATCATCTTATATTTCTCTCTAGAGGACATTGAAAAAAAGGTATTTTGTGTTTGGCATTCGCTAATTTACGTCTAATAGAGTCGGATCCTCATTTTTAAAATTAATTTAGTTTAACCCTCAAACTCACGTTGACTGTCTCGATCAATGCTAGAAATATATGTTGATTTCCTTTGACCGTTTAAAATCATGTAAAACTAACAAATACCCTTGACTTAAATGGTATGTGTAAGTCACATGCTGAGTCCAAAATCCATCCAATGGTTGGACAAATCAAAAAGAGATCCAACGGTGTTCTCTCATCTCCTTCACCCTTATCAAAGCAAGGAGTGGATCGATGAAGAGGAAGGGAGTATGGCTTTAAACTCAAAACACATCATCATCATCTTTCAATTATCTTCCATCCCACCAATTTTCACCCCCTTTATCGTCTAGAACCCATGACTTTACTCCAAATATTCCTAACATCTCTCAAATTTTTTTATTATTTTTTTTTGTACGACTCTTCAAAGAGTTTTACATTCAGAAGATCATCAAGTGGGAGGATTCAAGAAAAGGGGACAAATAAGGGGTGTTTCCAAGAGAGATCAGCGAAGGAAATCATCCTTAATTGAGTCTAACCAGAGCATTAATTTTGGGGTTTTTTTTTTGTTAGCCTAGTCAAGTTAAAATTTTGAAACAATTAATCCAATCCAAACCCATAGTTGGGTCTGGTAGCTAAATAATGTTTAGAGTTTAGCACAAAAATTGGGTGGTGGCCCTCCAAGAATTCCACGCTAGGTTAGGCTTGAGATCCATGTAATCACTAGCTAGCCATAATAATTCGATTAATGCGACTAAATTGAAAGTTCAAGGCTTCATCCTTAATTTCACAGGACAACAGATGAAAGTTTCTTCTGCAATTGGATATTTCTTATCCAACAATTTTCTTATTACTTCAAGAACAAGAACTTGGTTTATAAGTCATTCGAGCTCGGGTATACTGATTCAGCCTAATTGTGTCGTACTATGAAGTTATAGTCACAACCGAACCCAGCTCGGTAACTTCTTGACAACTAAAACATGGATGCACATTTATAGAACATATACAGTGCATTATATGTTTGTAAATACTAATGCCATTGCGTAAGAAATATCCATTTTACGAAAATTATGTCATACTAATCAGTGAGCCTACTTGCTCCTGGAATAACGACGTCTTCATGTGTGGAGATTCCAGGTTCAACCTGGTATTCTGCCTGGAACTGCAACCGCCAAATCTTGTGGGTTCGAAACCAATGGGCTAATTTAACAGTTAAGAAATAACTGAAATGAAATGTACGTAAAATACCTAATTGGAATGTACATCTAGCAGAACATGTCCTACACTATTAATATTTTAAATGCTTATTATTGAGAAGGGTGAAGGAGATGAAAGAACACCGTTGGATCTTCTTTGATCTGTCCAATAATCGTCAACCATTGGATGGATTTTGGACTTTAGCATGTGACTTGCACATGTCATTTAAGTTGAGGGTATTTTTGGATTTATGAAATTTTAAACGGTCAAAAGAAGTCAATGTATTTGACTAGTGTTGACCGAGACAATCAACGTGAGTATGAGGGTTAGACTCAATTAATTTTCAAAATGAGGGTCATACTCTATTAGACATAAATTAGTGAGGGTCAAACTCAAAAAAACCCCTTGAAAAAAAAACACAATTCAATCAATTTATATATGTTATAAGGCTTTTTATATAATTCAATCAAATATCCAACTTTTTGAGGATATATTTGAAAAACCTCACACCCACACGGTGAAGGCACACTTTTCAACCATTAGAATAAATGGATTTAAATGAAGTTGTTAAGCCAAAAGTTGAAAGATTTATTAGTTTCATGAACTTACAAATCTCCTTAGTTTTATGCTTCAGCAACTCCATTCCCCTTTTCTTCTTCCCATCATCTCCACTATTTATTTATTCTTTTATCTTCTTTACACTACACCACAAATGCTTATTCATAGTGTTTCAAAAACGCTATTGTAGGATATCATAGCGTTTTAGTAAACGTTGTGTCTGCCGAAGATATAATAGGTACTGGGTTATTTATAGCGTTTTAGAAACGCTATTGTAAGTAGACAATTTATAGCGTTTTTAAAGTGCCATTATTTAGCTTGTAATAGCGTTTTAAAAACGCTATGGTTAAACCTATAATAGCGTTTAAAAAGTGTTATTGTTTAGCTTGTGACAGTACTTAAGAAACGCTATTGTATAGTTACCAATAGCGTTTCTAAAACGCTATTGTCTTCCCTCACGTAGCATTTAACAAATGCTATTGCACTAATTTCTTTAGTGTTTCTCAAATCCTTTTTTTTCTATAGCACTCTTCAAGTGCTATCAAATGATTTTTTATAACATTGATTTCTATAACCATAGAAGATAATATTGCAATATCTATCTTTGGAGTTGTACAACACTTTTTTTTTAGCTGTAAGTTCTTGTAAAATTAATTCAACACTGAAAAATCCAAACAATGGCAATATCTATATTTGGAAATGTACGACAAACAATCTGTAAACTCTTATAACATTGTACCAATTCAACATTAAAATACAGTTCCCACTGCAGAAATTCCAGGTACTTGTATAACTAGCAGACATAGACCTTTTTAGATTTGCAAACAACACAAATAAAACAACAAACTGCTGAAACAACAACTACACAGTGACCGTCCACAACAACCTCACTTTCAACCCTTCAACCTCCAACCTCACTTTGCAATAAAACCTATAAAGCTGCCAAGAACATAACATAACATAACATAACATCCACAACAACACAAAGCAGCCACACCGCAACATATCAGCAACATCACCGCGCCAATGTAAAATAGCAGCAGCATTGCACCTCAACAATTCAGCAAACACAGCAGCAACTAGTCATTTTGAAATGACACAATCAAATAACTTAAATTTAATCAACTATAAATCAAAGACGGAAGATGCAAACATGCATTGGGCCAGCTTATTTCTGAGAGAACAAAATGAGAAACACTTAAAGGAAAAGAACGCGCAAGTAAGAAACATGAATGTACCTAAAATAGGGTACACTTTTTATTGTACTGACATGCAACTGCTTCAAGAAAGGAGTCGCATATGCAAGATGTTGGCTTAAAAATACAAAGAAATATAGGATGACTCTACAATGAATCAACAAAGTTGAAAAAATCAATGGACCTGCTTGAACTATGCAGAACATAACTTGAACCTTAAATAATAATAGTAATGACAATATAAAAGAGCAGCATTCTATCCAACTTACCCTGGTTTAACATGCCCACTGAGCACAAGATAGGGTGTCTGCAAGCGAGCTTGGGCTTCCCTCATTCTCTCCATAGACTGTGATGGTGTGTGAGAGTTCTTCATCTGTTTCATCTTCAAATCATCTAAGAATTGCTTCATACGTTTTTCTTTCTTCATTTTCCCAGGCTCCTTCCATGAAATTTATGAGAAATCATCCGAAAAGCCTCTTTTGGGGTCATCTAGTTAAGAAACGCAAACAGAGAAAATTTCAGAATACAATAAATTGCTTGAAAACCAAATATGAACTTCTAAAGGATATCACACTGGGAAAACAAAATATGTTTTGATGGGATTCCATCTAATTCCTCTAGGTAATGGTTAATACAAAGGGAAACATTGCAAATGAAATTTACAAAGGAGCTCAGATTCATCATATGAATCAAAACTAGATATTGATGTTAATGTAATAAGTATCCTTAATAAAAGACTTAACAGGTTGAAAATGCATTCATAACTGGAAGCTATGGTCAGAATTGAGTGTTAGCCTTTTGAGATCTCAAAGGTCAAGCTGCATTCAGATGATTGAACACGAGCATACTTGTACTGCATCTACCAATTGCAAGGCTATTCTAGTCATTATGATAGCATGCTATATATAAAACGGATTAACATTATAAAGGCGGTAAATAAAAACTTACAATGCAACCAAACTCATCTCTCCTTTTGATATGTTTTCTTGTGGTTCTCCCAATGTGACGTTTTGAGTCTCAGGCACTTGATTTCTGGAAGCAAGAGCTAAGGAAGCAACAGCCTGCAGACCTGAAAGTTTTTCCTCCTGTTTCTTTAGAGCTAGTTTTCTAGCTTTCTCTAGAGATTTGTAGAGATCCTCATCTTCATTTCCAAAAACAGGAGTTTCATCTTCCTCCACTTTAACTGAAGATATATTTTGACGGAGTGCTTTAGATGCCTCTTCAGCTTTTGCAAAAGCTGTTTGGTATGCATCATTCCTACTTTGCGCCCCAGATCGCTATTGTTCCTCTTTGGCAATTTGCCTCTTCCCATCTTTCCTAGAACCAAGATCCCCAACACCTAGTCCAGCACTAACAGCTTCTGCTTCAAGGGCATCTAAATCAAGTTTCTTTTTCTTTCTGAGTGCCTTTTTCTTCTTGGGTTTCTTGAATTGAAGCATTTCCTCTTGTGTATAGTAGTCTGATGATACCTTTGTTGTTGATGAATTGAGATCCTCAAACCCACTGGTCGTGGAAACACCTAATATCCTTTTCCTAAGCTGGAAACAGTAACAATTTTTCTCTTAGAAATTAATTATATGTCGCAACAAATTCCTCTATATTCAACATTACATTGGGAAGGAGCTGAGAGTTACCTCTTCTAGCTTCTTCTATGTTTTGCTAGTAAAACGCCCACTTTCATCTAAAGTCACGACCTGAACAAATAAATAATAAAAGATAAGATGATCTACTATATATGCCTATACATTACAAGGTATTACAAAGATCCAATGCTAGGGCATGGAGCTAACCTCGTCATCAACAAGATCATCATACTGTGGAAGGATTGTCTTCTGAGCACCAGACTCATCATTGAATCTGAGAAGAAATAATACAGATGGCAGATATTTTAGTCGTATGAAACACATCTGTAAGAAAAATACAACAATAATAAGATCAATCTTACTTGTCATCATATATCCCAGTCTTTTTCTTCGCAGCCTTGTAAGCATCATCTCGTTGCTTTTGCTCTCCAATTTCCACATTTTCAAGCATATCAACCTCTGTCAATCAGAATGCCGTTGTAAGATTTTAAGGAATTAGATGTGATAAACACTGCCTTAAAGAAAATTTCAGGCAAACGATAATTACCATCATTGATGTCACCATCAGCTAATATGCTCTGATCTTTGAGAGTCAAAACAACTGCTCCGCCTTCAATGACTTTATCAAGACTGTGAAGTACTTTAACTCCAGCAAGGTCCTCTGTTAGCAAGAAAAAAAATAAGTTGAAGTTTTTATGGCACATATTCATGCATGTAACAAACTAACTGAATAGATCCCTTTGAGTTTGCAACAACAGACCACATGCGAAATGGATTCAGTATACCACAAGATGCTGACGATTTAAAACAAAGAATGTCAGTGCATCATCTGGACGTTCAAACAAAAAAAAGTCATTGATGATTCCAATGCTCTTTCCTAATTTACTGCAACTGTTGTGACAATTTAGAAACAACAATAGCAACTAAGAGAATACCATTTCTAAAACCCATGTTACCATGGTAAATAGAATTCTGCTATACACTTCACCTCCTTAACATGCCCTCTTCACTAGGCTGACGTGGAAACCAGCAAAATCTCCCCCACAACAGACCATTTGATTTCAACCACTATCGAACCCCCCCAACCGGAGTTTCCTACGCCATTGAAATTTCAAGCCACCTGAACCTTTCTAAATCTGGCTTTCATTACTACATATATTCACAGGCACTGGAATGCTTGGGCTCTCAACCGACTTCAATGGACATATTGGGTTCCCAACCTTTCCACACTTGCAACCAATCCAACGGATCCATGACTCAGAAAGCATTCAATGTCACCTCTTACAAGAAAATCAAGAGTAGATCATATTCCAGTAATAAAGGTTTAGGGATCCTTAATCCCCTACTTGCTTACTTCAAGGATTTGTTTGGGCAAAACGAGAAGTGGTGGCCTTTCTTCTCGTGGATTGTTTTCAAATCGATCCCCTAGCACGTGGCTACTTCTTAAGTGGATAATTTTTAAGAGGTGGAAAGTAGACGGGCTATGCAAGTCAAATCAAAAGCTTCTCCAGGTCTCGATGGTTTATTAATGGTGTTTTATTTGAGAACGTGGATGTAATTAAATCTGAATTTTTAAAAGAAATGGTAGATTTCAATGGAAAAAATTTCCTAGATTTGAGGTTGAACACAACTATCATATCTATTTTTCTGAAATGTATGGGAATGAGGACAGCCAAGGACTTTCGACTTATAAGTATTTTGAATGGGGTGTACAAGATCATTTCTAAAGTTCTCGCAAGAAAATTGAAGAGTGTTCTCCACTTAGTCATATCTCCATTCCAAGCGCGACAATCAAGGGAAGACAAGTGGTGGATAGCCCGTTGTTAATTCAAGGAAGAAGCAAGATGTTCTGAGGTTCGTCATAAAATTAGACTTTTCAAAAGCTTTTGATAAGGCTTCTTGGTTATGGCATGCATGGGGTTATACTTGTAGATCTACAACCAATTTCTATTTCAAGATTTAAGGAAAGCTGCACAGTTTTTTTAAAAGCTTTTAAGGCCTTTGCCAAGGCGATCCTTTATCTCCCCTCCTCTTTACTTTAGCGGCTGAAGGGTTGATCCAAATGATCTTGAAAACGATCGATGTTGGTCTGGTGAGAGGTTTTTTCATAGCTGAGGGTGGTCTTCTTGTTTCCATTCTTCATTATGCAGAGGACACTATCCTGTTTTGTGATGCTTCGGTTTCCTAGGTTAAAGCTCTAAAAAAATTATGTTGTGATTCAAAGTTATTTCATGGCTTAAAATCAATTTCAACAAATCGGTGGTATTGTCCATTGGCAAGGTCCCTAATCTACTGCAGTTGGCTGGTTTGTTTGGTTGTGCAGTGGGATATCTTCCAGTAAGGTCTATAGGTATGCCTTTGGGTGCCAGATTCAAAAGTAAAGATGTGTGGGATGAGACAATTGAAAAAATAGAATATAGACTAGCTTTATGGAAACGTAAATTCCTCTCTATAGAGGACAAACTGGCATTAATCAAATCCACTCTAGCATACATCCTAGTGTACCTTCTATCTCTTATCAAAGTTTCATCTTCTGTAGCCACAAAGATGGAACAGATTATGCGTAACTTCCTTTGGGGTTCTTCTCCTTATTCTAGAAAGATGCATATGGTAGGTTGGGAAAAATATGTTGTCCCAAATCTCGGGGTGGATTAGGAATTCATCAAGTGAGCACCTTCAACTTATCATTACTTTCTAAGTGGTTGTGGAGGTTTGCAGCAGAAGATGTCAATTTAAGGAGATCGCTCATCACTGATAAATATGGGCGAAACATATGGAAGTGGCAAGCAAGAACCAAGTATGCTCCTTTTGGGTGCGCCACGTGGAAGTCCATATCTCAGTGTGCAAGTGAGTTCTATCCTCATACCTATCCACTTTGTTACAATGACGAACTCATCTCCTTCCATAATGACAACTGGTGTAGCAACAAACCTTTCAAGGACTTGTTCCTTGGGTTGTTTGACTTTAATAACCAGAAAATGGCTAGTTTGAAATTTTGGGTCAATGGAGAATCTTGGGAACTTTCCTTTCGGAGACCTTTAAATGAATGGGAACTAAAGGATGCTACCAATTTTAAGGCAACTGTTGATCAATTTCTTCTTCCTCTGATCAATTTCTTTTGCTGGTTGGTTTTTAATGGAGGATCATGACTAAAGATATGTCAAAGAAGAGGGGAATCTCCACATCAAGTCTTTGTCTGATTTGTAATGAGAATGATAAGACTATGGATCACTTGCTCCTTCATTGCAAATTCACTAAATCCATTTGGAGTAGCTTCCTGTCAGAGTTCGAAATGACAAAAAAAAAGGATTGAGTACCATCACTTGTGAATGAAGTAAATATGATAATTTATAGTTTGTTTGAAAGTAAATCGTATGTCTAATCAGTATGAGATTTCCTATATGTGGGCAATTATAGCCCCTGGGCCATTGATTTTGGATTTCAATTACTATATGATGAGACATCAAACAGTCACTCGATCATAGCCGCACACGTGCATGGGCTAACCCTAGATTGAGAAAGGTTTCAGCATAGTCCCAAGCGGACCCATGCACAAAAGATTGTTCAACTTGTATGTCAGGTGCCAAAGCCCAAGTCACGCTAGCCCAAGAGGCATGGGTCTTAGAGCTTGACCCCAGAACAATAAGGCCTGAACATGATTCTCAAAGCTGTCATAGACTCGAGATCCACTCGCACGAATTTGTTCTTCGCCCAATAAATCATTCGGTCCTAAACAAAGCCAAGTCTTGATGAGACTTAGTCATGCACAAGTAAGATCTTATGCGATATCTCGTCCCTCCAGCACGCCCTCAATTGGAGGGACAATTGGGGAGGGAACACTCAATATAAGAGATGGTGAAAGGAAGAAAAAAGATACATATACATTACAATTTACATACAGTTTTCACTTTTCCTTACATTGATATTTGACTTAAGCATCGGAGTGCCTTCGACCACCACAACGGTGGTTTCTGGCTTAACCACCGCTCATTTTTGCAGGCTCGAGATCAGCAAGGACAGATCAAAACACATCAGTTTGACGTCGTCCGTGGGGAAAGACGATAAGTTTTCCTTGAAAAGAATGTACAAGGTTCTTTCTAGCTTAGCAAAGCATCGAGAAATGGTCACCAACACCCGATCTCGAACACTCAATGATAACGTCGAGCCAGACAACGCTCTGGCCGGTAAAGCCCAACCACAGGGACAAATTGATCTGATCGAGTAAGCTGAACAACCATACGGTCCAGCCACGAAAGCGCCCGAAGCTGCCCTTCACATGAGTTTGATCCTGTTCCACCTACATCACTTAACAAAGGTGGTAGAAATGATCACTCGAGATCGACAACAGTGATCTGAGATCGGCCGAGATTCGGGAAGATCTTAGATCCAAGAGAACACACAGGTGCATGCCTAGGAGGGCGAACCCTCCCCTAAAGAGAAAAAAAAATTCTCGAGAATGAGGCTCAGGATGAGGAGAGGATATGGGAACATACCCCAAGGACAAACAAGACCATGGTCGAGAACCCGCTCCGACTAGAAACGACCAACCCTGATGTTCTGTATGATCTCACACTTCATCCATTCTCAGAGGAGATCATGAGTGCCCCACTTCCGACGAAGTTCGTACCACTAAATATCGAGTTCTACGACAGAACATTAGGTCTGTCAGATCATCTATGCCCTTACCACCAAGTGATGGCACTTAAAGAAAGTTTTGAAGCCATTTTGTGCAAAACTTTTCCCACCAGCCTGAAGAAGGACACAGAGATCTGGTTTCACAGCTTCTAGCTCATGTCTATCGGGTTGTTCCAAGTCCTGCCGAAGGCATTCATCACTAGGTTCGTCCGGAGCCAACGGATCAGAAAAAGGCCACACAATCTACTGAGCCTCAAGCAGAAGCATGGCGAACATTTAGGCAGTACGTCACTTGTTTCGATGGCAATCTAACCTTGATCGGCGGTTGCAGTGATGACACATTAGTCACCGCTTTCACCTTGGACCTCTGAGAAGGTCAGTTTTACAACTACCTTACCTTGGAGCCACCAACGGGTCTGCTAAGGAGCGCCCATAAATACATCACGCTGAAAAAAATGTTGGTTGCTAGAAAGGGGAAAAATGAGCCAAAACACTTTTTCAGAGCTAGGGACAAGGATGAATGGGGGATAGTTTCAAGCGAAAATGGGGCGAGAACCAAAGCGGGGTCAGCCAAGCAAAGTTGTTCAAGCCCAGCGGCTCCATGTACCCCTATTACACTCCGCACAACTCCAGTCTGCCAAACATTTTATCCGCCATGGAAAATGGAAAGACATTAAGTGGTCGTTGAAAATCAAATAAGATCCTTCAAAGTGTGATAAGAATCACAAGGAGATAGGCCACGACACCAAAGACTGCCGGAGCCTCAGAAATGAGATCTAGAGAGGACGACTGAAGGAGTTCATCAGCTTTGGGTACATGCATCCTCAAGGCGAAGGAACGACATAAGAAGCGAGAGACATGACTCCTGACATGGTACTTGAACCGTTCACTAAAGAAATTGGTAAGAAAACTGCAACTTAGATCGCACTACTTAGATCATCTTGTGCAACATGTAAGAGAGGAGAAAAAACCATTAACTTATCGTCAACAAAATGGGACATAAATGGAATATGCTTCCCACATAACAGTGCCTTAGTCATCTCAGTAGAGATAGCAAATTGGGAAGTGATAAGATTGTTGTGGACACAAGTAGCCCCGTCAACGTATTGTTCTTAGATGCATTCCAAAAATGCAACTAGCAAAAGGAGAGGTGACACCTTCAAGTCAAGCCATTTTTGGCTTCAACGGATAAAACTGCTACACGGTGGAAAAGTCAGACTTGCGTTGGTCGCAGGTCAGCCAGACCTAAAGAGGATCCTGATAACATAGTTCTCGGTCATAGACGCTCACTCCGAATACAACGTAATCGTGACCTTGGTTACACCACATGGAGGCGATCATCTCCACCCAGCATTAGTGCCTCAAATACCCTCTGACGACAAAGTAGGGAGGATTAGAAAAGACAAAACTATCACTCTGAAATGTCATTACGCCACTGCCAGGCAACCAAAAAACGGGGAACAATGACCCAAGCAAAATGATCTAGATGAGGAAACCCCGAACCTAGATAGAGATGACTCGCCTCCACATTCGGATTCGAACCTCCATCCAGCCCGAGGGGATGGCCGAATGCTGGGAAACTGGAATAAGTCGTCATAATATACCTGGACAACCCAGCTAACATGAAAGCAGTCCAAATAAATTCTAATCTCAGTAGAGTTTTGGCAGATCAGCTAGTCGCGCTCTTAAAGGAAAACCAGGACGTCTTCACTTAAAAAATGAAAGACATGGTGGGGATCGACCCTACAATAATCACACAACGACTGGCAGTTAATCCTGTCTTAAAGCCAGTTCGACAAAAAAGAAGCCCGATGGCGCCCGACTGCAACTAGACCAATAATGAAGAAGTATAAAGACTTTTGAATGCTGGCATGATAAGGAAGTCTCGCTACCCAGAATGCCTGGAAATCACAGTCCCGGTGAGAAGAAAAATGACAAGTGGAGGGTTTGCATGGACTACACCGACCTTTAAAAAGCATACTCGAAAGACAACTTTTCATTGCCCGAATAAACCAGATCATGGATGGGATATCCAAACACAACCTACTCATCATAAAGGATGCATATTCTGGCAACAATCAGATCAGTATTGTGATACCCTTGTGTGGGCGGACCTGAGGGGGAAGGTGCGGGAGAGACCCGTGATGGCAAAACACAATAGGTCTGTGGATCCCAAGAGGGGTTGGGTGAGCTACTAAGGGGAGATTATAGCCCACATCTCCTAGGTGAGGGAAGGGGATGTGCTATATATGTACGTGGTTGGATCTACAAAGTACTATGCATTTTAAAGCCGCGCAGGCCTTGGGCCCAAAGCGGAAAATATATTACTCTATGGATCGGGTCGTGACAGAATGGTATCAAAGCCGGACCTGCCCGAAAGTGTGCCAACGAGGATGTTGGGCTCCCTGGGGGGGGTGGACTGTGATACCCTTGTGTGGGCGGACCTGAGGAGAAGGGTGTGGGAGAGGTCTGTGATGGCGAAGCCCAATAGGCTCGTGGATCCCAGGAGGGGTTGGACGAGCTACCAAGGGGAAATTATAGTCCCACATCGCCTAGGCGAGGGAAGGGGATGTGCTATATATGTACGAGGTTGGATCAACAAAGTACTACGCATTTTAAAGTCGTGCGGGCCTTGGGCCCAAAGCGGACAATATGGTATTCTGTGGATCGAGTCGTGACAAGTATGCACCATTCAAACCAGAAAAAAAAACCTCCTTCATAATGGGCAGTGGCACATATTGCTATCAGGTAACGTTGTCTGCATTGAAAATTGCAGGGGTAAAACACCAATGTTTGGTGAACCAAAAGTTCGAATGACAAATAAAAAAAACCATGAAAGTCTACATCGACGACATGATGGTAAAAATCCTCTACAGTCCCGATCACCAGGCGGACCTCCAAGAAGCGTTCTCCCAACTTCGGAAGTACCAAATGAAACTTAACCCGCATAAATGTACATTTGGAGTGCAATCGGAGAAATTCTTGTGCTACATAATCAACCGAAGGGGGATAGAGGCTGATCCAAAACAGATTTATGCTCTTCTCGACATGAGACCACTTGCAAAAATTAAAGAAGTTTGGAACCTGACTGGGAGGGTGACAGCCTAAACAAGTTCACCTTCAAATCTTCAAACAGGTGCCTCTCTTTCTTTTAGGATCGTAAAGGGGAACAAAAAATTTCAATAGGGAGAACATTGTGAACATGCCTTCCAAGACTTGAAGGCATACATGGGAAGCACAAAACTTCTCTTAAAACCCACTTCGGATGAGACGCTTTAATTATACCTTTCAGTCTCAGAGCACGCTATTAGCTGAGCTCTATTTCGGGAGGAGAAAGGAAAACAAAACCCATCTACTACATCAACAAAATGTTAGATGGTGTGGAGGCTGGCTAGCCTAATATAGAAAAATTGGCATTAAGGCTGGTAACTTTCTTCAGAAAACTAAGACCCTACTTCCAAGCTCAGTCAATAACTGTCCTGACTAGTACCCACTCCGATCGACATTGCACAAGTCAGAGCTATCAGGAAGAATGGTCAAATGGTTAGTGGAGCTGGGACAGTTTGACCAGTGTAGTCAAGGCCATCTAAAGTCACCGCTTAAGGTCAAAAGCCAAGCCATGACATCTCACTTCGCCTTGGTCTAAGCCAGACCACTACTATGAAGCCAAAAACAAACCACTTTTAGCACTTTTTTATTAAAGCGTGAAGCCACCAAAGCCATTGCTTCATTAAACAGAAGATTTTTCTTTTGCGACTTTTGTCTTTCTTCTTCTTCTTCTTCTCATACTTTTCTTTCTACTTTTCTTTTTAGAGCTTCACGGTTGAATCATAGTGCTTCAACAAAGTACGAGTTGGAGATCTTATTCGAGGTACGAATCTTCTTTCCTTCAACGGATCTTAACCAAAATTTCCAGCATCATGACCCCGAAGAAGGAACACACATCTATACATTGATTATGCATTAATAACCTATACATTAATAATGTTGTTATTTTGTGTTTACTTAAGGTGATAGAGTGGTTGATTATGAAAGAAAACCGTGGGGGTAAGGAAAGTAGTTCTTGGGAAGACATTGGTTGAAAGTATGGTATTGCGGTGAATGGTAACAAACATCATAGCATAACAAACAATATGAACACTTACATTGACTTGAGCTAATACATCTAAATCTAGTAGAAAAATAAAATGCATATATTTAGAAGCTTAGATCAATGTTCTAAAAAACGCTAGGCGGTAGGCAGGCGACGAGCAGGAACTAGCACCCATGGGACTAGGCAGTTTATTTATTTATTTAATTTATAATTTATAAAAGTTAAGCATAATAGCATATAAATTACTTCTAATTCAATGCCAAGATACATATGCAAAATGTATTAAAAAAAGTCTTAATTTGTTATTTTTTAAATTAAAATAATTTTTTTTTAAAACTTCAAAACCCGCCTGAGTGGCTCCCAGCCGCCTAGCGCCTAGGCTTTGCCTAGACCGATTTTTAGAATACTGGCTTAGATACAAACAAAATGCTTATATTTACATTTTTATATAATATTAAAATCATTTTAGGGTCATTTTACTTGGGTAAAGTCAAAGCTTTGCGCTTCGCTTTTCGCTTAAAGCCAAGCCATGACAAATCTCTTTGCCTTCATTTCATGCTTTGACTACCTTGAGTTTGACGTCTACTACGCTTTGGGAACGCCCATCAAGGCGCAAACACTGACAGACTTCATCGCCGAGTTCACTGGGATAAGAGAATCGAGACTGAAAGACTAGCAAGGAGGCAAGAACCCCGAACCCCCCACAAGAATTTATCTTGCGATGCAACGGGTCATTCAACATGAAGGGTTGCAAAACGGGGATCATCTTTTACCCCCTGAAGGAGTCACCCTCAAGAAGGCTATCAAATCGGCTTCCACGCTTCAAACAATGAACCGGAATATGAGGCCCTCTTAGTTAGGATAAAACTAACCAGAGGAATCAGAGTAGAAGAAATCTCGGTGTTCAGTGACTCCCAACTACTGGTCTATCTTGTGAACGGTGAATTCGATGTTAAAGAGCCCCAAATGATGGCCTACTGCAGAAATGCAATCAACGCCAAAAGAGTGTTCAAGAGAATACTATTCCGGCGCTGCTTTAGGGCAGACAACCAGGAAGTCGATGACTTAGCTAGAAAGGCCTCGTCCGCAGAGAATGACTTTGATGCACTCATAGAGCAAGAAGGGCTCCACGAAACCCTCTTTACAAGTATGGAGACTAGCTGGATGATCCCTCTGGTCAGCTACCTAAAAGATGGAGTCATCCCAGTTGATAAGCTAGAGGCTTGCAAGCTGAAAAATAGAGGGGTACGGTACACACTCCTCAACGATAGGTTGTACAGGAGATCAACGAGCCCTCAGCTCAGATTCCCGAACCCCAAAGAGGCAAACCAGGTCCTCCTAAAAATCAATGAAGGAATATGCGAGAACCACTCAGTAGGAAAGACACTAGCTCATAAAGCCCTCACGCTGGGGTACTATTGGCCAAAATACAACAATAGACCAAAGACGTGGTCTGCAAATGCGATAAGTGTTAGAGGTATGCCCCATACACACATATGCCTACACATAACCAAGTTCCAATGACTAGCTCGTGGCCCTTCACCTAGTGGGGGATGAACATTGTAGGCACGTTCCTCATTTCCGAAATAAATCAGTTCCTCTTTGTGGCGATCGACTACTTCACCAAATGGGTAGAACTAGAGCCAGTCTCCAAGATATGGGAAAATTAGATCAAAAACTTTCCTTGGAAGTCTGTCGTTTGTAGGTTCGGAACACCAAAAATCTTGGTCAGCGATAACGAGACTCAGTTCGAAGGCAGGAAAGTAAAAAAACTTTGCACCAAACTAGGCATCAGTCACCACTTTTCTGTGCCAGGTCACCCATGCCAATGGACATGCAGAAGTCACCAACCAAACTATCATGGAAGCAATTAAGAGGAAACTCGATGCAACCAAAGGTATCAAAGTTTCCGCGCATCCTTTGGGCACCATAACACAAAAAGGATTCCGACTGGAAAGACACCATTCGCACTGCCCTATGGCTCTGAGGCAACGGTTCAAGTGCAAAATTGAATGATTACGTTTAGGACGGAAAAGGTCAGGATGGAGGACAATGTGAAGCTCTAAGAGTCGGATTAGACTTACTCGCAGAGCGAAAGGACGGAGCTTTCGTCAGAATGGTTGTTGCCTACCAACAAAATATGGCCCTACACTACAATAAAAGGTTAAGCCTTGAGAACTCAAAGTTGATGATTGGGTATTGAGAAAAACCCAGTTGAACACAAGAAACCCAAGAGAATGCAAGTAAAGCCTAAACTGGGAAGGTCCTACAAGGTGACAACAATCAAAAGGCTAGGAATGTACTGGCTAGAAAACCTGAGTAGAGAGCGTCTGAAAAGGTCGTGGAATGTAGGGCACTTTAAGAAGTATTATTAGTAAAGCTGTAAAGGTACTCTCTTTAAATAATCACATTTCATATAACTCCATGCATAGGAGCAAGCCTAGTCTAACCTCTAGAACATGATGGCACCTACGTGGACCAAACCCATTCCACAGACAGTTCACCGCAAGTAGGCAAGCCCATTCCACGGATGACTCACTGCTCCTAAGATAGCCTAGTCCGACCTTAGGACCACGATGGCACCCTGCGGACTGAACTCAGTCCACAAACGGTTCACCGCAAGTAGGTGCGCCCAGTCCACGGACGACTCACTGCTCCTAAGATTGCCTAGTCTGACCTCAAGACCATGATGGCACCCATGCGGACCAAACCCAGTCCACAGACGGTTCACCATAAGCAGGCGAGCTCATTCCACAGACAACTCACTGCTCCTAAGATAGCCTAGTCCGACCTACGGACCGCGATGGCACCCACGCGTATTGAAACAGCCCACAGGCGGTTCACTGCAAGCAGGCAAGCCCAGTCCACTGATGACTCACTGCTCCTAAGATAGCATAGTCCGACCTTAGGACCACGATGGCACACATGTAGTGCAAACCCGATCCATGGACAATTCACCGCAAGCAGGTGAGTCCAATCCACGGACGACTTACCGCTTCTAAAGGAACCTGGCCTGACTACGGGGACGTTAATGGCGCACAAGCGGCCGAGCCTAGTCCAATTTAGGATGTCGATAGCTTGTGCATAAGTGACCTAGTCCGACTCAAGAGACAAGGCAACACCAGCGTGGACCGAATCCAGTCCATAGACGGTTCACCACAAGCAGGTGAACGAAGTCCACGGACGATTTACACAAGCAGGCGAGCCCAGTTCACGGACGACTAACTACTCCTAAGATAACTCGGTCCAATTACAGAGACCATATGGCGCACAAGCAGTAGAGCCTAGTCTTATACAGGGTGTCGACAACTTGCCGCATAAGTGACCTAGTCCGCCTTAGAAGTCAAGGCAACAACAGTGCGGACCAAACCCAGTCTATGGACAATTCACTGCAAGCGAGCGAGTCCAGTCCACAGACTGCTCACTAGCCCAGAGATAGCCTAGTAATCCTCAGAAACTAAGGCAGCGCCCACGCGGATTGAACCCAGTCTACAGACAGTTTACCACGAGTGAATGAGTCTAGTCCACGAACAACTCAACACATCTAATCGTTCCAGTCCATATGGACAACGACAACTCCCTGAACACCGAAACTCAACTAAATGATGAGTCAGAGTGTGATTCAGAATCTAGTCCTAAGAAGACTAAGCGATTTCTATGTCACTCAAGTTGTACACAGAGCTAAATAGCAGTACTTCGACATGCCAGTGCCTACTCGAAAAGTAACCAACCCGCCTACATAAAGATCAGTTTTCAATGATTTCACCATTGCCGAATCAGGTTATTTCGCTAAAGAAACTACGCAAGCTGAGTCAAGACTACACACATCTCCTTCAGGACCAGTCCAACCCACACTTCTTATTCATGACGTAAGAACAAATTCGAAGGTCCCACGGAACCACTGGAAGCTCACTCAAATCCGTTGACTTCTTCCAACAGAAGGTCCTGTTAAGACCTATCGCTGCAAATGTTAGAACATTCGGAGACTCCACAAATGGGGGCTCCCCTTCGTTCTCTGAAGAGGCCAAAACAAAATCACATTTTCAAAAAGTGCACATTTGAAGAGTAGGCTCTGCAATACACATGGTAACGCCTAACCCTATGAGAACCAACCTATATATAGGTACAAAGATCACAAAAAAATGTCACCCAATAGTGTGTCGGCATTAAATATTATGCAAGGAATGAAAGGGCATCGGTTCCAAGTATAACTTCACCAGTTCTCATTAAATTGAATTAATGGATTTGCACGCAACACCATTAACTACGGAGAGTAACTGATGAGACATCAAACTGTCACTCAATCACAATCGCACACGTGGCATGAAACAGATTTCAGCATAGTCCAAGTAGACCCATGCACAAACTGTTGTTCAACCGTAAGTCAGGTGCCCAAGTCTAAGTCACGCTAGCCCAAATGGCACAGTTCTTAGGGCTTAACCCAGGACAATAAGGCTTGAACACGAATTTCAGAACTGTCATAGGCCCAATAAGGCATGAGTACGAATCTAATAACAAATTTGGAGGTCCCACAGAACCACTGGAAACTCAAACTCGTTGGCTTCCTCCAATAGCAAGTCCTGTTAAGACCTATTGCTGCAAATGTCAGAACATTCAGAGACTCCACAAATGGGGGGGGCCCTTCGTTATCTGAAGAGGTCAAAACAAAAATACGTTTTCGAAAAGTGCACATTTGAAGAGCAGGCTCTGCAATACACATGGTAACGCCTGACCCTATGAGAACCAGCCTATATATAGACACGAAGATCACAAAATAATGTCACCCAATAGTGTGTCGGCATTAAATATTACACGAGGAATGAAAGCGCATCTGTTCCAAGTATAACTGCACCAGTTCTCATTAATTGAATTAATAGAACTGCACGCAGCACCATTAACTGGGGAGGAGTAACTGATGAGACATCAAACTGTCACTCAATCACAATCACACACGTGGCATGGACTAACCGTGGCACAAAAAAGACTTTAGCACAGTCCAAGCAGACCCATGCACAAACTGTTGTTCAACCCGTAAGTCAGGTGTTCAAATCTAAGTCACGCCAGTCCAAGAGGCACGGTTCTTAGGGCTTAACCCAGGACAATAAGGCCTGAACACGAATCTCATAACTGTCATAGGCCCATGATCCACTCGCACGAATTTTCTCTTAGCCCAATCAAGCATTGGGTCCTAAATAGAACCAAGTGTCGATGAGACTCAATCATGCACAGGTAAGATCTTATGCGAGATCTCCTCCCTCCATCACCCCCTCAATCACAGGGATAGTTGGGAGGGAACACTCGCAAATTGGGAAGTGAAAGGTACGATAAGAAATGGTGAAAGGAAGAAGAAATGTACGCATACACATTGCAATTTACATACAGTTTTCATTCTTCCTTGCATCGATATCTGACTTAAGCATTGGAGTGCCTTCAGGCACCACTGTGGTCCCTGGTTTTACCGCTGCAGGCTCGAGATCAACGAGATCAACAAGGATAGATCTAAACACATCACTATATTTACTTGCTCATTCACTTTTACTGCAACATTTGATTGCCTATATTGTTTAGTTTGTGCAACAATTCGTCAAATAGATGGTTGGATAGGACTTGGGCATGTGTTTGAAACCCGGTTGTAGTTTGCATCTATGGATGCCTTACATAATTTCATGCAGGTTGTAGCTATATAGGCATATAGAAACTTTCAACATTTTGCATAGGCAGCGACTATTTGACACCACCTAAAGTACTATCCCACACCACCATATCAACTTTTTCTCCCCCACACCACCACTTCTCTCCCACACCATCAATAAAAACTCAAGATTTAAAATTTTCTCTCTCTTCCCCTCTCTTCATCTTTTTTTATTACCTTTTTTTTTATTCCCTTCTTCAACTCCCTCCCTCTCTTCCCCATCAGACACCACCACCCCGCCATTGCCACTTCCCTCCCTCCCGCCACCGCCACCTTTCTCCCTCTTTTCTCCATCAAGCACTACCACCACCCCGTTACCTCCTTCACCGTCTTTGTCTTTGAAAATAGGGTATTATCCCTAACTTTGGCTACACTTATATGCTTGATTGAAACTGACTCTCAAGCTCATAAAAATGAAAATTGTAGCATTGTGATTTATCTAATAAACACAATTTGAATCACTTGAAAATGTTTTGAAATGAGAAAGTTATGGTCATTTTACTAAAGTCGCACAAATATGTCTCACAATGAAAATGGGGTAGTGTCCCTGACTTTCGGCCAAATTATATGTTCGATCGAGACCAATTCTCAAGCTCATTAACACAAAAATTGTAGTACTTTGAGTTCTCTAATAAACACAATTTAAATAACTTGAAAATGTTTTTAAATAAGAATGTTATGGTCATTTTACTAAAGTTATGCATATTTGACCGGAAAAAAAAAGTTTGTTTTCACCCATTCGCATTGGGCAAAACTTCGTCTAGACCTATGCGAAATTTTGCCCAATCCTCGCATTGCTTCATGCGAATGGGTGAAAATAAACTTTTTTTTCGAACATATTTATGTGACTTTAGTAAAATGGCCATAACTTTCTCATTTCAAAACATTTTCAAGTGATTCAAATTGTGTTTATTAGATAACTCAGAGTACTACAATTTTTGTGCGTTGATGACGTAAGAATTGGTCTCGATTGAGCATATAAGTTGGCCGAAAGTCATTGACACTACGTTTTCATTGTGAGACAAATTTGCGCGACGTTAGTAAAATGACTATAACTTACTCATTTCAAAACATTTTCAAGTGATTCAAATTGTGTTTATTAGATAACTCAGAACAATTTTCGTGTTTTGATGAGCTTGAGAATCTGTCTCAATTGAGGGTTTAAATTGGTCGAAAGTTACCCTATTTTTATGGTACTTTTTTTTTCAAAAACAATTTTTTGGTGGTGTGGTTAGTAAAGAAAAAAAAGTACATAGTGGTGTGAGACAGTATATATGGTGGTGTGGAGTAGTCGCTGCCTTTTGCGTAATATTTTGCACTTGTATTTTATTTTGTGGTGTGGGAAGTGAAACCACACCATTGTTGTCTGTTTATCCTCTGCTTTGTGGTCGATCTTAGCTATTTTGATCATCACTATTTGCTAGTGTGCCTATTTTGAGAATTGTTTAAGTTTAGTTAATGGATGCAATCATTGTCCTCATATCACACATCGTATCACTATGGTAATCAAGCACAATAATCAACTGAACCCAGAGGGTCTCCTCCCAATTCGTTATGTATTTGTAGCTATTTGAACCTCTATATGTGTCTTATCTTTGCAATCTTAGAGCACTTGACATTCAATTGTATTTTTTTTGTAATAGGTCTTCCCTACTTTTTTTTTTGGTTTATTTTATTTTTGGTCAGTTTTCATCATATAGCACTTACCTTATAGTTTTTATGTTTTTCAATTTTTTTTTTTTTTTTGGGAAAGATTAGGGCTTGCATTTGAGGAAAATTTTGGCTTTGATTTCATTTGGATCTTCCTCTAGGTACGGTTTCTAACCTTTTTTCATTTTAGTTGCTTGTAATTTTTTATAAAATTTTTGTATTCAGATTTGGGAGTTTAACTAAGGAAACATTGTGGCTTTGATTTGAGTTGGATTTTCATCTCGATTAAGGTATAATTTTTGAGTTATTTATAGTTGAATTTAATTTTAATTATGAGAGAATTATAAATTTAGATTAATTTTTTAAAATTTTGGGTATTTGAATATTTAGTATATTTGTTTAAATTTTATTTGTGCATATTTCAGAGGTTTTATTTGAATATTTATTGGATTTTGTAATTTTTTAAAATGAAACCTTGTTCACATTATGGAAAATATGAGTAGTGTTAAGTAAAAAATGTAGCACACCTTAATGGAAACTATTGGTAAATGTTAATTGTATGATTTGGGTATTTGTAAATATTAGAATTTTTTTTTAAATGAAACTTTGCACAATATGTATACTCAATTGTTTTTAATCTTATTATGTTATAGTTTTATTTAATGTCCAAAAAATATGATGAAAATTAATTTGTGGGTTCTTCATGGCTAATATATTTAGAGGACGGAGCACAGAGAAGTTTCAGACCCTATTGCTTTCTTTCGTGTCACCCATATACGAAAAAACAAAGGTTGGATTGATGTTCCCTTGCAAGATCGAGGATTGCTGGTTATTCTAAATTTCCGTGTGTTAGTTTATATTATATTCGTAATTTTTAATTTATCTAAATACTTGTTTGTTAGGTGTCCTTAAAAAATCTCTTTCGGTCACAGGTTGAGGCTAGAATGGAAGACTGTCCTGAACTTCGCACATAGATTTATATCGATAATATGAATCCTGAGACACGAAACAAAGTTCAAGGTTATGAACATGGGGTGACACCAAACATGGTGCCTTATGCTAAGTCTGTCGCTTCTAATTTATCTAAGGACAAGAAAAGCCATCTTAGAGGCTAAGAACCTTGAATTGAAGAGGGAGTACGGAGTTGTGTTGGCTCAGCTGGAAGCCCAAAGTAAGGCCATTGACGAGGTGCAGACCTAGAGCAATAAAAACAGATGATGATGATGCAATCTTTGCAGTCTTAGACACACGCCCATAGATCTCACCCACGCCCCCAGGGCTCTCACTCGCTGCATCTGATGTATCCCATGTATTTGATGCTATTTATGTCGCCTTCTTCGTTTCAGATGTCAGGATATCAACCCGAGGTACTTACACATCATTTTTTTGATAGCTCTCATCATTCTATGGGGGATGCCCTGTATAGTTGATTTGGGGCATTGCTTTCTGATGTTGGACCTGGTAGGGATATACCTGATGCGGAGATGACGGGGCTTTTGCATCACGTAGAGCATCAGAGTCAATTACAGAATTTATAATATTTATTAAAATTTAAAATAAAATTTATGTGGGGATAATTATTAATTTTTTCTATTAAAAATTACAAAAAATTAAATGGTGATATGTGGCGGATAATTACAAAACTTAAAATTATATAATTTTCTATTGTGGGGACATAAGCACCAGAAATACTTTAATTTTATAATCTTGTCAGCGTGTTTAGGTAAGTTTAGCGGATTAGGAGACATATTTGCCAGAAAAGGGCATTTTCTGGCTCAATATATGTGGCGGCTTCCCTATCCGCCACTACACTGATTATTGGCGGGTTAAACATTTTTATCCGCCAGAAATGAGATCTTTTGCGTTAGTGGAGAGCTATCTTGGTTATATTATGTGCCATTAACCAACTAGTGTTGTTTTAGGCTCATCTTCGATTGACAAAGCTTGCATGCCTAAACCATGATTTTGTACATCAGGGAATTCACTTCCACTTGAAATGAATTGGTATTGGACATATTTGTTTGTCATCTTGAACGCATCAAGGTTTTGTTGTTGTCTAAATTTATCGACATCAACATTCATCTCATTGACCGTTGGAAAATGATATTTGTCAATTCTAATAGTGCAGTTTAAAACTTAAGTTTCTCATTTTTCAAAAATCTTGGATTTTGTACCTGAACACAAAATAGTCATTAGTTGAGTGAGACGAGAGTTGTCATTTGCAATAGCATTTCCGTTATAGGTTTTATTTACTTAGTAAATTGACTCCTCTTTTATTCTTTAAAATTTTCTTCTAATAGACGATGAAAAAAAAATGTGATGCATGCATATTTCTTAACAGGCCTTTAGTGTTTTCTTGCATAGGCTTTAGCATTTGCGTCTTCTTCACTAAAACATCACACAAATAGGTCTTGGTATAGTGTTTTATTGTATCTATCTCGACATTTAGATATTTGTTATAGGTAATCAAGCACAAGATTCAACTGAACCCAGAAGGTCTCCTTCCATTTCTTTTTGTATTTGTAGCTATTTGAACTTCTATAGATGTCTTTCCTTGGTATTTACCAGTACCTCACTTTTCTAGTTCAATTGGAATAGGTATCGCATTTTGGTTGCCTTGTGTGTCAACCATCATTTCTTTTGTACTCTCAAGTAGATTGTTTCATCATTTCTTCTTGTTCCAACAATCTACAATGGTCAAAACAATCTAGATAATGTGCTAATTGGTGTGCCAAAAAACAGCTTTGGGTGAAAATGTTTACTATCCAAATATATTTGAAATTGCTTAGAAAACAAGAGATTTGTTTAAGCAAAATCTCACAAGGAACTAGACTTCTCAGATATAGCAATGAGTTCAATGCCTCAATCAAGATGATTTTTACTACCCCAATTCTAATTGTCGAGGAAACCAACGAGGAAAACAGCGAGGGAGGGAGACCCTCCATCCCCTCGCGATACGTGCAAGCCATCCCTTGCACGTATCACGAGGGGATGGAGGGTCTCCCTCCCTCCCTCGCTGGTTTCCTCGCCAGTTAGCCAAGTTCTTTTTACTATGCCCTAAAGAGGAAAAATTGCATTAAAATGTAAATTGCAATGCACTGCACAAAAGTAAAGAACATTAAATGTAAACCTTAAAAGTAAATTGCAAAACCTGAAATTGCAGGCATCTAAAAGATAAGGTTTAAAATAATTGAAATTACATAAAAGATAATAGAATTGAAATGTTTTATCGAGAAGTGTTTCCTAGTTTGTAATATGGAGTTTGAACCTTATTTATAGTCCCAAGGTGGTCACAAAAACATCTAAGTTCCTTATCCGAACGTCAGAACATCTTTGGACATAGTTTGGTTTTTGTGTACTTTGGGGACAAACTTGCACATGAAGTATGTCTTTGATGTTTTATTTGAGATGAAAATTTTGAGAAAACACGTGGATTTCAATGCTCTATTTGAGCTTAAATTTCAAGGAACCACATGGATTAATTAATGTAAAAAAGGTGTGTATTAATTCTAATAATATTATGCTAATGTTGACTATTATTAATAATTGCAATTGCTTTGCCTTAGACTAGGTTTGGCGTCCGCTTGTAATTATAGGTTTGGCGTCTTTTCCTTTTGTTGTCTTCATGGAAATGTAATTATATTGATAGAGACCTCAATATAGAGGCCCATAACTTGACTTCTGCTGCGGGGCGACAACTTTGTAATCAGACTTAATTACCTATATTTATTATGCCTTTTAACAAAAAAAAGAGGTTATCATTGATTCAATGTCAACAAAGTAGGCCACCAATGAGCATGGGTTGGATGTTATATGATGGCTTCTAAAAAACCGAGCGTTTTCCCTTTATAATTATTTTTTGTTGGTACAAATTCTTAAAATTAGTATGAGAATGTTATATATGGTCATATTATCAAATCATCCAATATTAACAAACAAAGTGATTACCAAATATGTTAGGTTCTCATAATGTTAGTAGAATGACATTGTAAAATTTATCAAGCACTAAATGTGTATTGGTGAAGATACATGGTGTAAGATATGGTGACCAAGATTTGGGGGTGAATAGTCCATTTTTGAAAAGAATTTAGGGTTTTTTTTAGTTTGGCACTCATTAGGTTATATATATAAGAGTTTGGCTCTCGTTTGAAAACTATGAGTCTAATCCTGATTTTCTGACGAAACCTTTAAGTCGATGTCATTGACTGGTCAAAAAAATTTTAGACCCTTTTGCCCTTACCTTGGTGTGGGGTATGTTTCAGAAACCCTAAAATCATATTTTCTCTTCTTCCAGACAAACTCTTTCTCACACACACTCTCTCTAAACTCTCCCCTCACCACGAGAAAATTCGTCAACCTGCAACACATCAATAATACGTTATGATGATTTCAATCCAATATGTAACTCTAATAATGTGTATGTCTAGGGCATTTAATGGATGACATTTTAGACAGCACAAGACAGACCAACATGATCGGATTTGGGACCAACATGATCGGATTTGGGTAGTCCATAAAATCCTAGAAGAAACTTCTAGGGCTTCAAAACTTTATGCATTTCAAAAACTTTTTGAAGTGAAATGTGGATATGTAAGAATTACATGAATGGAGTAAAACTAGATTGAAACAAGAAGTAAACCATGGTAAGTGTTGAAGGAAAAAGGAACGGGGCTCGAGTCATGGCAGTGGCGGGTGGTCGAGGGAGCATCAAACTTTTGCTCGCAGGAGTGAGTAAGGGAGCTCTAAACATTAACATAACATTATTTGAAAGAAACAAGCAGCTCCTCTTCTCTTCTCTCCAAATGGATGCCAATTTCTCTCATCAACATCACTTATTAAACCTCTATTTACATTTCCCAAATCAAAACTCCTTCCACAACTCCTAACCCAAAAACAACAACTTTCTCTACGTAATAGTCAAGATAGAATGTGGAAGAGGCAATTTTGCAGCACCAAAGCAATCAAATCACCTCAAATGCACAACACTTGTTGCATACTCGGTGCCGATGAGCTCCTTAGGGTAGTCAATAGAATCCTCATCTATTTGCAGCACTACCCATCAGTGACGGAGCCAGGATTTTTGTTGAGGGGGGGCGGAGTGATGTCATAATTAATTAAATATGATAAATATAATATAAAAATTAGTTACTTTAACATAAATATATATATATATTTTTAATTTATTGCTAAAATTAGTTATACTTTAACAAAAATTAGTTACACATATTGCTAATTAATCTTACTCAAAATCAAATTAAGTTAATCTATTAATTTTTAATTTATGTAATGCATGCTATCTAATTTGATGAAAAGAAATAACAGCTTACATTTGTTTCAAGTTCAAAGAAGTCAGGGAAGATGTAATCATGTGATGCAAAGTGAAGAAGAGCCTCACCTAGCTATGAAGGGTGACCAAAAAGCAAAATTGGTTTGATGCACTAATCGTGGAGCAAACAAATACTATGTTGCTCTCCATAGGGTTGCATGTTTCACTAAGAAATTATAACTCCTAGGCAATTGGTTAAATGGCCAAGGGGTGTGTTCTGACCACAAATCTGTAACAAAAACCTGTGCCACACACTCTTATCATAGAGAACATGATAATAAAACAGTTAACAACAAACAATCATACTGAAATCCAACTGCGAGATATCAAACTGACCTGATACTCTTCTCCGAATTCTTCATGAAAAGCAACCTTAATTGCTTCAGCAGAAGCTCTATGGCCACCACCAGTATCACTCATCAAAATCAGAACTTTCTTGGGCTTCTCCACTACAACCCCATTTAAATTGAACCCTTGACCTTCCAACATTCCAACACCATTCTCTCTCAGCCCACTCTCTCCAGTAGATAACCCAATTGACCCAAACCCAAGTGGGATCCTATCACAATGTAATTGAACAGCCCTATTCAAGTCATTCAATATCCTCTGAATCCTTGCAGAACTTTTACTCAACACCAATTAAGCAAACACCTTGGGCTTCCCTTTCTCACCACCAAAACCCCAAAATCCTTCAAAATTCACAGTATTTGACAAATTTGAAGAATACCCATTTGAATTCAAGAACTTAATAGCCCGTCCTTTTGTGCTGAAAGCAAAATGATCCCACTTGGGCAAAACATCAAACAGGTTGAAGGCCTCTTGAGTTACAGCTGAAGTACTCATGGTTTTTCACTTGAGCACCCAAGAAATCACTCAGAAATCATTTTCATGATAAAAGGACCTCTAGGTAATCATCTAAAGTGCAAGAAAAATAGGATCTCAAAGAAAACAAGATAGGTTGGTTTATAATGTAACCTATCGAGGCCATGTCATCGTATCGTCAATCGTGTGTGGTTTAAGGTTGATTTATCATTCTTGATTTGGTGATGACAAAAACTAATGAAGGGGAAATGGACAATACCATTGTTAGAGCTTTGAGCAACAGCAGAACACGAAGATGAAGGAGCTTTGAGCCTGCAAGGAGTCTGTAGCTATTCCAGAGTTTTAATTAAAGTGGAAGACAGACAGGACAGCTGCAGGCTGCAGCAGAGTTTTAAAGGGGAAAATTAAAAAGAAAATCTATTTGAGGATTTGGGGTATACATTAAAATAAAAAATAAAAATCTCAAAAAGTCAGTGGGGGCAAGTGCCCCCACGTGGCTCCGTGCCTGCTACCCATCCATCTTCTATTTGTTTCTTTTATCCCAACCCACACAAACTCCATTTAAACCCCTTACACCACCATACAACATCGCCTCCCTCCTTGTTTTATTGTTGCCCACCACCCATTTGTCAACACCCACCACTAAAAATGTCATCAAACTGCATATCTCTACTACCATTGACCTCTATCACTCATCCGTCAGCACTCACCACTAAAAACGTCATCACAATTGCCAATCTCCACCATCACAAGGAACCCACAACTACCTGCTTCAGTTTGTAGTAGAAAAAGGGGGAGAAAGAGATTTTTTTTTTTTTTTTTTGTCAATTCCACCTCTCCATCCACCACCACAATCCAGCATGATAACCCATCAACACATCTTACCACCTTAAGCCACCGTGAACTCCCACAATCTCTATGCTTCCATCACCAGACCACTTTAACTAAAGATGTGTCAGGGCATTGAAGGGATAGGAGGGTCGAGATACACATCATCTTGATAATTCTTTTAATCCTAATCCCAACCCATCATTTAAAAGGGCATATTAGGGCAAAAGGGTACGGAAATTATTTTTGACCAGACAATGACGTTGACATTACGATTCCATCAGAAAACAAGAATTAGACTCAAATAGTTTTCAAAACGAGGGTCAAATTCTAATAGGTATAAACGAATGAGTGTTAAACAAAAAAAAAACCCAAAACTTTACCTTTGGACAACTTTGCGAAGTACTCTTAGACGAAAGAGACTTTGTGAACACTTTATGATTACTCTGTGTCACTCCAATCTCCTAGATCTAAACACCAATAAAAACATTTCAAAGATAGGTGAAGCTAAGACAGAGCATAAAATCTTTCAGCTCTAGGCCAAATGGTCGATCAAATCTTGAGATAAAAAGCGAGAACTAGGAAATACTTTTGAAAATTATATCTAAGACTTGATGCACAAATCAAGCGAGCTAACTATGATTTGTAAAACTAAAAATATGCAAAATGAATAATCTTAAGCAGTGAGACAAACAAACAAGAACAAGTAAAGTAAAAATAGATTGAGAAAAAAAAAAGAAAAAAAAAAAGAGGGGGATAGTAGTTGACTATAAAGATCACAAACAAAAATAACAAAATTCACCTAAGTCAGAGTTTGATTGGTTCCTACCAGTTACTTCATCGGTGGAAAAGGCTCGTGACTTCCAACTACACACACACAATGGTGTAGTTGACTATAATCCATCATGAATCTCAATTTAAGTGTGACCGAGTTGTGTTTTCGCCCAATGTGTGGCGCGAAATAACTAAAAAGCATGAAGAAGAAAAAAAAGTGTTCATTCATTTCATCCACATAAAATTACATGAAAGACGAGTCATAGATGCATGATAAGTACCTGTAAGTGCTCGATGTAAGTTGTGTCTCAAACATGTCACAAACTGTTCTTCACAGGAAAATAATGGTTAATGGTAGTGTGCGCATTCTCACATAACACATGATATCCATTGCAAAGGGCAACAACTCATCTCAAAACATAAACAAATATAATCATTCAAACCAAACATTGAGAGAAATAAATTCCCTACCATGACAAACCTGGTAAGGCTTCACACACCCATTGATGACTGTTGCATTTTTTTGACACAATCATAAGGATGATGTCATGCACATCTTCTTCCTCTATCCGATCATCAATAGATTTTGGTTGCTCTCACTCCTCCCCATTGATTGAAGCAATACCAATTTAAATCCTCCATTGGTCTCGGGTTTCTTTAAGTTCATGTGGGATACATCCAATGCTCATCCTGAGGCAGTAGAAGAAATGCTCTCCCAGCTCACGGATGTCCTTTTTACTATTTGGTAGATCCGCAACAAGATTGTTTTGAACAAAGCCAAAGTCTGCACCTAATCTTTTTTCTCCTCCTTTCATCATACCTGGATACCCTAGCACAATTACTGGTTCATCACCCGCTCAGGGGAGACGCCTCTAGGTATCACTTCGGTCTCTCATATTCTTAACACAACCAAAAAAGACATTCAAACTGCCTCTTGCACCTCAACTTATCACCTTGATAGCATGTTTGGCCCCCTTTCTAAAATTGAGTCTGGCCGCCTCACAATGATTCGGGCCCAAATCCATTCAACTCGTCATTATAGACTTAATCCTCGCTCTACTCAGTTGACACCTATTCATCTTGTCTTGGACTCGAAGACGATCTTAGTCAGTTTTGACATTTGTTTTTTTTTTTTTATCTCACCAAACATGGATCCATAGGAGTTATAACAATGGATCTTCATGGACATGTAAGTGCTATTGTTGCCAGCCCGATCATGGGAAAGTCTTTTGGAAAACACAATGGTAGAGTGCTACACGGGAGAGGCGGCCCTGCTCAGGTGCAAAGATGGAAGACTGGGCTACTTTTTGGTGATTCTGCGAATATGATCGATGCTCTCCATGATGAGGATTCTAACCCTACTTTTGCCATGCAATGGATTTGGCGTCCACTTATCTGTAATATTAGACGTCTAATCTTTTTACTATCCTCATGAAAATGTAAATATGGTGGTAGAGACCTTAATATAGAGGCTCATAACTTGGCTCTAGTTGCAGGTCGAATGGTTTGTAAGCAGACTTAGATTATTTATATAATATTCTTAGGCTTTATAAAAAAAAAAAAACATTGAGAAAAATGATAACCATTTTAAAACATCCATAAAACCAAAGCGTCCATGTGATTATAGAGTTTAAACATGAACATCAGAAAGTAAATACTAATTGAAAAAAGAAACAAAAATCCTTGAAATTGAGAGTCATAGATTAAAATAATATAGTAATTAATGTGTCCAAAATTTGGTCTCCTATAAGTCTGACCTGTAAAACAAAAGTTAGATTGTCAAAAACCACCTTTTTTCTTGGTTGAAGGCACTTTGATGCTTAAGTCGACTATAAGTCTGACCTATAAAATAAAAGTTAGATTGCCAAAGACCACCTTTTTCTTGGTTGAAGGCACTTCGATGCTTAAGTCGACTCGGTGGAAGATGGAGATAAATCTAAACAGAACTCGGTTAAAATTGCATACCTTTATTGAATGTTCTCTTTACCTTATGTAATGGTCGCTACTTTTCTACTTGATTTAAGCATGTGAAACACAACGAGGGGAGACGTTCTTTGTAACAGTCTCCCAAGGATTGTGATTTCATTTTTCGAGCTAATTTCGGTAAGTTGGTTTTAAGAAATATTTCGTAAAATGTTTCGTTGTGTATAGAAAAAACGTAAAAATTTTGATTGTAATTTTGAAGCTATCAATATAATTTAAGCATTTTAAACTCTTACATACTACATAAAGAGTCCCACAAGACTCATAATGTCATACAAACTACATATGGCATAAGAATCACTTATATAACAAAATACTAAACTAAAGTTATAACGGGTTAAAATGTACGAAAATTGAGACTGGCCTAATGAAATAAATAAATATTTTCTGATTTTGAAAGAAATTTTGGTATTTTTCGAGAAATCACATCCTTGTAGTCTGCTCCTTTATGAAGAAACGTCTTTGGGGGCGTAAGTCCCTCCACGACTCTTTTTTCTATGTAGCGTTCATCTTCTTTAAGGGAGAACTCTACTGGGCCTGGATTTGGGCCTCTGACTATGATTTGTTTTGATGGGCCCTGTTTGGGCTTTAATAACTAGATCCGCCCTTTCTAAGCTTTGTGAATTGACATGGTCTTGAAATATTTGCTTCTCGTGATGGTTGATCTCTGCCACATGTATGGTCACCATGACAGTCTTATTTGATGTATCATTAGCTACCCCCCCCTTAGTTACTGGGTATGCTGACGTAACCACTAACTGTACGACGGTTGGATTTTCCATTTCACCATCGTGGCACATTTAATGTCGTTACCAGCTGTTACTGCGTTTGTTTCTCCGATGTCTCATTCGTTTGTTTGTTTCGGCGTGATTTTTGGGATTTTCCTATGAGTATCCTTTTCGTTGTTCAACCCTATAAAAAAGAGGAGGTGAATACAGTATTTTCTTATTTACGTTCTCTTTGTTTCCAGACTTTGATTTCTCTCTATTTCATTTTTGTCGCATAACGATGTCTAGCTTCATGGTTCCAAGTGGTGATGTGTTTGCTACTTGCGAAGCTTACTTCTCTCATAAGCGGGCGACGCGGATGACTCTAGATAGTGTTCATTACGACTATTCACTGTTATCTGTCCTCGAGATCATCCTGCCTCAATAGGGTGACAATCCTTTCGCCCAAGGCTTGGCTACATTGCTTTGTACCCTAGCATGTTTCAAGCGGGTCTTAAGCTTCTGGCTCCAAAAATCTTCTGGGAGTATCTAGATTTCTTGGGCATCACTCCCGCACAGATGGTTCATAACAGCTCGAGAGTAATGATTGCGACTTTAGCGAGGGCTGTTTTATCTGGGATTCCAATGAACACCAGGGTTCTGCACTCCGTGGTGGGGTTTAGTGTAAACACGAACCACACTTTCTATCTCCCCTGTCCATCATGTTTTGAGAATCTTAGGGACGAGAATAGGGGCTGGTCGAGGCCCTGGTTTTACGCGTCCATCTCTTCTGATTATTTCAAGTTACGCAATGTACATATTCTGCGATCGTTCCGTTAACCTAAGAGGAATGAACTATTTTTGTTTGTGGAGGACAAAAACCTTGGATGATTTCAAGTTTGACTCCTCGTTGGAAGATCAAGTTGTTGCTCATAGTCAAAGTTCTAAGATTCATGTTTCTTCTGTCGTCGCAGGTACCTTGGAGTTGCCTGCTACTCTCCTAGTTACCCATCCTACTGCTGTTGTTTTAAGAAGTTCAACTGGTCTTCCGAGACCGACGTGCAAGATAGTGTTCATAATCTCATACTCGATTGTCATGGGCGGTTGATTGAGAGGGCTCCTATGCACGTGCATCCACCATGTAATCACCTTGATGAAGGTCCCGAGCATCTCATAGAGAGGATGAGTCACCTCATTTATGTTGGCGTTATGGAGTTAGATTATAAAGTCGCGCGCGATCAGGTTGCACTCGTTGAACGAAAAATGATGAGGCAGACCTTGGTTATTTCTCATGTTCTCCGTAAATTTTATCTGCTGAGAGCGCAATGTACGGAGTATGTGAAGGTTGTTGAAGCTGCTTGGACTTCATTGAAGGAAGTTGAGGCTATTCAAAATAAGTTTGCTTCCGAACTTGAGACCTCCGAGACGAATTTGGATAAACTGCGTTTTCAGTTGAGTATCGCTAAGAAGGAATTTCCAAAGGAATGGCTGATCGTGACGAGGCCAAGCGTTCTGCTACCGAGTACTCCACCAGTTTGAAAGCTTTTATGGCGCGAGTTGCTCAGTTGAATATCAAGTTTGCTACTGCCAAATCGGCAACTTCTGCTAGGCTTACTGCTGTTGAGAGCGAACTCGCGTCGACTCGGGTTGAGCTTGTATCAGTTACTGATAAGTTGAAGACTGCAGAAGCAACAAACTAGAAAATAGTAGTCGATGGTCGTCATGACTTCCTAGTCTTTATTGGGTTGCAAGGTTTGGATTTATTGAGGTATCATTGTTTTGTTGAGCAGATATTCGAAGATGAAGAGGAACCCGTTCCGGATTTGTTGAGTGATCCCGTTGATGAGGAACAATGATCCCGTTGATGAGGAACAATCATCACTTCGTCCGTCTGAACCTGTGTCATCGAGTGATATTGTCGCTAAAACAAATGCTCAACTTCCTCTGCATGCTTCTTTTTGAATACTCTTATTGACCCTCTTCAAACTCATGTAACCTGTTTTGATGTAATGAATTAGAATATCAATGAGAATCTCATTATATTTGTTGTTATTGTTTGCACGGAGTATGTATTTTCGTTTTTTTCTTTTGACATTCCTGGTTGAATTCTGACTTGTTTGTCCGAATTTTTTTAAGTGTGCTTCAATGTTTGACATATTAGTCGTATAGAAGCTTTTTATGAAATCCGACTTTACATGTCTGGAATTTGATGTTGTAAAATATAGTCGACAAAATAAAAAGTTTGGCTCATGTATCCAGGTACTTTATTACTTCGTGATTGATTAGACCAGAAGTTTTATGTTTATGTCCAACTTGCTTGTCCTGATACATATATTTAGACTTTACTCGTAGCAGAATATTTTGGTCATGTTGTGTGTTTCCTCAAGTAAATTCTTTAGTCTGACTTCTTCGTTCCGACTAGAATTTATCGCTTGAACGCGAGATGAAGGGTGTAAAAGAGTTTTATTAATAATATTTTTTCAAATGCTTTATATTCCACGGTCGTGGTAATTGTTCGCCCTCCGTATTTTCTAACCAGTATGTCCCTGGTCTGTTGATTTTTATCACTTTATATGGTACTTCCTAATTCAGATTTAGTTTGCCGGCGCCTGGTTCCTTTATGTTGAGTTGAATTTTTCGGAGTACCTAATCACCGATACTGAACGTGGGAGACTTTATTTTTTGTTATAGTAGCTAGCCATCCATTAATGGTAGGCTGTTGTTTTGATAAAAGCTTTTTTTTTTGTTTTTCTTCGACGAGATCCAATCCGACTCTCAATACTTCATTGTTGTCCTATGCTCGGAACTCTTTGGTTCTGAAAGTTGGCATAGCAATTTCTTCGGGTATCATTGCTTCAGACCTATATGCGAGGGCAAAAGGAGCCTCCCCTATTGGAGTCATTTTCGTTGTTCTATAAGGCCAAAGGATGTCTAGTAATTTTGATGTCCATAATCCCTTCGATGCTTTAAGCTTTCTTTTGATCATCTCTAGGATCATTCTGTTGGTGACCTCGGCTCGCCCATTTGCTTATAGATGGCGGGTGCTAAGAAGTGTTGTTGGATGCTCAAGTTTTCGCACAACTTCTTAACCTTCTTGCCTTCAAATTGTTTCCCGCTGTCTGTGACAATCACTCTTGGGACTCCGAATCTGCATATTATGTCTTTTAAGAAAAACTTTTCTACTTGAGCTTCCCTTATCTTTGCTAACTGCTCCACTTCTACCCACTTAGTTAAGTAATCTATCGCTACAAGGATGAATTTCTTCTTGTCGGACTTTGGGAGTGGCCCTACGATGTCTATCCCCCATTGTGCAAATGGCCATGGCATGTGAGTACATGGGGTAAATCTCTGGCATTTGTCACAAGTGTGAACGAGTTTATTTGCACCCGCTAGCATTGTCAACCAATAGCATCCCAGTGTCTAGGCTTTGTGGGCTAGTGTTCTTCCTCCTGGATGGTTTTCACATGTACCATGATGAATTTCTCACATAACATAGCCAGCATCGTCGGGTAAGAAGTATCTTAGTAGCGAGCTAGTGGCAGATTTCCTGTAGAGTTTGTCGTTCATCACCATGTATCGAGCTGTTCAATTTCGTAGTTTTCGGGCCTCCGTCTTGTCCGTTGGAAACTCTTCGTCCATTATATACGCGAGGATTGGAATCGTCCAATTGTTTTCCTGACCCGTTGCACATGCTTCTTGCACTTAATTTTCCAGTACAGAACTTTCATGTATCGGGACGAGCGGATTATCACTTTCTTTAGCCCGTGATGCTTTCTTGGCTAGCTCGTCAGCTCTTTCATTCTCTGCCCTTGCACATCGCCGAATGGTTGCAACCTGAAAACTTTCCATCAGCTCGGTAGTCTTTTGGTGGTAGGCAATCATTCGAGCGTCTTTAATTTGAAATTTGTTGTTCTTCTGATTGACCACCAATTAGGAGTTAATGAAGACATCGATTTCTTTTGTTCCCAAGTGTTTTGCTAATTGCAACCCAACTATTACTGTTTCGTACTCAGCTTCATTGTTTGAGGCTTTGAAACTAAATTTTATCGCCTTCTCTAACGTTATGCCTTTCGAGTTGTACAAGATCATTCCAACTCCGCTTCCCCACTCGTTGGATGCTTCAACACAATGAAATATTCATTCATGGATGGTTTGTTTGGTTTGTTCCTCTTCGTGATTACTGTCTGGTTGGCAGTCACTGTTGCTTGTGAATTCAGTGATGAAATCTTCCAATGCTTGAGCTTTTATTGCGGTTCGGGGGCGTAGCTGATGTCGAACTGCCCAAGTTATATTTTTTATTTCACCATTCTTTCAAATAGCTCCGGTTTGTTCAATACTGACCGAAGTGGTTGTTAGGTCATGACAATGATTAGGTGAGCTTGAAAGTATGGTCATAGCTTTCTTGAAGATGCGATCAGGGCGAATGCCAATTTCTCCAAAGCCGGGTAGTTGATCTCTGCATCTGCAAGTGTTTTGCTGATGTCATATACTGGCTTGTGTGCGCTCTTTCTCCTATCGTATCAGTGTTGAGCGTACCGCATGGTCGAACACAAACAAGTATAAATACAGTGTTTCCCCTGTGTTTGGTTTTGATAGCAATTATATGCTCCCTATGAATGCCTTCAAGCTTTGGAAAACCTTCTCGGATTTTTCGTTCCATTTGAATTCCTTATATCCCTTCAAGATTTTGAAGAAAAGTAGACATTTGTCCGAGGACTTGGAAATGAATCTGTTCAAAGCCGTTATCCATTGAAATTTTGCACGCCCTTTATGTTCGTTGGTGACTGCATGTTGAGAAGCACTTGTATCTGTTTTGGATCAGCTTAGATTCCTTTTTGGTTGACAATGTATCCAAGGAATTTCCCTGATTCTATTTCAAATGTGCATTTATCTGAGTTCAACTTCATTTTGTATCTTCGGAGCTGGGAAAAGGTTTGCACGAGGTTTTTGATATGGTTTATTTGGCGTAAGATTTTGACTAACATGTCATTGATGTACACTTCTATTGTCTTACAGATCTGGTCTCTGAACATTCTGTTGACCAGTCGTTGGTACGTGGCTCCCAAGTTCTTTAGTCCGAATGGCATCACTCAGTAACAGTCACTAAACCAAAAGGGAAGTTTAGCTACGCCGAGCTGGCCACGGTTCTAAACCGTTGGTGTATTTGCCACGGCCAAAAACCGTAGCTATAAGTACCAACGGCTTAAAACCGTGGGTAAAAAAAACCTGGCCACGGCTTAAAACCGTTGGTATAGGTTGGCACGGCTAAAAACCGTGGCTATTAGTAGCAACGGCTCCAAACCGTGGGTATTATTCGCAACGGCTCAAAACCGTTGCAACAAAAAAAATTTAGCAACGGTTCTAAGCCGTGGCTAGGTCTAGCAACGGCTCACAACCGTTGCAAAAAAAAATTTAGCAACGGTTCTAAACCGTGGCTAGCTCTAGCAACGGCTCAAAACCGTGGCTACATGAAAAGCTGAAAAAAAAATTTGGGCGGGCTATTTTGGCGCTCGACCTTCCCTCCACTCGACTTCCATCGACAAAAACGAAGCTCCCCTCCACAAACCCTCCACTCGACATCGTCTCCTTCCCCGCTCCCTCCCTCGACTCGACTTCCCTGCTCCTTCTCCTTCCCTGCTCCCTCCCTCGACTTCCCTCCTCCCCTCCTTCCCTGCTCCCTCGACTTCCCTGCTCCTCCCCTCCTTCCCTGCTCCCTCGACTTCCCTCGACTTCAAAATCGATCAGCCACTGCAACCGAACAGGTACTCTCTCTCTCTCTCTCTTTTATTTTTGATGAAATTAGGGTTCGATGATTGTTTTTTTATTTATGTCTGGAAGTCTCAAAGACAGTGTGATTGCTTAGTTGACAAAAGTCTCATTTCAGGACACATTCTTTTCCCTCCCATTTCCAAAATTTATCACCATGAAAATGTCAATGGTAATTATTGCATTTTTTGGTTTGTAGCATAATTTCATGGTTGAACTTCAGGAAAAAAAAATTTGTTCCTGTTTTTTTGTAGTGTGATTGTGACTTATAATTGGTGAATGGATGAGAGCAATTATTATTATTATTATTATTATTATTACTTTGTTAGAATGTTAGTTCTATCATATATGAAACCAGTATAGTTTGAAGTTATTTCACATTGTGGCATTTTAATCATCAAGAGAAGAAATCTAAGGATTTGAATCAATGCATTTGATCTACACTATGGTTGGAATCATTGCATTTCTGAAACTTTAAATATTAAAAACCCAGTCTCTGATTCTTCCTTTCTAGATAGTTATTAGAAACTAATGTAGCTCTAATACGCCTTTCATAGCGCTTAGAATATGGGTAACATGTTAAGTTCATTCAAAGCTAAATGCTTTTGAAGTTGTCGGGTCTATAATTGGAGTTCACAGTTTACTAAGTGCTCACAGACAGTAAAAAAAAAAAAAAGGATTCTCCAATATCTTCTCATACATCACACTCTTAAAACTCTTTGAGAGTGTTGAACCATGGATAAACTAGAACACATACCTTCTATTTCACCTCATGTTTTCCCACTTTTCTATTTGGTTTACCAAAATATATATTGGGTCTGTTAGTTGTATGACAAGACACCTGCGAACTATATGAAATAATTTACCTAATTTTTCTTTTGGGAAGGGAGGAAGGTCACAATTATTTCCCAGTTTGAAAGACAAATGGAACTTTAAATTGCACCAGAAAACATTACTTGTATGATCAGCTTTTGATTTTTTGTTTTATATACTATGTGACAGCTTTTTTTTCCCATTCTTTCTCTTTTCATGTAGTGGAGATTTATGTTGGATTCTACCTTCTTTTCTCCATGATTATACCCCAAAATGCTCCCTACACCTATTTTCTTTACAAGGGTTTTGAAAATGGACATCAACTTTAAGTATTACCAATAGGCCACATTGCCCTCTTCATCCCTCCTTGCGCTTGTCATGGATCATTGAACCCTGCAACAGAGATCAGACTTTCCTTATGCTTCAAATTCAGGACTGGGGTGAAACTTTACAAAAGTGATCCAAAAGGAGACAAGATGGGGGATTTGGACGTTGGTGATTTCTTCGTATGGTGTAGAACTCATGTGGAACTTGATGATTGATAGTTACAACTATGTTGGAAGCAATGTAATGGTGGCAGCAAAAGAGGAGCTGAGTAAAATACACTACGGGCACGTGATTGTTCATTTTAAGGTAACTAGCTGAAGCTTAAGTGCAAGTATCTATAGACTTAACCACAAAATGACTATTGCTTGCCTCATCCCATTTGAAACATTGTTTCTTCTATTTGAATTCTCATTCGCAACAATTGGTATGACCTTAGTTCATCTTTGATTGCTATGGTGCATATACTACAGTTTGCTTTGTTCTCATATTTATGTCTATTGCTTTTGATATTGATTATGATGTCTTTCTTTATACAGGAGTTCTATTTTCTACACAAAAACACCCAAAAACCAAGAGTCTAATGGTGAATTTTCTGACTATATTTACTTTTTAATGTTTATTTATGTTTACTTTTTTATTATGATGTCTTTCTTTTAATGTTTATTGCTGTACGTGCTGTTTCTGGCCGCAGTGGGTTTCAGCGTGTGCGGTTAGCACACTGGTTTTGAGCTGTGGTTGAGGTATTCTCCTTACATGTGGTGGCCATCTAACCTAGTTCAAGTATTGTTCTTTAGGTATCATCTCAAACTCTTTATCTTTGTTGTTCATTTCTCTTTTGTTACATGTCTCTGATGATGAAACTGTGATCCTACAGAGCACTTCATGAAGAAGAGGTGAGGCCAATTATGTGAACAAGAGGTGAGGCCAATTATGTTGAAACAAAATGATTTTTTTTGCTGATATAATTTTTATATGTTTCATGCTAGATATTATTGGGACTTTCCCAGTCTAATTTTGTTGATTCACTTACCATATATATTTTTAAAAGATAAAGCTCATTTGAGTAATTTCATTAAAACTGACAAGACTGTATTACAGAACTCATCAGGAAGGAGAGATTAGTTTTGAAAATTTGATATACTGATTAGTGAAATTCCCTTAAGATCCAGCCTAGCAGAAAGTTTACTTGCGCATTACTTTGGAAGAATTATAAATATCTAGACTTTTCAGTTTTCAATTGGTTCTTTGATAGATCTTCATCTGAATATGTTAGCTATGATGTTTATGACATGAAGCATGGGCATGAGAAGTAGAGAGTTACCTGTGGTAACTGAGATTTTCAGTATGTTTATTATTTTTTAGCCATTTTCTTAAACTTTAATTTTCCTCTTAATTTTAGTATGAACTGGATCATTGCACTGCATACTTTCCATTGATTCACATTGTCTGATTTTATTCTACTTAGTTTTGTTAATTCTAGTTCAGCATGTCTGTTGTAAATTTCTATTTATTCATCTTCTTTTACATGGCAATAAGCCCTTTTAATCGTCTCTCTTGGAAGTGATTTGAGCAATCATCTTTATGTATTTGTTTTTTTTATTTCTCTTGAAAGTTATCTGTTTCTTGTCTGAGCTGTAAAAAGTAAATTTGAAGAGCATCAATCAGATTATTCTCTTGCTATTCATGTGAAGTCTTCTCATCCAGTATTTTTGTCTCACTTTGCCATGGCTATTATGTTATAATCAATCAATGAAGTATCTGTCACTGTAATAGGATGGATAAGATAATTGGATTTATCTAGGAAGAGAGTATCTTTCATCCTAGTGAATTTAACCCCACTTTTTGTTAATTTGGAGTTAATTAATGCTTACATGAGGCAAACTATACCTTATCAGGAGTTGAGGATGAAGGGTTTTTAGGATTGAACTGAGAGATATCTCACAACCCCAAGCTCAACTTTGTCATGTTAGAATCTTAGTTTGAGTGTTGATATGCTTTAACAAATTAATCCCTTTCAGTAGTTGAAAGTGCATGTTTTATTCATTGATTACAGGAGGGTCTAGCACCTATACATTTGGTGGTCGAGAATGAATATCATCGTGCAACTCCTGGTGGAACGGGAGGAGTAAAGGCTGCGGGAAATTATGCTCCGGTGAGCCATTTTTTTTAGACGGATTGCTAGCAGTTGATGAAGTTTTCTGTACGGGTACAGTAGTTGTTGTATTGCCTGTGGGCAGCGTAACTTACCTTGGCAAAAAGTAAATTCTTTTCTAGCTCTGTAGTTTAAAATTTTGAGTGATTTCTCTCATCCTCAAATAATGATAGAAATTGGTCTAAGAAGTTAATTAACATTCAGCTTGATTTCTACTCTTTGCAGGGTGTCTTTTGGAGAAACTGGTGTAGGTGTTGTTTCACAGCAACTTTATTCGTCACTTACGAGCATCCAAATGGGCCTCGCAGAGGACAAACATGGTTGGACTCTCACATTAGACTAGATAGATTAAACCAAGCATGTACTGTCCCAATTTGATTATTGAATACCAACTTTCAGAGTTGTTTGAACGATCATCTTTTGATTAATATAGTCTAGTTTTTAGCATTTCTGGTATATATAGTGTATAAAGAATGTCAGAAGGTTTGCAGATGGTTTATCGATATCTATTTGTTGTTAAGGAATGTGAAGCTCATCTTTGTTTTCCATTCTCAATGGTTTGCCAAAGCAATTGCTATTTCGAGTATTCACCAAAATCTACTTTCTTTCAGTTGATTTTTATTTCTACAATGGAAAATTTCAATACCTAAGTGAAATGAATATTATGATCGAACATGATCATACAACCCATGAAAATTGTGACCGTAATATTATGATAACTAACATAACACTGTTATGTACAATAAGTAATGCAAAGACTAGTTTTTCAACCTCTGCATCTGTTGAAGTGTCTCATTTGTTACTCTTTGTATACAGTTTTCTGCAGGCAAGCTTGGGGCCAAGTTCAATCCATTTTCGAAGGTATGAAAGAAGCTCTTTAGTTATAAATATATCAGTTAGAATTGATTGACCAGAGGATGGTATCTGCTTGATCAAAGGACTAGAGTGCAAGCAACTGAACTGAGGGGCACAGTTTGGTGAATGAAAATGAGAAGGTCTTCCTAGTTGCATTTGGGGGATACAAAAAGGAATCTTCAAATCAGGTTGAGAAGGAAAACCTTTAGCCTTTCCTATGTGGATTTAGTCAGTGATGTAGGTTTTAATCATATGGTTTTACAGGTTGAAGTATTGATCTAGCATCTGTCCTTGAGCACCATGGCTCCTGTTTTCCTGTGCGGCTCTGGATGAATTTGCTGGGTCGAGACAGACCCTGGAACAGCTGTGAGGAACGACTGCAGGGACAATCTGTGGTGTCGCGAACAGGGCGAGGCGGTGTTTGCTGGCTGATGGCCTGTTGCTACGAGCAAGTGCGGATGACCGGGTATTCTTCTATTAATTTCATGGATCCTTCACTGTATGATTAGACTTCTGGCAGATTGATTGATTCTTATTTTTGCAGACTTATTGGCAATGGTCATGGGATCAATTAGTGATGTTCGATCTCCCAGCTCTTGTCCAGTATGTGAATGATCAAACTGGTCAGAAGCTTCACTATGTTGGGCATTCCCTGGTAAATCTCCACAGCCATATATGCTTTCTTTTGTTTTTGGATTTCTGTATTTTGAATATGCTCAGTTGGCTCACTGAGATTGGACCATGGTGTTCCTAGGGTACGTTGATTGCTTCACTGAAATTTTACTGTTTTTTGCATCTTCAACACCTTTTTTTTCCGTTGTTTGCGATTTAAAGATTAGGTACTCTAAGTGAGTCTTAGTGAATTTTTTTTTATTTGTAGCACCGATACTTTTTATTTTTAATTTTTATGCAAATGTGCATTTATATATTATTGAGTTATATAAACAAACCTGGCGTCTTGAGTAGGTTAAATGCATGGCTGAGTCGTAGATTCAGTAAGGCATTTCACAAGACACCTACCCCCATTCCTTAAGAAGACCACAAAGGAGACCTCAAGCAATAAACTCCAAACTCCACACATTTCCTCTAGATGGGACTGCCTTTAGAGATAATACTAGGAGTTTAGGAAAGATAACCATATTAAGTTCAAATCTTAGTTGACAAACTGTGATGACCCTGCTATTGGTAATTTCGATCGCATTCTGTTGCTACTCTGAAAAAGAAACATTGCTTCAATTTGCGATTCCTCATGTGAGATGGTGATGAGGTAAGATAAAATTCTGAGCATACATGCAATCCAGTATGATTTGTAGATTTGTTAATAGATAACTTGATCTATTCTTGGAGTAATAAATCAATAGACTGTTTTGATAATGCTCGAGTCTTTTTTGTTTCTTGTTTATTAGTGTAGTGAACCTTTTTTTTTGTTGATTATGCATATGTATGGCTAAAGAATTTCATTTTGCAATGCAGTGAAACACTTAAGTGCATTGCCTATGTCTCATTTTTCTATGAGTTGGGTATGTCAGGCATCAGCAGTGTGCTACTGGTAATTATTTTATTTTAAGCAGCAAGGAAATGTCTAATCAACACAATGCTCCTCTTTTTAGTTTTACTGTCTTATTGATTTTTTTTTTCTTCTTCTGTTTGGGTAAAAAAGGTTAGTGATGAAGTATTGGATATCAATAAAAAAGGTTTCTTGTATTGAATACTAAACTTGTTTCTGATTATTCAGGCTGCTCTACCACAACGAATAGTTCCTTTTGTATTTGCAAGGGAGTATAACCTACACCCAGACGTATTAAGCACCGCGTAAGTCTCATATATTCATGTTTATTTTGTTTATCAGCATCCGTTTATATTGTGAATTCTTTATGTATCTATATTGACTTGCAGAGTAATATTTGGAATGATTGTGTCACTGCCCATCACCATGCTATATTATGCTTTCCTGGGTTTCCTATACAATCCGTAAGAAGATGAAAAGGCACAACTACTGCAATTTCAATGCCATTGAAGAACAATACCAGATCCACTGAATAAGCAGAACATTTGAAGAGAAAAATTACATTTGTTGAAGTATGGCAAAGGACAATGGCAGCTGAAATGGCATCAGCGCAAGTGGTTCGATGATTTGGCCAGTGGGTACTCTGCAGTGAAACAGAGCGCACTCTGGTTTGCGACCAGCAGCAAGCTCGCATCAGTGCGTCCCTCGCAGAGCAGCAGTTCATCCCTCGCAGCAGCAGCAGTGATTCCCTCGCAGCAGCAGCAGCAGCAGCAGTGCGTACCTCGCATCATCAGCAGATCGTCCCTTGCAGTAAGTCCCAAAATCTGCTATTGTTTACTTTTTTTTTGCAGTATTTTTACGTCTTAGTTTTTAGTCTTTGAACACCACATTCTCTCTTCATATTGGAACTGGAATGTGCATAACTGAGTGAGTGGAGTGATGACATGATTTTTGCAGGAAAGTCCAACACAAATAGTAGCCGGGATTACAAAATCAAAGGAAGTCAAGTAGATAAATTCTTCCACGCATTTGGTGCCATTGCTGCCATTCTTGTTTGCAATACCTCCGGTTTGTTGCCAGAAATACAGGTTAGATTTTTTCATTCATTCCTGTTTTTTCAATGATACACACACAATATTGTTTATACTTGAAATCAGTCATTATAAAGCTTATGAATGAATATTATTTTACAGTCGACATTGCGCAAACCGTATTATATGTCTACGACATTGTGTGTGGAAAGATGAAAAACATGAGATTAGGTGTGGCAGTGGGATAAAAATGTTGAGAGAGTATTGCTGCCTTCTGGAAAACAATTGGTAATGCTTTTTAAGTTTGCCAGTTTTTTTTTTTTTTTTTTTTTTTTTTTTTTTTTTCCTGGAATGTAAAATACTAATGTTTGAATTTATATAGATACCTGATTATGCAATGTCATTTGTGAAGGGAAAATCAAAGAAGTAAGTGCTTTCGAGTGACCTATATGATTTTATATATTATAATTAAAGTTTACTAACTTTTAGTTTTGTTGAACTCTTATATATTTTTAAGGCCATTTGGTCGCCTGTGGTGGGATGAGGCTGTTGGAACTGTAGTTACTAGACCTCAACCCCATAACCAGGTTAGACCTTATATGCTAGACTTATTTTTAATATATCTACTCTGAAGATTGCATGCAATCTCATTCTAATATCAAATTTGTTTGTCAGACTCTTCTGCATCCTGAGCAAGACAGAGTTCTCACTCCCCGTGAAAATGCCAGGCTACAAGGCTTTCCTGATTACTACAAGCTTTCTGGTCCTGTTGTTGAGAGGTAACTGACTTCCTCAACATGTCAAAACATCAAAATTTCTATAAATCTCTTATATTCATAGTTTCTTGTTTGATTGGAATTCATTAGTGATTTTATTCAATGGTTTTATAACTGTTAAGCACTCATACCATGATCTTGCACACCCAAAACAAGGCCTGAACTTGACTAGCTAACTGCTTTATATGCTGGTCTTCAGACTCTTCAGGCCTATCATCATACCTAGCCATTTCTACATGCCTACTAAGGATCCAGATCTGCTTCCATCTTGTTTGTACAGTCCTATTTCTATTTTGTTCAGAGTTAGAATCATAATATAAGTAATATGATTATCATCATAGGGAAGCTGCAACACTATAAATTTATTGTGCGGGCAGTGATGGTATTCAACTGCAAACACCCAATGGTTTTCATAATGGCTGCTAAGATTTGAAAACCTTCATTTTTTTCCATCTGAACTGTTTGAATCTGTAAGAAATAGTAGGAAATCAGACTATCCAAAGAGTTTAAAGGCACCAAACTTCATCTGATAAGAATTGGTAAGCAAAGTCACATTTGAAAACCAAATGGTCTTCTGTTTCAGCAATAGAAAGAGATAAAGGGCAGGCAGGCACCCTCCACTCTTAAATGATTATCAATTGGATTACTAGTGGTTGGTAAAATACCAATCAAAGATTTCCATAAAATATTTTGATTCCTTTTAAAACATGAGGTATGTTACTGATTAATCTCATAGTTCCATCCATATAGTTTTGAATCTTCTTCTCTAAATGAAAATAGGAAAAAAAATTCTTAAAAAATTTCACATGTGTCAGTCTTTTTTGGTACATCAATGATATAGCTTGGGTGCCTCAGACAATTAATGTATCACAATAGATATACAAATCTCCAGGCATGTCTTTATGGCTAAGATTCATGCATATACTAGTACACCAGAAATTATAGGTCATGTTTGTCTGTCATTGGTTTATTAGCAATCTTTATAGGTCATGTTTGTCTGTCATTGAGTACTGACTAATTTTTATACTGTAGGGCTCTGAAGGTCTGAGCCAGTACGGGCAGCAGTATGTTGGACAGGAGAATGCGCATACATTGCTTGTTTCTGGGGTGCAAAGTGTGTCGTTGTATCAACCATCACCGGTGCCATATACAAGCAACTACCAGGTGCTACATTCTCATCATTTTCAGTATATTGAACAAGCAACTACCGAAAGAAATGGGGCATGTTCCTAAGGGCATCAATGTATTTTCTTACATTATAACTAGGTGGATTTGTATTGTTGGAAAAAACATAGAGAAATTCTTTTGTTTTAGATGCGAGCGAAACATGATATAACAAGGTTCCATTTGTTCAGGTTAATCCTGTTATTGTACATTAGTGCTATATGTTTACATGTTTTTGTTTGGCGTCAAAACTTGACAAGTTCCTTTTTACGGTTGATTTTGTATTTATTTAGCATATAGTTTGTGGAATCTTATTCGTGCCGGAGGCATGACACAAACCATAGTACGGACTGATTTTGCAGGTGCGACGGCTGTGATTTTGCTGCAGCAGCAAAAAAAAATATAAATTTTTTTTTCGATTATATTAATTTGCAACGGTTTGAAACCGTTGCAACAAACCAGATTTCTTTTTTTTTGAATTTTGTTTTACCTGCCAACGGCTTACAACCGTGGTTGCATCTTGCCACGGCTAAAAACCGTTGCTATGATGTTTGCCACGGTTTATTTCTCACTGTTTAGCCACGACTTCAAACCGTGGCCAGGGTTAGCCACGGCTTAAAATCGTTGCTACCTTGTTAGCTACAGTTTATTTCTCACTGTTTAGCCACGGCTTCAAACCGTGGCCTGGGTTAGCCACGGCTTAAAACCGTTGCTACCTTGTTAGCTACAGTTTATTCATCACTGTTTAGCCACGACTTCAAACCGTGGCCAGGGTTAGCCACGGCTTAAAACCGTTGCTACCTTGTTCGCCACGGTTTAAAACCGTTGCTAATATCCACACTTGTTCACGGCTTAGAACTGTGGCTATTGTTGCCACGGCTACAAACCGTTGCTATTGTTCCTGCAACGGTTTAAAACCGTGGCTAAATGATGAAAATCACCACCCCTACTCAAGCATAAAACCGTTGCTACAATGTTTAGCAACTGTTTATAGCCGTTACAACAAATTTCGCGACGCCTCTGTATCCCACGGCTCTTAGCCGTGACAATGGGTTACGCCCACGGTATAGAGCCATTGCTAATGGGGGTTTTTGGTGTAGTGAGTATATACTTATTTCTGTTATAAAAGACGTTTTTTTCTTGATTAGGGGTACATCTGTATCTGATTATAGCCAGAGTATGCATCCATGAAGCTCAAGAGTTCGTGTCCGGCAGTGGCATCCACTATTTGGTCCATGCGCAGGATAGGGAAACTGTCTTTCGGACAGGCATTGTTCAGATCAGTGTAATCTACATATACATTCCATTTGTCGTACTTTTTCTTTACCAACATCGTGTTAGCTAACCAGTCCGAGTAGTGAGATTCTTTGATCATTCCTGCAGTTGTCTGACGGTGCACTTTATCGTTTATTGCTTGGTTACATTCTGGGGCAACTGACCTTTTTTGTCAGACCGACTTCTTTTCTGGATTGACTTGCAGTTTGTGAGTAATGACAGCCGGATTTATTTCCACCATATCTTTCATTGTCCAAGCAAAAACGTCCTGGTTATCCTTCAGCAGTTGGACCAGTTTCATGGCAAGTTCCGGGTGGATTTTCGTGCCGATCCGAACTGTTTTTTTCCTTCTCCATTGTCCAAGTAGACTATTGTCGTTTCTTCTTTTGGTTGTCAAGTGTTTGGTTGATCTCTTGGACTGGTTGGAACCGTATTGTCATCCAGAATGTCGGGGTTTGTTTAACCAGGTTGCTGCAGCGGCTCCTCTGGTCATTGCAGTACTTGCTATCTGTGCGGAGCTTACATCGCTGCATAGCGGCATTCGTGTGCAGCTGGCCGATTTCCTTTGATTATCGTGACATCATAATCAGTATGATACTTCAGGCATTGATGCATAGTGAAAGACACCACATCCATCTTGTGTGTCCATGGTCATCCAAGAAGCATGTTGTATGTGGATGGAGCGTCAACAACACGAAAATCTATCAACAAGACTTGTCTCACTGGTTCTCCCACTTCGATTAACAATTGGATCATTCCGAGTGGACGACACTGTTCTCTGCTGAAACCTACCATTGTTGATCATTGGGCGAGAGCATTTCCTCAGTAAATCGCATTTTTTGGAACGTTGTTAGGTAGAGAAGGTTGGGCGAGCTGCCTGTGTCGATTAGTACCCTTTTGATTTCACACTTGACTGTCAGTACTTAAATTACCAGGGCATCATTATGAGGGTAATGGACTCCTTTCGCATCCTCGTTGGAGAAGGTCAGAGTTCGCTATGTCGTTCTGGCGCATTGTGCAAAAGGCTCTGGGTATCTGATCCTTGTTCGTAAATCCCGGATTGATCGTTTTCGATATCGATTGGATAACTCATTTTCTCCAATACGCCATGCAAGACGTATATAAGTTCCCTTGATTGCTCATATGATCTGGCTTTTCTCCTTATGAACTCTCTCCGCCTAATGAACTCTCCGAGTCGTCCTTTTTGGATATGAATCTCGATCTTGTCCTTTAAGTTGTAGTAGTCCTCGGTGTTGTGCCCATAGTCCTCGTGAAAATAACAATTTTTATTTTTACTTCACTCATCTCGATCTCCTCTCATTTTGGGTGGCCACTTAATGTCCTTCCACTTCGCCATAGTCTTCAAGACCTCAACTCGACTTGTTTACAAAGTCCTGAATGTTTGCTTGTGGATCGTATATATTTGGATCTTCCAGGTTGCAGCCTTCCAGGTTCTTGTTGGTTGAACTCTGATTTGCTACTGGTTCGATGTCTTTTCGACTGGCCACTTTTCTCCTGAAGCATGTCGTTCCTCCGCCCTTATTTTCTCCTATTTTGGTTGGCTGTGTCTTTTTTCGGATTCATTCTTCTTCCTAGTAGCCACCATCTCCTCGAGAGTGATGTGTTTTTGGGTGGTCTTCAATAGAGTCGTCATGTTCTTTCAGGGGTCTAGATTCAGAGAATCATAGATTGGTCCCCTTTTTAGTTTGGAGGTGAATGTGTTAATGGTCGTGTCGTCGCTGCAACCATTAATCATGGTCAACTCGTTAGTAAACGAGTGATATATTCCCTTATGGTCTCCTCGGGCTTCTGTCTGATGTGAAGCAAATAGTGTGGGTCATTTCTCATTCGTTGACTACCGATGAACCTCGTGATAGGGGCAGAGCTAGTGTTTTGAAGGAGTTTATTGACCTCGAGGGCGAGCTATTGAACCAACTTATCGCTGTGGAGGTGAGACTGGTTGGAAATGTTCGACATAGGATGAATTTTGTGCTATCCTTCAATGCCATCATGTGGTGGAAGTGTCGCAGATGGCCTATGGGATTGGTGGTGCCATCGTATGCCTAGAACTTTGGTGGAGTAAACTTTTTTGGTAGAGGAGTTATCATGAGCGTGTCAGAGAACGACAGTCTGACCAATTCATACAACATGTTAGGGTTTGTGACTTTGATCCTGAATAGAATTTGTGTAGGGGTTCTATCGTTCTAAGGGGGTCATCTGTAGGTGGTTCACTGCTTTCGGGATTCACCTGCTGAGGTTCTGTAAGAACTTCATTACTCTCTTGGACATGGTTGGCGGATTGAGCGCGCTTTTGAGTGAGTTTGTCCACCGTTTTGATCAGAAGATCCATTTAGATCATGAGTTGATCTACCTGAGGATCCGTGGCAGCGTCGCCATATGTTTGAGATGATTGGGCTATCGTTTCATGTTGTGACTCTCTGTTGCTGGGCATGGTTGGCTCGAGAGTTGTCGCTGGGTTTGAAGCATGCATTGTAGGTAATACGGCTTCACTAGTGGAAACATTGCTTTGATTATTGCTAGGTTGAAGGTTTGTAGAGTGTTTTATCTGTTCTAAAAACTTTTTAATCGCTGATCATAACTGATGAAGTTTTTTACTGCAAACTCTCTTCTTTAAAGGAAACCGTCGTTCCTCACAGATGACGACAAACTGATACGTCCAAAATATGGTCTCCTATAAGTCTAACCTACAAAACAAATGTTAGATTGCCAAAAACCACTATTTTGGTGGCCGAAGGCACTCCGATGCTTAACTTAGTAACTCTGTTGGAGATAGAGATAAATCTGGTTCTATCTGTTCTAGAAACTTTTTAATCGCTGATTAGAACTGATGAAGTTTTCCACTGCAAACTCTCTTCTTGAAAGGAAATTGTCATTCCTCACAAACGACGCCAAACTAATACGTCTAAAATATGTCTCTTCTAAGTCTGACCTACAAAACAAATGATAGATTGTCAAAGACGCCATTTTTGGTGGTCGAAGGCACTCCGATGCTTAACTCAGTAATTCAATTGAAGATGGAGATAAATCTGGACAAAACTCAGTTAAAGTTACATACATTTTTCGAATGTTCCTTTTACATTATATAATGGTCGTTATTACTTCTCTACGTGACTTAAGCATGTGAGGCGCAACAAGAAGATACGTTCTTTGTAACAGTCTCCTCCTTTATGAAGATATGTCCTTGGGAGCGTAACTCTCTCAACGACTTTTCTTTTTCTTTTTCTTGTAACGTTCCTCTTTTTAAGGGAGAACTCTATTAGGCCTAGATTTGAGTCTTTAACTAGGATTTTTTTTAATGGCCATATTTGGGCTTTTATAACTGAATCCGCCATTTTTCTGAGCTTTGTGTATTGATCTGGTTTTGAAATATTTGCTCCTTGTGATGAACGATCTCCGTCACGATTGACAATCTTATTTGATGTATCATTAGTAATAATAATTTGTAATAGATTAAAACACTTTTTTTGACACTCTAATATAGATCTTTATTATTATTTTATGTGCGTATATAAAGAATTTACTTAAGATTAAATTACAATTTTACCATTTTTTATTTAAAATTTAGTATAAGTCTTTTATTGATTTATTTATTGCCAGATTATTTTTACTTTCTAATTGACCAATCTAAGAACTCGCCAAAGGTCAAAGAGGACACGTGAGAATTAAAAAACTAGAAAACACTTTGTTACAAGGGAAGCTATTTATTTTATTAACTCAATAATAAAATCTCTCTAATTAACCCAAAATAAAATTCCCTTAATAAAGATGCTCTAAAAAATAATTACTGACCCAAATCTGCAACCCCTATGAGTTTCCACATTTGGTCTAGCCTGATTTAAATATAGTAGTAGTTGGTAGAAGAAGAAATTGTCAACAAAATAAGCGACTTATTTTGGGGTAAAAATCTTTGTTGTTAATTTGAACAAATTTACTTACTGTAAATCCGTATCTTATGCCCCAATTATTGAAGAGAAAAATCAATTTCTTTCCGCTAGAATTACTGAATAGTAAATGTCGAATCCCCCATTTTCTGTAATTGGAAACTGTGACGATACACATACGACCATGCGATCTCCGCCGTTGTATTAATTTCTAGAAGACGTGATGTGCCTTTATTGCTAGTGGCAGTGATGTAGTTATGTGTAATGATACTAAGGGCCGTTTGTCAATAGTACAATTTTCAATGCTTAAAGGAAACTGCAACTGGTAATTCTTGTACAACTGTTGGCTATTCCCTCTTCCAATAAACCAACTCCTGGTTTTAATGCTACAGTCAAAGGTCCCTGACTTTGAATAAGTGTGACGTGGATGGTAAATTGCACTTGTTGTTAGTTAAGTATAATGTAATAGGAATTAGGGGAACATGATTTAATGGGGCTCCGGAAACTGGAACAAAATGGGATGCGATGTGCATGCATAGCGATAAAAAGAAAAGAAGGAGTCATTCATGATGCATGCGCATGGGGTTAGATAGATGGGCATGGATGGCCATGCCAGCTCATCCGAGCGTTTTATTTATTTATTAGCCCCTCGTGGATTTTGACCGCTTAGAAAAAAGAAAAAAGAAAAAAGAAAAAAAGTCTGGAGAGACATTCAGAGTGAGTGAGTGAGAGAGAGAAAAGAGAGGAACAGAGGAGAATGTGAAGAGAAGAAGAAGAAGAAGAAGGAAGAGAAAGCAAAAAGAATCACAAACTGAAGGTAATTTTAGTCTTTATTTTTGGTGATTTCATGTTATGTGTGTTGGTTTGTTTGGACTTTTATTAAGTCGCTTTGAAGAGCCATGAAGAAAAGTGGAAGATGGGTTTTTGTTAATTGTAGTCATAGATTTATAATCTCCTTGTTGTTGTTTCCTTGTATATGTTTCAGTTTGTTGGTAAGATTTGTCTCTTTGGCGAGTGGAAGTGAAGAGAAGAGGTTGTTGTTGGTGATAAGAGGAATAGAGCAATAAGAAGCTGGTTGAGAGGGATTTATGTCGGTTGGTTCTGATCTGATCATCTGTGGAGCTCAAGAGAAGCTCTGGCTTTCTTCCTCTCCTCAGTCTCTGCTTCTTCTTCTGTTGCTCATTTTGGTGTTTTTTTCCCTGTGCATGCATATTTGCTGCTGGCTCGAACAGTGGTTGCAACCAGTTTCGATGCGTTTGAGATCAAAACGGTCAGTCAGTAGATTTTTTTTTTTTTTTTTTTTTTTTTTTTTTTGAGATCTGGGTTTAATAGGTTTTGGTTTTGCAGGACTGGTTCTGGAGTCGAATCTTTTGGGGCTTTTCATATAAAACGCTTTTTGTATCTCTTCTTCTTGTACTTCCGAGGCTATTTAACTTGAGATTGGTTTAACAAGGCAATAGGGGTTTTCTTAGGGTTTTAGAGTTTAGCAAATTTTTGTTTTGCAATCCCTTTTTGGGGATTATTTAGAGAGATTTTGGTCGAGCTGATTCCTGGATTTCAAAGCCCACCAATGAGTCAGGATAAGGTTTACAACCAGGGGAAAAGGAAATCAAACACTTCTTCTTCTGTACAGGATAGCAAAATCAGGAAAATCCGGATCATCTGCTTCGATCCGGATGCAACTGATTCCTCTTCCAGTGAAGATGAAGGAATCGAGGAGAAGAGATTGTTTGGGGGCAAACGATTGGTTCAGGAGATTCGAGTTCCGGTTGCTCCCCCTCCTCCCCAATTGGCTGGGGTTGAGATGGAGACTTATTTTCAAGATACTAGTTATGGGGTGAACAAAACCCCCACTAAGGTGGCCAAGGTGTCTAAGGCACCTTCGGCCAGAGCACAATCTACTGCTCCAAAGGTTGTGAGGAGGTCATCCAAGTACAAAGGTGTTCGACAGAGGAGATGGGGCAAATGGGCTGCGGAGATTCGAGACCCAATCCGTGGGGCTCGAGTTTGGTTGGGCACATTCTCTACTGCAGAAGAGGCAGCAAAGGCTTATGAAGTTGCTGCGAAGAAGATTGAAATTCAATTGGTTTTGAGGGAGGAAACTAATAAGGTGAGGTCTTCATTGTCTGGGACTGGTTCTGTGTCCCATTCGTCTATATCGGAGGACATTGAGAGTCCCTTCTCTCATTCATCTCCCTTGTCCGTGCTCGACACTTCGGCCTCGGCAGCTTTGATCCTTACTGCTTCCACCACCATTAAAGTGGACGACAATTTGAGGAAAACCACTAAGCCCATTGTGGAAGAAGACAGTTCAGTGAATGCTACCATCATGCCTTCTCAAGACATTTCGATGCAGCTAGAAGAGAAGTCTGTGGCAGAGTTATTCAAAGAACAGGTGGAGGAAGACATCGACCTTGGGTTTTATTCATTCCTTCCTAATGATTTTGGGCAGGTTTATGACGACTTCAGTGACTTTGATTTCCCTCTTGCTGGGGTTGATGAGAGCTACAAAATGGAGGATCTTCTCAACTTGGATTTTGATCTTGGTCCTGAAGATCTGAACAATTGGATTGATGACAGTATGAATATTGCATGCCCATAAGTTTTGCAACACTTAGGAGTTGATTATCTAATTTATATAAGCATTTAGTCTATATTATAGAGAGCTTTAAGTTTATTTAGGGGTCAGGATGACAATCTCAAGAGTTGCATTGTTTCTTTGAGATTATGGGTTTTTTTTTTATTCAGAGTTTTATTTGTTTGTTCTTTATACCAAAGAGAGAAAAATGGGTTGTTTTGGTTCAAGTTTCATTGGGTTTTTCTGTGCTATTGGAGCCGTCCCAAGGAGTTCAATCTCTCCATACCATTTGAGTCGTCAAGGAGAGAGAGGACCTGTTTGAAAGTGAAGGAACTCTTTGATTATTCTTTCATTGTCTCTCTTTTTATGTTATCTATTGAATTATCTGTCATTGCTTTAGTTTTGGTTGGGTGGTTCTATCTGTGTTTATTATCCTTATATCTCTACGTCTATTGTTTGAGGTTGTCTTACAAAGTTGAAACACACATTGGATAACTTTAAATTGAAATTGAATTTATTCAATATGGAGCTGCTCATTAGAGTCGAATTTTTTGTTGGACAGTGTTTGAAGAAATTACTGGTTAAGTTCCTAAGAAGCTAATTAAGCTTTATGGGGGCATGTAAAATGTATTTAGAGAATAAACGGTACTTGCAGATAGTGTAAAACCTGATTAATCGTCTGCTATTCAAAGATTATCACACATGCCTTGTATGGGGAAATACCCACTCTTTGTTCAACTCTCTAATGTGTGTCTGCTAAAATAAACTTGAGGGGGGGGGGGGGGGGGGGGGCGGAGATTTTTGGGATTGATCAAATTCATTTCGATCTCAATCTGATTTAGAGTTGGATGGGATCGAGATGGAGATTTTCAATTCCGTCCATCTCGTCCTATCTTGAATTTATTTATTATTATTAATTTTAATCAAAATATTCTTCTAAATTAAAGTTTTTTTATTTATTATTATTAATTTTAATCGAAATATTTTTCTAAATTAAAGTTTAGGATGTGTTGAAATTAAAATGTAAGATGAAATTCTATATGAAATCTAAATCAATTGAATCATTGATTTTAAATGAAATTTAATATTTATTTGCCTTTCAAAAAATGTTTAATATTTATTTACTTAATATATATTATTATTATTTATGATGTAAGTTATATGTATATAAATTTGACATTATTAATGTGTGAGTAATGTGAGATGAAACTCTTTGTTATTTTTTATTAAAGGACTATTTACTACGTGCTCATTTTGTCTCATCCCGTTTCGATTCCGTTTGAGATGGGACGAGGTTAGGATGAGGTTTATCCTGTCCCATCCCAATTTCGAATGAACGAGATGAGATATGGATGAGTTCATCTCGTATCATCCCGTCCTGTGCCCATCCCTACTCGATGTGTAAGTTGGGGGTGGTGCACAAATTGGCAAAAAATTTGCAAAATCCTCTGGGGTTTTCTGTTTTATTTAGCAACACGAATTATGGCATGTGATTCTCTCTGAACCAACCCTGTTTGGAAGGCAGACTGGGAATTGGATGATAAAACTATACTTGTCTATGGTGAAGAAGTTATGATAAAACTATACTTTGTTCATGGTGAAAAAGTCATTTGGCATGATTTTGTTTATCAAGAGTAACCAGGAGTCATGCTAAGATCACATAATAGGTTGATCAAGGGGTTCAATTGAAAGAGAGGAAAACACGACCACCTTGAAGCCATGTTCACTTGGAATCTATGGACATTTGTGAAAAATATAGGGGTGGGCAAAAATCTCTGTTCTGACTGGGGCCGGACATTTGTGAAAAATATAGGGGTGGGCAAAAATTTCGGTTCTGACTGGGGCCGTTATGGTCCCGATCAGTTTCAAACCTGGACTAATTGGTTCATGCCATTTCATACAGTTCTTAGACCGATTAGAACTGGGACGAAATTGGTTCCACAAAAATTTCCCAAACCTTCTCGATATCTATACTGGGCGTACTTCAAGCCTAAGCCCAATTCGAATTGGGCCTACATTGTGAACCTGCTTGACTTGTACTCAAATTGGATCAAATATGATCCAGTTCTCTTGATCACACCGTCGACTTCCTCCCCGATCAGCTTCCATTTTCTCGCTAGAACTGTCAACTAACCACACAACCATCGCAAAACCTCAACACAGACACAACCACAGACCGACCCGCAGGCACCATCTACTTATCTCTTCACAACAGCTAGAACTGACCGCAAGCTAGAAGAGAACAGTCAGAACTGACCGCAAGCCCCAGAGACCGCATGCAGTCTCTGCAACCCTATCGCCACCGTCCAGCCCTACCTCAGACCGCAATCAATCGATCTCCTATGCCACTCACAGTCCCTAGCCGCAGACCCCTCCAGCAACCACAACCAACGACCCCACCTCTTCCTTCCGCACACATAGACCCAGTCGCAACCCTCTTATTCTTTTTTTCACATACACAAATGTGATCTTCCTCACCGTCGCACAACCTCCACCTCTCTCTTCGATCACTGACGTCCAACCTCTCTTAACAACAGATGTTGTCGCACCTCCTTCTCGCCACAACTCTCCCGCAAGCCACCAACAGCCCTTGCCGTACACATCCTCTCGCCACAGCTGTCATCCCCCCTCGCTCGCAACACAACACCACTGCTTCATCTGTGATTTTATTTAGTAATCTCAATCCATCTCTCCATTTCCTCAATTGGCTCTAATTGTGGGATCGATGGAGGCGAACAATTGCTTTGTTGCAAATTATTACCAGTTTATTAAATGAAAAAAATATTCATCCGAGATGGCATGGTTCTGTCTCGGTTCAAACCCGTTCGGGACCATCTGGATCTGCCTCAGAAAAACTTCTATCCTGGACAGTTCTGGTCTCGTGTCACTGAACTGAGATCGGTCCAAGTCCCGGATAGTTCTGGACCATGCTCATCCCTAGAAAAATATATAAGAAAGTTGTTGGTCATTAAGAACTGACAAACATCTCCAAGTAATTTTATAAAATGGCTTCTAACCAATCTAATGGTTAAATAGATGTAAAATACTTTCGTATTGAAAATCGGTAGGTAATGTGGTTGAGTTTTTTTATTTTTTTATTTTTAACTTTCTGAGAGATGAACAGTGAACTCAACTCACCTGGAGCTGTCTGAGAGAGATCCATCCGTCGATGGAGGCAAGAGTCAACTAGGCCTGATCAGTCTAAGCTTGCTGTAGGGAAAGTACTGAATGCCTGAAATAAACACTGGCTGGTTTCAAGTTTGGTAAGTAGTACTACAGCCAGAATGGGGTATGTGATCAATTGCAATATTTGTAACATGAACAAGGTTTCTTTTTAGCCGAGCTTACAAGTGGGACTTGCATCACAACTTAGGGTGTGTTTGGTTGCACACATTCCGTGGGAATATGAATCATATTCTCACTTGGAATAACATTTTGAGTGTTTGTTTGAGATTTTACTGGTGAGCATTGGATGCCATCACGTGCCATAGATTCCCATCAATGATGGGAATCAGACGCCTCACTCATATTGGGAAAACATTTCACGGGTCTCCTTTTCTGCTCTTCATGTTCGTTTTTGCTCTTCCTCTCGAGTTCCTCTTTGATTTGCTCTTCGTCTGCTCTTCGATCTGCTCTTCGTGTGCTCTTCGTTCCTCTTCGATCTACTCTTCGTTCCTCATCGATCTACTCTTCGTTGCTCTCGATCTGTTCGTCGTTGCTCTCACTCGATTTGCTCTTCGTTGCCAAACCAAACCCTAGACTATCTCATTCGATCTGACTCCATCGCCTATCTCACTGATTGGCTCCTCGTTTGTTCTCTCATCTTCTCAACTTCTTCGTTGGCTATCACTGGATCTCCACCTCCAACACAACTTTGCTTCTCATCAAAGGTAAATTATATTTTCTTGTATTCCCGTCTTAGATCTCTTTGCATCCAGTGTTTTGGCAGGGCTTGCATCTATTATGCTCTATTGAAGGCTGGGTTGGCTGGATCTCAAGAAAGCCCTTTGATCTCAGGTATTGGTTGTAGGTGGTTTTGAGGGTAAAATATGAAATGGGTATTTGTTTGTTTGAATAGTTGTTGATTGTTTGTGATTTTCAGATTTGCAAACAAGAGGTGATGATTTGGGGTTTGCTAAATGGTTTGAAGGATTACAAGGCCGATCAGGTTTGTGGGGTTCTTTCATTTTTATCGATAAATTCCTTTGTTTGTCTGTTTTATTTTTCATGGATTGGGGGAAGGAGATTGAGTTATCTAATCATTCCAATAAAAATTTTGAAACTTTTATTGAAAGTGTTTTAAAAAGTTGATTTTGGCTCAGTTGGAGTATTTGGCTCATTCGTGTTTGTTCACGTGTGTGCAAAAATAGTAACTTGACTTACTTGAAAAAGTCTCATAGGAACTTTGGACCAGCAAAGTTGTGAAAGCAACAAGCTTTTGCTACTTGCTACTGAATAACATTGATGTAGGTAGAAATGTACAAGGAATATGTTGGTTACTACTATGCCATATAGTTTGAGCATCGTTTAGTTTCTCCTGATGAGTGGGTGATTTTATCTTGTGACATGTTATACAACCTATAAAGAGATTAGACTAACAAGAAATACAGTTTAAAGAGATGTCCATGATACAAGACTTCCATCACTTTTTGAATTCCCTAAAAGATTGTCTAGAGATGAGAGGGACTACATTTTATTTTAAGAAAAAATGAATCTGATACATTGTGACTTTTGAAACCGTCATTATGTGGGAAGGTTTTTTAGTAGTATTAAGCACATGATGTGGTTCTGTTTCTACTATGTTTGTGCAGTTTTAAGCTTTAATACATGTTTTCAACAATGATATAGTGTAGAAAATGGGTTTTCTATTTCTCTATTCAATTTCATCTAATTTGATGAGTGGTGTTTTGTTTGAGCTAGTTGTTGTTTTGGTTTTGAACACTAGGTTATAAATGGAAACTTCATTTTGGTTTGACTCCAGTGGGTGGCTGGTGTATGCACTTCCTCATACCAGTTGAGCCATTGTGGATGGTATTGCTGCCTGCATATGCATTGCTTGTACTGTACAAGTTCTTTTACTGTGTCTGCAAATCAACAATCAGAAACATTGAGAATAAGATTCCATATAAGCCTGAACTGAGGTAGTGGTATATTTTACTGTCCATTTACAAGGTGTGGGTATTCAGTGTTTGTGACATCATACATCAAAGTAGAGCTGAATTTGTTATCTTGGTCAATCATACTCTATATTTTTTATCCGATATTCTTGTAGTTTTTGATAATGTGTAGACTATCAATTTAGTTTTTGAAGTGTTGCTGCATTTTACTGAAGAATATGTTTCTAACAAATCCAAATTGTGCACAATGTACAATCCCTCTTAACTGTCACCTTGAAATTTGATTGAATTTGTTAAATTACATGGCATTGCCATCTTTACCTTCTCATAAGCAAAGAGCAAGAGTAGGTTTTCTAGGCATATATACACATCTGTCATCCAGTGATCTGCAAATGCATATGGTTAGATCATTGAATTTGCAAAACTCATGCAGTTATGTTGACTTTTTCTCATTTTTCTGTGTAGCAAAATGCAAAAGGCAAGGAAGGTATGAAGATGTTCTTTGTTTGCTGCAATCCTAATTGCTATTACCGTTGGAGGGACTGATGTCTGAAACGCTCGCTAGATAAGATACTTGAATGACAGTAAACCTAGGACTGCGGTTGTGCAGATGTATGGAAATAGATGTACTTCTTCTAAAGTCAGACAATGTTTCTAGCATGGATGTTTTGGCGGAATGGATAATTTTTTCTTGCTTGTATCATTGAAGTGCACTGATTCTATTATCTTTTTAACACAACTGGAAAATGGTACTGACATTAGTGGATCTGGATTGTGTGTGTAACAACCATCATTGTGTCATAATCATGTCAACCTGTTAAATCAACATGAGGAATGTATGTGCAACAATTCTAAATTTATTGAGAATGCTAGCTTTCTAATCTTTATTGAAACTTTTTCCTAGCTATTTTTATTTTGTTGATTGTTCTAATCTTTTTATTAAATTAGATTGCTTTCTCAATTGTATTTCTTAACAGTATTTAGGTACACAAGGAAGCAAAGAAAGTTCGTGGCAAAATCTTTCCATACTATGGCGACCTTGCAAACTTATCCAATGTCAAATTTTGAAAATCATGAGGAAGTTCAATGGGAACGTAGAGCTTGGTACTTTCTTTTTAGGATTGACCGAAGAAACAAGGGAGGGTTGGGTTCTTGCAGAGTTAGAGGAGAATTAGTTTGGAGCAAAAATAATTGGCTTATTTGTCTTTAACCTTTTTTATGTGTTTTGATTAGTAATCAAGGAGTTAGAATGTTTGGATTTTGTTTAATTGGTGTTTGGGAGTATGTGGTTTAGTAATTAGTCTTTGTCTTTAACCTTTTTATTGTTTAATTGACAACAGAAGTCTAACTTGTTATGTTTATGCAGTAAACATGCTTTCATTTTGAAAATTTTAGTCAAAATATATATTGCTAAATTTTTTTTATTAGAATTCTGAATACTAGTATTGAACATTGATTTCTCATTGAAAGATTTAAGCAAATGTCGGGTTTAAAATTATACTGATGTTTTGCAAGAAGCAAAATCAAAACCATATTCTAGTTTATATATAAAAGTAGAATTGTGGGATCTTCATAATTAAAAAAAAAATTCCCATGATTAGTTTTGGGCAACCAAACACTCACAATAGGAATTAGAATCCAATTCTCATGGGCAACCAAACATCAAAGTTGGTCAAGTCCATGGCATGAGATGCCATGCCATGACATGAGATGCTATGAAATTGGATTTCAATTTCCACCTTAAGATTCCATGCAACCAAACACACCCTTAGAGGAGTATCTGGTCACTTGCAAGTCAAACTTGTTGCTATACACAGGGTTGTCGGGTTGGGGCATGGAATATGTTACAAAGAAAAGCTTCAAATTACTTGAAATAAGAACAATAATTGAGTTCTGGAAATGATGCAAAGAATCATAACATAATTAGTCCGATTTGTGTCTTATTTCATGAATTTCTTGTTTTGTCATCCAATAAATCTTTTCGCTATCTGCATATTCCTTTTAAACAAACTGTTTGTCATTTTCACTAGAGTTTCTTTCCAACAATATATTTTTTTAGTGTTTTGGTCATATTTTTGCAGTTAAATAAATGGTTTATTTTGTTGAGTCAGCATGCACGATTAGTTGCGCATTGTATGCTGAGTTTCAACTTCAGGATTTTTCTCGTCAATTCCCAAATATGTGAAATGGTGAAACATGCATGCTCTATTATCCATCTTTCATTCCTTGAGTGTCAGTTAACAAACACTCCTTTCTAGCAACATGGAAAACGTCCTTGTGTCTGACTTGGCTTGTTACCAAGTGCCTTTTTCTCCAAATTTATTTTTAGAATACACCAGAGTAGATTTTTCAATCACTTGTTCCTTTGAACCAATTATGAGGGAACTCTATTTTCGCTAACGTCCTTAAGGTTCGCTCCGAGGGAACTCTATTTTCGCCAATGTGTGTCCATGTCCATAATTGGCTAATTATTTAAAAACAAAACTTTATGGATCTCCAACTCAGATGCCACTCCTAACAACAATTAGCAGCAAATGTCAACTAATCCCCTTTCAAGAAAATTAACATTCTTGGGTAATTCTCTCCAACATCTGTACAAATGTATACATTTTCAGATCACTAGGAAGAAATCCAATAAACCTATAAGCTCAAACTTAAAAAATAAACAATTGACTAAACTATAAGCTCATACTTAATAAATAAACAATTGACTAAAACCCTACGAATAATTCAATTGCTAACTAATTTGATCAAAACAGGATTCAACATGCCTACACTCTGTCATGGGTTCAGACGGGAAACCAAGAATGTAATCACTCCTAGGTGTGTTAATTGGTTCATATAAACCGACTGAATTAATCAAGCTGAACTGAATCGAGCAGAAAAAAAATCGAAACTGAAACAAAATTGCCAAAACCAAATCGAACTGAGTTACTTCAGTTCGGTTTCGGTTTGAGTTTGAGTTTTTTTTTTTCAGATCTAAATAAATTGAACCGAACAAAATCAATTTTTTATCTGTTTTTTAACTCCCAGCCTCACCCACAAACAACTCAATTCCCACCCCAATTCCTAACCCTCACCCATCCCAATTTAATTCTCAAATTCCAACCCCCACCAACTCAATTTCCAACCCACCCAGCCACCCCCATTTAATTCCCACATACCCCATTTAGTTTAGCTAAGGTGAATATGTAGAGATTGGATCCAGCTAGAGAAGTAGAGAGGTCCACCATGGATATCATAGATATAGGTGAGTCTGGTGTGTTAAGATCCATTATTGATAATCTTGTAAATGAGCTTTGTTTCGAGACTTTCTTCGGCTATGTTGTTGAAAGGAGTTTCTATTGTTTTGTAACAATTGGATCCAAATGATCTCCATGTAATCTTGGTGTAGAGTTGTCATATATATATATATATGTCAAAAACCTCCCAACATCGCTAGAGTTCCTTTTCGCCGAAGAAGTCACCGCGCAGCGCCGCACATGGTCAGAGAATATCAACTACTACAAAGGTAGCGAGTACCTCTCCAGCGCAATCCTCGGCGCCGCCAAGGGTTCCGTAAAGGGATCAAATCGGCTAAGAAAGGTGACTCTTTGAAGCTCATGCTAAATCAGGTCTTAAATTCCAGCGGCCAGGCTGGGCGAGGGTTCAGAAATTCGTTGGGCAGCGTGTGTCTAAACCTATTTTTATTTTTGTTCGACTAATTCTTTGCATTAGCACTATTAGGAGTTTTGTCGAATTGTATGGTCATCCGAGCTTATTTAATCAGAATGCAATATAATTTCTTTTATCATAATAAAAACACTGGTATAATCTTGTTTTTTTTTGAATAATATAATCTTGTTAAGGTTTAAATTTTATTTGAAATCTATGTGTGAAAAGCTTTTATCTTTGTGTTTAGGTCAAGCTGTATAGTAATGGCAACACATAATTGTTTAGTAAGAAGAAGAAAGAGGATGGAAAAAATTAGAAAATAAAAAGGAAAAACTGAAACAAACCAAACCGAAACCTAACTGAATTTGTCGGTGCGGTTCGGTTACGGGTTTCTGTTTAAAAAATCAAAAGATCGAATCCCAAATTCGGTTTGGTTCGGTTTTGATCCAATTTCAAACTGATTGAACCGATTCACTCCTTCAAGTTGCTGTCATCTACAAAAGCCAGTTCAAAAACCAATGCTAGATGATCGCTTTCCCACTTTTGAAACAAAGATGACACAACTCCAGTTGAAATGAGGAAGTTCTTGAATTTTAGGTATAACAAAAAGAAAAAGCTAACCATATGACATTAGCATAAACGACCCTCTAAGGAAGGTTTTCTTTCATGATGTCCCAGGATAAGGAGTAATTTATCAGACATGCACCCCCTTTTTTTTCTCTATGTATAGAGGGGGGGGGGGGGGGGGGGGGGGGGGGGGGGTAAAGCTGAGGATGCTATTACCAAACTAAATAGAGTTAGCTTCATGATGACATGAAATTACCAAAGGGTGAGCATTCAGAAAAAGCTTTGGCATATCATGGGAGATCGGATACATTTCCAAGCAAGAATGATGTTTTTTTTTTAATTTTTAATTTTTAATTTATTTTTAATCCATAGGCATAATATATAAATAAACTTAAGTGCAGTTACAAATTTGTCGTCCTGCGACTGAGGCCAAGTTATAAGCCTCCAAATTGAGTTCTCTATTAATATATCTACAATGCCATGATGGAAACATAATGAACAAACGTTTACTATCGTTAATAAGTGAACGTCAAACCCATTCCATAGCAAAAGTGGGTTGAGAAGCATCATCATGGAGAAGCTTGATAAGATTCGCCGAATCACCAACTAGGAAACCTGTCCTCCATTGCTATGCCTAAATGAGAATGAGTGTTGCGTTTGCCACATATCATTCTGCCATAGTGTTATCAAGGATTGTACCCACTATCGGGCATGCTATCGTGGCAAGGACTTGTCCATGCAAGTCATCCTCATAAACTCCGAACGCTCCTTGTTTGGAGGTGTTGAAAAAGCAAGCATCAAAACTGACGAAAATAGTATCCGAGTCCAAAACAAAGGGGATTGGCCTGGGCTGATTAGATCTGAGATTGATTATGTGGTGTCTAGCTGCCTGGAGTTGGGCTTGGATTATGTGCATGCGGAAGGTCTTAGTTTCAAGGTGGGATGCTAGCAGGGTCTCTAGGTGAGATGTTGAGGTGTGAGTGGCAGCCCGAGAGTCCATTTTGGTTGTTTCAAGGATTTGGGGAACTAAAAGGATGCTAATGGCAGGTGCTGGCTAATAGAATCTTGGTTTGGTGAAAATTACTGGTAGTAAACCACTGTTTGTGCAAGAAAATCCAGGTTTGGTGGAAAAGGGAAGGATTAATTGAGTGCAGATTTTGGTTTTGTTGAAAATAGTCGTGTTGCGGATTTGTCAGATAGTGAGGAGAACAACCGAAAATTGAGATAATATCTCATCTTTATCCTTAGGGCAGGCTTTGGTTGTGCCTCTCATGAATTTAAAGAATCCAAAAATGGAGGGAGGATTGAGGTTGGTATTAAGCCAATCAATGGGAAGAAATGAGAGGAGCCAGAATCGATTGGTGACCGAACAAAGAAAAAAGAGGTAAGTGACATCCTCCGTGGGTTCTGGCAAAAGATGCAACAGTCATCGATAGGCGTGTGAAGCCTGGCCAGGTTAGACATGGTAGGAAGAATGTCTTGACTGATCTTCCAAAGAAAGAAGAGGGCATTGGTGCACGCCTTAATTTTCCAAAGTTCCCTGAATTGTTTATCATGAGAATGTCTAATCATCATGCAAAAAGGGAAACTTTTCATATGGTCAGAGGTGAAAGCCCATGTAGCACTTTTGACGAAGAAGAAACCATGTTTATCAAATAACCATATGAGTTTGTCCGAACTTTCAGACGGTTTAATAGTGATGTCCAGGATATCTGTAGCTACTGGAGAAAGAAAAGTGGACATAATTAGATTTGTGTTCCAATGAGTTGGATGGTTAGAGGAATGAATCTAGATATCGTGGATGGTAGCTAGACCAGAAGCATTAGGAAGATACGATAGATAGTCAACAAAGATAATTCCTGACTTAACCCAACAATCCTTCCAAAGGTCAAGGCTCTCACCTGAAAGAACATGCCAAATGAGATGGCATCTAATCTTAGGAAAAACTATGAGATTGAAGCATTAGGAAGATACGATAGATAGTCAACAAAGATAATTCCTGACTTAACCCAACAATCCTTCCAAAAGTCAAGGCTCTCACCTGAAAGAACATGCCAAATGAGATGGCGTCTAATCTTAGGAAAAACTGTGAGATTGCCTCACCAAGCAAATGAGACAATTGAAGGGGGTTTAAATAATTGAAAGATGCTCTTTTTATCGAATTAAAGAGTTGTGATTGAGATGTAGTTCCAAGGTTCCAACTAAAAGAAAAGTGAGTGCCAATAAAGTGATATTTGGGCATCATTGAATATTTTCACAACTCCATATGCATCAACTTGAGATTAATGGTTTGAGAATTTCAAGATACACAATGTCTTAGAACATATTGGCTTGTACAAGAGAAATGTTTAAATAAAACAAACAATTTCTTGTAACATATATGCAACTAAAAGTAAGACAAGAAGATTTTAATTTCACACTTTATCACTCTTCTGGGTTATATCCTTAACGATGATTAATTGAAACTGTTAGTACTCATTAATAGATGCACAATATCACAACTGCTCCGTAGAATGATTCTGTGTAGCAATTATCATTATACCTCGTTTAAATACAAGTTTTGCATTTATAATGTATGGAAGGCGCAGCAGCACCGTGTCTTTGTTATCTTGAAGTTTAGAGATGTTATCCAATATAAATCCAGTGAAGAGATGCAAGAACTAGAGATTTTCAAATGAATCAATGGGGATTGGAGGGGTGAGGGAAATAAATAAACGCAAGGATTTTGGAGATTCAACTGTCGAAAGCTATCATTGGCAAAAATGTAGTGATGAAATGAGGTGAAATGAAAATGATAATAAGATTCCAAGAACCGCAAAGTAATGTGTGCTAGTCAAATATGATGAGAACTAGGAGATTCTGGCCATTCTTTCTGAAGAATAAATCAAGAAAACCATCTTTGCATTTGGGAGCCATAAAGCCCCGGGCCTTGATGGTTTTCATGATTTTTTCTTCCAATTTTACTGGGATATTGTTAAAGATGATGTGATAGAAGTTTTCCATAACTTTTTTTTATATCTAATGTGATGGATCCCAAGTTAAATGAAATTTTTATTGCTCTGATCCCCAAAGTTGGCAATCCAATCTCTCCTGATAAATTCCGACCCATTGGTTTTTGAAATGTTATCTACAAGGTTATTTCCAAAATTCTTGCAAATTGTTTTAAACTCTTGTTAGATAACATTATTTTCCCTAATCAATGAGCCTTCCTTGGAGGGCGATCCATAGCCGATAATGTCAGTCTGGCCCTTGAAACCTTTTTTAGATGAAAAACTTTCGAAAGAAAAAAAAGTGGTTGGATGGCTATCAAGATTGACATGGCTAAGGCCTATGATAGAGTGAAATGGAAATTCTTACTTCAATTGCTTGAGAAACTTGGTTTTTCTATTGGTTGGATTCAGATGATTTCTCATTGCATCTCCACGACTTCTCTCCAGGTTCTCCTTAATGGATCCCCACTCCCTCCCATCTTCCCCACGAGAAGCCTCAGACAGGGCGACCCTCTTTATCCCTACCTGTTCATCTTGTTTGCTTAAGCGCTTTCTCGTCTTCTCGAAAGGGCGGAGTCTGTCAATACCATCAAAGACATTAAGATCAGGCGTCACGCGCCTGCTATTAGTCATCTTTTATATGCTGATGATCTTATGATATTTTGTCGCGCTTCCCTTGCAGAAGCGCACGCGGTCAAAGATATCCTTCGGGTGCACTGTCTTGCCTCGGGCCAAGGTGTTAATTTTGATAAATCATCTGTCTACTATAGTTCAAATGTTCACCAACACCATGCTAAGATGATTAACAAAATTCTTAGATCCAAATTATACAACCCTAAGGATAAATATATTGGATCCCCTCTCCTTCTTTCTAAACATAAAAGTAAAGACTTTCAATTTCTTGTGGATAAAGTTAATGAAAAGCCTTTGCGCTTGGAAGTCCAAAGTTCTTTCTCAAACCGGAAGAACATTCATGATTAAAGCTGTGCTCAACTCCATCCCGATTTACACCATGCAAACCTTTCTTCTCCCTACTTTTGTCTCCACAAATCTCGATAACTTAGCTAGGAATTTTTGGTGGAATGGCACTATAGAGAGTAAATCCAAACATTCGTGCACTTGGAAACATATTTCCTAACCCTCGCCTTTTGGGTGGACTCAATATTCGTAGTTCTAGGAACAAGAATTTGGCCCTTCTAGCTAAGAGCCTGTGGCAACTCTTATCTTCCCCAACCAATGCTAGGACTCAGCTTTTGAAAGCTCTTTACTTTCGCAATCTTAGCCTTGCTCAGATTACCAAGGCTCCTGCAATTGCGTCTTTTGCCTGGAGGGGTAACATTTCCTCACTGAAATTGATGACTCCGCATTTACTTTAGCAAATCCATTCAGGATCTTCCATCGATCTTTGGTGAGATTGCTTGGTTAAACCGGGTCTCATCCTCTCAGAGTGTGTTCTTGACTCTTTCCCTAATGAACTCCCGTCGAACCTCTATGACCTTTGGCTCATAGATCACAAGTCTAAACCTCGTTGGAACTATACTCTCCCCCATTCCCTTTTCCCAGGCCCAGTGGCCATGGACATCTCTCAGATTACCATTCGCTACTCTGAGTCTCCGAACACGCTTATTTGGCTTCCTAACAAGCTTGGGATTTTCCCGGTCAAAAGTGCAGTCAAGACCTTCTCCAGGCCATCTTCTATTGACTTTACCTCTCCCTCAAGCCCTCATTTCATCACTTTTGAACACAAGATTCTTAGTGATATTTGGAGGATAAAGGGCCCTCTTAGTGTTGTTTTTCTTTTCTGGAAGATTTCAAAGAATCTTCTTCCTACTAGAGCCAACTTGGTGAGATTACATACCCCAATCGCTGATATTTTCCCTTTTTGTGGAAACCATTATGAGGATGTCGTCCATCTTTTCTTTCTATGCCCGATTGTTCATCATCTCTAGCGCTCTTCGATGACACCCATAGACTGGCAAGCTGACACTTTCACACAGTCAAGCATCCACTATTTTTTCAATTTTATGTGGAAATCAGCTAAAGCACACCCGAGAGCAAAATAAGCAATGCTTTCACAATCTTTCCTCAGTGTTATTTGGTGCACTAGGAACAATTACGTTTTCAACAAAAACAGTTTTTGCCCAACCAAATTCGTTGCATTGCTGCAACAGACCTGGAAAGCTTGGCATCTCACTTGGTATTCTACTCCACTCACCCCATCCTCATAACCCACTACTATCCATAAAGTGTTAGAACATACAATCACAGAAACTTGTTCTTCCCACCCTCAGACTACACCTGACACTACTTGTCTACAGTTCGGACCCCTCACCAAAACTGCTCATTCCTTTTGTGGTGATCATCAAAGCCTAAATCTTTTGTGCCACTAACCATACCCTTTATCTTAATAATGGCTCCCCTCATCTTCTCCACACCCCTCTTCATCGAGACACCATTATTGTTACTTTTGATGTGAGCTTCTTGGCTATTTCTAAATAGGGAGCGATTTAAATTCATGCGGTCAATTTACGAGGCGAGGTGGTAGCCACAGTTGCCAAACCTATTCCTGGAATAGTGTTGGACATCACCTTGGCTGAAGCATATGTAGCAAAGGCAACTTTACTTCTTATCCAGGCAAAAGGGTGGAATACAAAACTTCTCTTAGGCGATTCAGGGACTTTGATTTCCAATTTGCACGACCCTACAACACCAATCCGATGGGTTTGGCATCCTATTTTTAGCAATATCAGACTTTTGCTCTCTTTTCAATCATGTTGGTATTGTAAGTTTATTGACAAATCTCTTAATTCTCATGCTCACACTTTAGCGAGCAATGCAAGACTGAAGTACTGTAATAGTTCTAGTTTTTAAGTAATGATTATGCTACTTTAACAAAAAAAATAGTCTCAAAAAGTTTACCGGGCATTTATTTCTCCTAATAAAGAGCCTCATATAGCTCGGGTAAAGCACCTACTTGGTCATTCCTGTCACACAAGTAATATATAACACTTTCCATGTCGTTACATATTTGGAAAGTTATAAAGTCAAATTACCTCACTTGGTAGCCCTCCCGTTTGTCTCAGAATATCAATTGGAAAGGTTTCAACAGCTCCAACTGGCTGAAACTCCTTAGAATGCCTGCATGAACCAGAAAGAGAGAAATAACATATAAATACAGCCAATGGCATGACAGCTCAACGGTTAGAGCTTGGCGGATGGTACCACTAGGTCATGGCTTCAAACCCAGCTTGCGACATCTTTAGTGGGTTCTGGGATCCTATAAAGACCCTGCTTGCCTTTCAAAAAAAAAAAAACATATAAATACAACAACCTAGCAGTGTGAATATTATAATTTGATCACCATATACAGTCAACAGTTCCCATAAACTTTTAATGGTAGGTTGTACCCAAGGGTTCCCCATATCTATCTCTAGTGCTACAGCTTCCCTGTTCATCAATAAACAATTTCTGACGAATAAAACAGGATAGGAAGCAAGGTTTTTAAACACAGAGGAGATGCGAATCATTTTTCTGAAAACACACGAAGGCATAAGTTTCAAAGCGTGAGGCGTTAGCCTCATGAAAATGTGTATTTAGAATATAACAAAAGTAAGAATGCAATTCATAACTAAAAAAAGGTAATTCGTAATTTCATATCCAAATAAATAATTGCAAATAAATCAAATGTCAAACTTGCAAGTGCCATACTTCCATCATCAAATTTAAGTCAAGTAGCCAAATAATAACTAGAATACACATTGAGAGCTCAAATTGCAAACGAATAACATCATCGTGTATTCATGGCTAAAAGATTATAATAGAAAGCTAGACATGTAATCAACTTGAAGAAGAGCATAACTATCAACTTTGGAAAAGAGAAGGTGTTGAAATATTGGTTTGAATTTCAAAAACAAAGGGAAATGGTTTCTTAACTTTCATATCCCTCTCTATATTGTTTAGTTCCATATCCTCTATGTAACTCACTTTGGAGGAGTTAATAAGGATAGTGTTTGGACTTGGGTTTGGACCCCAAGGGGTACTCACTTTAGTGAAGGAGGGAGGATATAGACCAATGTTGGTCCACTCCACACGCGCGCGCCGTCGTCAGGCCGAGTCGGGTCGGATTGAAATGAAACAATAAAATATCTTTCTTTATTTTCTTCAGAGAACAAGACTGAGTCAAATGAAACCCAGTTTCTCTCGCCTTTTAAGGCACGTTTTCTCTCAAACATATTTTTTATCAGCCTATAAATACTTGCCCTCTCTTAGTTAAAAATATATATATCGAAAACATTCATTTTCATTTTCATTTTCATTTTCATTTTCATTTTCATTTTCATTTTCATTTTCATTTTCATTTTCATTTTCATTTTCATTTTCATTTTCATTTTCATTTTCATTTTCATTTTTCATTTTCATTTTCATTTTCATTTTCATTTTTAGAGAGCTTTAGTTTTGTAAACAGTCTATTTCAGATAGTTTTCTAGAACTCTATTTTATAAAAACAGAGTTCCAGTTGTTTTGTATTTTCGTATTTACTCATTGTTTTTCGTGATTCCGAGCAAAAGAAATAAGGTGAATAGATTTCCGTTATTCAACAGTGCATGTGACTGAACGAGACAGATAAATAATTTTGGGTTGTTTTATCCTAGGGACGACGAGGCTATAAGATTGCTTGCACAATCTTGGGCAGAGCCGCGAAACGTCTTAAAGAGAGCGACCTAGTCCACGACTCAACCCAAGAAAATTTTGGTAACTTCGTTCCTATTTTAATTTGAAGCAATTGTATTTCCTACAATTTTAAGATGTTATATATTTGCCATGTCTACTACTACTGAACTTGCTGCTAAGGACCTAAACAAGCCCTTTCATTTTGAGGGTCAATACTTTAAGAGATAGAGACAAAAAATGTTGTTTTTCTTAACTACCCAAAAAGTTGCTTATATCTGTAATGCCGAGAAACTCGAATTGCTTGCTAAACCTAATGAAACCTGAACTAAGGAACTAGATTGCTAGATTGAAAATGATTTTTTGTGTAAGAATTTTATTCTGAATGGTTTGTCTGATGAATTGTATGATTATTACTGTTCTGAAAAAATTGCTAAGGATATTTGGGAAGCTCTTAGGAAGAAATATGACACTTAGGAGGCTGGCACAAAGAAATATACCGTCAATCGCTATCTGAAATACCAAATGACTGATGACAAATCTGTGAAAACCCAATCTCACGAGCTACAAAAGATTGCTCATGAAATCATATATGAAGGCATGACTTTAGATGAGCAATTTCAAATAGCTATTGTGATAGATAAACTGCCCCCTAGCTGGAAAGACTTTAAGAATGCACTTAGGCATAAAACCAAAGAGTTCTCTTTGGAAAGTCTGATTACTCAACTTTGGATTGAGGAGGAAGCTCAGAAAGATGAAATTCTGATTATTTCTAACCATAAGATATCCACCCCTGTGGCTCTGAAACCCGGTGGAAAGACTATGAAAAACCAGAGTCACAATAAAAACAGAAACAATCAGAACCGGAACAACCAGAACCACAACCAATAGAATCAGAATCCTCCGCGAAATCAGAATGGACAAAAACACCCCTCAAGAAATGGAATAATACAGTTCCTATGTTATACCTATAACAGGCCAGGGCATATGGCCAGGAACTGCTGGAATGGGTCTCGTCCTGTTCCGCAGGCGAACCTAACCGAATACCAACTTATATCCATGGTCTCTGAGATCAACTTTGTTGGTGTATCCGAGGGATGGTGGGTAGACACTAGTACTTCTCGACATGTCTGTTATGATCGAGAAATGTTCAAGGTCCAATTCTGAAGCCGAGGACAAGAAAGTGTTATTGGGTGATTCCCACTCCACTATCGTTGCTGGAACTAACAAAGTAGAATTGAAGTTTTCCTCTAGAAAGACCGTCATCTTGAAGGATATCCTGCATACCCCGAAAATGAGGAAGAATTTAATTTCTGCTTACCTTCTGAACAAGGCTGGGTTTACTCAAATAATAGGGGCTGATTTGTATACCATCACTAAGAACAATGTATTTGTGGGGAAGGGGTATGCTACTGATGGTATGTTTAAATTGAATGTTGATGCTAATAAAATTTCTAATTCTGCTTACATGTTGTGTTCTTTTAATACTTGGCATGCTAGATTATGTCATGTTAATAAGCGAATAATTAAAAACATGAGTAACTTAGGACTAATTTCAAAATTTTCCTTAAAAGACTTTGAAAAATGCAACTATTGTAACCAGGCTAAGATAACCAAAACACCACATAAATCTGTTGTTAGAGAATCTGAACCTTTAGATTTACATTCAGATATATGTGAACTTGATAGTGTTTTGACTAGAAATGGAAAACGTTATTTTATTACGTTTATTAATAATTGCTTCGATTATACATTCGTCTATCTAATGAAAAATAAGAGTGAAGCATTTGACATGTTCAAAATATTTTTAACGGAAGTTGAAAATCTATTTAATAGAAAGATAAAGAGGTTTAGAAGTGATAGAGGCACTGAATATGACATCAGTAATTTCATAGAGTTTTATAATTCTCATGGAATTATTTATGAAAAAACTGCACCGTAATCTCCTGAGATGAATGGAAAAGCTGAAAGGAAAAATAGAACTCTTACTGAATCAATAGTTGTCATTCTACTTAATTCCGGTGCTGCATCACACTGGTGGGGAGAGATTATTTTGACAGTCTGTTATGTGCTAAATAAAGTCCCTAAATCGAAAAATAAAACTTCTCCTTGTGAGATTTTGAAAAATAGACAACCAAACTTGTCATACTTCAAAACTTGGGGTTGTTTAGCCTATGTTAGAATTCCTGATCCAAAAAGGAACAAGATTGCCAGTAGGGCATATGAGTGTGTATTCATAGGCTATGCCGTTAACAACAAAACCTATAGATTCTATAACCTAAGTGATCACGTTATCATAGAATCGAACGATGTTGATTTTTATGAACATAGATTTCCTTTTATTTCGAGAAATAGTGGGGGTACATCCTTTACTAACGTGCCAATGATTAGGATGAATGAAAACGATAAAGCAACAAAATCTGAGCCTAGGAAAAGTAAACGAAACCGAACCTCTAAAAATTATGGCCCTGACTTCTATGCCTTTACAGTAGAGGAGGATCCCCTAAACTTCCAAGAAGCCTTGTCTTCTATAGATGCCAACTTTTGGGAAAAAAGCTATTGATGATGAAATGGACTCTCTTGAGTCTAATATAACTTGACATTTAATTGACTTGCCACCAGGTTGCAAGACAATATGTTGTAAGTGGGTATTTAAGAAGAAATTGAAACCCGATGGAAATGTTGAAAAGTTTAAGGCTCGTCTTGTAGCCAAAGGGTTTAGACAGAGAGAAAATGTTGACTTCTTTGACACATATTCTCCTGTTACTAGGATTACATTTATTCAAGTGCTAATATCTCTTGCTGCAATACACGATCAAGTATTACACCAAATGGATGTTAAGACTAATTACCTTAATGGTGACCTAGAAAAAGAAATTTATATGGACCAACCTGAAGGTTTTGTAATTCCAGGGCAAGAAAATAAAGTTTGCAAACTAGATAAATCACTTTACGGTTTGAAACAAGCTCCAAACCAATTGCATGAAAAATTTGATAATTTTATTATCTCACATGACTTTAAAATGAACGAAAGTGACAAATGCATTTATATGTGGATGATTTGCTTATATTTGGTTCTAATATTCATGTCGTTAATGATGTGAAATCTTTATTGCGTGCGAACTTTGATATGAAAGACCTTGGAGATGCGAGTGTAATCCTTGGTATTAAGATTACTAGGTCTAAAAAGGGAATTTCTTTGGATCAATCACATTATTGAGAAGATCCTAAAAAAATATAATTACTCTGATTGTAAATTTGCATGTACTCCTAATGATCCTAGTGTAAAGTTGTTCAAGAATACCGGTAATGGTGTTAGACAACCTGAGTATGCGAGCATCATTGGTAGCCTACGATATGCTACTGATTGCACTAGGCCCGACATAGCTTACGCTATGGTACTACTATGCAGATTTACCAGTAGACCTAGTATAAAACATTGACATGGTATTGAAAGGGTCATGAGGTACCTAAAGAGGGCTAAGAACTTTGGATTGCACTATCAGAAGTTTCCCGCTGTCCTTGAAGGATATAGCGATGCTGATTTTAACACCCTCTCATATGACTCCAAAGCCACCAAAGGCTATATTTTTAGTATTGCTGGTGGAGCTGTTTCTTGGAAATCAAAGAAACAAACTATTCTAGCACAGTCCACGATGGAGTCAAAGATGATAGCACTAGCTACGACTAGTGAGGAAGCAGGTTGGTTAAGAAACCTGCTAGCAGAGATCCCTTTATGGGAAAAACCGATACTAGCTGTCTTGATCCATTGTGATAGTATCACGGCTATTGCAAAGATACATAACCGTTATTATAATGGCAAGAGACGAAAAATACGTCGTAAGTACAGTACGGTTAGAGAGTTTCTATCTACTAGAGCCTGTTAGAGTGGATCATGTACGAACTGATGAGAACTTGGCTGATCTTTTGACGAAAGAATTAGCTAGAGAGAAGGTTTTCAAAACCTTGAAAGGAATGAGACTTATGCCCTTAGATTGATGAGTTGTTTATGATGGTAACCCGACCTATAGATTGGAGATCCCAAGAAATAGGTTCAATGGGTAATAACAAGTCGTGAATGATATGAAGTGAATCATGTTGACTTTATAGTAATTCCATTCCTAGATTGAAACATGAGTTCCTGAAGAGATAATAGGATGAGTTAAAACTCTTAATGAGATCTATACTCTATGTGGAGTGAAGTACCTAACTACAGGAGTACTCTTGATAGACTCACCTAAGTGATTGTGAAAGTATGGCCGCTTCCTAAGGAATTTGTGGCAAAATTCCTAGAGCCTTCACTACACTGGGATATACGTGTATGGCCTTAAAACACAGGATTTTTAGACTTCACCCTGGTAAGGTTGTGCGTGTAATGTTGTTAGAGATAGAGTTCAAAACTACGAGTTACTCTAGTATAAACTAAATCATGAACATTACGCAAGAGTTCAAGTTGAAAGACATTTTTGTTTATGCACAATCTTATATTTTATAGATTGCTCGATGAAGAAATGTTTTTTTAAAAATTCAAGTGGGAGATTGTTGAAATATTGGTTTGAATTTCAAAAACAAAGGGAAATGGTTTCTTAACTTTCATATCTCTCTCTATATTGTTTAGTCTCATATTCTCTATGTAACTTACTTACTTTGGAGGAGTTAATAAGGATAGTGTTTGAACTTGGGTTTGGACCCCAAGGGGTACCCACTTTAGTGAAGGAGGGAGGAGATAGACCAATGTTGGTCCACTCCACACGCACGCACGCACGCACACACGCGTCGCAGCCGCCGTCCGACCGGTTGAGCCGAGTCGGATTGAGATGAAACCTATTCTTTTTGCTGAAATTTTATTTGAAAAAATAAAATATCTTTCTTTATTTGCTTCAGAGAACAAGACCGAGTCAGAGGAAACCCAGTCAGAGGAGACCCAGTCTTCTCTCCACACATTTCTCCGTGATTTTTTTTAAAGTACGTTTTCTCAACAGATTTTTATCAGCCTATAAATACTTGCTCTCTCTCAGTTAAAAAATATATATCGAAAGCATTCATTTTCAATTTCAGAGAGCTTTAGTTTTGTAAACAGTCTATTTCAGAGAGTTTTCCAGAACTCTGTTTTATCAAAACAGAGTTCCAGTTGTTTTGTATTTTCGTATTTACTCATTGTTTTTCGTGATTTCGAGCAAAAAGAAATAGGGTGAATAGATTTTCGTTATTCAACAGTGCATGTGACTGAACGAGACAGATAAATATATCTGGAATGTTTTATCCTGGGGACGACAGGGCTATCAGACTGCTTGCACAATCTTGGACAGAGCCGCGAAATGTCACAGAGAGTGACCTAGTCCGCGACTCAACACAAGAAAATTTCGGTAACTTCGTTCCTGTTTTAATTTGAAGCAATTGTATTTTCAACAGAAGGAGAAGAACATCTTGAAAGCTTGATTGATTTGGACTTTGGAGAGATTTCAAGAAGAGTAGTTGGAGAGAGCAGTCGCATGAAGAAAAATGTGGGTTTTGACTCAAATGGCAAAAAGTTTGGGTGTTTTTAGTGTTAATTTTTTATATTTCCAAAAATACCTTGAAAAACAAAATGTTGAAACGTACATATCAAGCTAGAAAATGCCTCTAAGGACTTTTTGTCACTAAATTCAAGCGTTATGCGTCGAGGCGCAAACTCCTCAAACGTTTTCTAAAACAATAGAAAGTAACAGTAACCTGAAGACTCTTTTTTTTTTTTGGTTCAAACACGAAGATGTTTATTAAAGAAAGAAAGAGAAACAAATTACAAAGGAAATCATTCCTATATCAAGGAATGCCAAGACACCATGAAGGTGTCAAAAATCAAATCCCTAAACAAATTACAAGCCGAACCCATCCTCTACATCAATTCCCTAATCTCGCTAACGATAGTGTGCTATGATCTGTTGAGCCCTTCAAATACTCTCCTATTTCTCTCCTTCTACACACACCACATGAGTACGTGAGGAACCCTACGCCATAACCACTCCGCCCGTCAGAGAGGGGGAAAAATAAAAATAAATATTGACTGTTATCCAAATACAGTAGAAAACACATTTCGGGTAAAACAAATTGGCACACTGAGATGGAAATAGAATCCTTACAGGAACTCCATTATATGCCCTGGCGAAGTTATAGATTATGGTAAAGACGGGCATTCTTTCACTACCAGCTGCAAGCTGTAATTCTTCTCTGCTCCATCTACATTAATTCCAACCAGCAAAACATAAAGAAACCAATTAACTGCTTATAGAATGGCACTAATTAGACAGATAATGAACTGAACATCTGGCAATAAACACAAACCTTTTCCTAAACTCAGTATGCGTTCTATAAGTTCCCCATCTTACTTCACCTTCAATCTGACCAGATATATTTTTTTTGCGATCATGTAGTAGGATGTCCAACTGCAGTCAACTGGAGTGGCAACTACACATCCTCAGATTTAGAATGCTAACGAAGTATGGAAAGGCTACTTTCAAGCATATTATTTCAAGACTGTTGCTAAAACTGCTACCTAGAGTTTCAACATTTGCAACCAGAACTCACCTCAAATGACGCTAAAAACTGGTATACTGCACTCTTGGATGCAAAGATGAAATTATCAGAAAATGAGGGAGAAAGATATTCCAAACTGGCTAAATAGAATTGGAAGATGTATTTAACATAAAAATAATCTTAAACTTCGTGTCTTCCTATTAATATATCAATATGATAAGTGATGACATGTATTTCCTCAAATTTAAAAGCATCAAGCACTTGAAAGTATATTCTCCTCATTGAAAATGAATTTCGAATTTTGAATTCATTTTCATACCAAAGATTTTTCACAATCACCATATTTATAATCATTTAGGCAATCAATGGGTATTGAGTAGAATATCGTATTTATCGATTTAATTGTTGATGTAGTCAATTTTCGCTCCTTACTTTGACCCTGTTCCTGCTGACTTGCACAGGTAACACACGGAGGCACAGAGCACCGTGGGGTGGCCGATGACACTCTGATGCTAAAGTCAGACAGAGATCTGAGGAATGTGTAATGTTGTAACATGAAATTTATAGCATACCTTAGCTTACCAACCTCATGTCTTATTTATAGTGCAAGGAGTTCTGATTTAACCAAGCCATCGTAGATGTAGTTTAGGGAGGAGATCTTCGTGGAAATCCCTCTCTAATTAAGAATCGTGTTGTAGGAGAGAAGTTTCCTCTTAACTCTGCACTCCTAGATTCGCAGGAGATAGTTCCCAATCCAAGGGCAATCCATACAAGGGAATTTCCCTATGTAGAAAATACTCTGGTGTTTGCTTCCTTGTTGAAAGCAAAGGGCAGCTGTAGTTGCTAGTCTAAATCCGATCCTCGAGATACTTGCCTAAGGAGGGCTTATGAGTATTGAGGGTGGCTGTGAGAGTACGGGTCTGCTTGGCAAACTGAAGTTGATCGGGCTTAGATTCGCTTGGACTTGATCTGTGTTAGGCCGATGTTTGGGCTCGTAGTTCCTCGAGATCATCATGACACGTGTTCGGCTTAGGAGTGTAACCATTTTTATGTATCATCAGCTACTCCCCCCCCCCCCCGAGTTAGTGGGGTGTTTATGTCGGTCTACTGACTCATTGAAAAGACATTTATACTATCGTGATGATTGGACCTTAAGCGTTAGTTTCGAGCGGCGCATGACATTTAATAGGTACGTGACTACTCGAGGAGGGAAAATTTGGTTTGCCTCTTCTATAAATATTTACTGTTCTGAGGATTATTTCTCCATTTTTATTTGCGCTATCTTTTCGAACCGTAGTATCTGTTATTTCTTCCAATGGCCGACAGTGTCAAAATTGCTTCTAAGGATCCGTTATCCCTCGTCTGTATGAATCTCTTTGTGATAGTCTAGTCGGCGAAACAGAGTGGATCAAACTTCGTAATTTGTACCCTATCGCTGGAGATTTGTATCTTGTTCCCGTGTCTGGAGTGTCAGGTCTAACTATACTTCTTCACGGGTTTATAGGTTTGCACCGAGGTATGTTTGAGTCCGGACTCTAGTTTTCGGTGCCTGATGACGTCTGGCAGTTCTTTACTCATTTTCGCTTGCCTCCCGCTCAGATGGCGCCGAGCGGGTTTAAGATACTTTTAGCAGTTCAACTGAGGGCTCATGACGCTGGCCTACATTTGACTCCACTGGTGATTCATCGCTTGACCAATGTTCGGCTGGATTCTAGGGGTATTTGTATACTGACTTGTCCACCTTGTTTGCGTTTGACGGTGCATAGCACCGAATCCTTGGAGAAGCAATGGTTTTTGGCTTCAGTGGATTTTGGCTACTTCAAGCTCGGGAGTCGTAGAGTGTCCCAAAACTTTCAGTTCGATAGTGGTGAGTTTTTCAGTGCATGCGTATCTTTGCACATTTTTCTTGTGACGTTGGTCCTGATGTTTTTCCTTTATTTCAGAGAAGTTTGTTATTTCATCCCTTTGTGAGGAAGAAAAACGACTGGAGAAGAAGTTTTTGGAGCTTCTTTTGATTTTCGTTCAGGATGTAGTAATGCCAGAAGATATCGTACGCAGCGAGCTGCTGCGGTGTTCTTATGGGGCTCACCTAGTGCCGGGTTCCTTGGCTGAGGGGGTGGTTGCTCATCTTGTCAGTAAGAGGAGCTTGGACCCGCTCAGCCCCTCCAGGCTTGCTGAGCTGGAGGCGAATGTGCCTCATGTGGTTGCCCCGGGGAAGAGGAAGTCTTCTGTAGTGACGACCTCCCCCTTGGGTGCCCGTACTTTGGAGCTGCATGCTCCTATCTCACTGCATCCTGAAGCCCGTGGGAGGGTCCTTGTTTTGGAGAAGGCCTTTGCCAATTTGTGGATGTCATACTCGGAAGCCCTTTATCGGGCAATGGGTTTTGGCACTATCGTGGATCACGAGAGTGTGGAGGCCACGACCCTTGTTGCTGAAATGGTAGATGAAATGAGGGCTCAGCTGAGGGTTACCGAGTCCGACTTGGTGTCGACTCTTGTCGAGCTGAAGCAGACCAGGGCATAATTCGAGTACCTGGATACTGCTATGGATAGGTGGGCCTCTTAATGAAGGGCCGAAGAAGCTGAGGGGAAGCAGTCGGAAGAGGAGTGGGCCGTCGAAAGGAAGTGGCTGGAAGCCACGATAGAAAAAGGGCCTCGCCATGCTCTAAAGGTAGAGCGGATGCTGTTCGAAGAGCGTTCGCATTATGAAGCGTTTGCTGGGCGCGACAGATTTTGATGTGTCTGACAGGAGGTCGCTAATCTCGTCCGAGGTAATTCGGGGCAGATTGGATCTCCTGGAACTGATTAAGGGAGAGTATCCCGACATTGATCTCGACTTCGTCCGCTATAAGAGGGCAGCTTTTGGGTCGATTCGGCGAGGGGAGAGCTCTGGCATTGCAAGGCTAACTGATGAGGAGGATGTTTCTCCTTAGATTGTAATGTCCCTTCTTGGGCGAATATCATGTAGACATGTTTTCTCTTTTGAATGAAACTACTATTCTACCTTGCATCGTCGTATTTGCTTTTGTTGCGTTGTAGACTGTAGGGTTTGTGCTGTCAGGCAAAATTTTTTTGTCAATCCAAATATATTGTCGTGCTGTGTTACTATCGCGAAAAATTAGGGCTTGATCAACGGGAGTTGTCGTTGATCTAGAAATGATCAAATTCTTTCAGTCGTTGTCTGCAATGACTCCCTCAGTGTTAGCGGACTAGTTATGAAATTTTCCTCCATTCCTTCGATCGTTGTGACCTGCATGAAACGGGTTAGGCTTTGTGTGTCGGGAGCTATCTGATTAGGCTTTGCTTGGTAAGTTCGGCAACCATTGTCTGTATCAAGAGCAATGATCCCTTGGCGAGTCGTCGTTACCAGCGGACAAACGCTGACTAGACTCCCACTTCCTCAGCCATCGCGACTCGCGCGGAGCGGATTAGGCTTTGGGAACCAGAAGCCATCGTCGTCAGTCGCGAACTGACGTAGCTTACCTAGCTAATTCGGTGATCATCGTCTGCATTGAGAGCAATGAGCTCTTGGTGAGTCGTCGTCATCAGCGGATAAGCGTTGACTAGACTCTCACTTCCTCACCCATCGCGACCCGCGCGGAGTGGATTAGGCTTTGGGCTCTAGAAGCAGTCGTCATCAGTCGCGAACTGACTAAGCTTACCTGGCTAATTCAGCGATCATCGTCTGCATTGAGAGCAATGATCACTTGACGAGTCGTCGTCATCAGCGGACAAGCACTAACTAGACTCTCACTTCCTCCATTCCTTCGATCGTTGTGACCTACGTGAAACGGGTTAGGCTTTGTGTGTTGGGAGCTATCTGATTAGGCTTTGCTTGGTAAGTTCGACAACCATTATCTGTATCAAGAGCAATGATCCCTTGGCGAGCCGTCGTTACCAGCGGACAAACACTGACTAGACTCCCACTTCCTCAGCCATCGCGACCCGCGCAAAGCGAATTAGGCTTTGGGAACAAGAAGCAATCGTCATCAGTCGCGAATTGACTAAGCTTACCTGGCTAATTCGGTGATCATCGTCTGCATTGAGAGCAATGATTATTTGGCGAGTCGTCGTCATTAGCGGATAAGCGTTGACTAAACTCTCACTTCCTCAGCCATCGCGACCCGCGCGGAGCAGATTAGGCTTTGGGCACCAGAAGCTGTCTTCATCAATCGCGAACTGACTAAGCTTACCAGGCTAATTCGGCGATCATCGTTTGCATTGAGAGCAATGATCCCTTGGCAACTCATCGTCATCAGTGGACAAACGCTGACTAGACTCCCACTTTCTCAGCCATCGTGACCCGCGTAGAGCGAATTAGGCTTTCGGCACCAGAAGCCGTCGTCATCAGCTGCAAACTTACTAAGCTTACTTGGCTAGTTTGGCGATCATTGTCTGCATTGAGAGCAACGATCCCTTGGCGAGTCATCCTCATTAGCGGACAAGCGCTAACTAGACTGATAATTCCTCAGCCGTCGTGGCCCGCGTGGTGCGAATTAGGCTTTGGACACCAGAAGCCGTCGTCATAAAAAAATGAACTGACCGACTAAGCTTACTTGGCTAATTCGGCGATCATCGTCTACGTTGAGAGCAATGATCCCTTGGCGAGTCGTCGTCATTAGCGGACAAGAGATGACTAGACTCCTACTTCCTCAGCCATCGTGACCCGCGCGGAGCGAATTAGGCTTTGGGCACCAGAAGCCGTTGTCATCAAACGCGAACTAACTAAGCTTACCTGGCAAATTCGGCGATCATCGTTTGCATTGATAGCAATGATCACTTGACGAGTCGTCATCAGCGGACAAGCACTGACTAGACTCACACTTCCTCCATTCCTTCGATCGTTGTGACCTGCGTGAAACGGGTTATGTTTTGTGTGTCGGGAGCTATTTGATTAGGCTTTGCTTGGTAAGTTCGGCAACCATTGTCTGTATCAAGAGCAATGATCCCTTGGCGAGTCGTCGTTACCAGTGGACAAACGCTGACTAGACTCCCACTTCCTCAGCCATCGCGACCCGCGCGGAGCTGATTAGGCTTTGGGAACCAGAAGCCATCGTCATCAGTCGCGAACTGACTATGCTTACCTGGCTAATTCGGTGATCATCGTCTGCATTGATAGCAATGATTACTTGGTGAGTCGTCATCATCAGTGGACAAACGCTGACTAGACTTTCACTTTCTTAGCCGCCGTGACCTGCGCAGAGCGAATTAGGCTTTGGGCACCAGAAGCCGCCATCATCAGCTGCAAACTTACTAAGTTTACCTGGCTAGTTTGGCGATCATTGTCTGCATTGAGAACAACGATCCCTTGGCGAGTCATCGTCATTAGCAGGCAAGCCCTGACTAGACTCATACTTCCTCAGCCGTCGTGGCCCGCCGGGTTATGTTTTGTGTGTCGGGAGCTATTTGATTAGGCTTTGCTTGGTAAGTTCGGCAACCATTGTCTGTATCAAGAGCAATGATCCCTTGGCGAGTCGTCGTTACCAACGGACAAACGCTGACTAGACTCCCACTTCCTCAGCCATCGCGACCCGCGCGGAGCTGATTAGGCTTTGGGAACCAGAAGCCATCGTCATCAGTCGCGAACTGACTAAGCTTACCTGGCTAATTCGGTGATCATCGTCTGCATTGAGAGCAATGATTACTTGGTGAGTCATCCTCATCAGCGGACAAACGCTGACTAGACTTTCACTTTCTTAGCCGCCGTGACCTGCGCAGAGCGAATTAGGCTTTGGGCACCAGAAGCCGTCATCATCAGCTGCAAACTTACTAAGTTTACCTGGCTAGTTTGGCGATCATTGTCTGCATTGAGAGCAACGATCCCTTGGCGAGTCGTCGTCATTAGCAGACAAGTGCTAACTAGACTCATACTTCCTCAGCTGTCGTGGCCCGCGGGGTGCGAATTAGGCTTTGGACACCAGAAGCCGTCGTCATAAAAAAATGAACTGACTAAGCTTACTTGGCTAATTCGGTGATCATTGTCTACATTGAGATCAATGATCACTTGGCGAGTCGTCGTCATTAGCGGACAATCGCTGACTAGACTCTCACTTTGTCAGCCATCGTGACCCGCGCGGAGCGGATTAGGCTTTGGGCACCAAACGCCGTTGTCATCAGTCGCGAACTGACTAAGCTTACCTGTCTAATTCAACGATCATCGTCTGCATTTAGAGCAACGATCCCTTGGAGAGTCATTGTCATCAGCGGACAAACGCTAACTAGACTCCCACTTCCTCAACCGTCGTGACCCTCGTGGAGCGGATTAGGCTTTGGGCTCTGGAAGCAGTCGTCATCAGTCGTGAAATGACTAAGCTTACCTGGCTCATTCGGCGATCATCGTCTGCATTGAGAGCAATGATCACTTGATGAGTCATCGTCATCAGCGGACAAGCACTGATTAGACTCTCACTTCCTCAGCCGTCATGACCCGCGCGGAACCGATTAGGCCTCTCGCACCAGAACCCGTCGTCATCAGTCGCTAATTAACTAAGCTTACCTAGCTAATTCGGCGATCATCGTTTGCATTGAGAGTAATGATCCCTTGGCGAGTCGTCATCATCAGCGGACCACTGCTGACTAGACTCCCACTTCCTCAGCCGTCGTGACCCGCGCGGAGCGAATTAGGCTTTGGACACCAGAAGTCGTCGTCATCAATAGCGAACTGACCGACTAAGCTTACTTGGCTAATTCGACGATCATCGTCTACATTGAGAGCAATGATCCCCTGGCAAGTCGTCGTCATTAGCGGACAAGAGCTAACTAGACTCCCACTTCCTCAGCCATCGTGAATCGCGCGGATCGGATTAGGCTTTAGGCACCAGAAGCTGTTGTCATAAGTCGCAGCTGACTAAGCTTACCTGGCTAATTCTGCGATCATCATTTGCATTGAGAGCAATGATCCCTTGGATAGTCATCGTCATCAGCAAACAAGCGCTAACTAGACTCCCACTTCTTCAGCTGTCGTGACCCGCGCGGAGCGGATTAGGCTTTGGGCTCTAGAAGCAGTCATCATCAATCGCGAACTGACTAAGCTTACTTGACTAATTCGGTGATCACCGTCTGCTTTGAGAGCAATGATCACTTGATGAGTCATTGTCATTAACGGACAAGCACTGACTAGACTCTCACTTCCTCCATTACTTCGATCATTGTGACCTGCGTGAAACGGGTTAGGCTTTGTGTGTCGGGAGCTATATGATTAATCTTTGCTTGGTAAGTTTGACAACCATTGTCTGTATCAAGAGCAATGATCCCTTGGCGAGTCGTTGTTACCAGTGGACAAACGCTGACTAGACTCCCACTTCCTCAGCCGTCGTGATCCGCACGGAGCGATTTAGGTTTTGGTAACCAGAAGTTATCGTCATCAGTCGCGAACTTACTAAGCTTACCTGGCTAATTCGGTGATCAACGTCTACAATGAGAGCAATGATTATTTGGCGAGTCATCATCATCAGCGAACAAGCGTTGACTAGACTATCACTTCCTTAGCCATCGCGACCCGCACGGAGTGGATTAGGCTTTGAGCACCAGAAGCTGTCTTCATTAATCGCGAACTGACTAAGCTTACTTGGCTAATTCGGCGATCATCGTCTGCACTAAAAACAATGATCCCTTGGTGATTCGTTGTCATCAGCGGACAAACACTGACTAGACTCCCACTTTCTTAGCCGTCGTGACCCACGCAGAGAGGATTAGGCTTTGGGCACCAGAAGCCGTCGTCATCAACTACGAACTTACTAAGCTTACCTGGCTAATTTGGTGATCATTGTATGCATTGAGAGCAATGATCCCTTGGTGAGTCATCATCATTAGAGGACAAACGCTGACTAGACTTTTACTTCCTCAGCCATTGTGACCCGCGCGGAGCAGATTAGGCTTTGGACTCCATAAGCCATCGTCATCAATAGCGAACTGACTAAGCTTACTTGGCTAATTCGGCGATCATCGTCTACATTGAGAGAAATGATCCCTTGGCGAGTCGTCTTCATTAGCGGACAAACGCTGACTGGACACCCACTTCCTCAGCCAACGTGACCCGCGCGGAGCGGATTAGGCTTTGGGCACCAGAAGTCATTGTCATCAGTCGCGAACTGACTAAGCTTACCTGGCTAATTCGGCAATCATCGTCTGCATTGAGAGCAATGATCCCTTGGAGGGTCGTCGTCATCAGCGGACAAGTGCTAACTAGACTCCCACTTCCTCTGCTGTCGTGACCCACGCAGAACGGATTAGGCTTTGGGATCTAGAAGTAGTTGTCATCAGTCGCGAGCTGACTAAGCTTACGTGGCTAATTTGGCGATCATCGTCTGCATTGAGAGTAATGATCACTTGACGAGTCGTCGTCATCAGCGGACAAACACTGACTAGACTCTCACTTCCTCAGCCGTCGTGACTCATGCGGAGCGGATTAGGCCTTTCGCACCAGAACCCGTCTTCATTAGTCGCTAATTGACTAAGCTTACCTAGCTAATTCGGTGATCATCGTTTGCATTGAGAGCAATGATCCCTTGGCGAGTCGTCGTCATTAGCGGACAATTGCTGACTAGACTCCCACTTCCTCAGATGTCGTGACCCGCGCGGAGTGAATTAGGCTTTTGGCTCCAAAAGTCGTCGTCATCAGTCACGAACTGACTAAGCTTACTTGGCTAATTCAATGATCATCGTCTGCGTTGAGAGCAATGATCCCTTAGCAAGTCGTCGTCATCACCGGACAAGTGCTGACTAGACTCCCACTTCTTCAGCCGTTGTGACCTGCATGGAGCGGATTAGGCTTTGGGCAAACGTTCGAGTCTAGCCGTAACCGGGGTTCACGAGGGTTGTAACAGACAACAGTGAAAATTTTGGTAAAAGCAAAATATTTTATTGATAATACTTTTTGAGATGCTCTACATTCCATGGTCATTTTAACCCGTCGTCGTTTGTGTCTTCCAGCCAGTATGTTCTTAGCCGGTTAACCTTAACAACTCTATAAGGTCCTTCCCAATTCGGATTTAGCTATGCTGCCCCGACTTCTTTGTTGTTTTGCTGGGTTTTCCGTAGTAACCAATCTCCCACCTTGAATTCGCGTGGCTTGATCTTCTTGTTCTAGTATTGCGCCATCCGTTGTTGGTAGGCGACTAACTTGGTGCAGGCTAGATCCCATTTTTCGTTGAGAAGGTCTAGTCCCATGCGTAAGCTTCGTCGTTCTCGTCTGGTTTGAACTCTTCCGTTCGGAAGGTTGGCACCTCAAGCTCTACCAGAACCATAGCTTTTGACCCGTATTCTAGGGCGAAGGGTGTCTCTCCGGTAGGGATTCTTTTGGTTGTTCAATATGCCCAGAGTATTCCTGGTAGCTCTGGAACTCATTTTCATTTGGTTGCATCGAGTTTTCTTTTGATGGCTTCTAGGATTGTCCGGTTAGTAACTTTCGCCTGGCCGTTGGCCTGGGGGTGTCCTGGCGAGGAGAAGTGGTACCTCACTCCTAGGCTTTTGCATAGTTTTTTTACCTTGCTACCTTCGAACTGGGTTTCCGTTGTCATTAACCAATACTCTGGGGATGCCAAATCTGCAGACGATGGCAACCCATATGAATTTTTTGATCTGGACCTGTCATATTTTGGATATGGGCTCGGCCTCGACCCACTTGATGAAGTAGTCGACGACGATAAGAAGGAATTTTTTCCCAGCTGATGCCAGGAGCGGTCCGACGATGTCCATTCCTCATTGCGCAAACGACCATGGACTAGTCATTGGAGTCAGTGACTGGGCAGCATGTGGGTGTATGGTGCAAACCTCTAACATTTGTTGCACTTGCGGATTGTATCTTTCGCGTCCCGCTGCATGGTCGGCCAATAGTACCCTAAAGTCAGAGCCTTGTGGGCAAGGGTTCTCCCACCTAAGTGATTCTTGCATATACTGTTGTGGATAGCTTCCAAGACTTGTCTAGCCTCTAAGGGCGATAAACATCGGAGTAGTGGCCCTGTTACCGATCTCCAAGTTTTCGTGCTTCGACCTTATATGTTGGTAAGACTCCTGATGCTATATATTCCTGTGCTCTTATTCGTCGAGGCTTGATTTCTCTTGATATTCGATGAGGCCGCTGGAGACTTCACTGGAGGTTGAGGCATCTCTCGCTAGCTCGTTAGCCCCCTGGTTGTCATCTCGGGGGCACTGTGTGAGCTGACAGTTCTTGAACTTGCTCATTATGCCGAGTACCTTGTTGTGGTAGGCTATCATGCAAAGATATTTGCTATTGAAATCTCTTTTGACCTAGTTGACTACTAGTCTTGAGTCGCTGTATACTGTTAGGTGATCTATGCTGATCCCTTAAGCTAGCTTTAGGCCTGACATAAGGGTTTCGTATTTGGCCTTGTTGTTTGAATTGGGGAAACCAAATCGATGGGATTTTCGAGGGTGAAGCCGCTAGGGGAGCGGAGAGTGATCCCTGCTCCAATCACCTTATCAGTTGACGATCCGTCGTAGTGTAGGGTCCAAGCTTGGACATCGAATTCTGTGAGTTGGTAGCCTACTTTCGGTTCTTCTCTACCGATGAATTCAACAATGAAATCCGCGAGCACCTGGGCTTTGATGGAGGTTCTTGGAGTGTAGTTTATGTCAAACTGCCCAAGTTCTACTGACCATTTCACCATCCTACTAGATATCTCGGGTTTATGTAGTACTAAGCGGAATGGGTGCTTGGTCAGGACCATTATGGAGTGGGCCTGAAAATAGGGTTTCAGTTTTTTGGAGGATACGACTAACGCTAGAGCCAATTTTTTCAGGTCTAGATAGTGTGCTTCTGCTTTTACGAAGGTTTTGCTGGTGTAGTATGCTAGTATCTGGGTTCCATGGTCGTCCTGTACGAGGGATGAACTGATAGCGTGTTTGGAAATAGACAGGTTCAAGTATAGTGTTTCACCTATCGCGGGCTTCAAGAATAGCTCTGGACTCCTTGTGTATGTTATCAAGTTCTGAAAGGCTTGTTCGCATTCCTCGTTCCACAAAAATTCTTTGCTCCCTCTTAGTATTTTAAAGAAGGGGTGGCATTTGTCGGACGATTTTGATATAAATTTGTTTAGTGTTGTTACCCTCCAAGTCAGGCTATGAACTTCTCTGATATCAGATTGGGACTTCATGTCGAGAAAAGCCTGAATCTGTTTTGGATCGGCCTTGATTCCTTTTTTTGTTAACTATACAACCAAGGAATTTCCAAGACTCGACTTCAAACGTGCACTTTTGTGGGTTGAGCTTCATCTGATATTTCCTGAGTTGGTCGAATGCTACGGCAAGGTCTCGTATGTGGTCTGGGCTGCGAAGGCTTTTGACCAGCATGTCATCGATGTATACATCCATATTTCTACCTCTATGTTGCTTGAACATTCGGTTGACCAATCGTTGATAGGTAGCCCTAACATTCTTTGAGCCGAATGACATCACCCTATAGTAGTATATTCCCCTTTCCGTCACGAAAGAGGTTTTTTCATGATCTGGGAGGTGCATTAATAATTGATTGTAAATATGCGTCCATAAAGCTAAGGAGGTCCTGTCCCGATGTGGCGTCTACGATTTGGGGGAGTGGGAAGTTGTCTTTGGGGCAGGCTTTGTTTAGATCGGTGTAGTCTACACACACTCTCAACTTCCTATTTTTCTTTGTTACGAGAACGGTGTTTGCCAGCCAGTTGGGGTATCGTGCTTCCTTGATCATGTTCGCGTCGAGTAAACACTGTACCTCATCGTTTATGATAGCGCTTCTTTCTCTAGCCACGACCATTTTTCTGCCTGACAGTTTTCTTTGAGGGATCTACTTCGAGGCGATGGGTGATTATTGACGGATCGATCCCCACCATACCCTGCATAGTTCAGGCGAAGATGTCCTGGTTACGCTGCAGTAACTCTGTAAGTTGCTTCGCCATTTCCTTGTTTAAGCGAGAGTCGATCTGGATGGCCCTACTGTTCCAAGGGTTGTCGAGGTAGACCAATATAGTTTTTTCTTCTGGTTGTCCGACATTGGGCCTGCCTGGAGGGCTTACCAGTGCCTCGTCGCCTAGTATCGGTTGTTCCTCCCTTAGACCTCGAGTTGAGCAGAGGATAGCCTTGGCCTTTGGGTTGACTGCCAGTTGAGGACCGCCGGATGGCAAAGTTGATAGAGATTTTATTAACCTAAATTAATAAATCCTACTTGTAATACTACAAGTGCACGGCTGTCTAACTAGTAGACAGTGGCAAATACGGGTTGATCCAACGAGGATTGACGAGACAGTCGAATTCTAAAACTTATTTAAACTAATTTTGAGTTAGGGCTTGCAGCAGATGAAAATTACTAAATTAAGATAACTAAATTGACAACTAAAATTAAACTGGTAAGATGATAAGAGAGTGGACCGAGACATCGAATCCACCATAGGTTCTGCGAGACTTGTGTAATCCAAATTATAGTTTTCAAGAATAAACATGACTAACCTATGGCATAAACCCCTAGCATTGCATGTCTTTCTACGGAATACACAATCACAAGTTTAACTTAACTAATTCTAAACCCCTAGCATTGCATGTCTTCTTACGGCACACACAATCACAGATTCAAATTAATTGATTAAAGCAGGCTTCAAATATCAACAAAGGGAACTTCTAACTACCGATTAGTCTAGATAATTATTCCGGATATAATCGGTGAAAGCAAATTATTGAAATTCAGAAATCAACTTTGTTTAACATTCAAGCATATAGAAAACAATAAATTTAGATACGACAAACTCTAGGAAACCCTGTGGTTTCATCTTCACCTCGGCGCGGGGTCTAGAAGATCATGGTGGATGATGTCATAGCATTTGTGGTGAAACTCCATCTCCTCCTCACGTGGGTGTACTGTGGTAGCCCTGATTGGAATTCTGTATGCGAATAACTGATGCAAATAATGAAAGGGAAGACGCGGTGGCACAGAGTAAAGGACTTTGTGCGAATAACCAACTGTTTTAAGAAAACAGTTGGTTCCCGCCAAAAGGTCGTCCCTTTCCTCGCGCCTCCTCTGCTTCTTCTTCTTCGTCCGGCTCCGGTGAACCTGCAAGTGAGAAGGAGACAATGAGAGAGAGATACGAGAAATAGAAGAAACTCCTGTTGCTGCTGTTGATGGAAGAGGATAGGGGCTGGAGACTGGCTCTGTTTTAGGACATTGTGGCTAAAGAAGAATAGACATAGAGAGAGGAACATGAAAGATACGAGAGAGATGGAGACGAGGAAGACTGGGAACTCGTCTCTGTTTCGGTGGTTGGACGATGTTGATGGTGGTTTGCGTGGGCTGTTGGTGTGCTGCGAGAGAGGAAAACAGGGAGATGCTCCCTGTTGCGTTTTCTGTTTAGTGCGAGGACGGTGATGGTGGTGATGGTGTTGAGGGGCAGGGCTGTTGGTTGAAGAAGAGAGGAAGAAAAACAGGGACGTGAAGTAGAGAGGTCGTAGGGGGCGAGGATGTGAGATGGTGATGATAGCGTGGTTACGGTGGTTGGTTAGTGGAGAGAGACAAAGGTTTCTATATCTCTACCAAGGAGGAGAGGAGAGGCGTGAAAGGCAGGCCAAGGAATGTAGGAATGAGCTCCGAGAAAAGAAGGGTGAGAGGAAACCTAGATAGGGTTCTCCTCTTTCCTTGTTTGGTTGGGTTTGCTTTTGAGCTTGGGCTTTGGTTAAATTAGGTGGACTTAGGTTTGTTTGGGTCAGGTTTAGACATGTCACCTGCTACTTTATACCACCATTAGAATTAACTAATTTATCATTCCTCAAATTGTCGCCTTAATGCGATTTCATCGTTCACGCTCAAATTCCTACAAAAACATGAAAACAAAACAATTAGAGTAAATTAAAATAATCCAAACACACAAACATATATAAATTAAGGGATATATTATGTATTAATTACGTGAATATCAAATACCACCAAACCTATATTTTGCCAGTCTCGAGCAAAACAATAAAAATAAAATTCTAACTCACTTTCGCTAGAATCATCGGTTCCACTTACCTTAAACGTGCAACAAGGCTTTAAACCCCTAGATTACCTCTAGTGGATGAGTTATAGTCTCGTGAGGGTTTCCATAAATGTTACCCACAAACATTATGACTCAATAAATTTTCAAAATATGGTAACTTGATCACTCTATCTATTATCCTCAGAGTAATAATCTAATTGCCAAAAAGTTTAGAAAACAACTAACAGTGCCACAATAATATATCGAAGAATCTCTAACAACGATTTAATAATACCCAAAGGTAAAATAAATTTCATCAACTATTCTCAACTCGAAGTGTGTGTGTGCATAGCCTTATCAACATAACTTTTATTTTCTCAGTAAAGATATGACTAGATAACTTTTGGATAGTATGCTTCGACTACAAATCTCTCTTGTCACTCAGAAATGAATCACTCAGAGATTGGTTGGTTATCACTCAATTTATATGTGGGAAAGAGAATAAATTATGGAAACACAAACATCTCACATATAATAATCATGAAAAATGGATTTTTAAAAGAATGAAATGAATATGATCTCATGGACAGAAATATCAATTACTTTGAGAATGTTGAATCAAACTCCATAGTTCTTGTCTATTTAATCTCCACGTCTATGAACCAGACATTTACTTAAGATCAATTAGGTCTTTATTAGGTTGAAATGAGGCTAATATTTTGGCGAACAAGAATGGAAAAAGATATGCAAAAATTCATTGAGACTGGATACACCATTTAATAAACACGTGGGGGCTCTGAAGAGTAAACCAATGTTGTACACCATTAATTTTTCTTCCTTCGAAATTCTTCTTCATGTTTTTTTTCTTTTTTATTTTTTTTCTTTGAAGCATCAATTTTTTTTTTCTTTATAAAATCAACGACATGTTTTCCTCTTCTGCACAATAAAACATTTCAGTCCCGATGATTCATGGAATATTTAGTTTCAGCTCTTTTTATTTACCCATTCCAAAAATATATCAACCATACACATTCTCAGAGACATTGGGTAAGGATAAAAATAGTATGGGATATTACTCCCTAATTGGAGTAGGTAATGAATATAGGGTTAGCAAAGAAAAAGTCTATTCAAAGGCTCAAAGGGTTGCAAACAGATATTTATTATTAGGTATGCTAAAAGGCTAAAGAACGATTCAAAGAGAAAAAAATTCCTATATCACTTCTTATGCTCTAGTCGGTATTATGACATCTCAACTTAATAAACCAAGAAGTTCTAGTGTAATAATTCAATTTTAACGTCATTCTCAAAGCAATCAATAAAAAACAAGAATAATGAGATCATCAACGAGATAATGCAGATTCAAGAAAAGTCAAAGTTTATTTAATAACCCTCAAGAAAAATAGAATGTCTCGACACTCACAAGGGTTAAGTCTCTACTATTATTCTAAGATTTTCTAATTAATATCTTACTGATTAACTTCAAATTATGCTAACTTGGCTTATAGTGCAAGAATGGTCAAGTCGAAAAATATCATGAAATATATTTAACTTAAAGATAATATCAAACCATATGTTTTCCTATTGATATATAAAAGTGACAAGTGAAAGCATGCATTCCTCAAATTTAAAGGCATACTTAGATTTTGAATGCATTTTCAAGTCGAAAAAATTTCACACAATCATAATTAACTATGTATTCAATGGAGATTGAGTAGAATACAATAGTCAATTGTGAAATACATTTCAGCTCAAAATTTTTGAAGAATGCAAAAAAACTCATAAACCTCACCCCCAAACCTAAACCAAACATTGTCCTCAATGTATAAAATGATGATCATGACAAATGTAGGAAAAAGAAAAGATGAGAGTTAGAGTGATATTACCATGGGAAAGTTTTTACCAATTTCGACGAAATCGTCCACCAATGAACGCTAAAAAACATAAGAAATGTTGACTCATCATGATAAATTGAAAAAAACAATACGGGACAAAAAATTATACAAATGAAAATAAGTTACATGCATCAGTTGTAAGTCAAAATTGTTACGGAGCTAACGAGTATGAGTGAAATGCATCTAGAAAGAACTCAAAAATCAATCCAGACTGACCATAGTGACACAACTGAAGTTAGCTGCCTCCTAGGAGCGCTTGGTTTGACGTCGTCAACCCGACATATATTCTTCCTCATAAATGATGTACCATGAAATGACGAGGAAGAACATAGCGAACATTCCTCCAAACCTAAACACTTAGTCCACGATGTTGACTGGATCATATAGCAACAACCAAAAAAGTTGAGGATTCGTCCAACATATAGTAGCACTCACATGCAGCATAAGAGAAACTAACACATCCCTAAAATGACGAAGACGTCATGCAAAATCATAGAGAAAATGCAAATGAACCCGCGGTCGTAAAGAAGTCATAGGGATCTGGAGCAGAAAGTTGTCACCAACATGGATATCCAGCAAATGACTTTTTCCTACTCCTAAAAATGTACATCCTATGTCTGGTGTTAAATAAGAAGATTGAACGTGTTGCACAATAGGATGGTCAAAACTAAAATCATCCCTTAAAAATAAGGGATCCACATAGGTAGCGTCCGTCACTATTAAAGGGATGGAAAGAGGATGTGGTACAGGCTCATCATAACAAAATGAATTGCACAAAGATGATGAGCTGGACAGCTCAACAACACCCCCAAACCTGGAATCAACACTATCTATGGGATGTATTATTCTCTCCAAAAAATATTGAGAATCAGACTTCATGTAGGAGTCACTAGGAGGACATATGTCAAATGGGTCATCATGAAAAGGCGAGAAGGGAATGGGTCAGAAAGCCCAATAGTATCAGCAGAAGGGTTCAGTTTTGACTCACTGAGTGGAAGGAGTTCCACTTTAGGCTTCCATGTGTAACCCAGATCCATAATAGGGGCTGAATCAAGCAAAGAATTCACTTCCCTAATGGAATCATCAATATCAAAGTCTAAACCGAAGTGAGTCAAACATGCTGCTAAGGGATCATCTGATGCAGACTGCAATAAGGAATCCTCCACCGAACTCTCAATCATGTTAACTTCACAAACATCCTTGGACTCAGGAGGTTGTTGGCTTACATTAAAAACATTGAGTTCGACAGTCATGTTGCCAAATGATAGTTTCATGATTCCATTCCTACAATTAATAATAGCATTAGATGTGGCAAAAAATGGACGACCCAAAATGACTGAATATGACTGGAGAGGTTGTGAACAGGTTGTGTATCAAGAACTATGAATTCCACTGGAAAATATAAGTTTTCAACCTTAATGATCACATCCTCTATAACACCGCGGGGAATTCTGATTGACCTATCTGCCAATTGCAGTGTTACTTTAGTCAGTTTTAGTCCGCCGAGACCTAATTTCTCATAAACAAAATATGGAAACAAATTAACACTCGCCCCCAAATCCAACAATGCCTTATCAATCATATGATCACCGATAACACAAGAAATAATCGGGCACCCAGGATCTCTATACTTAGGTCGAGTTCTGTGTTGAATAATTGAGCTTACTTGTTTAGTGAGGAAGGTTCTCTTTTGCACATGTATATTTCGCTTCTGTGTGCAAAGATCCTTAAAAAAATTGGCATAAATAGGAACTTGCTTAATAGCATCGAGCAATGGACTATTAATGTGAACTTGTTTAAAAATTTCCATTACAACGTTAGCTATTGTTCCTTTTTTCCTGGAGCTAACCATGATGGAAACGGTCCCCTAGGTAAATAAGATGCCTGAGTGGGGTCAGAGTCAAGAGTCACATCTTTAGAAGGTGAGGTTTTATCAGCCTCCTTGTTAGATGGAGATGCAACCTGCTTTGACTTAGACAAAAATGCAACGACACTCGAATCGGTCACCTGTACCCGATTGTCAATTTGTTTTCCACTCCTAAGGGTAGTCATAGATTGGACATCTTCATGGCGTGACTCAGATGTACTACCAACTGCGAATTGACCCTTCGGGTTTGGAACATGTTGACTAGGAAATCTCCCTGGCTCTTTCTCAGAAGAAGACTGAGTAATCTTACTCACAACTATCTCAAGTCTATTGAGGGCTTGAGATTGGTGTTGAGTCGTGGCTTTCAACTCAAATATGTCCTTAGAATTCTGCTCAATTATACTTTCTGAGCGCTGCAAAAACCGATTAACCATTTCTTCTAAACTTGATGTGTTGGATGGAGGAACTTGGTTAAGGTGGGGCCTAACAAGGCTAGAGGCTTGAGGAGCCTAGGAGAAAACAATAGGTCCCCCTTGGTGTGGGCCATGGGCACAGAAAAGATTTGGATGTTTGGCGAACCTTGAATTGTGATAGTTAGGTTGCAGATTATTGCCAGGTCGCCGCATCGCATTAAAAGAGTTGACTTGCTCAGCATAGTATGCAGGATAATCATTTTGCAAGTCACAATTAGCTATTGAATGACCAGGACTCGAACATGAAGCACAGACTTCAGATGAAGCATTTGCGGGAAGTGTAGGTTGAGTCAAATTCAAAAATGCATCTATCTTTTGAGCCATGGTCATAACAACTGTCTCTAACTTCGAGGCAGAAGGGGAGTGAACAGATGTATCTCTAACTTCATATATACCGCCCTTACACCTATCAGACTCCTTTCTCGAATAATCCCATTGCTGAGAATTTTTGGAAAGCGTTTCAAAGAATTCCCATATCTCATTGACACTCATCTTCATTAATGACCCACCACTAGTGGCATCAATCATACGACGGTTTTGAGGGTTAAACTGTCTTTGAAGTATTGAACTAGCCGCCACTTCTCTAATCCGTGAAGGGGACACCTGGCAATGAGCTCATTGAACCTTTCCCAACATTCATAGAAATGTTCACCCTCTTTTTGTTGAAAATTAGATAAATCTCGTTGGAGGACATTCGTTTTATGTATGGGAAAATACTTAGTCAAGAACTTTCTTGACAACACATCCCACGTTGTGATGGATCCCGTCTCTAATGCATTTAACCATGATTTTTCCTTATCTTTCAAAGAAAAGGGAAACAACCTAAGACAGACCGAATCGTCAGAAAAGTTCTGGTACTTCAGAGTGGCGCAGATGTCAAGAAACTCTTTGACATGAAGATAAGGGTCTTCCTTCTCAAAACCATAAAAAGAAGACAACAGATGAATAATATATGGTTTGAGTTCAAAACTGTTTGCATTTGTCTCAGGTAAGACAATGAAAGACGGAGCACTACTAGGAAAAGGGGCTAAGTAATCCTTAAAAGCCTTCCCCTCAGCCATCTCAGTGGACAAGGATGATGAACCTAAATAGGTAATGGGAACTTCAAAGAACTCTTCGAAGTCTTCTTGAACAAGCCTACTCTAAGAATCACGCACCCAGGTACGCATAAACTATTGGATATCGAATGTTCAAAGTCAACACTCCTAAACAGGCTTCAATTTTTATTTTTTTATTTTTTTATTTTTTTATTTTTTATTTTTTTTATTTTTTAATTTAATTTTGTTTAATTAATTTTTTTCTTGCAAGCCTAACCGCTATATGAAGATGACCTAACTCTAAAAAATAAAAACAACGGAACCCTAAATGATGCACAAACAAAAATAATGACAGACGACCCTAGAGTTTTTCTTTACTAATGCATGGCTGAAATTCAATTCAATTTACCTAACCGTGGGAGAGGCACGGTAATTTCCTATCAATCTGACACTACAGAGTTGCTCCTACCTTTTTTTTTCACTCTCTAGCTCAAAGTGAAATGCCAGTTAAAGAACTGTTCCAGATGGAATATGTTCCTTCACTCGACCACTTTAAGCTATCAAACTTCCAAAGAGGGTCCCTATGAGCATCACACCTGTCCTAGATAATTATCTTGCTACAAATTTTAAATAGTGAAGGCCTAGGTTCCTAACCCTAAAATAGATGGTGATTAACCTATCCGCGGGAGAGGGCACCGAAGTTTGAACTCAATCCTGCCACTATTCAAATTTGCATGCAATACTACCTAGAACAAGCTAACACAAGTGATCACACAAAAGCCGCGTGTAGATGCGGTGGGTAGAAGTTACCTCCATCATGAACCTCTTTCGGGTTTCTTGTGACGTCGGGTAGAAGTCGATTTCTGAGAGTTTTCTTGCGAATCGCAATATTTCACTTCGTTCCCACTTGAGCTCCTATGTGTGTGACCGCCTGCAAAATAAATGCAAAAATAATTCAAACTCAAGCAAATAAAATAAATAAGAAAGTGACTCATAACACTATTCCTAAAAATAAATTAAACCTAATTTATAAACTAGCAAAAACAACCCAAGATTTCGATTGTACCGTTACAATCCCCGGCAACGGCGCCAAAAACTTGATGAAGATTTTATTAACCTAAATTAATAACTTAATAAACCCTACTTGTAATACCGCAAGTGCATGGCTGTCTAACTAGTAGACAGTAGCAAATACGGGTTGATCCCACGAGGATTGATGAGACAGTCGAATTCTAAGACTTATTTAAACTAATTTAGATTTAGGGGTTGCAGCAGATGAAAATTACTAAATTAAGAGAATTAAATTGACAACTAAAATTAAATTGGTAAGATGTTACGAGAGTGGACCGAGACATCGAATCCACCACAGGTTCTTCGAGATTTGTGTAATTCAAATTATTGCTTTCAAGAATCAACATGGCTAACCTATGGATTAATCTAAGTTCGCAATTGATTTCAGCAAAGGCATAAACCCCTAGCATTGCATGTCTTTCTACGACACACAATCACAGGTTTAACTTAACTAATTCTAAACCCCTAGCATTGCATGTCTTCATACGGCACACACATTCACAAATTCAAATTAATTGATTAAAGCAAGCTTCGAATATCAACAAAGGGAACTTCTAACTACCTATTAGTCTAGATAATCCGGATATAATCGGTGAAAGGAAATTATTAAAATTCAGAAATAAACTGTGTTTAATATTCAAGCATATAGAAAACAATAAATTTAGATACGACAAACTCTAGGAAACCCTGTGGTTTCATCTTCGCCTCGACGCAGGATCTAAAAGATCATGTTGGATGATGTCACAACATTTGTGGTGAAACTCCATCTCCTCCTCACGTGGGTGTACTGTGGTAGCCCTGACTGGAATTCTGGATGCAAATAACTGATGCAAATAATGAAAGGGAAGACGTGGTGGCACAGAGTAATGGACAGGGTGCGAATAACGAACTGTTTTAAGAAAACAATTTCCACCAAGAGATCTTTCCTTTCCTTGCGCCTCGTCTGCTACTTCTTCTTCGTCCGGCTCCGGTGAACCTGCAAGTGAGAGGGAGACAATGAGAGAGAGAGATACGAGAAATAGAAGAAACTCTTGTTGTTGTTGTTGATGGAAAAGGATAGGGGTTGGAGACTGGCTCTGTTTAAGGACATTGTGGTTGAAGAAGAACAGACAGAGAGAAAGGAACATGAGATATACGAGAGAGAGGGAGACTGGGAACTCATCTCTGTTCTGGTGACTGGACGATGCTGATGGTGGTTTGCTGCGAGAGAGGAAATTAGGGAGGTGCTCCCTGTTGCGTTTTCTGTTTTGTGTGCTAGGATGGTGATGGTGGAAGGTCTGATGGTGGTGATGGTGTTTATACGGTGTTGAGAGGCAGGGCTATTGGTTGAATAAGAGAGGAAGAAAAATAGGGACGTGAAGTAGGGAGCGAGGATGTGATATGGTGATGATGGCGTGGTTATGGTGGTTGGTTAGTGGTGAGAGACAAAGGTTTTTATGTCTCTGCCAAGGAGGAGAGGAGAGGCGTGGAAGGGAGGCCAAGGAACATAGGAAGGAGCAACGGGAAAAGAAGGGTGAGGGGAAACCTAAATAGGGTTCTCGTCATTCCTTGTTTGGTTGGGTTTTCTTTTGAGCTTGGGCTTTGGTTAAATTAGGTGGACTTAGGTTTGTTTGGGTTAGGATTAACCAATTTATCATTCCTCAAATTGTCGCCTTAATGCGATTTCATCGTTCACGCTCAAATTCCTACAAAAACATGAAAACAAAACAATTAGAATAAAATATAATAATCGAAACACTAAAATATATAAATTAAGGGGTATATTATGTAATAATTACGAGAATACCAGAACTCGTCATGTATTGGCATTCCCTGGCCACCAGTTGGTCTCATCTCAATGTACCGATTGCTTGGTTCGTAGGATACTTGACACGCTGGTGCAGGGTGGAGACCGCCACCCTCATCTGATGTAACCACGGTCTACCAAGAATCACATTGTATATCGTAGGCCTGTCGATCACTATGAACTCTTGGAATAGAGTTTTATGAGTCGGTTGTTTTCCCGTTGTTATTGTCAGTTGTATGTTTCCTACGGGGAACTATTTCTCACCACTGAAGTTGGTCACTGGGCGACTATCAAGGATTAAGGCTGCTTCATCCAGTTGCTTGCTGCGGAGCGTGCGGAGGAACATGACGTTCATCGAGCTCCCAGTATCAACCACGAATCTTCTTACCTCCCATCCCGCAAGGGAAATTGTCACTACCAAGGCGTCATCGTGCAAGTTTTGTACGCCCTGGAGGTCCTTCTGTGGTGCAGATGAGCCCTGCTTCTGACCATGTCGTGTCGACTTCCCATCGAGTATAGCTTGAATCCTCAAGCCTCGTAGAGCCCTTTTTCTGGACCTGTTGGACAGTTCGAACTCTGAATGTGCTCTGTAAAGTGCATGTATCTTGTTGACCGAAGGCTTCCCGGGCTTGGTCCTTTCCCGTTCTTCCATCTGGCAAAAAAACTGCACAAAAACTCATAAACTGGTACCCAACTCCAAACCTAAACCAAACATTGTCCTCAATGTATATATAAAAAAATAATTATGACAAATGAAAGAAAAAGAAAAGATGAGGATTACAGTAATATTACCATGGTAAAATTGTTACAAAATTTAAAGTAATCATTCATCAATGAAAGCTCAAAACATAAGAATTATGGACTTATCATGAGAAACTGATAAACACATACATGACAATGAAAAAAAATACACCAACTAAAAAAAATGCACCACTTGTAAGTCAAAATTGTTACGGAGCTAACGGATATGAGTGGCATGCAATTAAAAGGAACACGAAAATCAATCCAGACTAACCATAATGACAGAACTGAAGCTGGACTGCCTCCAAGTTGCGTTTTGTTTAACATCGTCAGCCCGTCATATATTCCCTATCGCTAATAATATATCATAAAATGAAGATGAAAAACATATTGAACACCCTCCCCCAAACCTAGAAACTTAGTCCATGATGTAAACTAGATCAAAACTGTCAAATAATCGTATAACAACCTGAAAAGTTGAGGATCAGTCCAATAAAAACTAGCAACCACATGCGGCATAACATACACTAACACACTCCAAAAGCTATGAGAGCACTACAAAAATAATAGAGAAAATGCAAATGAACTCATATTCCTTGGAAATTTGTAGGGACCTGGAGCATAAATATGTCACAAACAATGGTATGTAGAAAATGATTCGTGCATACTCTTAAAATCGGACATCCTAAGTGAAGTGTCAAATCAGAAGATTGAATCTTTTTAATAATGGGATTGTGGAAACTGAAATCATTACTTAAAAACAAGGGATCTACTTAAGTATCAATACAAGAAATTTGGGCTTTGGTGAAAAACGTTGTTCCTCACTGAAATATGTTAATTCATCAATGTTTAGCAACGGTGAGAAATTTCAGTCGTCACAGCGTTCCTCACATAAGGGGCGTTAAGGAAAGTATTATGTGACGAATTCCTTACTCGTCACGGACAATCCGCTTACATGGTGAGTGGTTCCTCACATGAACTTAACGTGCGGGTATACAATTACAACATGGGGGACGAAAATTTCGTCACTGTAGAGTGTTATGTGTGATGAAAAACTGGCATCACGTGTGGTGACTTTATGTGATGAATCGTTCTTCACTTATGTGATTTATGTGTGAGAAACAATTTGTCATAGGGGTGGGCACGGGACAGGATGGGACGGGATGAACCTCATTTCTATCTCATCTCATTCGTTTGGAATCGGGACGAGATGGGATGGAATAGACCTCATCCCAACCTCGTCCTATTCCAAACGGGTTCGGGATGGGATGAGCGAGTACTAAATAGTCTTCTAATGAAGAATACAAAAGAATTTTATCACACATTGCTCACACACCAATAATGTCAAATTTATGTACATATAACTATCATTGTAAAAATATTAAACGTCATGTAAAATTTATGGTCCAATGAACTTACAAATTTTTTTATGCTAAGCATCATTTGTGTGATACACTAACCAATAGTTTTATATATAACTTATAGTACAAAACTAAAAAAAACCATCATTTGGCTTTAATGTCTTCAAAAATAATTATCATATAACCAATCTAAAATGTCAAAATGTATAAATTTTCATGGGTTCTATTTGACCTAAAATATCCAAACTTAAGATTTTATCTAAACAAAGAGTACCAAATCAAACCAGTTTTCAAATAGTAGATGTTTTGATTTAATTTAAACACATCCTAGACTTTCCTTTAGAAGATTAGTTTGATAAAAATTAATAATAATAAATACTAAATAAATAAGTTTGGGACGGGACGGGACGGGCGGGATCGAAAATCTCCATCCCGATCCCATCCCATCCCATTCTAGATCGGGATGAGTTTGATCAATCCAAAAAAAATCGGGACAAAAAAAATCGGAACAGGACAGGATGGGACCGGGACGAGATTGGGATTGAGATTGCGGGATGGGATGTCCACCCTAGTTTGTCACGATAGTGATTTAAATATCAACTATGAACTTTCTTTGAGAAATTTTTTCTCACTAATGTAATTTATACGTCAGGAACAGTTTGTCATGATAGTGATTTCATATATTAAAATTATCTACTTGTGATAAAAATTTCCTCACGCTTTCATTATATTTGTGACAATTCATTTTTCACCCGTTTATTGTAGTTGTCTACTTGCACATATTCTTAAATAATACCATCTAATTTTTTTTTGTAATGCACATTCTAAAATTAAAATTGTAGAATTTTCATTCATTAGAAAGTATTGCATTCTTTCATTGCATATGCAAAGTCACATGACCAAATACAATATATATCATCCTCAAATAAGTCTACCAAAGTTGAATAATGATATCAAGTTACACCATGTTGATGTCTTAGTCTACTCTAGTAACACTAAACTCCTTAATTCGTCAACATCTATTCATACCTACAACCTCCTTGAATTATTCTTCATCACCATCATGGTCACCAAGCTCATCAAAATAAGGATCATTTAGATGTACACCATTACCATTGAATTGTTTGGATCATGGAGGGAGGAAATACTGTTGGTATGTCCTTGCATTGTAGTTGCCAAAAAAGCTTGCATTCGACATTAACAAATATAAGTGTTAAATTTATTTTTTTAAGAATAAGGTATTAATGTAAAAGGAAACTAAAATTATTATTTCACTACGTTGAACAAAAAGGGTAGGATCAAAGAAAAATATGATATAAAGTTAAAAAATTGTTATATATCTAAACTCAAAATCAATATATATTTGAAACTGGGTAAAATTGCCTTCTTAGAATAATTAGCAATCAAGGCGGGAATTTCTAATGAGCAACCAATTTAAACAACATCAGAACTTTCCATATTATTTAGACGAGGAATTCTAGATGTCGAGGAAACGGGCGAGGAAATGGGCGAGGGAAGCGACGTGGCGGGGTGGGGACCGTCCACTCCGCTCGGGATGCGCGCACCAAAAACGACGGCACGCATCCCGAGCGGAGTGGACGGTCCCCACCCCGCCACGTCGCTTCCCTCGCCCATTTCCTTGCCCGTTTCCTCGCTGTGTAGAATCGCTCTATTTAGACTAATGAGCAACCAATTTAAACAATGAGCAACCAATTTAAACAACATCAGAACTTTCCATATTATTTAGACATCAGAACTTTCCATATTATTTAGACAACACTATCTTTTATCATTACAATCATGACATGCTTTCTTATTAGTTATTACTCACTTACTAGTCAATTTATGTCATTTTCTGACAGTTCCATGTATGTATAGAAGGATTGATGGATTGTTTCATTTGTTTTGAGCTTATGTGCTTAAACTTTTTAAGGGGTTTATAATTAGATTCTTGTTTTGATTCACCCCATGCTTGATTTGCTGTAAGAAATTGGAGTGAAGTTGACTAATTTGGATACCCAATTGAGGAAAACTGTGTTTTCATTACTGTGAGCTATATCCATCTCGGAGATGGTGAGAATCTCAACTATCCAAAGGGGGCCTGTGAATCAAGTAGACAAGATTCGACATGAATACCAAGATAGAGGTTAATTGAAACGACCTTCAGACTCTAAGTCTGAAGTCTCGGACTGAAATTTATGGAAAAATATGTCAAAACCTAAAGTAACTACACTTAGGCTGAAAAGACAACAAGAGGATTAAAAAGTCTTATAGGGTAACAGCAACTTGACTAATAACTCTTTTTATGTATCAGGATTATGTCTGTTTATGAAACAGATTTATGTCTGTTTGTGTATGTAATAAGTTAAGTCTCTCTCAGTTAACCCGATTGATTACTCCCCTATTTCCCAAAGACTGACACAACTTGAAAAGGAAAGGATTCAACAAAAACACTATTCTGTCAGCTTACTTAATCAGCAGAGGGTAAGGACTCAAAATCTGTGGAGAACAAAGTCTGCTCCCCATGACTAGTTGATATCACCATTAGTTCAAATTTTTAATTCTCATTCCAGTTCCTAAATTCAGTACCACCAAACACTGTAACATAGCATCCTCTGCTTTTAAATTCTCCTTCCAGTTCTCAAATTCAGTGACATAAACTGCTATGGAGCTAACTTGGAAAGTCATTAGCCTTGCTATGAATCAGATAAAGAAGAGCTAGAATCAATAAGAAAGCTAAGTCCAAAGAAGAAAACTGATACATCCAGTAGTTGAACCAAAGCCAACTAGAATCAGTTGCAAGTGCCAAACTTAATCTAGTACTATCACTTGTAGCTGTCTCTCTTTCTTTTGTTCTCCAACTCCGCATCTCTACCTCACCCACACACACACACTGCACCACACTTGCTTCTCTCTATCTATTGTTTTCTTAAGCACGACTACGGTGCCTATTTAATTCTATCTCGATGGACATCTACGATGCCTAGTATCACCAAACAGGCACCTTGGACCAGGCACCGTAGATTCAGGGTGTTTTCTTTCATCACACAGGTCACTTATGCATCTTTATTCTAGTATATGTTCTCTGCACCAATGTTTCAAGCATTGACCAAATTGTCAGATCTTGATGTATCTGTCACAGTTGAAAATCAGATAGATATTGCCAATATATCACAATCTTTGATCTCAATTCAAGAGAAAACAATTAGAATTTCATATTTAACCGAATGAAGATAAGATAAGTGAATATGTCAGTTTTTTTTTTTTTTTTTTTACTCAATATGAAGTTATACAGATTGGTTCTTGTTCTTTTTTTCTTAACTACCATACCTACTTACATTTCCATCACTCTATTCTCAAATGCAATTTTTTGGCTGACTCTCAAGTCTCACCAATGACTCACCAAGTCACACTGGTCAACAACTCCCATCTATTTGCTAAACAATATTCACTTCTCGGTCGTTGGTTCACACAGCTCTTCAATACTCTCTTACACAAAGAGATGATGATTTGAGGAGTTTGAACAAATGCTTTAGAGGAGAAGAGAAGATTGTGATACAAGGTGGAGAAGAGTTTGAACTGCTCTTCAATGTTTTTGAGGATTTGGGATTTAGGTTTTCTTTTTTGCATTTATTTCGTCACTCTGGGATTTTTATTTTCTCACTCTTGGGCTGGCCTTTGATGAAATGTGACGAGGTGTTAAATTTTCTCACCGAAGGTATTTCATTTAGTCGCCAAATTTCCCTCTCTCTGTGGTGTGACAATTTTGAAACGTTTATGCGAGGAACTGGGAACCAAAATTTCACTTGAACAAATAGGTAACAATTCATCAAAATTCCTCACCTTAACAGGAAAACGGTGACAACTTTAAAAATGTCATATAAATTCACCACCCAATGCCTGATTTCTTGTAGTGTATAGTCAGTCAATGTGAAAGGGGTGCAAGTAGGTGTGCTTATAGATATATCGGGTGGTACTGACTCATCACAACAAAATGAATTACACAAATGATGTGCTAGACAACTCAACAACAATTCCAAAATTGGAATTAACACTACCTATGACATGGATTCTCTCATTAAATGTATCTTTTGATAACACCTTGACTATTTCTTGAATTATGGGGTCATTTGTATCGGAAAAATAGTTGAGGAAAGACTCCAAAAAATAGTTAAAATCAGACTTCATGCATGAGTCACTAGAAGGCATACGTCGAACGAGTTAACATGAAAAGGTTGGGAGGGGAATGGGTTAGGAAGTAAAGTCGTCTTAATCATATTGATCTTAAAAACATCATCTGACTCGGGAGGTTGTTGACTTACATTAAAAACATTGAGTTCGACGATCATGTTACCAAATGTCAAATTCATGATTCCATTCCTACAATTAATAATAGCATTAGATGTGGCAAAAAATTAGCGACCCAAATAACTTAATGTGATTGGAGGGATTATGAACAGGTTGTGTATCAAGAACTATAAAGTCTAGTGGAAAATATAATTTTTCAACCTTAGTGATCACATTTACTATAACATCACAGGAGACTCTGATAGACCTATCTACCAGTTGCAGTGTTACTTCAGTCGGTTTTAAGTTGTCGAGACCTAATTGCATATAAACGGAATATGACAATAAATTAATACTCGCCCCTAAATCCAACAATGCTTTGTCAATCATGTGATCACCAACAACACAAGAAATGGTCGGGCACCTGGGATCCCTATAAGCGAGGTTCTATGTTGAATAATTGAGTTGACTTGCTCGGCGATGAAAGCTCTCTACGTGCAAAGGTACTTAAAAAACTTGACATAGGTAGGAATTTGCTTAATAACATCGAGCAATGGGATATTAATGTGAGCTTGTTTAAAAATTTCCACTACATCATTGACATTTGTTCATTTATTCTCCGGAGCTAACCGTAATGGAAACAGTGCTTTAGGCAAATAAGTTGCCTGAGTGGGGTCATAGTCAAGATGATAATCTTTAAAAAGTGAGGCTTTATCAACCTCCTCGTTAGATGGGGATGCAACTTGCTTTACTTAGATCGGGATGCAACAACAATTGAATCGGACATTCGTACATGATTATCAACATGTTTTCCACTCCTAAGGGTAGTAATAGAATTGACATATTCGTTGCACGACTCAGATGTGCTACCAATTATGAATTGACCTTTTGGGTTTTGAACAAGTTGACTCAGAAAATCTTCCTGACTTTCTCTCAATAAATGCATGAGCAATTTTGACTCACAGTTTCTCAAGTTTATTGATGGCTTGACTTTGGTGTTAAGTCATGGTTTTTAACTCTGATATAGCTTGAAAATTTTGCTCAAGCATACTATCTAAGTGCCGCATAAAACAATTAATCGTTTTATCTAAACTGGATGTGTTGGATGGGGAAAATTTGTTAAATTGAGGCCCAACAGAGCTATAGGCTTGAAAAGTCAGGGAGACAAAAGGTCCCCCTTGGTGTAGGCCATCAGCCCAAGAGAGATTGGGATGCTTGGCTAAACCTAGGTTGTAATAGTTGGACTTTGGATTATTACCAGGTCGTCTAATAACATTTAAAAATTGACTTGCTCAGCAAAATATGAAGGATTATCATTTTGCAAATGACAATCAGTTGTGGAATGACTCAAACTCAAACATGCAACACAAACCTTAGATGAAACATTCGTGGGCGGTGGGATTGAGTCATATTCAAAATTACATTAATTTTCTGAGTGATCATAATCCTAACAACTATTTCTAGCTTTGAGGCAAAAGGGAAGTGAACAGATGTATCTTTAACTTCATATATATCACCCGTACACCTATCAAAATCTTTTTTCGAATAATCACATTGCTGAGAATTTTCTGACAGAGTTTTAAAGAAGTCCCAAATCTCATTAACACTCATGTTTATAAGTGATCTACCACTAGTGACATCAATCATACGATGGTTTTAAGGGGTTAACGCGTCTTGGAAGTATTAAACTAGACACCACTTCTCAAATCCGTGATAGGGACATTTCACAATGAGTTCAATGAACATTTCCCAACATTCATAAAAATGTTCGCCCTCTTATGTTGAAAATTAGATATATCTCTTTGGAGGTATTCATTTTATGAATGGAAAAATATTTTAACAGAAACTTTCTCGACAAAACATCCCAAGTTGTGATGGTTCCCATTTCTAAAGAATTTAACCACGTCTTCGCTTTATCTTTTAGAGAAAAGAAAAACAACCTAAGACGGACTGAATCAGCTGAAAGGTTTAGGTACTTAAGGGTAGCATGGATATCAAAAAATCCCTTGATGCGGAGATATGGACGTTCTTTATAAAAACCAAAGAAGGTAGGCAAAAGATGGATGACAAATGGTTTCAGTTCAAAGCTATTTGTAGTTGTCTCAGGTAAGACAATGCAAGACGAAGCATTGCTGAAAAAATGGGAGAAGTAACCCTTAAAGGACTTCTCCTCAGCCATCTCCTTGGTCTCAATAGATAAGAATGGAGAACCAAAAAAGGTAACGGAAGAACTTCTCGGGGTCTTTTCAAACTAGCCTATTCATATAATCACACACCTAGGTACGCATAAATTAATGTCACTAGAATTTCAAAGTTAACACTCCTTAAAATCGTTCAAGTTTTTAATTTTTTTTAATACAAGTCTAACCTCTAGAATTTTGCTACTAATGAAGGGATAAAATCCAATTTACCTAACTGTTGAAGAGGCACGATAATTTACTATCAATTCGTCATTACCAATTGCTCTTACCTCATTTTTTACTTTTCATTTTAAAGTGTGATGTCAGTTTTCATAACTATTCCAAGAATGGATATGTTTATTCACTTGACTACCTTAAGTTTTCAAAAACTTTCAAAGAGGGGTCCTATGAGCGTGAAACTTGTCCTAAACAATTATCTTGCTACAAATATTAAATAATTAAAGCTTAGGTTCCTAACCCTGAAAATAGACAGTGGTTAACATATCCAAAAGATAGGGCATGAAATTTGCAAATCAATTATACCATTATTCAAATTTTTTTATGCAATATTAATTAAAACAATTAATAAAAATACCAAGTAATCACAACAAAAATCACGTGCAGATGCGGTAGGGAGAAATTACCTCCGCTGTGAACCTCTTTTGGGTTACTTGCGACGCCGGCTAGAAGTCGAGTTGTCGTTGATCAGAAGCACTGTCAACCTGAAAAAAAATGACCATGCAATTTATATCTTTTTTTGTATTTGTTTGCTCTGCTATTTTTCTTTTTGTGTTTTTTTTTTTCATGGCCTCTGCTTTTCACTTCGTTTCCATAAGAACTCCTATAAATACTTGTGAATGATTGTCTACAAAGCGAATCTAACAAATTAAAACTCAAACTAATAAATAGCAAATCAAATTTATTCCTAACCTAAAAAAAATTTAACTAACAAAAGTTAATAACAAACAAAACCAATTATTAAGCAATTACTAACACTGTTCTTCAAACAAAGAAAATTAAACCTAACCTAAAAACTAGTGAAAATAAACTTTAATTTTCGATTGCACCATTACAATCCCAGGTGACGACACAAAAAACTTGATGCAGATTTTACTATCCTAAATTAATAGGCATTACCTAATTGCTATAGTGCAAGTGTACGGTTATCTAACTAGTAGACAATGATAAATATGGTCTGATCCCACGAGGACTGGAGACACAATCGAAAACTAAAATCTATTTCGACTAACTTAAAATAGGGGTTACTGCGATTGAAAATTTATAAATTAATGAAATAAAATTAAACAACCAAAAATGTAAACTGGTAAAGGTAATTGGGAAGTGAACCAAGGCATCGAATCCAACATAGGTTCTTCGAGAATTGTTTAAACCTAAGTTACTGTTTTCATAAAGTGAGAAACATTAGGAATGAATAATCTCTTACTTACATTGATGATGTGATCATTAATAACATTAAGATTTTTTTTTAATTCAAAGTCAATTTCAGCAAAAGTCTAAACCCCTAACATTGAGTGTCTTGCAACGAGACACACAATCACAAGTTTAACATAATCAAGTAAAATGTGCTTCAAATATTAACAAAGAGTAACTACTGATTAGTCTAGATTTCAAGTCCGATATAATCGATAAAAATAATTAATTAATATTAAGAAATTAATTGTAATTAACAATGAAGCATAGAGAAAACAGTAAATCAAATTAAAAAAACTCGAAAAATCCATGGTTTCCATCTTCGCCTCGGCATGAGATTTAGAAACTCATGACGGAGATGATTGTGGAAGTAGCATTGGTTAACTCCATTTCCTCCTCAATGAACGCGCTTCACCGGGGCATGGGTGATGCATAGTGGTGCAAAAGAGAATGGCTGGTGGTGAATAGCGTGAAAAATGAATAAAACCTTCTTCTTCGTGATCTGCTTCTCTGCTGTTGCTATGCTTGTGGCTTGCAGGGAAGATAGGCGAGGTGGCTCGTCACGAGAGGCATGGGCGGACCTACTAAGGGGCGAGGGGGGGCAACTGCCCCCCTCAACTTTTAAAATATTTTTAATATATATATTTCAGTCTTAAAAAATCGATTATATAATGTAGAATACAATATGTTAATTGTTTATGAAAATATTCAAACATGTCTTTGTTGGTGCAGTGGTTGGATGTTTATTACTTTTAGTAAAAGACCTGAGTTCAATACTCTTCGACTGCATTTTTTATTTGATTTTCAATGCAATTTTATTAGTAATTGCAAACATTAAAAAATGTTTAGTTTAATAAAAATTTATTAACATTAAATAAATGAATTGTTTTTCACAAGTAATATTAAACCCCTAATAAAAAAATATTTAAAATTAATATTTAAAATAATAACGATAGAATTCAATGAAAATATATACCATTAGCCAACTCGTATAAAATTTAAGCCTCATATAAACTATTTTTTCGTTGAAATTGTATTATGATCATATTAGATTTGCAAATTTCAAATTTTTTTTAGCTTCACCTAGAACTTATCCTAATTATTTTGTGATTCTCAATTCTAGACAAATAGGCTTTATCCTATTTTTTTTCTTTGAAATTGTATTATGATCATATTAGATTCGCAAATTTCAAACTTTTAGTAAAAGACCTGAGTTCGATACTCTTCGAGTGCATTTTTTATTTTATTTTCAATGCAATTTTATTAGTAATTGCAAACATTAAAAAATGTTTAGTTTAATACAAATTTATTAACATTAAATAAATGAATTGTTTTTCACAAGTAATATTAAACCCCTAACAAAAAAATATTTAAAATTAATATCTAAAATAATAACGATAGAATTCAATGAAAATATATACCATTAGCCAACTCGTATAAAATTTGAGCCTCATATAAACTAGTTTTTCTTTGAAATTGTATTATGATCATATTAGATTCGCAAATTTCAAATTTTTTTTAGCTTCACTTAGAACTTATCCTAATTATTTTGTGATTCTCAATTCTAGACAACTAGGCTTTATAGCCACTTTTTGGTCAGGTTTTAAGTTTTTTACATTTCTATCCCTTCTATAAATAATGTTTGTGATTGCATTTTAAAGAGAATGGGTAAAGGTGTAAAAATGTTCTAGCCTGGCCAAAAAATGGCTTTAAAGTCTGGCTGCCTAGACAAACTCTTTTGTGATATTAGTTATATATTCTAGTTATTATGCTTGTTTGCTCTTTGTTAAGGTTATCAATAGTGACCTTAATTTGGCTTAAAATTGACTACACTTGGATCCAATTTGATATATGCATTGTATTTTTTATAGTTGAATTTTTTTTATTAGTTACTAGCTTCGGTAAAAAAAAAATTGGCTTTACCATTGATAACTACTATTATCAACTAATAAGTATTTTTCATTTTGCCCCCCCTCAACTAAAATCCTGGGTCCGCCCCTGACGAGAGGGAGGAGGTCGACGGTTGCTTGGTAGAAGAATAAAGACGAGATGGAAAGAAGAGATAGTGGTTGATGGCGTGGTGGCTGCGAGGAGGTTGATGGCTGCTGTGAAGGAGAAAAGAAGAGATGGCGATCTGCTTTGGCTGCAATGGCAGGCGGTTGTCTGATGAAGAAGAAGGAGGCGATTGTGAGAGGTTGTTTGTGGATGCCAAGAAAGAGAGATGGATGTCTGTTTCGAGATGGTAATGTGGTGGTGAGATGAATGTCTGACAGAGGAATGGGGAGGCGAGATGGCTGGATGGAAGAGATGACTGTGTTGTGTGGGTGAAGATGAAGAAGAATTGTTAGTTGTGGTTGTCTGTCTGTGAGAACAAGAGGAAGAAGAAGAGAAATATGCTGCATTTATACGATTTTTTTTTTTTTTTTTTGTTAAATCCATTCGACCCTTTCATTAAATATTTCAGTCAAGAACATCAAATGTATAAAATGGACGGCATAGTTAGGCACATTTTAGTTAAATTTTTTGTTTTGCATTGTTGCCCTTATCATGCTATGACTACTACTTTAGTAGGCTGGTGATTGAAAGAAATGGAGCAGAAATAATATGAGATGAACTTCAAATGGTGAAAATAATTGTCTGTTTCAAGTTTGTTAAAAGGAAATTGGTTGTTGATTTGTTTTCAGGTCTTAAAAGTAAACTGGTTTGGGAAGCAGCTGAGTGGAGATGATAAGGTTAGGCATTCTGGTTAAATTTCTACAACTTAAGTCTCTGACATCTGTTTGAACTTTTAAACTGAGGAAGAACTCTGACATTTTAGCTTGCTGGCTCATGACTTTGTTTAAAATCGGTTATCCAATTTTAAATTAAAAAGACCAAAATCGAACCAAACCGTGCAATTCGATTCAATTCGATTTTTCATCACAAAATGTTTCACACTGTAATTTCAACATAATTTCAGTCCTATAATTTCAATAGGGCTTACAAAACTCACAGGGCTTACGAAATTCAGTCCAATAATTTCAACTTACAGTCCTATAATTTCAAAATTTAGTCCTATAAATACAATCCTAAAATTCAGTCCTATAATTTAAAAATTCAATACTATAAATTCAAAGCATGTGACTTCAACATGAATTATTTCAACCCTAAAAGAATAGTCCTATAATTTCAACATACATAAAAGCAAAATTGCATTTGCTTGGGTTGCAAGGGTAATTTTCAAGGGTTGCAAGGGTAATTGAGGAATTTTTTCTTTATATGGTTTGATTTGATTATTTCGGTTTTCAAAATTCTAAAAACCAAAACCGAACCGAACTTCATTCGATTCGATTCGATTCGATTTTTACTATTCGATTACGGTTATTTTTCGATTTGATTATTTATCGGTTCAATTCTATTCGACCGGTTCGGTCGATTTTTAGAAACCAATTAACAGCCCTAATAAAAATGCACCTGAGGCATGATTGGGGGGTAAATAATTGGGGGTTGGGAGCAAATAAAATGGGGAAATTAGGGCATGATTGTTTCTTTTTTTACTCTCTTATCCAAAACGATGGCAAGAATTGTAGCCAGCTAGCCAGCCACAACATGTTCTTCATCTTTTCTTCATTCTCCAATGACAGGATCAACAACCACCATGCTCTTCTTTATCTTCTCTTACATTCTTCTTTTGTTTTCACTTATTCTTCTTTTCATTTTGATTTCTTTTCATATTTGGGCCTTTATGTTCTTCTTCTTTGTTTTCTCTGCTATTCTACTTTTTTTCTTCATCAACTTGTTTTTCTTTTCACATTCAAGAGTTGTTTGGCTGCATTATTTGTATAAACTCTTTATTGATTTACTTAAAAAAAATATTGTGGGATGAGTTCTTTTAAGGATGAGGACTGTAGTTTATTATGATCTAAATCTGCTTTTATATTATATTATGTATTTATAGACCGTGAAATACCAATGTGAAAAACTCATTCGCTTGAGGCTTACACCTCGTTTCACTCGCTAATCCAATGCCTCGCCTCACGTTTCTGCCATTTGAATCACTACATCCCAGAGTCTCCAACACCTCTTTTTAGTGCTAAGTTCCAGTTTCCATTGTTACTTTCCATCCTTATATACAATTTAGCCACTGTACCATATAATGAGGGTCACATTGAAGATGGGTTTACATTGGTTTATCAAAATGATGTTATCAAAAATAAACCTTTAACCACCATCTTACACTAAAACCCTAAACTCTACCTCATTATAACGACCCAACCCTACTCAACCCAAAATTTTAGCCTTACCCACTCCCTAGGTTGGGGGTGTGGGGCAAGGCGAGGCACTAGCATTTGCCTCGAGAACCTTAAGGGCTGTCGTGGAATCGCTGCATAGTTGAGACAAAGCCATCATAAGAGAAAATAATTGTGGTTTGTGATTCTGTTGTAACCTTCTAACTAAAGTAGGTTTCATATAACTTAGTATACGTGGTCTAAAAAATAAAGTAATAATCGTAGATTTTATTAGTCACAAATGACTTAGGCCTCGTTTGGTTCCTCGATGGAATGGTAATGGGAATGGTAATGTGAATGTGTATGTATATGTTTGGTGTACCTATGAATCACAATGGTAATAACATATGACATTGTTTGGTATGTGAATATATGGTAGGAATGGAATGAAAATGAATTGTATCTTTACCGATATGCCCTTGGTTATTATAACAATGGATTTTATGCCATCTACTATATTATATAAAGGAAATTATATACAAATTAAAATTTGGAGCACCATAAATAGAAATGCAACTGTATTACATAATAATTCCAACAAATAATAAAAACAATGACATATACAAAAAAATATAACCATAAAATATAAGGGTTTTGTTAAGTAAGGAGGGTAAAAAAAGTCTTTTCAAGTTGCATTGACCATTACAATGGGGAATGTAATCTCCATTCATAGGGGTTGGGGTCGGAATGGCTATTACATTGAAATATGTAATACTCATTTCCATTACATCACTTTTTTGCCCAACCAAACATTGGTTTGCATTGGACCATTATATTGACCATTACAATTACAATGGTCAATGCCCAACCAAACACGCCCTTATAGTGTCCCAAACGAGGCAATGCAGCACTCCAAGACACCTCAAGGCGTTTTGAGGGACTCTAAGGCTTAGGCGAAACACTTTCTAAAGAACAACGTCTTGGTGAGGCGAAGTGTCGTAATTGAGAGTTTTAGATGACATAGCTGGTACCTTTCATCCACTAGTCGCCATATCACACAAGCAATCCACAAATACATTGCTCCAACTACAACGGCCCATACCCAAACATCTAAGCAAACCGAGTCCACCTCACAACTACTAGACTACCACTTGTAAAAAAATCCAATAACCCTTATGCTTGACCTAGACTTGAAGTATGTTCTTAGATTTAGCTTTTAGGTATATTAGTAGTACTAATAATATTGCTCTCACACGTTCGGGTGAGTCGTCCTTGGTATGTCAAGACCACTCAAATCTTCATTGCCAACTGTATCATTTTTATCCAAAATATATGAAGGATCCTTGTTGAGTACCTCCGAACATTTGTTGCTTACACTGCTCTTAATGTAACCCTTGAGAAACCCCAACCTCTTCCTCCTTCCTAAAGAAAACCTATCTCCTTAGAAGATAACAAACTGCCCTTACCTTCTCTACTCGATAAACCAACTTCGAAGATGTCAAGAACATCAACTCCGACAACTTGTAGAATTCTGAAACCCCTGCATGGGTTTTCTTCCTTATTGGCGTTCATCAACTGTGGCTTCATCACATAAACCCCACAGAAGCAACACTATCTACTAGTTAATAAGAACTACCACCAAAGGGTGGCGAGGAAGAATAATATTGTTTAATTGAGAACTTCCAATCTCCAACTAGTGCAACAGCCAAGACTTGGTGGTGTGAAAATTTTTAAAAAAGAAGAAACTCTGAGGCCACCACACTGGACTAAACCCCAACACGATCTTCTAAGGCAAATTTCTAACCAACAGGCTTATTTGTAGTGTCACCAATAATGTCCTCGCCTTTGTGAGCCAACGCTGCAGCCCGAAATGAGTTTCAAGCCCATCCATTTATTGAAAAGTGGTTGTGGATACAAGGTCAATATCTGATTTCTGATTTGGAGCCATCACAACTTGCTTAGGACTCGATCCACCACCATCGACCTTTTCTGCCTCCCATTTCTACCTTTCATCAATCATCATCCACCTCGCACCAACTCTCCAATTGGTATCCCGTATGTTCATCCCATTTAGACAACTCCACTCGAGGTCCATATATCTTGGTGACCATCGAATAGGTGTGGACACCAAGACTGATAGCCCTGTGTTAAACTTCACAACTTTGATGGAACCCCTCAAACTTTTCTCCAATAGGATGCGCTTGTTATCTATGGAAAATCCATAGACATAATGGCCATTGAAGCCTCCAAGAAACCCATCCCCACTTTTCATGTAGAATCCTCTACAGTGTTTTAAAAAGCGCTAGGCGAGCGTGTGCCCAACGCCCAGAGGCCTAGGCGATTTTAGGTTTTTGTATTATAAATTTAATAATTTACAAAAGTTGAGCATAATACCTTATTAATTACATCCAATTTAATGTCAAGATACATATGCAAAATTTATAAACATGAAAAATTAACAATCATGAACAAAATTTATTAAAATTCAAATGACTGAAGTTGGTCATGATGGGTACTTTATACAAAGTTGAATTTGTGGACAAATATCCAAACCTACTCTTTTACTTTTCTTCAAATTGCATGAATGACCTCAGTCATGTTTGATAAAATCTACATTACTAAAATTGGTACCGACAAATCCTTTGAAAATTTCATTAAGTAATCATCATTTGCTTCATTTAGACATATACTGAATAAAAAATAATTAAATTGTTTCTTTACAAAAAAGGGGAAAGACAAATAAAATAAGAACACAATCAGCCTTATTAAAAAAAAACCCGCCCAGACCCCGCCTAGGCGCCTACCCGATTTTCACCCTGCCCAGTCATTAATCTGGGTGTTTCTCTAACGCCTAGCGCCTAGGGCATTTTTTTTAGAACATTGGTCCTCTACCAGCTTCCAATTAAGTTAGTTTAACACAAACAACCATTCATTATACACACGTCAAAACAACTCTACTCCACAAAACTACCACCAAAAGGCCACTACCTCCACAAAGCGGACAATATAGTACTCCGTGGATCGGGTCATGACAGAATGGTATCGGAGTCGGACCTAGCCGAAAGTGTGCCAACGAGGACGTTGGGCTCCCCTCTTAGACTGTGATACCCTTGTGTGGACGGACTTGAGGGGGAGGATCTATATATAGTACTCTGTGGATCAGATCATGACAGGGAGGATTTTCAACCAAGCGCTCCTCATCACATATCTCATGTGGTCTTGTTGCCAATGATAATTTGGAATCGCCTCACTTGGTGGAACTGGAAATAAGCTTGGCCTCCATTCAACTGTTTTTTCTTCCTAGATTCAACAATCCAATGCCCTCCATATCTATATCTAGGACGAGATGGCTTCCAACCTCAACATTCGATCACACTGCAATTTAGGATACAATATCTAGTTTGGAACCAATATTGTTCAGTGTATCAATGTGTCAAGACCCCCAAAAATCAACTCACCATCTTCAGCACTTGCACTCGTTGAACTTCAACATTACTTGTAGAGTTCTCACCCAGAAAACAATGCTTATATGGAGAAGCCATAAAATGTCATACCACACACTCTTCCACCTTACTAAGTGAATCTCCCCCTATAACCGCCCATAATTGCCAATAACTTGGGTTGGTCCTCTCATGACAATCACGTGTTGTGTCCTGATGGATTGCAAGGAGTATTTTTAGTCTGTACTTAAAGAAGAGATCTAGCCCATCTAGTAAACTGCACGCCAAACTCACTCTTCGACGCACTCGGAAGGAACATCTATAGGTGGGGCTGTAAAGAAGTTGAGAAGAACATCTATTTGTAGGGCTATAAAGAAGTTGATAGAGATAATAATGCTCAATTTTTGGGAAAAATGTAAAGTATTCCCGGCTTATGGGATCTTCTATGGTTATTAGGTTGGGGATTTCAAAATCGTCAAGAGTTGTACGGAAAGAAAAGGAGGCCGGAGAAGAAAATGATTGATTTCAATGATTTTATTAACGATTTTGAGTTCTTGGAGTTTTCTCTTCAGGGAGGAAAGTATACTTGGTGCAATTAAAGGCCGAACCCAGCCATGTCTCAGCTCGATTGCTTCCTCGCATCTAATGCTTGGACTGAGCATCTTGTTAATTTTCGAGAAATGTTGCTTGAGAAATGGGGTTCTGATCATAATGCTCACAAGGGTAGGCCAAAGCCATTTAGATTTGAAGCAGTGTGGTTGGAGCATCCCCAGTTGAAAGGTTGGGTTGAAGAAAAGTGGAAAGGATTGCAAGCTCAGGGAAATAATGGGTACAAACCAATGTAACAACAACATGGATAAGGGTATCTACGAAGTGTCTGGTGCATTGGTTAGAAAAAACAATATAAGATGCGCTAGGGAACATGCTTACAATTTTAGTATTATTTAATTTATAATAATAATTTTGAAATATTAATCATTTTCATTTATTTGTAGGTCAATATTAACGCTCATGTGCCATCAACAAGGTTGTCAAAGTGTGAAGCTAAACGAAAATTGTATGGACCTTTTTAAAATACGAATCAGACATGAATCATTAGATTCAAGTTGCAACTTAAAATTAGCATGATGAAAATCTAGACATTGTATAAATATTCAATATTTGGTACATCACAACTTAATCAACCTATTCTGATTTTGTTAATATCAGAGTTATGTTGTATGTAGTCAATTTTGATTTAGAATAAGTTAGTATACTATATGAAATATTTTTTGTAAATATTATAAAATTTGGTAAGGTCTCATGCTGAATACTTTAATGCTTTTGAAACTTGGACACAATCTTGAATTGAATCTTGGGCCAAGGACCCATTTATCTTCTTTAAACATGAAACACTAAGTTTTGAGTGATGTAAACAACACCCCTGGTGTTGCTTACTCTTTCATGGAGAACCTGCCCTCCAAAAGGCATCGTCTCTTATTGAGATATATCCAATCACATATATTCTTTACTTCACTTGACTCACCACTTGATGTGGGATTAACTTGTTCAATTCTCGCCAACATCTCTAACAGAAGGTATATTGATATGGTTAGGAAAACCACATACTATGAATCATCTTCCAAATTTTTATTTAGGGCTATAGTCATTATGTGAACTGTTCATGAATTGATTGTCATTGACAAATCAGTTAGAGTAATTAGAAATGTTATAATAAGTTTAAACTTTTTAAAAATCAAATGAGACTATTGTTTTGTTTTGTTTTTTTTTTGTGCTTAAAAATCAATTAGAGTAATTAGTATGTATATAAATTTGTGTTTACCTACTAGGCAGATGATTAAAATTTGATTTGTTTGACAAGCCTAGCTATCATGGGATGATGGTATCAAAAGAGTGCAAACCAATGCGGTGAGAGTTAATCCTAAATTGTGTGGTCTTGCCGAAGGCATGTTTAATGGAGTGTAATTTATGACGGGTTATGATAGGTTTAAATGTTCACTTTGTAAAAACAAACAATAATAACAATAAATCTATAGTTCATTCATGTTTTAATTTAAGAACTAACATAGCAATAGATGTTGCGAGGGTTAAATCATAGTTCATTCATTATTTAAGAGAACTTGGTGCAACCATTTATTTTCATTATTTATGCAATATAGGCTCTCCAAAATTTTTTTAATTTAATTTTATTTTGTATCAAGGCCACGGTTGACTGCATCCTTCGATGCATACAGATGAAAATAAAATAAAAATTAAAAATTAAAAAAAAAAAAATAAATAAATAATTAAAAAAAAAATTAAAAATAAAAAAAATAAAAATAAAAAATAAAAAATAAAAAATAATTTTTTTTTTTTTTAATAAAATACTGCGTCAAAATTAAAATAGATAAATTAATGAATCTCTTTATTCATTCGTTCCAGACGAAACACAAAAACTTATATGGAAACCCCCATCTAAATTCAGTCTGGTAGGTTGGAAGTTAAAACATTGGGAATTTTGGTGATCTCAAAATTTAATTAAGGACACCTGTGGATGATTATATTTAGTGATTTTGTTCAGTTGACAGTTCTCAACAAAGTTTTATGTTAGGGATACAACATAATGCAGTTGTAAAATTTGCTCTGTGATTTATCTTCAGATCTCCTTGTGGGACCTCATTATCCAGAAAAAGGAGCACGCTAAATTCCATAAACAGATCCCAACCCTGTGGGACTTCATTATTTAGAAAAAGGATTCGCGAAAAGAAGGATCATAAGGTAAACGAACGATATGATGCTTGCGATTCCAAAAGGCATTGGGAAGGTCAGAACATAGTTCTAAAGTTAATTGTTCTCGAAAATGGATAATGCGGGATTTGATTTGGGAATCTTGGAGCTAATCATCAATTCGACGATAAGCTATTTCTTGTTTAAGAAAATTTAAATGTTTTCATTTTTGAGAATTATTCATTTATTTTTCTTTAGGGAAGTAACCTCCTTGGTAAAAAGATCGACCTTGTTCTGCACTGGTCATTATGCCAAAAACCGGTAGGATGATAGTAGACAAGATGGTAATTTCGGAGTTTCAATTTAATCTTCCTACCTATTTCCTGACAGTTCAGTGGTCGTTGACTAATTTAGCTTAGCAAACCTTTTTTTTTCTTTCTCATCTAGTGGGGTTTTCATCGAGTTCATTGGCAATATTTAAGCTTACACAAAGGTATACATAATTAGTTCAGTTTATTGGAAAGAAATTTTGAACTAGCCATCCATGAGTTTCTTGCACTATGTTCTGATATATTTGAGCGGCTGACTTGACATAATTGCTGAAAGACTAAAACACCTGGGTAACCCACTGCTATTATCAGCATTATTACTAATGTTACTACAAAGAAGGAACTCATGGGGTCTCCTCACAACAATTCCTTGCCTTGGAAGCTCTTGTTGCAGTCATCAAACATTTGAGGGAGTGTTTTGAAAGCACGGAGCCCCAACTGTTCAATCTTGCTAGTGTCCATGCTATGTAGCTTGTCATCTCCTTTCTTCTTTGCACACCATTAAAATGGTCATATTCCACTTTGTCAGAAAAGATATTTCTACAAAGGAAACAGGGTCCTATTATATCGTTTATACTCACTTGGTTTCAATTGGGTAGGAGGGATACTTGGCCTTTAGCATCTTAATGATGCCCGAGCAGTGAGCGACTGTGCTTGAACATATACGCCTGCCTGATGCTTTACTTTCTTCCATTGCTAACATGTGAGTGGAAACCACATCATCAATGTGTACGAAACCCAATGCTGTGTTTGGGTACTCCCCTAGTTTTCCTGATCAACAAATTGTTGTAATTGAATTTTTCAAATTCGTGGCTATGATGTCTTAGTTGTGTAAATTTTTTAAAAGCAATCGATCAGGGCAAGAGATCTGGCCTTGTATGATTCCTAGTATCATGAGGAGTGTGCTGGTTGGTTGTGGTGCAATCAGGGGGCCCACCACAAACGATGGATTTATCACTACTAGATTGATTCCCTTCTCTTCTGCCAGTCGCCAAGCCTCTTTCTCACCCAATGTCTTTGCGAATGCATACCACAGCTGCATGCAAAGTTATCTATCAGTACCCAAGTTTCACATTCGTTATAATGTTTCTTTCTGTAAAACTTAATTTGGTTTAGATGTAGGCATTTCTTAGCATTTTGTATTGATGTAGAGTTGTTATTATAACTTATGAGCTTATAGCAACATGGTGTCTATGACAACAAAGTGGTATCTGTAAACATACGTGCATGCACTGTAGCAAGTCAGAGAAGTACATTGTAATGTTTGCAGTATTCAGGATCGCTCCAATGCGTTTCATTAAGAGGGGAGGCTTTTTGGGCATCATAACGGTATCTTATTAAAGATCAGGAGTAATTGAGTACAACCCGCTTAACAGTGCGTGATTTGGAGCAGGAGCTCAGAACATTTACTGTTCTCTTTATAATTGGATCGATCAAAGTTTCCTGCCATCGAATCATGAGTGGATCAGACCAAATGGAGATTATCCATGAAGCCTTCCCTGGAAATGCATACAAAATCATAACATCTGAAGATTTTGACAGAATTACTTGCCTGAATGCCATCATCCTGGGGCACAAGAATGGGGGATGCAGTATGGAAGACACCGTCTACGCTTTGTATGGCCTCATCAAGGCTCCAATCCACCATGATATCAGCTTTTACCAGCTTTAGTCTTTCCTTTCCTCCATTCTTTTCCCATAGGAACTTAACTTTTTCTACATCCTCTATCAAAAGAAAAAGGTGTATCAGTAGTACGTACTTGGTTTGTTCATGAAGTCAAGGCAAAAACATGCCAAATTCTGCAAATTGAAAGTTGGGTTTGCCCTCCTAAGTCTAAGTAGTAACTAAAAAGAGAGTAAAGAAACCTGGGTCGCGAACAGTCGCCCTGACATTGTAGCCTTTCTCTAGTAATGCTTTCACCAAGTAAGCTGCTATGAATCCAGTTCCTCCAGTTACACAAAACTCAGGCATCTCTCTGTCTCTTTTAGAATCTGAATGCTCTGTCTGAAAAATGAAACCGCATTGAATGATTTATATAAGGTTCATGGAAAGTTAGTTTTGATATTGGGGAGATACTGGTAGTTCTCATTGTTCTTGTGATCACGATCTAAGGGTTTTAAAAAAGAAGGTATGAGACCCCCGTACTTTCTGTGAATGCTAAACTATCTTGTTAACAGCAATGCTATGGGTTGGTACGAGGATATAGTCATTATATGCTCAGCATCTTTGGACTTTTGGAGTAGCTTGGCGTCTAAATGGTGGTATGTTAGATATGTCATGCCAAGGTGGTTGATCAATTTTATTATGTATGTTTTATGGAAAGGGACTTGTGGGTACCATGGAGATATCTTTTGCTGTAAATGTGATGGGAACCAACTCGTCGATTTATAAACTTGACCCATGGGTTGGGTTGTCCCATCTATTTTGTATCCCTGTATAAAATCCCAAGAACTGGGTACCCAAACTTTGGAGCACTAATTGAATATTCTGCTAAAGGGAAAATTAATAGTTGTGACAGTGCACCATCCAACAATGTGATATCTGCGAGGGCAAACGCATGGCTCATGTTCGAAAGGATGCCTTGCGGTTGCAGTGGGCTGGTTTTCAGGGTGGGAGTCTTAAGATGACAACGAAGAGCGCATGTAGGAGAGTCACTATGCCCCTATTAGCTATCAATGGATTAGGGGCGGTGGAGCAGCCTAAGGAGACCCGACATCTAGGCCGACAAACCCACCTCGCAAAACCCCCTCAGACTTGGGGCCACCAATCCAGACGTTTTGTACAACCTCATCGTCCTCCCGTTCATGGATTACATCATGAACGAGCCATTGCCAAAGAAGTTCAGCCCGCCAAAGCTGGAGTTCTATGTCGGGACAACAAACTCGTCCGACCACTTGCACCATTACCCCATGTGATGGTTTTCAAAGAAGGGTCAGAAGTAGTAATGTGTCGGACATTCCCCACCAGCCTGAAGAAAACAACACTAACCTGGTTCCACAGTCTCTCTCCAAAGTTTATCGACTCATTTCAAACGCTGACCAAAACGTTTTTCACCCGCTTTGCCGGCAGCCAACGAACCAGGAAGGGCCTACTTTACCTGTTCAGTCTCAGACAGAAACCGAACGTGACACTAAGGGAGTACGTCACCTACTTCAATGATGAGTTAACCCTCATCACCGGCTGCAGCGACGACACCTCGGTTATAGCCTTCACCTCGAGATTGAGGAGAGGCAAATTCTACAATTCCTCACTCTCAAGCCTCCCATTTACATGGCGGATTTGCTGAAGAGCGCCAAAAAATGCATCACTCTTGAGGAAATGTTGGCCGCCAAAAAGAAGAAAGAATCTAATAAGAAATATTCCCCTGGTCTCGGAAACAAACAGGAGGAAGATGATAAAAGTAAAAGGAGGCGGAGTGACAGCAAGATAGACTTTGGTTGCGCAAAAGCCTCCAGCTTTGTCAGATCTCAATCCTTCATTCCTATCAACTTCATCTGATGTCCTCAATGCCATTACAAATTGGGGAGAAGTGAAGTGGTCCGTCAAACTTCGGGGAGATCTCTCCTGACGAGACAATAGCAAGTATTGTTCCTTTCATAATGACAACGACCACGATATCGAAACTGCAAGAATCTAAGAAGCAAGATTGAATACTGGATCAAGAGGGGGAAACTTAAAAAATTCCCGAGCCCGGACAATAGACAAGATTGGGCAAAGGAAAAAGAAAAAGTCATCAAAGAAATTAAAGAAAAGGCGGCAGATATTATATATATCTTGCAAGGAGTGTGCTCGGAAGCTAAGCAGTCCAATAGGTTCCCAAAGAGGGTGTTCCACGAGATGCAGACTCAGTCCACCTACGAAGACCGACAAGTACAACAGGCTCGTGTCCAGAGCTCGATCTCGTCACTGACTTTCACGGATAAGGACCTCCAAGGCGTCTAGTTTCCTCATAATGATGCCCTGGTTATTTCAGTCCTCACAGGGAAGTGGGAAGTAAAGAGATACTTGGTAGACATCGAGAGTTCCTTGAATGTTTTGTTCCTCATCGCGTTCCACAACATGCAGCTAAAGGAGGAAAACCTAATGCCCGCCAGTCACCCCATGATAGGGTTCAGCGAGGAGGAGTGTTTCCCTGTCGGAAAGATCAAACTAACGGTAGTGGCGAGAGAGCCACACCTTCATAAAATAGTCAGACAGAAGAACCTATGGCACCAGAACGAAACCAGATCATAAACAAAGAGGTACAAATGTTGCTCAACGCTGACATGATTAAGGAGGCACGGTACCCAGACTGGTTGGCGAATACCGTCCTGGTTAAAAACAAGATGGGAAGTGGAGAGTCTGCGTGGATTACACAGACTTGAACAAGGCCTGTTCGAAAGAAAACTTTCCACTTCCTCACATTTATCAGATCGTGGACACCACATCCCGACACAACCTTCTGAGTTTCATGGACGCCTATTTCGAATACAACCAGATACAGATGCACCCCTAGATCAAGTGATGACCTCTTTCATAATTGAAAGAGGGATATATAGTTATCGGCTGATGTCGTTTGGCCTAAAGAACGCGGGAACAACGTATCACCGACTGGTAAACCGGATGTTCAAAAAGCGAATCGGCAGGAACATGGAGGTTTATATAGACAACATGCTAGTCAAAAGCCTCCGCAATCTTGATCACATCACCGACTTTACCAAAGCATTCAATTAGCTCCGCAAGTATCGAATGAAGCTCAACCTGCAAAAATGCACCTTCGGGGTTGAGTCAGGAAAATTCCTATGTTACATAGTGAACCGAAGAAGGATAAAAGTTGATCCGAAGCAGATTCATGCTCTTCTCGATATGAAGTCCCCGACCACTATCAGTGAAGTTCAAAACCTGACTGGGAGGGTGGTAGCACTCAGTATGTTTATTTCTAAATCCTCTGACAAATGCCTCCATTTTTTCAAAATTCTAAGAGGAAGCAAAGGTTTCAAATCGAATGAATAGTGCGAACGAGCCTTCCAAGGCCTGAAAGAATACATGGGAAGTACGGAGTTACTTGCAAAATGGTGCCAGGAGAGACACTTTACTTATATCTATCTATCTCAAAGCATCCGTCATCTCATCTCTTGTGCGGAACGATAAAGGAGTAGACCAGTGTACTACACCAGCAAAACCTTCGTGGAACCATAGGCAAACTATCCAAATTTAGAAAAGTTAGCTCTAGCACTGGTCGTCTCCTCCAGAAAACTGTGGCCCTACTTCCAAACCCACTCTATAACGATCTTGATCAAACATCCACTTTGCACGGTACTGCACAAGCTGAAAGTATCAGATAGGATGGTCAGTTGAACTAGGGCAGTTTGATATCAACTACGACCCAAGAACAACCATCAAAGGTCAAGCGTTGGTGGACTTCATCCCTGAACTTACCTGTGGTGGGGAACATGAGTTAGAGGACCTGGAGCAGAGGTCAGACGCCCAAGGTTGGATCCTACGTTGTGACGGATCATTCATGGTAAAGGGAAGCGGAGCTGGAATCACTCTCTGCTCTTGAGTAAGAAGAAGAGCCCAACGATGTCTACGCAACAGACGTAGAGACAAGCTGGATGAATCCCATCATTGAGTACGTCAAGAACGGAGTCCTCCCAGCTGAGAAGGCAAAAGCTATAAAACTGAAAAATAGGGTAGCGTAGTATACTCTCCTGAATGACAAGCTATATAGAAGGTCAACCACGAGACCCTTACTCAGATGCCTGACCCCCTCAGAAGCGAACCATGTTCTTATAGAGATTCTTGAAGGCATCTGTGAGAACCACCTGGGCGGGAGAACTCTAACCACAAAGCCCTAACCTTAGGGTACTATTGGACGAAGATGCAATAAGACTAGGGGTGGGTGTAACGACCCGGTCCACATGACACCATATTGTCCGCTCTGGGCTACCAACCGGCCCGCACGGCTTTAAAATGCGTGTTGTCATGTAGAGCGACCTCGCACACTTAAAGCACATCCCCTTCCCGCACCCAGGCGATATGGGACTATGATTCCCCTTGTAGCTCGTCCAACCCCTCTTGGCCTATTGGGCCTGTTGGGCCTGTTGGGCCCTCTACCCTCACCTCAGGTCCGCCCACTTAGGGTCTCACAGTGGGCATCCCATCCTGCGATCCTGATCCCATCCCAATCCCATCCCTTCCCGATCTAGAATGGGATGGGATGGGATGGAGATTTTCAATCCCGCCAATCCCGAGCTAGTTTTTTTATATTTATTATTAATATTTTTATTTATATATTTATTTTAGGATTGCAATATTTAGATGCCCATATAAATTCACTGTTGTATATAACATTTTAGCATCTCAATTTGTCTTTCACATGCACCTTTATTTGATTATCTATTCTTCTATTGTATGTTGTTGAGCTGTAGATGGTTAGAAGATGGTTACAACATGTAAAGGATTTGTATTCTAAATGTATCTAGTTGTAATAATTAAGGTCGATTTTTTGTTCATTAAGAAAAGGTGGGCGCAATAAACACATTCCCTTTGGTGAAGTTACTTGTTGGTTGGTACGTAATATGTAGGGAAGATCCGCATAACTTAATTTGTTGACAGAAAGAAAAGAGAGCACAAAGTTGTCCAAACGCAACACCTTTGTGCATCTGTCCTGTTGTGCTCTCTTCCATGTCTAATCCTTCCATCTGACATACACACAAACTAGAGAACATACATACATACATACATACATACATATATATATATATATATATATAGAATAACCACTTAATTTAAGTTATTAAAGAAATAATGCTTCTACCATACTTGTGTTTCATATTAAGATCAGTCATCATCATGACTGATCATAAGTTGTTTTTCCTCATCAATGTTGACAAAAAAAAATTGGTTTCTCTCATCAACAAATGGAGCACGCTGATCCCGTCCCGAACTCGTTTGGTATGGGACGAGGTCGGGATGGGGTCTATCCGGTCCCGTCCCGATCCCGAATGAACGGGATGGGATAGGGATGGGTCCATCTCGTCCCATCCTGTCCTGTGCCCACCCCTAAATAAAACGCCAAAGACACAGTCTGAAAATACGATAAGTGTCAGAAGTTCGCGCCGTATGTACAATGCCCGCTCAGCCTTGACTCTGATGACCAGCCTATAGTCGTTCGTGCAATGGGGAATTATATCGTTGGACCGCTCCCCATTTTCGCCAATAAAAGGTTCCTCCTCGTAGCTATGGATTACTTCACCAAATGGGTTGAAGTGGAGCCCCTGTCCAAGATAGGTCAAAATAAAATTGAGAATTTCATATGGGCCTCTATCGTCTGCCGATTCGGCATTCCAAGGACACTAGTCAGTGACAATGGAACTCAGTTCGAAGGCAGAAATGTTGAAAAGCTATGCAAAAATCTTGGGATCAGCCACCACTTCTCTTCGTCAAGGCACCCCCAAACCAACAGCCAGGCGGAAGTCACCAACAAGACTATCTTGAAAGTGCTCAAAAGAAAACTTGGTGTGGCCAAGGGCCAATGGGTTTCGGTGCTATCGGGAATCCTCTGGGCATACCGGACCACCAAAAGAACCCTGACAGAGGAAACACCTTTTACCCTAACTTATGGATCAGAAGCAATGGTCCCTATGGAGCTAAAGTGCCGACCTTTAGAATGGAGGAGTTCAGGTTGGAAGACAACAACGAAGGTTTGCACGTCGGATTAGACCTCCTCAAGGAAAGGAGAGACAAGGCTATACTAACAAAAAATGTCTCAGTAATAAAACAAGAAAGTCAACCCACGGGAGTTCAAAGTGGGGGACTAGATACTCAGGAAAACTTATCAAAACACTAAAGAAATAGGCGCAATCAAGCTAAACCTAAATTGTGGAGGGCCCTACAAAATGACTAAGGTCAACAGACCAGGGACATATTGGTTAGAAGACATGAACGGTGAATGCCTTAAACGGCCATGGAATGTAGAACACCTTAAAATTATTATCAATAAAAGGTATTTGCTTTTACTAAAGTTCCACGATGGCTTGCCAAGGATCATTGTCCAACCATAGGCAATGGTGGCCAAACCTAACCAAAGTTTAGTTAGCTTGTAAAGACTGATGACGATAACTTCTGGTCTTTTCTAACGCCTAGTCCGCCAAGAATTTATGACGATGGCTTAGAAAGTATAGTCTAGTCAAAACTAATGGAGCCTGACCACGATGGCTTGCCAGAGATCATTGTCCAACCATAGACAATGGTGGCTGAACTTGACCAAAGTTTAGTCAGCTCATAAAGAATGATGACGATAACTTTTGGACTGCTCTAACGCCTAGTCTGCCAAGAGCGGATGGCGATGGCTTAGAAAGTGGGAGTCTAGTCAGAGCTCATGGAGCTTGACAATGATAGCTTGCCAGAGATCATTGTCCAACCATAGAAATGGTGGTCGAACTTGACTAAAATTTAGCCAGCTCGTAAAGACTGATGATGATAACTTCTAGTAAGCTCTAACGCCTAGTCCGCCAAGAACAGATAACGGTAGCTTAAAAAGTGAGAGTCTAGTCAGAGCTCATTGAGTCTGACCACGATATCTTGCCATGGATCATTGTCCAATCATAGACAATGGTGGCCGAACCAAACCAAAGTTTAGTCAGCTTACAAAGACTAATGATGATCATTTCTAGTCCTCTCTAACGCCTAATCCGCCAAGAGCGGATGACGATGGCTTAGAAAATGGGAGTCTAGTCAGAGTTCGTCGAGCCTAACCACGATGGCTTGTCGGTGATCATTGTTCTACCATAGACAATGATGGTCGAACTTGACCAAAGTTTAGTCAGCTCTTGAAGACTGATGACGATAACTTCTGGTCCTACATATAGCCTAGTCCGCCAAGAGCGGATTAAGATAGCCTAAAAAAAGAAGTGTGATAACTTCACAATCTCCTATGAGAATTACATGTCTAAAGACCAACGCAATGACATGGCAATGCATAGAAGACTCAGCAACTAAATTCTAGAAAGTAAAAGTATGAAATAATACTTAATAAACTTTTTTTCATTCATAACTTAAAGATTACAGTTGTTGGGAAGGATCTGCTCCAGAGGCAGAAGGGTCGATTACATCAGAACATACTACAGGGTATGAGACAACATCGTCAGGAGTTTGTCACAAATTGTCAGTTAAGGGCGCTGGATCGAAAGCTTTTTCCTCGTAAATATACGCATTAGCAACCTTTTTATAGTGAGCAAAGTCAAGGTCAAGGTCAAGGTTAAGGCGTTCGTCTTCGATCAACTCTCACAGATCCAACCTACCCTTGATAATCTCGGTGAAATCTAGAGTCGCCTAGCGCTTCTGTTCATGAGCTTTGGACTCCGCTAGACTCTTCTCCGCCTTCTTCAGTCTGTTCGCAAGAAGCCCAGCCGTCAGCGATCGCTCCTCTGCCAGTTGTTGTTTCAGTGGATTAAGCTCATCCCGCGCAGAAGCAATTTGATACTCCACTTCACGGACATGACGAAGGCCGTCAACAACGTAAGAATCAAGCTTTTGGCGTAAGGCATTCCATTCAGACTTAGTTTGCTCCCTTTCAGCAACTTGAGCTCGCAAATCAACATGTGCCTTAACCACCACTTCCTGCTCACGCCTAAATTCCTCCAAAGTGCGCCTCAGCTCCGCTTCAGCGGACACCAAGTTATCCTTAGAAGATTCTAGCTCACCTATTGAGGCTTCCAACTTGGCCTCGAAAGTAGCCCGCGTGGCCCACAACAACTCAGAGTCCGTCCTAGCATCAGACTCCCCTACCTGCTTGTTCAAGGACTCGATCCGATAGAATGCGTCAGAATACAACTTTTGCAAATTGGCAAAAGTCATCTCCATGGCATATACTCTATTACACACGACCTCCACTTTCGACCCCGCCAGGGCAGCTTGATTTAATAAAGTCGTCCCCAGCATTAAGTGCCTTTGATCCTTCAACGCCCTTCTCTATGGTCGTCCCCTCAGACACTAGCTCCTGAGCGTTCATCCACTCAAACCACCCGCGGATCTTCAGCTCAGAGGCAGCTGGCATGTCAACTTCAAGGTGCCAGCCTTGCGCACTTGACTTTGGGCCAGGGAATCCGACTTGGCATCAGAATGAAGTTCACTCTGATTAAAAAATACTCCCGCTCCACCCTTGGACGTTAGCACAGTACCAAGAGGACCCTTTGACGATTTTTGTTTCCCAACCGAAGCCTTCTTAACTGGAGGCTAGGCCTGATGCCTTGCATTAGGGTCTGAGGGCGAGAGAAAGGAAGGCGATCCACTCCCTAGAACGACTGCTTCAGCATAACGAGGAAGAGGAACATCAATAGCTTCAGTGGCATGATCCATATCCGAGGGCTAAGCTGGTGGCGAAGCTTTGACACCCCCAATGCCCGCCAGCTCCAGATGATCCCTCTCTCCGTCAATAACGGGGACAGGAAATTCAGGCAAAACACCCTGCTCCTCCAAAACCAATTTTTTGGCGGATTGAGCATGCCCAGGCTCCACAATGGTCACCTCTTCTTCCAATAGAATCAGCGGATGAGAAGAAGTGGTATTGGGATTAGCATGTTTCCTCTTAGGACGGGTAATAGGTGGCAGTGCTACTTCCAACTTAGCCTGCCTTGTCGGGCTAGGCATTGTCAATTTTCTCTTCTTTGAACGATGACTGCCGACCTCCTTGGTCGACGTTCTGAACAAATAGGGAGCATCATGAAAATTTCCAAATAGCCCACTCCGCACAGTGTTGCTCAGAGTCATGACCTCGTCGATGGTCATAAAAGACAAACCATTGAACTTTCTCATTATTGACTCCTTCTCCTCAGAGAGGTTTGAAGTAAAAAATTTCTCAACAAAAAAATAAGCAACAGTTCAGGGCAACATCCCCACTAATTGGACAAGAAAAAAAAAGGAACAACATGCTTACTGTTAGCCAATTTGAAACCTCTGCGGAGCGGATGACCCTCTAGCTGAAAATACGGAGAATCCGAAGAAGCCAAAAAATAATATTTTTGTCTGGACTTGAAATCGTCCGACAATGGACCTAGACAAATTGGCGTGCTCACCTGGTAGGCATAGTGAGAATTCAAACGAGGGGAAGTCAGCAAATGGATCATCTTCGGAGTCAATCGAACCTGTTTGAAACCATCTGAGCGGAAGAAATACGAAGGTAGGTCAGAAAGTGCCAAATATCTTCTCGAACTGGAAATTGGAGCCCCGATCGAAACATGCCCTTGTGCAAGGCGATAAATCCTTTCGGAGGCCCCAATAGGGAGTGACTGATAGTCTTATAAATGATACATTTTAAGCCCCTAATTTTATATTTGTTATATTCTATTATCTAATAAAATACTTTCATTACGTGTATTTTGTGTATAATGCAGAAATTATTTGAAGATTGAAGTCCAATTGAAGATAACACATGCATTACCAATGATTTTCAAGCTCAAGGTCCATAAAGTCAAGCCTACAATGCACCATCATCTATGGATCTCGAGAAAATTATTTGAAGATTTGGACAGCCGCATGGCAACTTCATCCTAGCTAAAAGGAATCTCTACTTATTCTACCATCCATTTTCCAACACATTCCCTTATCTTTTTCTTATTTTATTCTACCATATTCTTTTATCTTTTCCTTAATCCAGCATCCATTTTCCAACATATTCCCTTATCTTTTTCTTATTTTATTCCACCATCCATTCTACCATCTCTTCACTTAAAAATACTCCATGCTTGTAGTATACTTGAAGAAAGGAAGAAAACCAAAGAGTTGTAATCAAATTAAGAGAAGTTGTAGTATTTGTAGAACTTGGAATAATAAGTGAAGAGAAGGCCTAGAGCTTACCATGTTTGGCTAACATCTCACTTTAGAGTGTGGGCGAGCCCATGGGAGGATAGCTCCAAGATGGTTTATCTTTTAGCTTAGTTTATTTTCAAGTTTATGTATTAGAGAAACAAGTAGTTAGATTGATCTTATAACTTGAATATGTCATGAATCAATGAGGTAAGTTAGATGTTTTGTGTTTCATCATATGAATTCAATTCATGTTTTCTTATTCTACTTTTTAAGTTAATGATTAGATAAGTTTCTATCTTTGCAATTTCTCTAACAAACTCCTACTTATAATTTTTACATATTATTAGTCTAACTTTCATTTTGATTTGTTAGATATTTGGTGTTTCATTTAAGTATGGATTCCTTGTATGCTTTGAAATCCACATTTGATTATTAAGATTACTAATATAATTAAAACTTGAAATCAATTTGCTCATAAAGACATATTCTCCATCCTAAGGTGAGATAAACATCTACCTTAGGATGTATTAATGAATTTGGAATGATTAATCTTAGAGTGGCCTAATGGTGCCATCTAATCATGATGGTAAACCCAAAGCCCTAACTCTCGCATTTAGGTTTTAGTTTGCATTTTTATTTTAAACACTTCAACAATTACTTCTTTTCTAACTAAGTTAAGTTTCAAAAGAGATTTGAAGATTAGTTTTCCTAACTTTATAGGTTTCCTTGTGGGATTCCACCCGTATTTGCCGTTATCTAACTCAATTGATAACTGTGCGCTTGCAGTATGATTTGAAATCGATCAAGTTTTTGGCGCCGTTGACGGGGAGAGCAAAGAGAAATTTGTTTTAAAATCAATTTTGAATGCTTATCACTAGTTTAGTTTATGTTCATTTTCATAAATTAAGGTGCATTTGCATTGTTTTGATAATACCTGTAGTCTGGAAACTCTGTAACATTTTCGTGTTTGAATTTTTTAAACCAACTAATGTTTGCTGTTTTATTTTTCTCAATTTATCTGGTAAATGCACATGATCTGAACTTTAACGGACATTTTCCATTTGTTCATTGGATCAAAGGTTAGTGAGAAACAAATATTTGAAGTTGGAATTTGACTGCTGCAGATGACCGATGTTTGGACTCATGTTTCTACTGATTGATAATCTTGTTTTTAGCATTTCCAAATTCTATCATATTTTACATCTTTTCTAGTTTCTAGATCATCTTTTGGATTTGAATTTGGATAACCGGTTGAAACAAAATACGAATTCCCGCGACATCAACACAATCTGGACAATATACTGTTCGTTTTGAGTTCACTTCAACTTTCAGTAACCTTCTAGTTACCAATTGAATTTTTAGAATATTTCTAAGAAAACTTTGGTTTGTTATTAATCCATGAAAATTTGAGAATCTGAATTTCATCAAGTCTTTGCACGATTTTTCAAAGTCGATGTATCAGCTCTGGAAATTTTTAGCAATACACAGTTTTGCCAAACTTGAATGATTTTCAAAACTTAAGTTCTAAACTTTGTTTTTGAAGCTATTAATCATTCTCCTATGGTGTAATTTTCAGGGTTTGTGCAAAAATGATACTTGGAGAAGAGCTTTGGTGAACTTAGTGAACAATGGAGGATATTTTGATCATAATTAGGAAATTTGTTTTGTTTTCTTTGACTGACTGTGAGGATTTAAATTTGTACTATTAAGTTGCAATAACTAAATTAGGCTCTAAGATACAACCGGAAGCAAAGTGAAGTACCTCTCTCAACCCACTTCAAATCTCCTGCAAGAAGTGTTTCTAAAATGTTTTTGAGTGTTTAATTTTTTGCAAGATATCCACTGTGCTAAACTACATAAGAGCGGACCTGACTGTAACTGAGTGGGATTTGATCACCTACCTTATCACTCCAATACGTTCAAACTTGGACAAATTAAATAAAATGAACTCAGATAACTAGAGCCAATTAGAACGGTATTCATAGGACCTCAAAAGATGAATAGACTTTGATTGAACTTTTTCAAAGTAAGGCTGCTTTAGTGCCAATTGGTATGCGCCGGTACAAACTAGTGCGACTGCATCGCCATTTCTTACCTTTTCGCCTAGAGAGTAGTGTTTCGACAAAAGTTTTCACAAGTCTAATCTTATTTTGATTAGGAACACAGGGGTTCTTGAAAGTTCTTGAGTGTCAACTAAATATCATAAGAAATCTTTGGATCTTAAAGACGCTCTTCAAAGGCTTAGCCAGTTCAAGCATAGTAAACAAGGTAAAACCTAGCTAGAACAGATCTCTGCCTAGTATGCTAGTCTAAGAAATTTTTACGTAATAAGCTACATCTTACTTACTTACTTACAAGATATATGAGAAAATCGAACTAGGGTGACAATTGCTTTTGAGATGCTCAAAATCATTCTCCATTTCAATTAGATTGTGTTTTAAAAATCAGTCGTCCCTTTCACTTAATTGAAGATAATCAACTTGTTTATTGCTAGATGGATAGATAGGAATTGATTGAACCTTGTTTGCGTGTCATGATTAGTGTCACCTTTAGGTACATTTGCATATTGCATTTAGTTTAGATCATATCATCCAAGGTTGCATAAGATTTTAGTCATTTACAAACAAAAAAGTAAAAAAATCAAATAATAAAAAAAAAAAATCCAATCAAGATTGATTCAAGTTTAGTGTCAAGGAGGTTCTCTTGTGTTAGGAGCCATACAATTATGGATTTTCATTAGGAAGATGATGACAATGCTGAGGTAAATTATTTTGCCTCAGTAAACCAAGGTTAACACTTAGAATCAAGTTTTGATTTTACCAATCATTTTTCACAAAATGGATATGAAAACCAACCACCTTGGAACCAACACCAATCCAATTGGGAGAAAACTAACATTTCTCCTTCATTCCAAGAGAGCCTAGATCAATATATGCAATCATAAGTCATTCGATACGAGAGATAAAACAAAGTCAGCAGGCCACTGACCAACTTTTGTCTGAAATTGAGATTTAAAGCTTCAAAATGATGCATTGATGAATGTTGGGGATGAATGTGAAGAAATTCTATTAGAAGAGAGTGAGAGATTTGATGAATTGTGCTACATTGATATACCTATATCAACCCCTCAACCTCCCCAGGTAGAACAAGATGAGTGGATAAAACATGTGAGACAATGTGATGAGGTGGGATTGCGGGTGAATCATGAGTGTTGTGTTCAAGATGAAATTAGTTACAACGATTCTATACCTAACCTATGTTGATTGATGTAAATCCTATGTACACACAAGATGTTGAAATAAGTGATTATTCAATTGAATTATCATGTGACTCTTGTGATCGTTTGACCATTGTTGGAACATCCATGTCCAATACAAAGGTAAAACCTGAGAAATTTGTTAACATTCTCCCCAGAATTAGAAACTTCCTCGAGTTTAGATTTGAATTGCATGTTTCAGAAACCTTGAAGGATTATTTTATGAAATGTAAAACAAATTGTGAAGAACTTGAAGAAGATGATGACCTATCCACGTCTGACCGATGGCCTCTCCTAGAACACCAAA